>BSBM01001530.1:45130000-45730000 GCA_027924585.1 Larix kaempferi | reverse complement strand
GAGACCATAATACATCCCCTTACACCCTTAAACAGAATATCCAAGCCTTAGAAGAATCGCAATGTATACTTACTAGAGGTTATGCTCATCAAATTGGTTTGTCTCCTATAGATTACAGATTACCTCGACAACATGAACATAATACTCAATCAGTCACAATAGACCAAGAAACATCTGAAGCTATTATCTTACAATCAGTTACTCCTAGTCATCAAACTAGAAGTCATTCTATGGGAACCACCCAGAAAAATACCTCACGTAGTTTGATTTCCTTAGGTGGTTTTGATCAGCCACCCTCACCTCCAGACTCCCCACATAATACCCCAAGGCCTTCCAATCACAGTAGTTCTTCAGATTCTGAAGAAAATAATATGGTTGGAAATGTACCTGGTGGAGGAGGGAATCCACCTAACCCTCCTCCTAATTCTCCACCAAATCCTCCTCTCCCATGGATTAGGACGAGTGTTGTAGCAGTACCTGGTACACAACATCCATTTCCTAAACATCCGGACAAACTTCTTCCAAAGTTTAATGCGGATAACAAGGAACCAGCCGAGGTTCATCTAGACAAGTTTATATTGGCGGTCTAAACTATGAATGTACAACATGAGGATGTGGTTTGTCATCTTTTTCCTTTGACATTTGAAGGAAGATCTTCAACCTGGTACTTTGGCTTGGTTCAGGGTTCGATAACGAACTGGGCCAATTTTAACAAGGATTTCCTAGATAAGTTTGGGGAGGATAAAACACTCACTGCATTGTCTCTTGAGTTATCTCTAATCAAGATGGAGAATAAAGAGAGGATTAAAGATTTTAATCTGATATTTATGACTTTGAAAAATAAAATACATGTTGTTTCCCAACCACCAGAAGACATCATCATAGAAAATTATGCTTCGTCATTACCAAAGTATCTAGGTATGTTTGTTAAACAAGCCAATAAGGTTACACTTGTTGAAACCTTTGAAGAAGATATCAAAGTTGAGAAAAATTCTATGATATATAAACCTGAAAGAAACAGGAAAGTTGATACTTTTCCTCAAAAAAGAATAGAAAAATAAATTCCAGACAAAGATAAGGCATTTGATGTTGAACAACTTCAGAATGTTATCAGGCCATTAATAAATGAGGTAGTAGGGTTAAAGAAAACTAATTCTGAAGGCTTTTCTTCTAGAGGGTACTTTAGGAACCAATTTAGGAAAAATCCTACTGGCAACAATAAACCAAATCCTCCTCATGATATAGAAATCAATGATGAAATATTTAATACCATTTGTGCAGTATTTTCCATGCCTGAATCCTTTTCGAATCAAGAAGTTGTTGATCAGGAAGAAGAAGAAATTTTTGAAAATCCAGATGAATCTCAAGAACTGCAACAATTGATTGGTCACTTTTGGGACAGTTTGATTAAGGATGTTGAAAGTAAAATTCCTCCCTCAGGTCAACATTCCTATAACACTCGAAGCAAAGCATCAATGAGTACTCCTGTAGCATCAAGTTCAAAACCAACCAAAGGAAATAATACTCCTCAGCCTGTTAAGCAATCTCATCCTGTTCAAAATATACCAACGTTAGATCTACAGTATGATATAATTGAAGATTTGAAGAAATTACGTACCGATATCAGTATGTATGATCTACTTTAGATCTATAAAATTCCCAGCAGTCCTATTATTACTCTTGCAATAAGTCCAATAACTCAAAACACTCAGAATAATGATGCTGCTAACAATAATTAGAATAGTGATTTGGTTTCCAGTGATAAAGGAAAAATAGTAGCTGATAAAACCTCATTGATAGGTAAAAATTCAAAATCCACAACTCCTCCTTTCCTTCTCACATTTGAAATTGTTAGCAGAAATGTCCATAACTGTATGGTTGATTCTGGAGCATCATCCAATGTCATGCCTTTATCAGTATGCAGAAGGTTGAATGCAAAATACACCCCATGTGAAACACAAATTTCACAGTTAGATCGCTTAAATGTGAAGGTTTTAGGAGAGATAAAGAATGTGTTAATTAGGCTTGCAAGTAACCCATCAATTTATCAAATTATAGATATTGTGGTTGATGGCATTCCTGATGCTTATGGGATTTTTTTAAGCAGAGATTGGTCACAGAATATGAATGGCTACTTTACAATAGACTGGTCAACCTTATGGCTACCCAAAAATGGTAAAGCCAAACAGATTAAGATAGGGAGAGAGAGATATTTAAAACATACAGTGACAGAACTACATGATCCCAATGAACCAGTTCTTTTTTCTGATTCAATCGTGGGAAAGTATGGGTATGAACTTGACTTTGGAAATTTTAAGGCTGAAAATTCCCCTTTTTCTAGTAAAAAACAGCAATCAGAAATTTTAAATGTAACTTATATTCGAGATGATTATTTTTCTAAGGATGTTGTTAATAATGTATATAATCATGATCATGTACATATTATAGAAATTAAATTAATTGCAGATAATTCGACTTGGACTTTGTATTTCGATGGGTCAAAATCCAAAGAGGGAGTTCGGGTTGGTTGTCTTTTAATTGGTCCAAAATGAAAATAAAATATGTATAGCATGTAGATTAGAATTTGATTGTACAAACAACATAGTAGAGCATGAAGCTTTAATCCAAGGTTTGAAGAAAGCATTAGATTTAAACATGAAGGTATTGGTGGTCTACGGTGATTCCGAAATTGTCATCCGACAAGTACATAACTCTATTCATTGCCTTTCAGAACATCTTCAGAATTATCAAAAGGAGGTATGGAACCTTATTTCGAATTTTGAAGCATTTAATATAAGTTCCATTCCTAGATTTCAAAATCAAGAAGATGATTTGTTAGCTAATGTCGCTTTGAAATTGATTCCACCTGAAAATTTTACACCTAACTCTTTTTCAGTTGAATTAATTTTTAGACCATCTACCCCTGACAATATTACTAATTGGCGTGTTTTTTATGACGATGTACATATATTTAACTTCCTAACAAATGAAGATACTTTCAAGGATTCAGTTATCGATGAGATTACTCACGATGAAGACTTGCGAAATTTTTTGGTAAATTCATAATCATTGTTCAATAGAGAAATCTCTTGGTGAGGTGAAATCTATCCCTAAATCTGTTTTGAGATTAGAAAATTTTTATGATCTCCAAGACAAATTCAAGGTTGTCCCAAATTGTAAAACTAATAGTTCATGCTTGAAGTATGAAACTGTAAATTTAGGGATAGATTCCAATCCTTAGACTGTCAACCTAGGAACAGAATGCACTCCTTTAGAAAAATCAGCGTTTATTAAACTATTTAGGGAATATAAAGAAGTGTTTGCATGGACATATGATGACCTCAAAAATTTAAATCCACAATTCATGCAACACATAATCCCAATGAAACAAGCCTCAAAACCTTTTCACCAAAAACTTAGGAAAATGCATCCAACTCTCAAACCAGCGGTTAAAAAAGAATTAAATAGGCTTTTAGTTGCCAAGATCATCTTTCCCTTTAGACATACTCAATGGGTAGAAAACTTGGTTCTAGTTCGGAAGAAAAATGGCGATATTTGACTTTGTGTCGATTTCCGAAATCTTAATAAATCATCAGAAAAAGATAACTACCTAGTTCCTCCCATGGAACAAATCCTTCAAAAAGTCTCTGGCTCTGAGATGCTATCACTTCTTGATGGTTTCTAAAGATATCTCAAATTCTGGTTTCTCCTGATGACCAACTTAAAACAACATTTAGAACTCCATGGGGAACTTATATTTATCGAAAAATGGCCTTTGGTTTGAATAATGCCGAGGCAACCTTCCAAAGAGGGATCGATATTGCTTCTAGAGGACTGATTAATCATTAAGTAGTCATTTATCTTGATGATGTAACAATATTTTCAAAACATCGACTTGATCATATTTTTCATCTCGGAAAAGTATTTGAGCATTGTAGAAGATAAGGGGTTTCTCTTAATCCTAAGAAAACAATATTCGTTGTAACTCAAGGAATTTTATTAGGTTGTGTGGTTTTGAAATATGGAATCATGATTAATCCTGAGCGAACTCAGGCCATATCAAAAATCACTTTTCCTTCCAGTAAAAAGGCTATGCAGTCTTTCCTTGGTAAAATCAATTTCGTTAGAAGGTTTGTCCCTATTTTTTCGGAAATTGTGCACCCTTTACATAACATGATTAAAAAATATGCTACTTTCATTTGGGGAAACAATGAAAAATAATCATTTAAAATAATTTTAGAAGCTATTTATGAAGCTCCTAGTCTTTTAAGCTCGTATTTCAGTAAGGATTTTATACTGTACACATTTGCTTCAGATATATCTTATGTTGCAGTTTTAACTCAGCATAATCAACAAAATCATGAAGTTCCTATATCCTTTATGAGTTTGAATTTTAAAGGAGCTGAATTAAATTACCATGAGGTTGATAAGCAAGAATTTGTTGTCTTTAAAGCAGTTAAATGTTTTGGTCCTTATCTTTTAAAATCCAGAACCAAAGTGATCGTTCCATTCCCTACGGTAAGGAACTTATTAGTACAAAAGGATTTAGGTGAAAAAAGAGCCCCTTGGATGACAACTCTTCAGGAATACGATCTTGAGATTAAACCTTCAACAGTAATAAAAGGACAAGGTCTTTGTAAACTTGTTGCTGAAGCAGCTCACTTGCCAAATAGTGATCCTGAAATTGCCATTGATGAATCCTTACTTAAAAAGGAAATATACTTCTATCCTCCTCCTCAAGATTCTTGGTATTCTGACTTAAGGACTTTTATTGAAACAGGAACTGCTCTAGATCAGTAGAACCTAGAAAGAGAAGATCTCTCAGGTTAAAATTAGTTACTTATTAGCTGATAGATAACATCCTTTTGTTCTCAGTTTTTGAAACACACACACACACACACACACACACACACACATATATATATATATATATATATATATATATATATATATATATATATTTGACTTTCTCATATTTATTCATGTATAGTTATGTTGTGACATGATTGTATGAATTATGTTCAAATTACTCAAATCGGAAGACATTTTTTATGTTTGATATAAATATGGTACATGTCATTTTATTAAGTTTTCATTAATAAATTTGACTGTGTAGTATTAAATATATTAATTTTTTAATTAATTAATATGTATTTTATATTTGATTAATTAGTTAATCATCTTTACATTCAAATATTGAAGTGTCGAATGTTAATTGTCTTTTGACTTTTATGTCTTAGAATAACAAAATAATTTCTTATTTTGTTGTTCTTTTGTCATAAAATATTATTCAACAAAAGGTTATTGATAATATTAACTTTGATAGTTTTCTATCAAAGTTATATTATTCACCTTTTGTTATTTACAATTGTCAATAGACTGTTAATATAATTGATAAATATGCTCTTGGTCAAGATAGGATAAAGTAGGTTTTAGGTTAAATTCAAGTTTTAGCTTAATGTTTCTAGTTATGATTTAGCAGTTGTTAAATAGATCATACATTTATTTAGTTGTTTATAACTTCAAACAATTTCTTTTTTAAAAAATCGAAAAAAAAACAAAACAGAGACTCTCCTTAAGAGAGCAACATATAGATTAGACATAAACAGTTAAATTTCCTTTTTTAGTTGTTAAATGGGAATTTTATTATAGTTTAACATAGTTTATAGATAAGTAGTTAAATTTAGTTGTTTTAATTAAGATTTAATTTAGATTTTTATTAATCATTTTAAGATCTACTTTCTCTAGGTTAAAGTGGTAAGGACTCTCCTTAAGAAAGTGAAAAGTTAGATGGTAGTAGTACTACAACCTGCGAGAATCAACTAATCCAATCTCACCGGAAGCTCCAATAAGCGACTTGTGTGGGCTGAATCTCCTTAGTTGGCCTTAGTCAGAATATCCGGCCAACACGCTTCACTCAGGTATTGTACAATCAAATTATACTATCCTATGACGACATTGAATGTGATAGAGAATCCAAAAATAACTACCAAACTAGAGAAAAAGATGGACAAGATGGACAATAAGGCAAAAATTTATTTTTCAAAGATCGTGGTTAAATTAACTAAATTATGAACAAGGATAGTGACCTTGAATACTTGCAAATATTTATATAATGTATACCTGCAAATTTCTAGGTCAAGATGATTATATTGCTATTCAACATGTGGATCATCCATAAGCAGAGCTAGCATCAACAATGTCTGTGGATATTAGCCAACAAATCACATTGGATAATAATGAACCAAGCAAGAGCTTGGACAATAATGAACCAAGTGAGGGATTGGTGTCAAAACGAGGTGTCTCCAGCAATGTTACTCACCACTCAAATGTTGGCCTGGCATTGAAAGGTAAAATACAAAGAATATTTTCTACTTAAATTGATAAAAAAAAATCTTAAATATATAATGACAAGCACTATTTATGTGCATCTCCCCATACAAAAATGTTATTGATATTAGAAATAGAAGGTTTTCTATTTCGCAAGAAAGTCACGGAAAATGACTGCAAAAGAGAAAAAAAGGGAAATAAAAAAAATATTGTTGGAGGGAAAAAAGTAAAAAAGGGGGGAAGAAAGTACTAAAAGTGAATTTGAATTTAAACACAAAGAAACTTCATATGAGTCACAAACATATGCCATTCAATTTTTGGGATTATGTCTTTCCAAATTCAATGTTGGGATTTGGTCATCTAAATGTGGGGTCAATGAGGGGAAGTCATTATTTACAAAAAAATTGAGGGCAGGCGGTGTAGAAAAATCATATGGGTAACAATTTTTTTTTTTTTGGTTTTGAGAGAGATGTACCTACGATAAAGAAGGAAATACACAAAAAAATATGGAGCGTGTGTGGGAGGAGTTCCCAACAAAAAATTCAGAAAGTAATACATCAATGATTGTTTTGGAGGGTGATGATGTGAAAGCACATCCATGTGAAAACTGTATTTTGAGTAATCCCTTTATTGCATCATCCACTAGGACAGATAGTGAATTGGTACATTAACTTTGGCAGGGTTTTAGTAAAATGCATGAATCAGTTGATATCAGAACCTTGAATTCCTTTTTCTGGTTGAGTGACAGCCATCAAATGTAACCTATCATTGCCTATTTCTAGATGTAACATACAGAGACTTTAAGTCATTCAATGTGTTTTCTGTTTTTTTCTTCCTACGTTGTTATTTTCGTCTGAATCTAACATATTATCAGTTCAGTGTGATGCTTTTATTAAATCATTTGAATCTATGAAATTTTGGTTGATTTTTGTATTAATCTTTGGAAATCAACATCTTCATTTATAGTTGCATGTTTGTGATCATTAACTTCATGAATGAAGTGTTTTTGCTTTTGTTATATATATAGTCACGGTTCTTGTATGCAGTCCGGATATCACCGCAAAAGAAACTATTGGTCCTAGGAGTAGAAGGATTTCTCTTTGGAGTTCGAATGTTATCCAACATTGAAGATTCTTCCAAACAACCTCATTTTGTCCATAATTTCTATCGTTATGATGCACGGATGTTCAGCCCCGATATTATCAATGCTGCCAGAGAACATTTCGACGTTGCTCCGTGGTTTTCCTCACTCGACCACATGGAAATTAAAAAATTCCTTGGTATATTTGAATGGTTGAAGAATGAAGACTTTGTATTTATTTGGGTTCGAGAGCAATGTAAACTTAGTACTATTTATAATTACTCAATGTTTGCATACTATAATGTTGGTGAAGTACTAAACATATACAAAAAGTCGTTCAAGGATGTACCTATACAATATGGATATATATATATATATAAACGGACATGTTTTTTATAGATGAAGGGCAATATCAATCAGCAGATAATAGCAAGGAAAACTGCTTGAAAATTCCAACTAGTTGGAAATTTAACTGTTCACAAGAGAGAGAAATAACTATAAAAAAAATGTTATGTTCTTTGTTGAATTTCTCGAGCCTCGTTCAAAAATGGGACATTGGTTAGAGACATTCAATTTCAAATGACCATCATATTATACAAAAAAAATTCATTTAGTGATTTGTATATTTTTGACAACTTCTTCATTTAATTGATGTAAGTTTTATTGCACAATTCTCATATTATTTATGGCCATCATACCATGTATCTGGTGATATGTTTCAAAAATTGTTGAACATGAAAGCAATATACTTAGAAACATTGAAACATAATATTTTATCGACTATGTTGTGTGTGTGTTTTTTTGTTTGCAGATAGTACTAGAAGATTTGTTTTTAGTAAACCATTTATTATTTTTTATTTCAATGGAGTTTGTTACACGCATTTCATAAATAAATAAAAAATTCGGATTGCCATGAACACGGGATATCGAATCAACCACAAAGTATTATTTTTTACGTCCAGGATTAAGGAAATTTTTTGAAAAATGATTTAGTGTATTTGAAGTTGGGGTATGGACATCTGCACAACAAAAAAAGGTTGATGCGTTTTTCCAACATCATTACAAAGAACGGGATTGCAAAGGGAACAATTTAGAGTGATTTTAACACAAGAATATTGTTCTTGCATAGCCAGAGAGGGTTATCATGGTGATGGAAATCCTTATGTATTTCTCAACCCTTTAAACAAAGTTTGGGACATTTTGATCCATGGTTGGGATGCTACAAATACAATGATTGTAGATGACTCAAAAGAAAAACATGTTTGTAACAAGGAAGGGAACTGTATTATAACAAAAACCTATACTTGCCAAGATGTCAATGACACATTCTTGTTAAATCGATTATGGTCTTACTTGATGCACCTGAATGGCGTGAGTGATGTGAGGCCAATTGTGAATAAAATGAAAATGAAAGTATTTTTTTAAATAATACACTTATGTTTGTGTGTACTAGTATGTTCAATTTCACTGTGATTATAATACTTGTAAAGTGTCGAGTTTGGTTTTCAAAAATGAAAAATCAGAGCTTGAAAGTGCTAAAATATGTTTTAAAATTTCAAAATTAAGTATTGGAAGTGTCAAAAGTAACTTTCCAAAAGGGAAAAATCAAGTTCTAAAACTCCCATTATCATATTTGTCATATCAGAGAATTGCAAAAACCAATTTCAAAAGTGGCAATAAATTCAGTATGATTATAATACTTGTAAAGTGGCAATAGTTTCATTACGGGAATACTTGTAAAGTGGCGATAGTTTCATTACGGGAATACTTGTAAAGTGGCGATAGTTTCATTGTGGGAATATTTTCCTCTTCATTGCGGGCATATCGTGTGATCCTTCTTCCTTGTGGACATATCTTCCTTCTTGTTGACATTGTGATCCTTCTTCCTTTGCGGGCATATCTTCCTTCTTGTTGACATCAATGCCAACACATTATTCAACACGACTTCTGCAATAAATGGTGGGGATCGGTACATTGGCTAAGTTATAACATATAAACAATATTTATTCCAACTTCCGACTTCCGACAAGAAAGATCGGCCACCCCTTCGTTTAGTAGATAATTGTGAACACCAATATCCAACCATTCATATGTATCCAAAATGATGAACACAAGAAGGATCGATTGAAACTTCTTGCACTCTAGAACTATTATGAAAATAATGCTGGGAAGAAGAAGGTTCGGCCGCCCCTTCATTTATGAGGGAATTGTGCAAATATTCAACCTACAAAGGGGGGTTTTATTTTTGATGTTTTTCATTCTCACCTTTCCATGCTTTGATCTCAATAAAAAAAATTAAATAACACTTGTTTTTATGTATTTTCATGATTTGCGGGAGGCCTTGTTTTTCTTGGAAATACATCGTTTCTACAATCCCCCAATCCATCCCATTTTTTATGAGTTTGAATTTCTTGCTTCCGCATTTTCGCAACCTGCAATGCAAATTGCAGAAGTCGAAAATCGTTTGATCAATAAAAAACAGATTTTTGGTTCCGCCTTTCCGCATTTAGCAATGCGGATTGTGGAAAGTAGAAACCAAAACTTAAAAAAATAATATTTCATCGCCTTTTTCGAACCCGCAAATATATTGCGGATACCTAAATTTCTTAAAAACGTTCCCGCAATTCCGCAATCCCGCAACCCACAATGTGGATTGCGGTAATATCAAATTTTTTCCCATAATTTTTCCCGCTCCGCATTTCCGACTTCGGGTTGCAGATTGCGGAAACGATAAACTTCCCGACATTCAATTTGCACGTTCGCAATCCCGCAACCCGCAATGCGGATTGCAGAAAGCTTAAGTCACAAACTTTTGAAAAGTGCATCCGCAATTCTGCAATCTGCCTTTTTCTTCATTTGATCTTGACCATTGATTCTCTTGATATCTACGGTTCTGTTTTAGATTCGCTAATAACATTTTGGGGTTAAATACGCGGAGTAAAATTATATTTTTACCATTTTCATGCTGCAATTTTACCTCTTGTAAACGAATTTCACTGCGGATTTGATCCTGCTACCATCTTTGTTGTTCTTTTCCACTAGTTTACGAGTAAGTTTCATGTTCTACGTCAATCATCTACTTAATATTTGGAAATTGAAAATCAATTTTAATTAAAATATTTTTCCATTTTTATCAGGGAAAAAAAAAGGCCCATTTTTCAATCATGACGAGGAATCCTAGCTCCAAAACTATCATGGACCAATTGAAAAACAAAGACCCAGACAGTGGAATCTTCTCCGACACCAATGGGAGGGTTTCTGAAACCTATATGCTGGATTGGTCACAGATTTATGTCATCTTTGAAAATGACGATTTTTTCAAAATCCAGCATGACCAGTAGGCTTATCTAAACATCAGTAAATCCTGAATCCACACTATAGCAGCCAGACCGTCCCTGATGCCCTACATAGATGAAATAAAATGGATTATTGATCATTCCAACCCGCGGGACCCTTCATTCAATGACATAAACCAAACTTTGTTAGCTTCTTTCCAACATGAGGTCTTTGCCAGGGTTTATGCACTTAGAAGTCCCCAACAACTTCTCACCAAGAAATTCCTAGAGTCTTCTGAAACCCGATTTAATTTCAATGAAATGATTAAATCCTGTATGGAAACCCCTACTATCTTTTCTCCCAAAGCCGATAAGTTGTATCCTATTGTCTGGTTTAGATAACCCTTTTCCTTCTTGGCATCCATGTTGTGCAGATTGTATGGGTTACCCAATTGTACAGCTTTCAAAGCAGAATGGGCACCTATGGCACATCACGTTCTCACCACCGGTGAATCCTTCAATTGGGCACAGATTCTATCAGTAGTGTTGAAGGAATCGATTGAGAAGTATAAGAAGAATCCTGCCTCTGAAAATCCAGTGTTTTTCCTTTCTGCTTATATTATGGATGTGTTTTGTTCATCCTTCCCCTTTCCTGCCATGGGATGGAATTGGACCAGGGAAGGACCTCCAATCCACATTTATTGCTCATCGTTATGGGAAGGACCTCCAGTCCACTGAAAATTATAACAACTATGCATTGCTCATCTAATTAGCTTATCAGTAAATTTATTTACTTGATTCATATTGTTTCACATTCTACACTTACATAACATCCATTGTTACACAAAAATATTCCACCTTGTGAGCATCAGCATTATTTGGCCTATAGGATCCATTTTAGTGACTCAGATCCATTTTTATCCTTCAGTGATACCAGTTTGCCCTATTTTTATTCCTACCCACCTGTTGCATCTTTATAGCAGGCGTACCCACGAGTTGCATCCCTATAGCCCGCGGGTAGCATGTAAAATGGTAAAAACCACTATTTAATTACATTTTACTCCCAAAAAGGGGTCATTGGGTGACCTTTGGCTCTCCATCTGCCCAAGTAACCCCTCGATGTGTCCTTTCACCTACCTTTGAGAGGACTATATATTGAGCACATATGGCTTATGGACGGGAGGGAGAGGAGAATCGTAAGAGAACTCTAGTGTATTTTTTCTCTATCTTGAGTCTGCACTCATTGATCCTTGTAGTTGTGAACCAATTATGTTCACCTTCCAAACTCCTTTCTAGTTTGAGTTTGCCATTCATGGAGGATTGAAGTGGTGGAGGCACAAGTGGATTGATCTATATCTTGGTTCAGATTAGTTATCGGCAAGAGGTCGTATCACTTTGTACTTCTTCTTGTTCATTAATAGAAATACTCATATTCTCGTCCGTTCATGGTGTGAATGTCATTTATTATACATTGGGTTACATTTACTTATGATATTATGGACCATTGTTATTGATAATGTTAATGTCAATTATATATTACATGTACTTGTTGGATATTGGTTGTCAAGACTAATTTGCAGATTACAAGTGCTTGGAAGTGCGTGGATTTAAAGCTCCAATGGGGATCTACATCAAACGTTGGTTCAAGCTTGGTTACATTTCTCCATTATTTTAACATTGTCATTTATAATAGCATCACTTTGAGAATTGAGTAGATTTCTGGTAGTCATCTGTATGTTGTGGTATTCCCAAGCCATAGTGAGTTTTCTCCAATACAGAAATGGCGGCTCCGCTGAGGAAAACATCCATGTTTGGGAAATTGTTTGAGCATTCGTCCATAATTAGAGTTGCTATTTATTGAAGCTCTGTGTCACTGATTGGCCGTTAAGATACACTGTAGAAAACCTGCTTTTTCTGAGCCTTTGGACTCTTTAATTGCCCATTTTCCTTTCCTCACCTGCGGGCTAGCTTAGTTATGCCCGCGTCTACCCGCCTCTGTTTACTCTATTGCTCGTGGGTACCCATAGGATTTCCTTCGACAATAGCGTGTAACTCCAGCTTGTGTTGTTTTATGGCTTTTGGTTGTTGTTGGGTGAGTTTGGTTGGTTCCTGAGTCTTTGTTTGCCTCTTTCTTGACTGTTTCATGCCTTGGTTATGACCGGATCTCTTCGTTTCTCTTGGTTGAGCCTTCTTGGTTTTTTACCAATATTTGGTTTTAACCTCTTGGTTTTTTCCTTTGGAGCTCTTTCCTTTGGCTGAGTCTTGCTGTTTAGGATCTGCTGGGTTGTCTTAGTGATTTTTCTGGCACTTCAGTGACTGAATAGTAGGATTTTGCTTGCATTTTTTCATTTCATTTGTATTGAAAAAATACAAAAAATATTCATTTAGTTTTTTGCATTTTCCTTCTCATTTATAAGTGAAAATACAAAAATATTTTACTTTCATGTACTGCATCTTGCATTGAGTGCTTGTTTCCTTCATTTTAGGTTCTGCTTGTGCATTGAAAAGATAAAAGATTGCATCTTTATTTCATAATTGTTGGTTAATTTTGAATATTAGTGACATTGTTTTATTGGATAGATGAGTCTAGGATTGGACGATGTTGCATACTATTGAGTCTACACATCACTAGTTTCACGATCATATCCATTGAGTAACCACGACCACTAAAATTAACGCTTAATCATAAAATTGATTAGACTGATTTTATTTTTAGGGTACACCAACTAGCATAGGTTTAGAGTCTTGGAATAGATCATTGTGAGTTAACAATCCAAGACTACTAGATGAAACATTAGGTGTCTGACCAAGGAGTGGAGGAATCCATGGTATAGATCAGTGTTCTCAGGAAAGCTCTACTCAATCCAGAGTTAAGCACGAGGTCACAGGAAGTTGGTTGAGGAGATATCCCTCTGATACCGGCTGAACGTGGGAGATATATCCAGGATTTGTTCGTATCTAGGGGTACCAGAGGTTTATCCTCTTGTGCTTCGAGCTTAGCTACCCTGCCCATACGACGGGTCCCACCTGTGACTGTCCCCTTGAGCATTGGTTATATTGCGGTGAACATAGTTTCCTTACCTAGGTACCACACAGGGTACTTGCAGTGGTTATGCTGTTTGTGTCCTGATTCAAATAGGGATTGGACAGCACAGTTGTTTTCGTGCAGTGGACTTGACCCTGTCGACACAGTGAAGCCTGGGTGTCTCTATAACTGATTCTGCTACCTCCGGCTATAGTTTGGGAGTCTCAAGCCTCTCCTAGGCGAGACATACCGGCTCTAGTGTCGGGAGCTCGTTTAGCCACTCTGTTTGTCTACTCTTGGTTGTAGTTTCTCTAGGTGTGTGCTTTTGATTTACTGTTTTTTATCGATAGTTGGCCTTTAGGAGACGTTGTGTCTCTCTCTGGAGAGAACATGGCGTGGAGCCCTACTCTCCGTCGGTCCCGTCGATTGGCTGGTTTAAAGCCAGCTTTGGTTACACAACGTATTACTAGAGGACATCAGAGGGCTCCCTCTGAGTCTTCATATTCTTACGTGACTTACGTTGAGGACTACATGACTGCACATCCTGATATCGGGCAAGACCCTTCTACTCCTTCCGGTAGATTTGAACATACTTCTGATCCCCATACTCCTCGCGAGGATTGGGGAGGTGATCCACCTGAGACTCAACCTAGTTCTATTTGGCCTAATCCACTTGACCGGGATCCGTTTGATCCTTCGAATCTGGATAATTATCTTTACGGGATGCCCGACTTACCCGAGGAAGGAGAACAGGAAGAGCCTTTCATTCCTTCATTTCCACATGATTATAGATATGGGAGACCTAAGACCCATGATGATACTGGCCCTATGGTCAATCCCACCGCACTCTCTTTTGGTATGCCTAGTCACACTACTGTCAAACCTTCCACTATGGTCGGTACTCACGTTGGCACTAGTCAAAGTGTTGGCCATACTATACCCACTGGGGGCACTACCCTCGCTGGGGGAACTACGTTGTCCACCCACTCACATAGTATGGGGACTGGTCAGATTCCTAACCATGATAATGTTGGAACACGACCACCTTCTAGGAATACCCAACCTAGTCGGAATGTTGTTTGGAACACGACTCGCCATCCACCACCTAATACACATGTTGTTACTCGTCAACCTAGGACTACTTTTGCACATGATACCGTTCCTCCCAACCACGGGGGTGGACACATACTGCACACTTTTGCGTCCACTGCCGCCACTAGTAATTCTAATGTAGGGTGTGGGAATATTTTCTATCCACATGGACATCACACCACCAACCCTACTACTAGTCACGCCCATATTGAAGCTGGGAATGCTTCTCATGCTTATGGTCACCACGCGACTGCTCAAGTTAATCCTAATATTGGGGGTGGGAACATACCATACCATCACGGTTAGTACAACACGGTTCCCACTATGAATAGTACATACATGCCCGATACTCATGGGGGAAACCCTTACTACAACCCAGTCAGTGCTGGCCACAAGTATCACCCACCACCCCAATATGGTGCTCAAAATGCGCATATACTTGCTTACTCTCAAATGGGTCAGGAAGGAGGAGGTTATCCACCTTGTGGCCATGGGAAAGCTTATGGGCCGTTAAGTCCTCAGTATCAGCAGTTTAATCCTCATGGTCAAGCTTTTGGTCCATCCTATAACACAGTTCCGTTCAACCAACCTTTTATGGGAGCTTATAATCAAGCTTTCTAGCCGCAGCTCCCATTCCTTGCACGCTTGAATCTCCTGGATCTTTCAAAGCTCACAAATGATCTAGTGTGTCATGACCATACTTGGCCCCTGGTCATAGTAGCCATGATCTGTCCACAGTCTACATCATCTCAGTACTCATGGATCTGCAATGTATTGGTCGGCAGCCATGCTTTGAGTCATTTGTTTCCGAGCATGGGAATGCCCGCCTCGGTGGTATATCTAACACTTTGTTTCTATTTCAGCTCAGTGTCGCTCTCCTCGATGTTATCTCTGCATACTATATTCGTAAAGTCTTTCGGCCATCAGTCCCATCCGACCTCACACTTTAGGGGGCATCTGTTATACCTCTATCTTTCACAGTGTCGCACCTCCATCACAAAACGAGTTTACGACACTTTCCCTACTGTTTTAAACCATCCAGAAGAGACAGATGATGAGTCAACCTTGAAAGTGAATCTACCCTGACAAGTTTTGACCCAGCTAAGACTTTATCTACACACACTACCGCGCCTTGCTCAGTTATAGGAGCACGGTACTATACACTACCGCGCTATGTCTCCTCCACAAAACGCGGTAGTACCGCGTTCTACTAAGACTGCAGAACGCGGTACTCTTTTATTAGCCTTTTTCCCTTGGCTTATGGGATTTTGGATTTTCGAAGATAATGGAAGATTGGGGTCCCTGATTCGATCTCAACTCATTTCCTTCGATTAGAAACCCTGATCCACTTATCTCTCCCTAGATCCACCCATCTCTCTTGTTGGTTAACCTCACCATTCACTATAAAAGAGAGGCATTCCATTGGGAAAGGGGAGGAATCTTGAGAGTACCAAACTTATGGTCTTGCAGTATTGTGGAGATAGCTAGAGGAGAAGACACTTGGAGCTAGAGGATTGGCTTGGACATCAATCACCTTTTGTAAGTATTCTTCAAGTTGTAATAGGATAACTTGTCTTGTCTTTCCCATTTCATGTGTATTGTTTAATATTTAACATGGAATGTATCTAATCTAGATTTGGATCTAACATTTACATTCAAGGTATTTGGAAGCTGGTATGTTTGTTCTTTGATTGGTCTTAACAGGTTCTACATTGGAGCACTTGGATCAAAAAGCTGGAAGCGGGACAAACGTCGAATTGAAAGGTATGTCATATCTCTCATTTGTTTCTGAATGCATATGATCTTGCTGTAAAGGTTAATTCAGGAATCTCAAGGTAGCATTTGTTTTGACTTGTTTCTTGCTTTAGAGCTAGTTGAAGATCTACTTTAAAGTTAAGGGAGTTTTGACTTATCCGTAGGGAAGAATTCCACATTAACAAGAATGGCGACTCCGCTGGTTTTGATTACTGCTTGATTGATTCAGTTCACTGTCATTTATCTTTTGATTGTGAGTTTTTGTTGCACTTCAAACCAGTTTGAATCTTGGTCCTTTTTGACCTTTATTCACCCCTCCTCGCTGTATTTGTCTCCCTGTTTGATCACTAAGTCCCCTGGGTCAGCAACAACCCTGAAAATTTCATTTTCTTTTCTCAAGTTGCGCTTTTTCCTTACCTTTCCACAGTACCACGCCCCCTGAATTGCCTCCAGCGCAGTAGTACTGCGTTCTCTTACTTAGTACCAGAGCGGTACTATCACAGTGCTGCGCTCCAGTCAGACCATTACCCGCGGTAGTGTCTGCAAGTTTTTTAAATTTTTTTTACACTTGCTTGGTTTCCTGAGTCTCTCTCTGCCTTAGGTAGTGTTTACTGTTGCCTGTTAACATCCTGATTATTTTACAATCTGTGTGATCTGATTATTTCCCAGTTTGTGAGCTTGATTGTTGATTGAATTAGTGGCATTTTTGAAATATTGGTCATTTTTCCAGTTTGATTGCATTCACTTGATTTTTTCACCATAACCAACTCAACACCATTGTTCTCTATTACTGAACCCTGTAGCTTTTACAGTCATATTATTTCTATCATTTTCAATAATAAAAAAGTTATCATTTGAGAGCAATTTTGTTGTTTAAATTGAAAAAGTCTAGTAGTATTTTGCATAGGGAAATGAACCATTGATTTTGCCACAAAAATTCTCATTGTAGAAGCATTGTAGATTGTAGATTCAGTGCATTGAAAAGAGTGTTTACTTCAGTTTGGCTTTGTTTATAAATCGAAAAGAAAAAATCTCTTGCTTTGATGTTTGCTTGTGAAAAATTTCATGCATATTTGATCGAAGAACTCTCTCCCTTCCTTAGCTAGATTTCATCGAAGACAAAGGCTTATTTTTGATTCATTCTCATTTGCATGGTTTGAGTCGTCATAACACCATCAAGTTTCATGTCCACTACCTGATTGAGTAAGACAACCACTAAAATTAATCACCCTAATTAAACCAACTTTAACCTCACTTGAGGAAATCAAAAGAATTTGGTAGTTAGGTAGGACACCGGGGATAGGCATCAAAATAATTCCCCCTTTTCATTTTCATCTGAGACATAGTCGTTGTCTTTAGGGAACTAAAATCCTCTAGTATTTATTGACACGGTCACAGCTAGTTTGTGGAGGGGCCTCCTGACTGTTTTTAACTTTCAGGGGTTAAACGGCCGCGAGATTGAGAACCGGACGGACTCTGTGGAATACCGCACTCCACTTAGCCCTAAGGCAACATCGATCGCTGTCTTCTTCGGAAGGCTGAAGTGCCCAAAACCTTTTCCGACGTGTCATGAACGAGGTAGCTTAGTATCTATTCTACTAGGGCTCTTTTACCCAGGATCCCTTTCGGTAGAGGGATATCCTTCTTATATTGGTCTCTCATGTTGTATTGTTCGACTTGGATTTCATCACCTTGCGAAGGATACACCCTGTTGAGGTCTCCAGCTCTTAGTTAGGAGTTTGCTTGGTATCTCATCTTAGTAGAGGGTCATTTTTCTTTATAGGGATTGCTTGTTGGCATTCTGGCCATTTTTCTTGATCAGCTCGCTTATTGAGACACCGGTCTCAGTATAGATTTTAGAGCTTGCTTTTTTGGCCTGTGAGCCTTGCTTTTTCTAGCTCCTCTTCTGCACACTCGGCTGCATTAGAGTTTTTGAGTTCTTTGTTTACGATACTGCCCCTGATTTTCATTTTCCTATCATCATGTCAGATCTACCACGAAGATCACGACGACAACAGGGCCAAAGCCCTCCACCACCACCACCACCATGGACTACTGGTCCGCCTGCATCACGCATTCCTACTCCTCCTGGTCGCGATGCTAGTCGAGGGAACATTCCACCGTCGATACGTACAACGGCTTTAGTTCCACCCATAAGTGCCACTCACAGCACAGTCTTAGAATCTATTGCAGCTTCTGCAACCATTAGCATATCTGAGACCTCCACTGTCACTTCACCCATTGTCATTCCAGATTTATCTGTCACAGTGGACACAGTTACCGCAACTGAACCTAGTACAACCCAAAGTACTAGACCCGAGGTCATCCTTCTACCAGATGTCATCACTTCCCGTCCATCAGACACTTTTCACAATGATACAGACGGATCTGTTGGCACCACAGAAGGATCCGACCAGGACATACCTGGCTTGATTTCAGTCCCAGGTGGATACGTTGAAATCGTTGAAGATACTCGACTCCCTGACACACCTTTTGAACCTGATTATGGCTTCATCACTTCCCAGACGGAACTTTCGCCTGTTATTACTACGTCACCCAATGTTCATCCTCAGGAGACAAGTTCTTCTAGCAACGTACCTCGTACTATAGATCTACCCAACCTCCCTCTGGGACACAAAATCATGGCTTCCATCCAGTCTAGTATGGTTAGTCTAGCGAACTCCCCGTTAGCATCGGCACGGTTTAGACACAGCACAGAGCAAATGCTCTCGTCAGCTTCTAGATATCCCCCTGTTACTCATCCTTCTGACTATAGGGATCCCAACATCTCATCTAGCACAGAGTTTCATCACTCCTTTGCAGATGGCGCTGGACCTTCGGACGTTACCATACCTAGATTCCTACCGGATCCCCAAAACCTTTTTCAGGACATGAACTCGGACCTAGTTTTCGAGGGTCCTCCTACCATTGAACACGTTATGGACGATGCCGATACCCCTGGGCTAAATTCCCCGCATTTGCTGTCATCACCTATATTTGGTGCACATTCCATGAGGGATAACCCAGTTTTTTCTCCATCCTCACCTGTTCGATATGGACGACCCCCTCCGCAAATCGGTACTTTTGGTGCCGTTGGCCAATCCACATTATCATATTTGGCCAGCGGTGGAAGAACGCTTAGTCACACTGCTGGATCTTCCGGTTGGACCGGAGGATCACCTTCGGCCACTATTTATACTATTTCAGGAGGTGGACAACCGACTACAATGGTCCCCAACTCTAACTACCAAATTCCCCCTGGTGGGCCATCAACCCAACCAGTTGGGGGACAACCTTTTGTTGGGAACCTTGTTCCAAGTCAACAACCTCCACCTGGTGGGCCATCAACCCAACCGGTTAGAGGACAACCTTTTGCTGGGAACCCCGTTCCCAGTCAACAGCCTCCTCATATAGGGCCATCCAACCTACTTGCTGGCGGACAACCTATTGGCTCGATCCAACAAGCTTCCCAACCAGCAGGGTCTACTCAATTTGGTATGTACAATCCACCTGGCAGCGGGAAACCTTATTCCGGTGTTCCAACCGGGCCTTACTCTCAACAACCCCTGTCGGGCATGCTTCCTTCTTGGGATACTCAAATCCCACAGAGCAGGGAGTACTCACTTTTTGGAAACTGGAACCAAGCTGGGGGGCAATCTCATATTCCCCCCAACTTGAATTTTGGCTTTCCTTACCCTTCAGCTACTACAACTCCATGGAACCCATCACTGCAATTTCCACTCGTTCCCCAAGGAGGAACGAGCCTTCCATGGACACCACCGTCGCAGCCACCCCCCAACCCTGCTATGGGAAACCCTCCACTTACACAATATAGTAGTAACATCCATGGAACACAAAAATTCCAAGGAACTTTTCCCCAACAAGGAACAACAACTTTTCCTGGGTTTTAGCAACCCCAAGGTACTATACCCACTCAGCAGAACACCCACCAACCGGTTGCTTACAATCAACCGGTTAACCAGATGGCTTACCATCCACAGAACTTCCAGCAGTACCCCCCGGGAAACACATATGGGTATAACACACAACAACATGCTATGCAGGGACCTCCAGGTTTCTCTGCACCACATGGTTATTACTCATTCCCGCAGACCAACCGTCAACTTCCCTTTTTGGCCACACTTGAGCTACCTGATTTGTCGAGGCTTATCAACGATCCTATATGGCATGAACCTCACTGGCCACCTATCCCAGCCAAACTACCATCGGACATCCCCAAGTTCGATGCCAAGCCCGGGGAAGACCCCAAGAACCATGTGATGACCTTCCATCTTTGGTGTTCATCCAACTCCTTGATGGATGATTCCATCTAACTTCGGCTCTTCCAATGCACACTTACTGGCACGGCATCAAAATGGTATATTGAGCTGCCACAACATTCTTTTCGTGATTTCAACACTTTGGCTATGTAGTTTCTGACACATTTCCAGCTCCCTATCCGGTATGAGACTGGAACAGAACTGCTAACTTCATTGCGTCAAACCACTTCTACACATATTTCGGATCACATCCACGAGTGGCGAAGACGCCGTAGGTTAATTAAGGCACCTATTCTGGATCAACTACTTGCTGATTGGTTCACAAAATCCTTTTTGCCTCCCATAGCCAGAGACATCGCTATGCGCGGGCCGGTTACAGAAGAACAAGCCATCTCGGCAGCACAGTACATGGATTTAGTATATACTCAATCCGGTACTTTACATGAACTTCTTCCACATGCCTCCCGCGTTCACACTGATCCAACAAATCCTACTACTGAACCACCCATTGATGGTATTGTCGGTTCAGTCAAGGCTCAGCCTACTACCAACTCGACGGGACAACAAGCATCTGCTTCCCCCGCTTTTACCCAGGCTGCTTCAAAAGCTTCCACCCCTCCTGCTGTCTCCTTCGAAGTGAATGCAGTTCAATCTACGTCACAACGATCCGGAGGAAAGAAGAAAAACAATCATGGTAAACCCAAGAAAAACCAGCAGGAGAACCCCAAGCCACAACCCATCCAGAATGACCAGAAACCACGTCGAAAAGCTAAGTTTCCTTGCTTGATTTTCCAAGATGATCATTATACATGTGACTGTCCCTACAAGGACGAGGTCAACAAGTTCATTAAAGGATCCTCTTGCCCGACAGTGCTAACTGACCCTTTCCCACAACAGCAACAGCAGATGGTTTCCCAAGAAACCCCACAAGGGGGCAACCCGACCAATCCCACCCGCGGAGAGACGTCCACAAACCGCGAAATCCTAATGACAAGTAATGAGGAGATTAATATCACCACTCGTTCAAAGACTTATGACAACCCTCCAAGTTCAAACAAACAATCGGAGATAGCCAAAGGCAAATCTCCCGTTGAAGATCCGATTCCTATTCCCCCCCCCAACGGTCATCTCCATATCGAGAGACCGCTAATGGACATAGTGCTACGCCCACCCAAGGGCACCATATGAAAGGCGACATTTAACCTGAATGCGCGAGCTGCCCAAAACTACAACATTGTTGAAGATTTGGCTCAAGCACCTTGCGCCATGTCGACTCTTGAGGTTCTCCAACACTGCCCCACGCAGCGTAGAACCCTACTTTCAGCACTGGGGGCATCGGACCCAGATACTTCAAACTCCATCATGTTTAACTTGGAGCACGCCAAACCTAGGCTTTCCCATCAGTTAGCCTTCCAGGTGCATACAAAAATCCGTGGAAATGTCATCCATCGCATTGTGTTAGATGAGGGTGCTTCCATGTCGATTATGTCTTTGAACTGTTGGAGAGCCTTAGGCTCACTCGAGGTCACAACTTCTCCCACTACTCTCAGGGCGTTTGATGGACACGACTTTCAACCGTATGGACTCATTCCCTCAATCGATGTTGAACTGGGGGGCAAAACAGTATCCGTACACATCGAAGTCGTAGATGCACCTTTGGATTACAATCTCCTACTTGGTCGGAACTGGTTCTATGCCATGACCTCCATAGCATCTACAGTCTTCCGGATTGTACAATTTCCTCATGAAGGGAAAATTGTCACTATTGATCAACTGGATTACTGTATCCCAGACTCCCATCCAAACTCCACCAATACTGTCCCGTTATTGGATCAACCTCGGTACCAGTTCCAAGACATAGGTGTTGTTCTCATGAAGGATTCTTCCCTCATTGGAGTTTTTCCAGAGCTAGGAACCCATCTTCAACCAGTCAACATGATTTCATCGCATGTCACCCCTTCCGATGATTCATGGGTGATTCCGAGTCCCACTCAGATTCAAGGCTATGGAAATTCCATGCCTTTGAACTGAAACCTTGCAGCATATAACGCGATCCAATCAGCCACAGATTGGGTTGACTGTTCTACTGATCACACCGTGGCACAACTCTCGGCTGAAACTCATCCACCACTTTTTGATCCTCTCAACTTGATTTTTCCCACTGACGAATCAATCATGGAGGTTATGTGTGGTGGTGAGCCACCATGGGGAGATTTTCATCATCGATCTTCATTCCCCACCATTCAGCCACTTGAGCTTGATACCAAACCCAGCACTTCACTTGGGATGGTTCAAACCAAGTTCCCCACTTCCCTCGATGAGGTATTTTCCGAAGGAAACTTGGCCAATCTTATGGCAACCACTCCCATTGATATTTCAGTGAAGCCTGGTATCGTGGAAAACGTACACATTGGAAAAACATGTACTCCCCTCGAAACGGAGTTCTATAGTGCCTACTTTAAAACTTTCCGTGATGTTTTTGCTTGGAGTTATGAAGAGATGCCAGGAATTGACCCCTCGATCGTGGTCCACGAAATTCCAACTTTCCCTGGCGCCCGACCTGTTCGGAAAAAGCTTCGACCCGTCCATCCTCGTAAGGCAGCCGCCATTAAAGCAGAATTTGAAAAACTTTTGCGTGCTGGTTTTATCTATCCTGTCCCATTGACAGAATGGGTATCCAACATCGTTATTGTAGCCAAGAAACAGGGAACGATTGGAGTCTGTGTTGATTACCGTGATTTGAACAAGGCTTGTCCCAAGGACAACTACCCAACTCCGTTTATCGACCAGATCATCGATAACTATGCCGGAAGTGTTATCTTTTCATTTATGGATGGCTTCTCTGGCTATAATTAGATCGATATCCTCCCAGCCGACCATCACAAAACGGCCTTTATCTGCCCTTGTGGGATCTTTGCATATCGAAAGTTACCTTTGGGCCTGAAAAATGCCGGGGCAACTTTCCAACGGGCGATGTCCTACGCATTTCATGACATCAAACATATTGTAGAGCCATATCTTGATGATCTTCTAGCTCATTCTCGGACGCAGGAAGACCATCCAGACCACTTGAGTGCCATTTTCGAAAGGTGTCGGCGCTACAATATACGTTTGAACCCGCATAAGTGCATCTTTTGTGTAGAAGCCGGAAAACTGTTGGGCTTCATAGTCTCCAAAGGCGGGATACGTTTAGATCCTACAAAGGTAGCAGCTATCTTAGCCCTGCCTTCACCTACCAATATTCCAGAACTTCAATGTTTGCAAGGGCATGCAAACTTTCTACGCCGTTTTATCTGCAATCTGTCCGAGATAACAAAAGGCTACATGCGGATTCTCAAGAAGAATGTTCCCTTCATATGGGATGACGAAGCCCAACGCTCCTTTGACAATCTAAAGGCAGCCTTAACCAAAGATCCTGTGATTCAACCCCCCGATTACACATGGGACTACATTCTTTATCTCGCAGCCTCGATTTCCACCATCGGTATGGTGCTAGTCCAGGAAGATCACAACGGCATAGAACATGTGGTGTACTATCTCAGCAAGAGTCTTCTTGACTCTGAAACTTGCTACTCACATGTTGAAAAACTGGCTTTGGCAACAGTATTTGCTGTCCAGAGATTTTGCCACTACATCTTACTCCGTCGGACCACTGTTATAGCCGACTTCAACCCAATGTACTACATCCTCACACGTCAGGTGCTTGGGGGCAAATACTCTCGTTGGATTGTCATCCTTCAAGAGTTTGACTTAGAGTTTGTCAAGGCTAAGTCCAAGAAGTCTTTGGTCTTCGCAGAATTAATTTGTAACTTGCCCCGTGCTACTGAGCAACCCGAGCCCATTGATTCTCTTCCTGATGAATCATTGTTCCTCATTAGCACGTCTGATCCGTGGTATGGGGATATTCTATTATATCTCCAAACCCAACGCTTCCATCTCGATCTCACCCGCGATGAACGGCGACGTATCAGACATCACACAAAATACTACCTTATAGTGAACGATACTCTGTATCGACGTGGTGTCGACACCGTCCTTCGACGCTGTCTGACCTTAGATGAGGCGGAACGTGTTCTCAATGACTGCCACGCTGGAGCATGTGGTGGTCATCTCTCTGGGATGGCTACGGCCCAGAAAATACTGCGAGCAGGATACTTCTGGCCCTTAATTTTCAAAGACTGCATTGAAAGAGTCAAGAAGTGTCCGCCATGTCAATTCTTTCATAGCAAAACACGCTCGCATCCTGCTCCACTCCATCCTGTCATTGCCGTCGGCCCTTTTTCCAAATGGGGCATCGATTTCATGCACTGTAAGCCCACTTCAGCTGGGGGGCATAGCTATGTCATAGTAGCTGTCGACTATTTTACAAAATGGGCTGAAGCGATGCCTACGTATGCGGAGGACGGCAAAACAGCAGCGCAGTTCATATTCAATCATATTATAGCTAGATTTGGTGTACCACAGTCTATTGTGACCGATCACGGTTCCCATTTCAGGAACCATATGATCGAAGAACTAAGTGCCAAGCTGGGTTTTCGCCATGAAAACTCAACCCCGTATTACCCACAAGCTAATGGCCGAGTTGAAGCCATTAACAAAGTCCTGAAACGAATGATTCAGCGCATTGTGGGTACCCAGAAATCTAACTGGCACTCAGCTCTATTCTCAGCACTATGGGCCTACCGGACCTCAGTGAAAAGTGCTACCGGGTTTACACCATTCCAACTGGTGTATGGCCTAGAAGCCATTCTGCCGATTGAATGTGAAATTCCATCACTCAAGATAGCCATAGAGCTACTTCCACACACTACTTCCGAAGAGGAACGGTTTCTATACCTAGCTAAGCTAGATGAAACCCGCCACGACGCCACTTTGGCTAATGAAGCTCACAAAAAATGCGTCAAAGCTCAATACGACAAATCCGTTCAACCTCGGATCTTCAATGAAGGTGACCTCGTACTTACATATGATCAAATGCATGATAAGCTTGGAAAAGGAAAACTTGAATCTATGTGGTACGGCCCCTTTATTGTAAAGTGTGTCTTAGAAAAAGGAGCCTATGAACTAATTGATTGTGATGGTACGCCATTGGCACGGCCCCGCAACAGGCTATACCTCAAACGTTTCTACGCATGAGGTCACCCTACGCGGGTTACTTGTTGTACATAATGTACTTAGTTTGCTTTTGCTTTCTTTTTGGTGTGCGCGTGGACCTCATGTATCCACTCTTACTTTGACTCGTGACTTTATGCGCAGATGTCTGCCTACTTTGGATTCGCCGACGGTGCAAGCCGACATACCCGGAATCTCGCTTCCGTAGCATGGGTAATCTATTCCCCCACTGGTGAGTTGATTTCTTCAGGAGCCAATTGTTTAGGTCCTGCAACCAACAATATCACGGAGTACCATGCAGTCATTAGTCTCTTGACGGAGGTTGCTTCACTCGGGATTGACTCCTTGTCAGTCTTTTTAGACTCCCAACTCGTGGTTTCTCATCTAAACCGTGTTTACACAGTTCCCGATCCTACACTACTTCGTTTATTTCGAAGAGTACGCCTCTTGGAACGGTCATTTAATTTTATCACATATCAACACATACCGAGAGAATTCAATTGTATAGCTGATTCATTGGCTAGTTACATTTTGGATTGGCATCTTGCCCACATATAAACACATCATAAAAAATAAAATGCACAAGTCATTGTAAATATTTAGATCATAAATAGGTCCATATCACTGTATATAAGAGTGTTTTTTCCAAAATACATAAAGTTTGTGTCAAAGACAAAATTGGGGATCAAATCCCATATACAAAAAATTGGCCCTCAAAGCCTACATATCGTGTACATGCCGCAAAAAGATCAAAAGACCATCTATGGAGATCTAGGAGACCTATCATGTCCCTCATCAAACTCCTCCCGCTGCTGGTGGTAACATACTACAGCTCGAACCACCCTGCGAAGAAGTCGACTGATACGACCCAGCACACCTACAGTATGCCGCTGGAGGTGGTAAGGGACGTCATCCATCCTCATAGCAGGGATACCATGAGTCAATCCCTGCAAGTTCCTCTCAATGTCCCGAACACCTCCTGCCTCGTCTTCATCCTCCTCCTTGTCAGGAACAGCTTGACGGTCAACACCACCACGACGTAGTGGCGAGTACCCAGCTGGTCTCTATGGTCCACGGTCTGCAACATGCATGCGAATATACATTAGACATCTTTTACACATTCTAAAAAAGTAATAAAAATTAAATATTCAAAAAGGAAAAAATACATATCCATGAAGGTCATACCAGAGTTGTCCCAATCGTCGTCCTCTGGCAATGCCAAATCGATGTCCTCACGGAAATCTACCCCTGAGTAGGGATAGTCATCAATCATAACTATCTGCTCCTCTAACCAGGAGAAGAAGTCCTCGCCAAAGGCTAGCCGCTGAGGTCCCCCGAGGCGTCCAGCGTAGTCACTCCATCGAGCCATCCATGGCTCGGTAGGTGGACGAGGGCGCATAGATATCTCTGGGCATAGTAATGGCACCCTCGCCAAAAAGAAAGTGACCAGGATGCTCCCATAGCCAAATTGGGGATTTTTCCCAATCCTACACTTGTGCACTTGTTCTTTCAGATTGGACAACACTGCCTCACACCAGTTGAAAACTGTTCCTCCCATGCACCCTGCTGTGAGATTCACTTGTGTGTGGGATGCCTGATGTGGACTCACACTTCCTGCTGCACGCGTGATAGTGAATAGCACGGTTTTTACAGGAAGTTCTATGACCTCCTTTATGGCCACCTTCCCACTCTTCTTACTTGAACCCTGATGGCAATACCGAGCAATCAACTCATCTGTACTTGATTCTGAAGCTGAGTATCCAGTAAAGTTCACCCGGGCCCCTCTTTTCGAGAGGCCCGTGAGGAAATAAATATCCTCAAGTTGAATTTCAAGAACATGCTCTCCCACTCGGAAAGCTTGAATGTCAGGGTCCCACAATTGGATGAGATGAGTGAGAAGCTTGGGTTGCTGGCGAATCCCTTTGGTTTTAAAGAACTTTAGCAAACCACATTCTCGCAATGCGGTCACGGTTGGTAAGTCATTTTCAGCTGCAAAATCATCTGCTTCGTGCTCTCTTTCTTTCCAGCTTACCATTTTGCTCCGAACAAGTTGCAAACTCCTGCAAAAGATCAAGGAAAACAGTTAGTAACTATTTAGCAACTTAGTTCTAGCAGAAAATTTGATTTTTTGAACTAAAAATTCGCCTTTGCCGCGCCTGAGGGACATTCTACCGCGTGGCACTCTACACTACCGCGCCTCTGTTTGGAACTCCAGCGCGGTACTGTTACACAATACCGCATTTTTTGATAGAGCCCCCACGCGGCACTGTGAAGGGCGATTTTTGCCCAAAAGGGCTTGCCCAAAAATCAAATTTTTCCTGGTGAAAGCAAATAATTCCTACATAAAATGAAAGAGGGGCTCAAGAACTCTTACCTGGCGCAGACGGCTGTCGAAATGGTGTCCTAGAAATCCCGATATGGATCCTTGAAGTCTTGCTCCTAAATAGGTGAAAATCTCTCCTTTGGGTAAAAAACACAAATGAATAGTAATTTCTATTTTTAACTATTCCTTATATAGCATTTTCACATATTTTTTTAATTGTTATTTTAAATGGTTAAAATAAAACCTTGTTCACATTACTAATGTCCAGTTTTTGAGCATTTATTGACAGGATCCTTGGTAAAAACGCGATACATTCACACTGGTGTTTATTCATAATCTGACCTTCATTTTTTTTGAGCCCACTTTATCTTTTTCATGCTCTGGATTTCAAACTTGAAAAAGATTCCAAGCGCTTTCACATTCATCTCGTGCTTGTCAAACCCAAGTAAATGATGTCAAGTACGGTCAGCTTTACTCATGCTCGTTAAACGATGAGGAAAGTATTATCCTAGTTGTATTTTATTCTTTTTTCAGACCAGGATAATTAAAAATTACGAAAAAGACCATAGGAGTCCATAGTTAAGCTCTTTTCAGACTCCATAAAATTGAAAAGATTGCCAAGTGATCTTGACTCTTTCACACTTGTAAAAGTATTTGAAAGGTCGTCTATTCGGTGATAGGTTACCCCTTTTTCGGCCCGTCTAGACTATTTACGAGAAAGGTATACCTCAGTTAATCTCGGCTGGGAGAGTTCTCTCGGGAATTGTTTTACACTTTTTCGGGATCGAGGGACTAAATTTACGAAAAAGTACATTATGGAGCTTCCTTTAAGTTTTTCAGGCTCTCTAAATGCGAAAAACTACCGAGTTTTCCTTCTTTGGACTCGTTAATAATCAACATCGAAGGACCCACTTTGGGACGAACCCCTCCTTTCTCAGGTTCGTAAAACATGTGAGATTGGACTCATCCATAAGATGAGCTACATCGAGCATCTGTTATCCTCTTCAAGCTTGCAAAACAAGAAAGAGGTACTCGTCTATCATGTCGGGGAAATATGGGGGGATAAGTCAAGTTTATTTGTGGCAGCTTGTCAGTCGTTACCTTTGAACATGGCATGTGTCCGTCTCTTGTCTATATTTGGGTATCCATTTTTTTTACTAAGTTATGGTCATCATCATGAGTCGTCTCCCTGGCCACGAGTCCACTCATCCGGTGTCTATCCTCTATTTGTCAATAATCCCTGCTGCCAAGTCCTGTTACATGTCGTTATATGTTCAAAGGGTTGCATTGTTTCGAGTCGTTCATTGTGTCAAGCCTCCGCTGTGTCAGTACATACTCCATTGTTTCATCATCTTATCGTTTGTGCTGATTTCGTGTCGATAATGTGGGAATCATTATGGCCCACCTTCGACGCGTCTGTTCCCGTCGACGCCAAATCACTATCCGGGAATTAGACTTAGAGATCAACCACTATTACCTTGGTACCTGCATGCCTCAATGGCAGGTTTCCTCGTGTTTGAAAGTAGGTTCACATCATTGACCTCTGATCAAGCGATCTCTCGGATGCTTGACAGCAACTCATTTATTCGCATTTCGTTGAGATGTACTATTGATACCTTGGGAATCATCATCATCATTGATGATCTCCCTCGCATTTGTTAATGGTTCACATCATTGACCGGTAATCAAATGGTTTCTACCATGTTCGACTTCAACACCTTGTAATCACATGGCTGGATTCGTATCTTTTGCGATCGGGTAGAAGACCCTGGGCGCACCTCTACATTTTGATTGCGTCCAGGTTGCGGTGGAGATGTCATTTGTATTGTCGCACAGATCCACTTATTGTATTGGTCGTGGCTGTATCATTATTGTCTCATGGATCTACGATTGTTCATAGTAGCCATGATCTGTCCACAGTCTACATCATCTCAGTACTCATGGATCTGCAATGTATTGGTCGGCAGCCATGCTTTGAGTCATTTGTTTCCAAGCATGGGAATGCCCGCCTCGGTGGTATATCTAACACTTTGTTTCTATTTCAGCTTAGTGTCGCTCTCCTCGATGCTATCTCTGCATACTATATTCGTAAAGTCTTTTGGCCATCAGTCCCATCCGACCTCACACTTTAGGGGGCATCTGTTATACCTCTATCTTTCACAGTGTCGCACCTCCATCACAAAACGAGTTGACGACACTTTCCCTACTGTTTTAAACCATCCAGAAGAGACAGATGATGAGTCAACCTTGAAAGTGAATCTACCCTGACAAGTTTTGACCCAGCTAAGACTTTATCTACACACACTACCGCGCCTTGCTCAGTTATAGGAGCACGGTACTATACACTACCGCGCTATGTCTCCTCCACAAAACGCGGTAGTACCGCGTTCTGCTAAGACTGCAGAACGTGGTACTCTTTTATTAGCCTTTTTCTCTTGGCTTATGGGATTTTGGATTTTTGAAGATAATGGAAGATTGGGGTCCCTGATTCGATCTCAACTCATTTCCTTCGATTAGAAACCCTGATCCACTTATCTCTCCCTAGATCCACCCATCTCTCTTGTTGGTTAACCTCACCATTCACTATAAAAGAGAGGCATTCCATTGGGAAAGGGGAGGACTCTTGAGAGTACCAAACTTATGGTCTTGCAGTATTGTGGAGATAGCTAGAGGAGAAGACACTTGGAGCTAGAGGATTGGCTTGGACATCAAGCACCTTTTGTAAGTATTCTTCAAGTTGTAATAGGATAACTTGTCTTGTCTTTCCCATTTCATGTGTATTGTTTAATCTTTAACATGGAATGTTTCTAATCTAGATTTGGATCTAACATTTACATTCAAGGTATTTGGAAGCTGGTATGTTTGTTCTTTGATTGGTCTTAACAGGTTCTACATTGGAGCACTTGGATCAAAAAGATGGAAGCGGGACAAACGTCGAATTGAAAGGTATGTCATATCTCTCATTTGTTTCTGAATGCATATGATCTTGCTGTAAAGGCTAATTCAGGAATCTCAAGGTAGCATTTGTTTTGACTTGTTTCTTGCTTTAGAGCTAGTTGAAGATCTACTTTAAAGTTAAGGGAGTTTTGACTTATCCGTAGGGCAGAATTCCACATTAACACCGGTTCGTTATGATATTGGTATTGAGTTGTTGTCCACTTTCCGTCAAAATAAGGCCACGCATATTTCTGACCACGTTCAAGAGTGGCGTCGACGGAGGAGATTAGTGAAAGCCAATATTCCTCGAGACTTCCTGTTGAAATTGTTCCTCAAGTCTTTACTTCCATACATTGCTAAGGATGTGTCGATGTCCGGAATTGTGATTGAGGAACAAGCTATCTTGAAAGTCCAGCAGTTAGATCTTCTTTATTCTCAGTCTGGCATTTTGTATGACATTATTCCTGACGCACTGAGAGCAAGACATGAGCCCACGTCAGTTCCTGGGCCACATGCCGATGGTATTATGGGGTCCGCATGCACTCTCCCTATAGACTTGGTAGCTAATCAAATGCAAAGTTTGTCTCTAAACCAGTCTGCACCTGGATAGGTTCACACCTTGTCCACTTCCACTCCGTCGTCTGATGTACACAATGTGCAATCAATGAAACCATCGGGTAACCAGCAACCTGGTGGTAAGAAAAAGGGGAGAAATAATCGTAGGGGTGGAAACAATGGAAGTAATAATAATAGCAATCGTAATACTTCTCATAAAGAGAATGCCAACCCTCCTCAGGAAGGCGGTAATGCTGGCGAGGATCGTAAACCTAGGAGTAAGGTGAAATTCCCTTGCAAGCTTTGTGGGGAGGATCATCTTACTCACTTATGTCCTCGAATTGAGGAAGCATCGAAGCATTTGGCACGGAGCCCAGCTGTGTTGAAGGATCCCCTTCCTCATCATCAAAACATGACTTCGCATGCTCCCACCACTAGTTATGGTACTAATGAAACGGATTCATCCAATACTAGTGGTTATAGATGTGTGAATATGGTTCAGTCAGAGGCTTGTGTTGCTACTTGTCAACGTGATTATGGTGCACCACAACCGAATTTGAGGAATGAGCCTCCCCCACCTCCTGATAATTCCTTGCATATCGAGAAGCCTTCCATTATGCCGCAAATACCGAAAGGTGTTCTTAAGCGCTCCACACATAATCCTAATGCTCGAGCCGCCCAGAACTACTCCATCGTAGAAGATTTGGGCCAAACTCTGTGTGCCATGTCGGCTCTTGAGGTTTTACAAGCTTGTCCTTCTCAGAAGCATGCCCTTTTGAGTGCGTTAGGAGTTCAGGATGGGGGAAGTCTTAGTGTTATCAAGTTCGATACTACTGATGTCCAGACTCGCTTACCTTACCACGTGGCTTTTCAAATCCAGGTGGTTTTCCTTAAAAGCTTTGTCAAACGTACTATGGTTGTTGAAGGTGCCTCTGCGTCAGTAATGTCGCTAACTTGTTGGAAAGCTCTTGGCTCTCCTCCTCTACTTCCATCTAGAACTACACTCACTGCATTTGATGGTAGGTCTTTTACGCCGCATGGAATTATCCCTTCCCTTGTTGTCTCCTTGGGAGGTAAGTCCGTGCCTATTGAAGTCAAAGTGGTTGATGCACCCATCGACTACAACCTTTTAGTGGGTCGGAACTAGATGTACGCTATGAAGGCCGTCGCGTCTAATGTATTTCGAGTTATTTTCTTTCCCCATGAAGGAAAGATTGTGACGATCGATCAGCTGGATTATGTTGGCACTCCTTCCACAGCATCCACAGGATCTATAGTCCCACAAGTTTCTTATTCTCAGCCGGCAACTGGGAACATAGGTGTTGGGATGTACCCCTCATTAATGGGAACTTTTAACCATTATGCACCTGTGAATTTTATTGGAACCATTTCCGACAGTGCACCTCCTCCCTCGAATAGTATGCCATTCCGGACATCCTATTGTAATGATCCATGTATTTTTCCATCTGTGGATTCTATGTCTGGAGACATTGCTCACATTGGGATGTCTATGCCCTTATTTTTAGCAGAGCTCACTTACGATCATATCCAACAAACCACTGCAGATCCGGATCTCTCTTCTTCCCAGATAGTTGAAGAAGATCCCATTACGCTGCCAGTTTGGGAAGCCAACTCATCTTGCTCTCACGACTACCTTGATGATACTTTGCCATCTAATGAAGCTATCCTCGAAGCCATGTGTGGTAGTGAGAGGCCTTGGGAAGATATGCACCATCACTCTTGTTTCCTTCCCAAGCTTGAGCTCGTTGAGCAAGAGGAGTTAAGAATGACTCTAGCTGAGATGGTTGGTCACCCTGTGGCTCTTTTGCAGTCGCATGATGTTTTCTTGGAGGGGAATATGGCCATTTTTTCCCCAACCACTTCTATCAACATCTCCCGCACTCCCAGAAAGATTGAGAATCTTTACGTTGGTGCCGCTTGCACTCCTGAGGAGATTGCTATTTACACTGATTTGTTTATGGAACTCCGGGAATCTTTATCCTGGTCATATGAGGAGATGCTAGGAATAGACCCCCGCATTGTTGAACACAATATTAGAACGTATCCCGATGCTAAACAGGTTCGACAACGCTTACGTGCCGTGAACCCTAGGAAGGCAGCAGCTATTAAGGCAGAGGTGGAGAAACTACTCAAATCTGGTTTCATCTACCCCATTCCCCTTACCGAATGGGTTTCAAACGCCGTTCCTATGGATAAGAAGCAGGGAACGGTCCGTGTATGCACTGATTTCAAAGATTTGAACCGTGCATGTCTGAAAGACAACTTCCCCATGCCATTCATTTATCAAATATTGGATGCTTGTGTGGGGAGTGATATTTTTTCATTCATGGACGGCTTCTCAGGTTATAATCAGATTCAAATCAAACCCACGGACCAACATAAAATGGCATTTATTTGTCCATGGGGAACCTTTGCGTACCGAAAAATGCCCTTCGGCCTCAAGAACACCAGAGCTACTTTTCAGCGATCCATGACCTATGCCTTTCACTATCTTAAGATGATTATGGAAGTTTTCTTGGATGATATTGCTAGCCATTCTCGCAAGAGAATGGACCACCCCAAGCACCTCCGTATGATTCTTGAACGATGTATTCAATACAAAATTCGATTGAATCCAAACAAATGCATCTTCGTTGTTAGGACCGGTCGCCTTCTAGGATTCATAGTTTTGAGGGAGGGTATTAGAGTCGATCCTCTCAAAGTTGAGGCAATACTTTAGTTGCCTCCTCCGCGTAATTTGTTACAACTTCAGAGCCTCCAAGGGAGAGCTACTTTTCTGCATCGGTTTATAGCTAACTATGCCAGTATTACTAAAGGTTTCACATGCCTATTGAAGAAAGACACACCTTTTATCTTGGATGAGCGAGCCCAATAGTCTTTCGACGCCCTTAAGAAAGCTCTGGTATCAGCCCCTGTGCTTAGTCCACCGGACTTTACACAAGATTTCATTCTTTATGTGGCCACATCTCAAGAGACTATTGGCATGGTCTTGGTTCAGGTAGATGATGCGCTTTTCGAGCATGTTATCTATTATCTTAGTCGAAATTTAGTAGATGCTGAGCTAAGGTACACCCACGTAGAAAATCTAGCATTTGAGACTGTTCACGCAGTCCAGGAGTTACAGCATTACATTTTTCTTCAAACAACCACCGTTGTAGCTCACATCAATCCATTTCAGTTCGTGCTATCATGACACCTTATCGGGGGTAAGTATAATAAATGGATTGTGATCCTTGAGGAATTTGATCTCGATTTTGCTTCTGCAAAATCAGTGAAATCATTGGTGTTCGCTGAACTTATGTTGGACCTTCCACGGCTTGATGAGGACAACATTCATGAAGATTCTTTTGTGGATGAACATTTATTTCTTATCTTGACCGAGGACCCTTGGTATGGGGATGTCATTGTATATCTCCAAACTTTGAAGTTTCCTCCGCATTATTCACAAGATGAGCGACGACGTGTGAGACAACATGCTAAAGATTATACTATCGTCGGTGACACTTTGTGTCGCCGAGGAAAGGATTCCATTCTCCGTCGTTGCTTGACTCACAAAGAAGCGGAACGGGTACTTAATGATTTCCATGCGGGGGTGTGTGGCGGTCACTTATCCGGGCTTGCTACAGCCCAGCGTATCATGCGAGCTGGTTATTTTTGGCCTGCCATCTTTAAAGATTGTATTAACGTTGTGAAGAGATGTCACCCTTGCCAGGTGTTTTCTCGGATCATACACTCGCATCCAGCGCCCCTCCATCCGGTCATCACTGTCGGTCCCTTCACCAAGTGGGGGGTAGATTTCATGGACTGCAAACCAGCTTCGGCTGGGGGGCATCACCATATTATCGTGGCCGTGGATTATTTTTCCAAGTGGGTTGAGGCCATTCCTACTGTAAAAGTCGACGGTGCTACTGCAGCCCATTTTATGTTCAACCAGATTATCACTCGATTCGGTATCCCAAAAGAGATTGTCACTAACCATGGCAGTCACTTTCAAAATAAGATGATGGAGGATTTGTCTCTCAAGCTTGAGTTTTGTCAGGAACACTCATCTTCCTACTATCCTCAAGCGAATGGTCAGGTTGAAGCAGTAAATAAGTCTTTAAAGACCATTCTCCAATGTACCATCCAACAAAGCAAGACAAATTGGCATATCATGTTATATCCTGCTTTGTGGGCATATCGAACTACAGTTAAGACTGCCACTGGGTTCTCACCTTTCCAGTTAGTTCATGGTGTGGAGTCACTTTTATCGATTGAATGTGAGATCCCTTCGCTCAAGCTAGCCATAGAGCTCCTCCCTGACACGACGAAGATTGAGCAACGTTTAGTACACCTCGAGCAACTTGACGAGCACCATCGAGATGCTACTGTGGCCATTGATGTTAACAAGTGTCGTGTCAAGGTTCAATATGATAGGTCTGTCCGTCCCCGGCAATATGTTGAAGGTGACTTGGTACTCTTGTATGACCAAGCTAAAGAACCCCTGGGGACAGGCAAGTTTAATCCCATGTGGCATGGTCCTTATATTGTGAGGCGTGTCCTTGAAAAAGGAGCTTATGAGTTAAAAGATTATGAGGGAGTTGTCTTGAAGGAGCCTAGAAATGGGCTCTACCTCAAGCGGTATTACGCTTGAACCTCTGGTTCAGGTTGATACTTTTGTACACTATTGTATAGTTTTTTTGTACATAGTTTAGATTGCCTTTTGGTTGCCGGGTCTGTTGATTAGCCTCTATTTTGATTGACAGATGTCGATGGGATGTCCTACATTCTTAGGTTCACAGATGGTGCTAGCCGACATACGCAATAGCCTGCTTCTGCTGCTTGGGTTATCTTCTCAACTAACCACCTGGTTGTGTCCTCAGGAGGTGCCTGTCTCGATCCTACATCTAACAATGTGGCTGAGTATAGTGTCGTTGTTGAACTACTTCAGGATGTTATTTCACATGACATCCAGTCTTTAGAAGTCCGCCTGGATTCACAACTAGTTGTGTCTCAGCTGAATGGGCAGTACCGTGTACGAGACCCTACATTACTACGGATATTCCTTAAGGTACGACTCTTGGAGAGACATTTTGTTTCCATTACATATATTCATATTCCGAGAAGTCATAATTATATATCTGATGCATATGCTAACTATGTATTAGATTGGAATTTGTCACATTCATCATGAGCACATAAATACAAAGACATTCATACATTTGTAACATACACACATGTAGTAGAGCCGAGAATCAAAGTTGTATATATATATATAAATATGTCCAAAAATGGTAGTGTCATACAAAATTGGAGCCCGTAGCCCTCAAAAATATACATATCGATACAAAAAGTGATGAGACCCAGGGATATCTATTCCCTCCGAGGAGGTCTAGTTGCCACCTCGATGGGATGGGTATCATAGTAGTACTATGCTGCGTTGGCCATCCGCTGCAGCAACCGTACCCACTCCTCTGGAACACCCACTACATGGCGCTGCATGGCCTTAGGTAGTCGGGCCACCTCTATCAGTGGAACTCGAGCAAACATTTGTGATACGTTGCGCCGCAACGTCTGGAGTGTGCGCCCTACTGCGACATCTACTGCCACCTCATCTCTACCCCGACAACCATGTCTCGGGAAGCCCTCTAGTCTCACTAGGCCTTTGTCTATGAGAAAATAGTCACCCATTAGCACATGATACTACCACCAAATTTTATTTTTTATTTTTATTTTTTTTTGCATTTCAACTATAGTCAAAAAATCCATAAAAATTTAAAAACACAAAACCAAAAGAGTACTCACCGATGTCTCTGAAGGCTGCACCTGGTGGGAGCGACATGTGACGGTCCTGTCTGAAGTCTATCCCTACATAGGGGTAGTCCTCTATTGCGATCACCTGCTGGTTCCACCAGCAGAAGAACTCCTCAGTATATGGTGATGACAGATGGTCACCACCCTGTCGTGTCAGTATCTCATCCCACCTGGTCAGGGCTGGATCTCGGAGACTATGAGGAGGGACATCCACCCTCAGGCTAAGCCCCGTAACCCTCTCAAAGAAGAAACTACAGAGGATACTACCATACCCGAAGTTTTGGCCTTACCCTCTTTGCATTCCGTGAGCTGTGTCTTCATAGACATCAGCAGAGTAGTACACCAGTCGAATACAGTAGGCTGCAATCATTGTGATGCGTAAAACATCACCGGTCTGGATTCTTGATGTAGTGCTTTGGATCTCGTGATCCGTACCAGAGTAGCCACTATGATCTTTGTGCTCAAGTACACTATGAGATTGACCGGCACTTGGCTTCCCACTGCTCATGTGTTGGTGGGACAGTACCGTGCTATGTAATATTGCACAGTGATTCCCCCACCCACGGTCCGTGACAGAAGACTATCCACTTCCCCTCTATGGGAGAAACCAGTAATAAAATAGATATCCTCTACATCTAGTGTCAGTTTTTTCCTGTTTAGGATGAAATGTTGAGCATCCACATCCCAGTAGTTGATCAAATAATGGAGTAGTAGGTTTTGGGCCCTTAAGCCCCCGAGACTCCAGTATTTATATAAGCCACATGCTTGCAATGCTTGTTGTGCTTGCAAATCATTCCGCATGGACTCATCTACCTAGTCATGCTCTCTTTCCCTCCACTCTAGAACCATCCTGGAGTGCAAAGCAAGAAATTTTTAGTCAGTTTCATGTTTAAAAACTTCTTCACAGCCATACCCACAGGCTAAATCGTAGACAGTGGCGAGTAGACGCGGGAAGTTAGTTTTTTTACTGCGCGTTTGGTGCCCTACCCGCGACCCGTATACTTATATCCCACGGGTAGCGCCGAAGCCATTTAGGGATTGGCCAAACAAAAAATCCCACCGACCAAAATTGAAATAAAAGCACTTAAATGAAAGGTATGGCAGTGACCACTAACCTGCTCCGGACGGTTCGCTGAACGATTGCTTGTAGCTCCCACGATCGGCACTCGAAGTTTCAAGTGAAAACTTACCACTAAACTCCAAAATGGTGAATAGTGCAAATGAATTGAAAATTATGAATTTTTGTTACTATTTATAAATTTTTAAACCCACTTTTGTATAGTTTTCGCCATTTTGAGCCGTTATGAACTAATATCGTGTCATGGAGTAGTGTTTTTTCAACAGATTTCCTTGGCGAGAGCTGTTTTAACCATTTCAGACCTACGGCAGGTACATTTCACACCCGGCATATAGGTTAGATGCCATTTTCACATGCATTATGCATTTGACCTATTGACCATTTTCATAAACCCTAGGTGCGACCCCGCTTCGTGACTGACACGGAACCTTCACACTATTATAGACGTGTCGTCATGTGGCGGTAGGGCTTTCCCGAACATGGGTGCCCTAGTTAGAACCCCTTTATGCATTTTGGTACCCATGCCGTTGTTTGTCCTCGGGATTGGGAGTCCTTTGTAGTCATGTCATGACGTTGCGATAAAGACTCATACTCTACTTTGTCTTATGCTGGACATCTCCCTTAAGGACTCCCCTCAGTTATATCATGTTGTAATTGCATTGCATCATCCTGCTTGCTGCTTGAGCCTTATGCCGGCTCCCGCTTACTCAGTTGTTAGCCTGGTTCCTGAGCACTTTTCCCTGCCGAGCCCTGCAGAGCTTATATATTTTCCCTTCACAATTTGATGACCTATTGACCCTGAGGGAACGCACCCCCAAGTGTCCACATCCTGCACGCACTTCCTTGCATTGAGCATAGGTATGTTCCACTGCTTGGGACTAGTCTGCTAGCTATTTGACACTCGTTCCCTCACCTGTTGTACTATAAGCAATTTTATTATTTTTCAAGATTTTCACAAATATGAAAAAGACAAAAAAAAAATCAAATATTCCAAAAAGCTGGACGGGATTATGGTCACTATTTCTTTTTGGCAGCTATTGTGTCGCCTTTGAACAGAGCATTTATTCCACTCCGTACATTATGAGTCGGGACTATAGTTGGGCCTTAGGAGTTGTACTTGTTTCTCAGTTTTCTCCACTGATTGGTTAAGCTTCCAGTCACTATGGATCCCTTTGTAGTGCCTCCTGCATTGCACAGTTTATGTCAAGTCTATGCTGCCTGAGTCTATCCATCTGCTCATGCTCTTGTTCAAAGGAAGTCCTAAAACTAGTGTCGGCCACTCCTCAGATCTCTTGACTATTGCATGTCGGCCATCCTTATTGAGTCAGTCCGTTTCACCTGAGATCTTCCAAATCTTTCAGCATTGCTGGTACCTCGTCCTGGTTGATGGGGGATGCCTTAATGCCCTCCTTCCAGCGAGTCTCATTTCGTCGACTTCAACTCATTTATTCCAGGACTTTAGGCTTAGAGTTCAGTTGAGTACCTTGAGGCTTGTAGTCATTAGTGGCAGGTTCTCTCGCCATCGATAGTTTTGGAAATACATCAATGTCCCCTGATCGATGGATTCATCCTAGTGTTCGACTTCAACCCATTTATTCACACTCTGATGATTGTGCTCTGTGCCTTGATGCCCATTTGCATTATTGGTGGGTTATCTCGCATCTGTTAATGGTATACATCATTGATTGGTAATCAGACGATGTCTCATCAGGTTCGACCCCAACTCCTTTATTCACTTGATGGGACTTGCACCGTTGGAGACTTGTGTAGAACACCCCAGGCGATTGTGGCATTCAGTATGCTACATATGACTTTGACTTTACATCTGAGATATCACCTCTCAGATTTTAGCAGTTTGTACCTCTAGTTTTGCGCCAGTTGTTTCATTTTCAGCAGGAGACCATATCTTACTGTAGAGGGATCATGGCTATGATCACTTGTGATGTATATCCATTATGTACTACCTATTCATGGCCATTGTATCGGATTGTTGTATTATACTGACATGTATTCAGAGATACTATTGTATTATGACGAGTGAGTTGTTCTTTCCACTTGTGTCTCTATCACTCCACTTCTGAGTTTTATAATGTATTTGGCCATCATAGCACTTTCAGTCTCTAATATCACACATTAGGGGGCATCTGTTACACAGAAATATTCCACCTTGTGAGCATCAGCATTATTTGGCCTATAGGATCCATTTCAGTGACTCAGATCCATTTTTATCCTTCAGTGATACCAGTTTGCCCTATTTTTATTCCTACCCGCCTGTTGCATCTTTATAGCAGGCGTACCCGCGAGTTGCATCCCTATAGCCCGTGGGTAGCATGTAAAATGGTAAAAACCACTATTTAATTACTTTTTACTCCCAAAAAGTGGTCATTGGGTGACCTTTGGCTCTCCATCTGCCCAAATAACCCCTCGATGTGTCCTTTCACCTACCTTTGAGAGGACTATATATTGAGCAAATATGACTTATGGACGAGAGGAAGAGGAGAATCATAAGAGAACTCTAGTGGATTTTTGCCCTATCTTGAGTCTACACTCATTGATCCTTGTAGTTGTGAACCAATTATGTTCACCTTCCAAACTCCTTTCTATTTTGAGTTTGCCATTCATGGAGGATTGAAGTGGTGGAGGCACAAGTGGATTGATCTAGATCTTGGTTCAGATTGGTTGTCAGCAAGAGGTCGTATCACTTTGTACTTCTTCTTGTTCATTAATAGAAATACTCATATTCTCATCCGTTCATGGTGTGAATGTCATTTATTATACATTGGGTTACATTTGCTTATGATATTATGGACCATTGTTATTGATAATGTTAATGTCAATTATATATTACATGTACTTGTTGGATATTGGCTGTCAAGACTAATTTGTATATTACAAGTGCTTGGAAGTGCGTGGATTGAAAGCTCCAACGGGGATCTACATCAAACGTTGGATCGAGCTTGGTTACATTTCTCCATTATTTTAACATTGTCATTTATAATAGCATCGCTTTGAGAATTGAGTATATTTATGGTAGTCATCTGTCTGTTGTGGTATTCCCAAGCCATAGTGAGTTTTCTCCAATACATCCATTATCATCATAATTTAGTTTGTTAATTAGCTTATCATTGACAGGACAGTCACATTCTTTTTAATCCTTTGAATAAAATAAACTAGTTTTTACTATTTTGTTTTTTTTAACTAGTAATGTGAAATCTGATCTATATGTTTATTGGTTAGTATAACACTTACCTAATCTTTCAGATCTGATTGTTCTAAATCTACAATCCCATTTTTTTAGGTTTAGCTTGATTTAAGTAGATCAACTTAAACTTGTTTTTACTTGTCTTCTTTCTATTTATATTTTTCTTTCTTTATCACAAGAAATTTTAGATATTCCCTTGTAGGAAGAAAGATCCATTTTGGATTGCCCACACAGTGCCAAGGGAGGCCTAATATCCGTCAGAGTTATCTATACCAAACAATCCAAGGATAGAATAATTCTTGCGTATGGTTATTTGAATCCTTTTAGATTGGGATTTCTCTTTTGCGGAGTTGCCTCGAACACTTCCAGCACACCCGAGGCCTCAATAGAACCATGCCCTTGGAGCTTGTTTGAGACCATAGAGTACCCTTTTCAGTTTGCAAACATAATCTCTATTTTCTGATACGAGAAAACCATCAGGCTGTTCAATATAGACTTCTTCTTCAAGGTTTCCATTCAGAAATGCAGATTTAACATCCATTTGATATACTTTGAATTTTTTGTGGCATGCAAAAGCTAAGAACATCCTGATTGCTTCAAGTCTTGCTACAGGGGCAAACGTTTCTTCAAAGTCAATACCTTCCACTTGAGAATATCCCTTGCATACCAGCCTAGCCTTGTTTCTTATTACTTTACCATGTTCATTTAACTTGTTCTTGAAAATACACTTGGTCCCAATAACATTCGTGCCTTTAGGTCTTGGGACAATTTCCCAGGTTTGGTTCTTCTCTATTTGGTCCAGCTCATCAATCATAGCTTTGATCCAATCATCACTTTTGATAGATTCTGCAAATTTTTTAGGCTTTACTAAAGAAAGTAATGCTTTTTCTTGATCATATAATAACCTTCTTCTTGTTTTAACTCCAGTACTTATGTCACCAATAACTTGACTTTTCAAGATGATCTCTTTGAACTCTTCTTGATGGTGCTTTTGTATTAGATCTTGGAGAATCTTCTTTGTCATTTTCTTGATATACCTCATCTTATTTTTCTTCCTATTCAATCTCTTCTTCATCTTGTAAATCCTCTTCCCTTTGTGAGTCTTCCTCTTCCTTATCATTCTTTGCTATATCATCATCTTGAGTTCTAATTCTTCTTGGATTCAAGTCATCTACTCTTACATCTGCACTCTCTATGATCTTGTGTAGTCTTTGGTTGTAACATCTATATGCTTTCTTGGTGGATAAATATCCTAGAAATATTCCCTCACTGGTTCTAGAGTCAAACTTACCAAGATCATATTCATTCCACTTTATGTAGAACTTACTAGCAAACACTCTAAAATATTTGACAGAGGTGGGTATTCCATACCATAGTTCATAAGGTGTCTTGTCATTATTTACTCTGAGTTTTCCTCTATTGAGTATATAAACAACTGTGTATATTGCTTCTCTCCAGTATGCATCTAAAAGTTTTGCTTCATTAAGCATAGTTCTGGTTGCTTCTTGGACTGTCATATTCTTTCTTTCCGCAATGCCATTTTGTTGAGGAGTCCTTGGAGCTAAAAAATGTCTTTTAATTCCATGGGTTTCACAAAACTCATTGAATTCATTTGAGGTAAACTCTCCTCCATTATCTGACCTTAAACATTTTATTTTCAGATTTGTCTCATTTTAAACCATTGCTTTAAAAAATTTAAACTTCTCAAAAGCTTATGATTTCTCTTTGAGGAATGTTACCCAAGTCATACTTGTATAATCATCAATGAACAACAATTATTCCTCTGTAAATTCTTCATTCTTATGGTCTCTTCATTTCTTGATGCTTTTATGATCTGCCCTTTAGAGACCCCTTACTTCCAAATCGAACTTCTGTTTAAATACTCTTTTTCAATAATAACAAAGATATAACATCGTTTCCATTCATAATCACACCTTTTCAAAAGAAATTGCATCCTTTCTAACTGAGAATCGTGACCTTTGGATAATCCTTCCCTTTTGTATTTTCCAGATTAGTTAAATTACCAATTACTAGTTAAAATACTAATCCCCTCCTTGATATTCCCAAAACTTCCACGCAGATGCCTATAGATTTCATTTCCATTGTAGATATCAGCGAACTTACATGCCCGCAGTAGGATTCTTGTAGGATGCGTTAGATTCCTGTAGCAAGCTAAAATTCTAGTATCCTTAGGCCCCTTGCGGGCATGATTTAAGCCCATTGCGGGCATATCTTTAGGCTTTGCGAGAATTTATTTATGGTCCTTGAGGGCATATCCTTATGCCTTTATGCGAGCATATGATTATTCCTTTATGTGGGAATATTGTAAGCCTACAGTCATATTGTAATCCTTTCGGGCATGTACAAGGGCCTGCGGGCACATGCTAGAGCCTGCGGGAACATGCAAGAGCCTGCAAACATATGTATGACCCCTGCGGGCATATGCATGTTTCCTACGGGAATATGCAAGATCCTACAGGCATATGCTAGATAAATTCACCTATATCCAGAATGGTGAAAATAAGAAGGATCGAACGACCCTTCTTGTAGTCTAGAACTAGTATGAAAACAATACTAGGAAGAAGAAGGGTCGGTCTCCCCTTCATTTATGAGGGAATAGTGCAAATATTAAACCTACGAAGGTTAGGTCGTCAATTCATGTATATCCAGAATGGTGAATACTGGAAAAATACTAAGCACAAGAAGGGTTGGCTGACCCTTCAATTAACAGAGAAATGTAAAAATATTTAATCTATGAAGGTTGGGACAACAATTCCCGACTACCGACTTCCGTAGTAAATGGTAGGGATCGGGACATTGTCTAAGTTATAACATATAAAAAATATTTATCCCGACTTCTGACTTCCGACAAGAAGGATCGGCTGCCCCTTCATTTAGTAGATAATTGTGAACACCAATATCCAGCAATTCACCTGTATCCAGAATGGTGAACACAAGAAGGATCAACCCACCCTTCTTGCAGTCTAGAAATATTATGAAAATAATACTGGGCAGAAGAAAGGTCGACCGCCCCTTCATTCCTTCGTCTTGGGCCTCATTCAAAAATGGGGCATTGGTTAAAGACATTCAACTTCAAATGATCGTCATATTATACAGACAACAATTCATTTAGTTATTTGTATATTTTTGACAACTTCTACATTTAATTTATGTAAATTCTATTTGACAATTCTCATATTATTTATGGACATAGTATCATGTATCAGGTAATGTGTTTCAAACATTATTTCAAAAATTGCAGAACATGAAAGCAATATACTTAGAAACATTGAAACATAATATTTTATTGACTGTGTTGTGTGTGTGTTTTTTTTGTTTGCAGATACTATAAGATTTGTTACCAGTAAACGATTGACTATTTTCGGTTTCAATGGACTTTTGTTACATGCAGTTCATAAAAAATAAAAATAAAAAATCGGATTGCCACGAACACCGGATATCGAATCAACCACAAAGTATTATTTTATACATTCAGGATTAAGGGAATTTTTTGAAAAATGCTTTAGTATATTTGAAGTTGGGGTATGGACATCTGCACAACAAAAAAACGTTGATGAGTTTTTTCCAACATTATTGCAAAGAACGGGATTGCAAAGGGAACAATTTAGATTAATTTTAACACAAGAATATTGTTCTTGCATAGCCAGAGAGGGTTATCAGGGTGATGGAAATCCTTATGTATTTCTCAAGCCTTTAAAAAAATTTTGGTACATGTTTATCCATGGTTGGGATGCTACAAATACAGTGATTGTAGATGACTCGAAAGAAAAACATATTTGTAACGAGGAAGGGAACTGTATTATAACAAAAACGTATACTTGCCAAATGTCAATGACACATTCTTGTTAGATCGATTATGGCCTTTCTTGTTGCACCTGAATGAGGTGAGTGATGTGAGGCCAATTGTGAATAAAATGAAATTATTTTGTTAAATAATACACTTGAATGTTTGTTTGTACTAGTATGTTCGATTTCACTGTGATTATAATTATTTTAAAGTGTCGAGTTTGGTTTTCGAAAATGCAAAAATAGAGTTTGAAAGTGCTAAAACCTATTTTAAAATTTCAAAATTAAGTATTGGAAGTGTCAAAAGTAGCCTTCCAAAAGGGAAAAATCAGGTTCTAAAAGTGCCATTATCATATTTATCACATAGGAAAAACGCAAAAACCAATTTCAAAAGTAGCAATATCAAAAGCAAAAGTATGCTTTTGGAACCTGGATTTGGAACTTTTGGAACCGGATTTGACACTTTTGGAACTAGTTTGGGCACTTTTGGAACCGGATTTGGCACTTTTGGAACCAGTTTTTGTTAAATTTTGAGCATTAATTCACAATACTCTTGGATATTTACTGAGAGAATAACATATGTAGTATATCAATGCATAACAATCACAATAAGCATGACAAGCATTACAAGAATAAAAAGCATGAGAGACAAGAGACACAGAGTTTCTGTGGGGAAAACCCTAAGGTGAAAAACCCCACAACTTCCTTAGAGATAGAGAGAGAAATGGCTCAACCAAAGTACAACCAAAATACACTTGAGATAGTCTCCTAGAGTAGATGATCCTCCTCCTCACTAGTGCGCCACTTTCTGAGTGAGAGAAGTGTGTCTTTTCGAATGATACAAATAGAGATCTCCTGATCTCTATTTATACTTAACCTGTTTTCCCAATTACACTATGGGGCCGACTTGTCTATCTAGATACATCCACAATATAATATATATTTCAGGGCCGACCCCACACATGGTGGTCTAATAACCCATCAGCAAGTACACACACTTGTGACACTTGTCAATCCACATGACGACACCTCCTTATAGAGGAATACATTCTGAAGTTACATATACATCAACACTCCCTCTTAACTAGGAAGGTATTTCTCGACACAGTTCTGCTAGACAAGTCTTCTTCTCAGGATCATCGTCATCGATGCATCGACATCATCATCGTCACTGTTGCTGCTATCTCAGCCAATCTCTGACTCTACTCGACATAGGAAGTTCTACAGAGCCAGTCCTTTTTCATACTGGATGTAGGCCCACCACCTGTAGGTCTTCATCATCTGTGCGAACGATCTGATAGAGGTGGCCTCTCAGGACTAATTTTATGTGCGGATGCAATACCGGAAAGAGTATCCCAGGAACATTTATGTGCCTAAGCACGACCGGAAAGATCTCCCGGGACTGATTACATGCATCTCCTCCACAATACCTTTAAAGAGCATCCTAGGAACATTTATGTGTCGCAGCATGACCGGAAAGATCTCTAAAGAGCATCCCAGAACTTATTACGAGCACACAGCTCAACCTCTCGGATCTCCAGGACTGATTACATGTGGATAGACAAAACCTTTAAAGAGTATCCTAGGAACATTTATGTGTCGCAGCACGACCGGCAATATCTCTAAAGAGCATCCCAGGACTAATTACGAGCATACAGCTCAACCTCTCGGATCTTTAGGACTGATTACATGTCTCCGTAGTAATACCTCATCCCAGGACTGATTACAAGCACACAGCTCAACCTATCGGATATCTGAGGACTGATTACATACTACATAGCAATATCGGAAAGAGTACCCCAAGAAAATTTATGTGCCGCAGCACGACCAGCAAGATCTCCCAAGACTGATTACATGCTATTTGCACAACCTACCACATATCATCTAAGACCTCCAAGTATCAACCTGATACTCATGATCCAATGGATCATCATTGCATGAGGCATCATCCTGATGCCCATGATCATACTGATCATCATCACTGTACCATCTTGGTACATATCATCTGGAGCAACATCCTGAAGCTCATCATCATGATCATCGTGATCATACAATGCATCCACTTGATGCATACCAAGTATCTACCTGATACATATCATCATACATGATCCACCTGATCATACAGTGTATCCAGTTGATACAAATACAAATACATGATCCACCTGATCATACCTGATACATATCAACATGCATGATCTACCTGATCATACAATGTATCCACCTGATACATATACAGATACATGGTCCAAGCATCCAACATGATGCATACATACATAAATGATCCAACTGATCATATCCAGAATCAACACGATGCGTACATACATACAAATATAAATGATCCAACTAATCATATCCAGCATCAACACGATGCGTACATACATAAAAATATAAATGATCCAACTGATCATATCCAGCATCAACACTATGCGTACATACATACAAATATAAATGATCAACTGATCATATCCAGCATCCAACATGATGCATATACAGAGCAGTAACTGGAGCATCGTCTTGATACTCATCATCCAGTGCTTACATCGACAGCCATGTGAAGGAAACTCCTTCCAACATGCTTGGAATGGCTTCAGCAAATGTGTCCATCACTTATTCCTCGAAGTGTCGTCGATCTGAAGAACACCAAGCCTCTCCTTGAAGTACTCGAACTTCACCCTAGCTAGTGGCTTCGTCAGCACATCTGCAATCTGCTCGTCCGTTGCAACATACAGGAGATTCACGGCTCCTCTTTGCACCATATCCCTGATATAGTGATATTTGATCTCTATGTGTTTCGACCTGTCATGAAACACTGGGTTCTCAGACAGCTTCACACAACTCTGTTTATCGCAGAATATACCAGTAGCATCCAATGGGAGATCAAATAACTCAGACAGTAGCTTCCATAGCCATACTGCCTCACAACTAGCTGAACATGCTGCAACATACTCTGCCTCAGCTGTACTTAGTGCTGCGCAGGACTGCTTCCTGCTAAACCAAGAGATCACACCTGATCCCATACCGAAGCAGCACCCATATGTGCTCTTCCTATCTGCAGCACTACCAGCCCAATCTGAATCAACAGAACCCTGCAAGTTAAACTTTTGATTCGCTTCATACTTGAGCCCATAATCCACTGTACCCTTCAGGTACCTCAGGACATGCTTTACAGCAACCAGGTGAACACTCCTCGGATCCGTCAGGAACTGGCTCAATGTGTTCACTGCAAAGCAAATATCTGGTCTCGTGTTCGTCAAGTACATCAAGGACCCAATCATCTAACGATACATAGAGACATCAACTGGCTCAGATGAAGCATCACATAGAAGCTTTAGATTCGATGCCATGGGTGTGGCCATGGCCTTGCAATCCATCATCCCAAATCTCTTCAGGATATCTACTGTGTACTTCCCTTGACCAAGGAAGATCCCACCTGAATTCTGCCACACCTCCATACCTAGGAAATAATGCTTCATTCCCAAATCTTTCATATCGAACTCAGCAGCAAGCTTCCTCTTAGTATCTACAATCAGTCTGTCATCTCCTATTACAAATAAGTCATCCACATATAGGAGTAGAATCACAAGATTCCCTTCCTCAACCTTGTAGTAGAGGTTGGAATCCGCTTTACTCTTGGTAAAGCCAAAACTACATAGGAAACTGTCCATCCTACCATACTAGGTTCTGGGAGCTTGTTTCAAGCCATACAAAGCTTTCTTCAATCTGCACACATGTGACTTCCTGTCAGGTCTTGGGACTGCATCCCAAACATCATCTTCATGATTGATGGATCATGGCATTCCATTTCTTCATCCCAAATCCTGGGAACTTCAATATCTTCAATAGATATCTTTGTTGCTAGAAAAAATGTTGTAGTCCTTTTGTAGGTGAAGATATACAATCTTTCCTACAAAACAAGTTAAATTGCATAATTAGAAACATCTCATAATTTTTAGAACAAATTATTTACACATAAATAAATATGTCATGCAGTCATGCAGTTATCTTAGCCAATGCTTCAATACAACATTTATCCATGTTCCACAACTTTCTAGATGCCTTCCAGTCTCTACCAGAACATTGTTAAGAGTTTGCACTACTCCCAACATGTCAGCAAAGAGGTTTCATTCTAGATAAGTAGCACTGGAATGTTGTACAGTGCCATAGGCCACTTACCCATCATATGCATATTAGTAGTATACTGTTCATTAATGCAATCATTATAATATGCACAATACATATCCTAAGTCTAGGAACATAAGCATAATATTATTTAAACAAACAAAATAGGCAAGAAATGATAATTGAAATACTTATCTTTGTTTGTTTGTTGGGTGGACTCCCTCTGAATCTTTGCTTCCTGGAAGGAGCTACTGAAGTAGCTTCTTCTACACCTTTCTGTTGTGGAATGTAGGAAGATGGTCAACTCCCTCTGAAAAACTGCATCCTTGCAGGAGCTGCTGGAGTGTACTCCCTCTTGATCTTTGCTTCCTGGATTACCTGTCCTTGAACTTATATTCATCCTTGTTGACATCAATATTCTTGAACCCTAGAAAGTATATTTTGTAATCCTTCGAGCTTTCACTGTAACCCACAAAGATACCCTTCTTTCCTGAAGGATCTAGTTTAGTCCTCTTTTCCTTTGGGACATGAGTGTATACTGGACAACCAAATATTTTGAGATGGCTGACTTCAGGTTTCTTACCAGAAAAGACCTCTTCTGGTGTTTTGTTGTCCAATATCTTGTGGGGTGTTTTGTTCTGCACATATACAACTGTTCTAGCTGCTTCTGCCCATAGATGCATAGGTAGATCCTGGTCATGCAGCATTGCCCTTGCTGCTTCCATGATTGTTCTGTTCTTCCTTTCTGCAACTCCATTCTGTTGAGGATTATAAGGAGCAGTCAACTCCCTCTTAATCCCTAAATCACTACAAAGCTTCTTGAAGTCTCCTGAGGTGAATACTCTACCATTGTCGGATCTGAATGTTTTGATCTTCTTGTCAGTTTGATTCTCCATCAAGGTTTTTGAATTCCTTGAACTTATCAAACACCTCATCTTTGTTCTTCAAGAAGTATATCCAAGTCTTCCTGGAGAAGTCATCAATAAATGAGACATAGTAAACATACCCACTTAGAGAAATGGATGACATAGGACCACATACATCTGATTGGATGATTTCTAGGATATCTTTTGCCTTGCTTTCACTGCTTGGGAAAGCCTTCTTAATATTCTTACCTTTTGCACATCCTTTGCAAACACCTTCATGTTTGGTCTTGATTTCAGGAAGACCCTCTACAGCCTTGCTTGCAATTGGAAGTGCCCTATAGTGCATATGAGCAAGTCTTCTATTCCAAAGTTCACTTGGCTCCATGGATTCATGCACCATGGCATGTTCAAGTTGTCCTTTTAATTTATACAAACCTCCCTCTTGCTCTCCAATCACTACTGCATCATCTATGGTCTTCCCCTTTGGCCACATTAGCACTTGGCCATCCACAAATGCAACCCTCATACCTTTTGCATCCAATGCAGAGATGGAGAGTAAGTTCTTCTTGAGCCCAGGTACATAAAGGACTTCTTTCATCTTCAAATATTTTCCAGAATCTAGGTTGCAGGAGGCTTCACCACTTCCTTTGATTGGGTATGATAATCATCCCCAAGTTTCACCTTATGGGGTGATTCATGTTCAGATAGATTCACAAAGGATTCCTTAAACCCAGTCATGTGTTTGGAAGTGCCACTATCAATCAACCAATCATTACAACCATGGGAGAAAGTACCTGTGAGAGCAGAGATTAGAACATACTCTTCTTCACTTGATGAGTCATCATTACTATCATCACTTTCTGCCCTAGCCTTCTTCTTTGGAGGTTCATCATCTTCGGAAGCATGAGCATGGTACCTTCTTTTGTTACCCTTCTTCTTCTTGCTAGAGTTGTTGTTGTTGTGGTTGTCCCTTTTGTTCTTGAGACATTCTGAAGCAAAGTGACCCTTCTCATTACAAGTGAAACACCTCAGATCTTTCTTGTCTTTGTGAAAATGATGAGAAGATTTCTTCTTTTGATGGGATGGCTCCCTCTTGAACTTGCCCTTCTTAGTGTGAGTTGTGAGAGCTTGATCTTCATTTCCCATATTCTCTTGTCTTGCCACAAGCCTTGCTTCTTCTTGAGAACATTCCTCCCATAATCTGCTTAAGGAGATTAACTTCTTTCTGGCACAAATCCCCTGGATAAAAGAGTCCCATAACCTAGGTAGGCCATTCAAAGTAGTCATAACAATTTCACCATTCTCCACCATTTCATCTACAGCTTCAAGTTGTTCCTTGATCTGAGAGACCTTGGAGACATAGGATTGAATGGTTTCTCCATTTGACATCTTGACCCCTTTCAATTGATTATGTAGGGTCATCTTCCGATTTATGTTCTTTCCTTCAAATAACTTGGTCAAAGAGTCAAACATAGCCTTGGGTGTCTTTAGAGAATACACATGGGGTATGAGATGGTCTTTGATAGAATCAGCAATGATTCTCTTTGCCTTGACCAAGTTCTTCTTATGCAATACCTTAGCCTCTTCATCCTCTAGGATAGGGATGTCTTCTTTTATATATGAGTTCAATTCATTCTCTTCCAGGATTAACCCAATCCTATGCTTTCAAGCTCGGAAGTTATCAGCCCCTTCAAGATTATCCTCAAGCTTAGTGTGGTGAGACATCTTAAAGAGTACTTCAAATGGAAATAGAAAAGATTTAGGTCTTACCACTTGAAATGCTGAAAACTGGATCTGGTCCCGGATTAGGGTTTGTCGAAAAACCCTAAAAATTCAAAAATGTGAATTTCAACTTTCTGAAAGTATAGAAATATGCGCCTTGATGAGCTGATCATCCTAGTGTATTCAGAATTTGAGATCAGCAAAGCTTTACCCTTCATATTTGCTTTTTTGTCCTCCCGAGTTCACTAGGGAGAGCGTTGAATTAGGGTTTGAGTTTCCCGGAGATCTACCTAGCCAAAAATCTCGATCCAAAGCTCTAAACTTCGATTTTTGCAAGGCACTTCCAGTTATGTCTTCAAATTTTAGAAATTCCTATTTTTGTGGAAACCCTAATTTTTAGGGCCAAATCTGAAAATGATCAGAATTGAATTCTGATTGGACAGATAGATTCTCCTTGATGAGTAGAGTCAATCTACTATACTGCCTTTTCCAAAAACTGTGGAGAGAAACCCAAGAAACTCATGTTTTCGTCACTGAAAAATGTCTTCTTCTCAGGTTAGCTCCGATACCATGTTAAATTTTGAGAATTAATTCACAATACTCTTGGATCTTTACTTAGAGAATAACATATACAGTATATCAATTCATAACAATCACAATAAGCATGACAAGCATTACAAGAATCAAAAGCATGGGAGACAAGAGACACAAAGTTTCCGTGGGGAAAACCCTAAGGTGAAAAACCCCACAACTTCCTCAAAGATAGAGAGAGAAATGGCTCAACCAAAGTACAACCAAAATACAATTGAGATAGTCTCCTAGAGCAGATGATCCTCCTCCTCACTAGTGCGCCACTTTCTGAGTGAGAGAAGTGTGTCTTTCCGAATGATACAAATAGAGATCTCCTTATCTCTATTTATACTTAACCTGTTTTCCCAATTACACTATGGGGCCGACTTGTCTATCTAGATACATCCACAATATAATATATATTTCAGGGCCGACCCCACACATGGTGGTCTAATAACCCATCGGCAAGTACACACACTTGCGACACTTGTCAATCCACATGACGACACTTCCTTATAGAGGAATAACACATCTCTTATAAGGGTACAATAGATATATATAAAATACACAGATGAAATACATTCCGAAGTTACATATACATCAACAGTTTTGTCACTTTCAAAACCTAGATTTGGCACTTTTGGAACCAGTTTTGGCACTTTTGGAACCGGTTTTGGCACTTTTGGAACTAGGATTTCGCACTTTTGGAACCGGATTTTGCTTGATTTTGGGGTTTAGAAAGGTTGTTTTTTACTCTTCTTCAAAGTGAATTGGACTAGAATATGTCCAAGTTTAATGAAATTGGCATTATAAGCCAGCTATAAACTTAGCTATGCACAGTTGTTAGAATTTTCAGTGGTAAGTTAGCATACTAACAAGTGTTTGATGAACGGCGAAAACCAATTTACTAAAGCAGTTAGAAAAATACTTAACTCATATTGGGCCAGGTTCATTACAGTGGTATCAGAGCCAAAATTCTTAACTCATATTGGGCCAAGTTCATTACAATGGTACAGTTAGAAAAAATTCTTAACTCTATGGGCCAAAATTCATAACCAGTCAACTCATAAATAAGTCATATTTAGCTTGGGACATTACAGTGGTATTAGAGCTATGCATCATGCCATCCTGAAGGGAAATCATTGAAAAGGACATTTCATATTTTTTTTGTTGAGTGACCATCATTATACCTTTCAACTTCAATAGTGGTGACTTGGTAGAAAGGATTTCTTTCAATGGCCTAGAAAGGATGGAGACAAATCATGAACTCTTGGTAGGGTTGTTACAAGCTTCACAAGAATATAAAAAGAATATAACATCATTCTCAGAACATTCATAGTGGTTGGAGCCATACTTTCCAGTCGGGAAGAACGAAGATAGGTTTAAACCCGAAGTGGTTGGTGACATGGATGCCTCATCACTTCATGAGGAGAGTTTGAAAGAAACCCAGGATGACTTATTGTAAGTGCATGCATCTACTCATGTTGAGGATGTGCACAATTAATTTGACAAAACCACAACCTTCAATCCATAATTAGATTTGTCCTATGAGGCTAATGACAACAGTGCACATGACGAAAACAAATCAAAAAAATTGGTTGAGGAGGATTGTTCCCATGAGCCACATCCTTTGACAAGGAAATATGAGGTAAGCAGGGACAATGTTATGGCATCCATGAGACATTTTGATGATACGCATGCATTGGTGATAGACTAATGCTATAGAAATCTAGGGACATATGATAGTTTTGGAGGAGAGCCTTCCCTTACTCAGTTTCAGGCACTTAGAGAAGCAATGGTAGTAATGAAGTTGTTGGAAAGCGGTTTGGATGAGTCAGTTGCGCAGCATCACGGATGTTGTGAAGGGTCAAAGATGCCGTGCAAGAAGGAAAATAGCGCACAAGTCGAGAAGTTTATGTAGTTTTGGGTCATTTGGACTTCATTATGTGGGTTTTGGGTCATTTGGACCGCATTATGTGGGTTTTTGGGTCATCCTTTTTGTAAAGTTGTTAAGAAGTAGTTAGGCGGTTGCCTAAGTGGACCGCAAATCTAAAGGCGCAAGCCTATAAATAGACATAGCATTGTGAGTGTTGAGATATCCATGAATTGATCAATTGAAGAGACAGTTGAGCATGGATGATTTTGCTTTTTATTGTCTGTTAATACAGGTATGTGACAGAAGGACTATATTGCTATATCTATGGGTTATTGCAAAGATTAATATGATATGACAGAGTTTTGAGCAGAATCATTGTGTCTTTCATGTTTCCTTGTGATAAATGCATTATGCGATATGAATCTGTGAATGATGCGATGTTTTCTTGTTGCAATTAATATTTTACTGTTATATCTATTGCGCATTAGTGGTTCTGTCAATAATGAGATCTGTTGAATGATGTTGCAATTATGTTTAATGCCTAAGATGAATGGTTAGATCTGTTATGCAATGCTGCGATAAGTTGATGTGTTGATGCACAAGGTCCTCCTTCATTCGACGGAAACGTGGTTCTGTCAGCTCTCCCTTCAACATCTTGAGTGAGACTTCATCTGCTCCACAGGTGTTGCTGGACAGGGTAAAACCTGTCTGGGCCAATGCTCAGGGAGATCGCGGTGGGTTGGATGTCGACAGACTGAGGAACCCCTGTGGACTAGGTTTGTGTCAACAAATGGTTCCATTGTTAGGACCATAGCGTGAAGTGGAGGGAGGACATGTTGTGGCATCCGACGAGACCGAAAATTCAATATTGGTTTGACCTAAAGTTGCGAGAGTTCGCTGAAAAAGAAAATCAGAACCTTAGGTTGTTGACAGATCGGTGATTGGAAAAGTAAATACACGACGGTCCACATGAATATTTTTTCTGTGAGTTCCCAATCATCCTGTATGAATGGTTAGCGAAATTGGCCTTTCAGAAGCGAAACTTCCAAGGTGGTGAGCCGACATCTTGGACCCTAGATCTGATACAAGAGCTACAAGAGGTAGACAACAAAGCATCGTGGGATGTTGAGTTTTGGGTCGACAGTATATTGAAAGGCTATATCACCGAGTTTTCAGTTGATACAACAAAGTCTTATAGCGAAGCTGAAAGGGAATTTTTCAACGGACCGAGAGGTAGGTTCCTGGTGTCGCTACAGTTGTCCATTAAGATGCTCATCTGTGAAAAGGGCATACTGAAGATGCACCTCGATCAGTAGAACCCTGGTGGGAGGAGGCTATGGTCACCACGATAGAAGGGGGGAGGTGAATGAAATGATACGGGGTAGATGGGTGCAAGTTACAACGAGACTACGAAGGAAGCCGAGGAAGAGAGTGCTCTTACGAGGGGAGGATCAAGGTTTCGACAAGAAAAGAGGCAGAGGACGGGAGAAGGTCCTGCTGTGATCGAAACGCAAAACCATGAAGGAATACCACACAGGACGAAGCGACCTCACAGTGTTGACAAGGACAACTAGGCTACGCCCAGGATAGAGGCAAGACCAAACCCCGGCAGTAAAGTACCCACACCTCCGCTCACTATCCCTAGACCAAGAAGAAATACAACTTTGACACTGTCATGTTCATTGTGTCAACAGAACTTGATTGCTAGCAGCTCAGCGATTGTAGGAAGGAGGCCCAGGATGGTGGTCGAAGACGCAAAGTTACCTTTGTCCCATGGAAATGGGACAGACAACCCCGAGCAATGTTGGTTCTTATCTGAAGCAGTATGGACTATTAAGAAAATTACGAATGATGACGTCAAGAAAGGCCAATTGGAGACTACTCTTCGGGGTCACGCATTGGACTGGATTATGAAGTTTGTGCAAGTTCCTACAGGCACCCTAGAGAAGACGCTAGATGAAGTTAGAAAACGATTGATTGCAGAGTTTAGAAAACCGAAATCTGAGGCACAATATATTACAAAACTGAAGGAGATTAAGAAATATCCAAATGAAACTATTTGGGATTTCGACCAAAGGTTCAAAATGCTAATGGAAAGAGTCAGCTTTGACATGGCGATGTCCAGTACAAGGAATGGTTCATCGTGGCATTGCTACCTCATATTCGACTCTCGTTGATGCAACAGAACATTACAACACCGAGTGAAGCACTGGAGATTGCGATGCGATTAGAAGCTTCATTGATTGGTGAGAACGTAGCTGGCATGTATCAGATCCAGATACAATTGGAAAACCTGACAATTCAGTTAAGATCTTAGGAAGGAGGCTTGGTGTACTTGATGTTGCACAGAAGGACAAAAAAGGGATAACTGCCCAGATTTCCGCAACTACCTGGTATCGGGAGCGCCGAACCCATCAAGTGGTGGAAGTAGGCCATGGTGCCGCATCTGTCAGGTATATGGGCATCGACATGAGGAGTGTCAATACATGCAGAAGATGGTCACAAAGCCAATGAATTTGTATTGTACATTTTGCAAGTCCAGGGGACATGAATATAAGGATTGTCATGCATATGGATTACTTCAGGAAAGAACGTACGATGCATTCTATGTGAAGGATGACCAGCGTGCAGTACAACAACCGCAACCGCATCCACAGGTGGCCCAACCGTTACCTCAACCGCAGATGTAGTTTGTACCACATCCGCAACCACAACAACAGTTTATGCCACAATATAATTGATGCAGATGGCTCCATAGCAGCCACCATACGTTCAGCAGCCACAGTACGTTTAGCCAGCACCATGTGTTCAACCAAGGCAGTGTGTTCAACTGCAACCGAATCCCATGCAGCAATAGTTTAATCAACCACAATATCAGCAGCAAGGGGGATTCCACGGAGGATTCCGAGGAGGATGCGGTGGAGGCTTTGGTTGCGGACCTGTCCAATGTTATAATTGCAGAGTGTTGAGACACTACCAGACATATTTCCCACAATTGTAGACACAGTGTACATATTGTTTTGTTGATGATCACACTATTGAAAATTGTCCACAGTTCATTGCGCGATGGCAGGCAGGAAATATACCGCAGTTACAGAATCAGAACTAGTTTCCAAATTAGAATCTACCGTAGAACCAAAACCAGCATCCGAATCAGAACACCAACCAGAATTTGAATCAACCTGCAAATCCATCGTCGAACCAGAATCAGGGATCAGTTGTTGCGACAATTTCAGCAGAATCGAGGACACAATATGTGTTGTTGTTATCACTTGCGGAGGTGCGACGATAGGAGAAGATGGTTCGCATCTGTTAGAAAAACGGGATCATAGAGCAATAACAATAAACAGAAATGCAAATATAATCACACACACATTACAAGAGAGACACATATATATCGTGGTTCACCCCAACTTGGGATACGTCCACACTGAATTTTCCAGTCCTTATTATTATTACTGTCTAGCAAGGTGAAGGGATACAACCTGCAGCACAACCGCTGCACTTCCTCTTCTTCATCTCACAGTCTCTCTCCTTATCTTAGAGATCTTTACAATGCATAAAACCTAATACATCAACCCTAGCTGTATTACAATGTCTTTCTTTTATAGGGAAAATACAATGGAAAAAATACCACGGGTTACGGACATGACTGAATCATCATCTATGAGACTGGAAGATCTAGCTCCACAACCAACAATCTCCCACTTGGAGACTGATCACAACAACTCCACCACTACTGTACTTGCTGGACTTGGACTTGGAAACTTTCCCCTCTTCACCTTCATGCTAGAAGGCCAACTGAAATCGAGCAGGAGCTCAGTTTCTCTTTGGTCACTACCTTTGTGAACATGTCTGCAGGATTCTGGCTAGTATGTATCTTTTCTATCTTCAACGGTTCATCTTCTAGAACAGAGCATATGAAATGGTACTTGAGTTGTATATGTTTAGTCCTGGAATGGAAAGCTGAGTTCTTTGCAAGATGAATGGAACTCTGGCTATCACTATACAACCTGCTATCCTTCTGCTTCTTACCCACTTCCTCCATAAACCTCTGCAACCAAATCATCTATTTACTAGCCTATGTAACATCAACATACTCTGCTTCCATTGTTGAAAGTGCAACAACCTTATGTAGTTTCGAAATCCAGCTTACTGTTGTTCCACCTACAGTAAACACATACCCTGTGGTGCTCCTCCTGCTATCCTTATCACCTGCCATATCTGCATCAACATATCCCTGTAGAACAGTGTCTGAACCTCCAAAACATAATGCCTGGGTGGCGGTACCTCTCAAATACCTAAGAATCCACTGTACTTCCCTCCAATGTTCTTTACCTGGATTGTTCATATATCTGCTCACAACTCCCACTGCATGTGCAATATATGGTCTTGTGCACACCATGGCATACATCAAGCTGCCAACTGCTAATTGATAGGGAATCTTGGACATGTAATTTGTCTCTTCCTGTGTCTTGGGACACATTTCCTTACTTAGACTGAAATGGATGGCCAAAGGTGTACTAACTAGTTTTCCATTCTGCATTCTGAACCTCTCCAACACCTTTTGTATGTACTCACCCTGAGACAATGTCAATTTGTGATTTTTCTTGTCTCTTGTTATTCTCATACCAAGGATTTGCTTTGCAGCACCCAAATCCTTCATCGCAAATGAATTAGCTAGCTTCCTTTTGAGTACATTTATATCCTACATGTTAGACCCTGCAACAAGCATGTCATCCACATACAATAACAAGATAATATATATTTCATTGTCTAGCTTCTTGAAATAAACACAGTGGTCAGAATGACATCTACTTTAACCTTGTTGTGTCATAAACCTGTCAAATTTTAAATACCATTTCCTTGGAGCTTGCTTCAAGCCATATAAGCTCTTTTTCAACCTGCACACCAAGTTCTCCTTACCTTTGACCTCATACCCTTGTGGCTGCTGCATATATATCTCGTCCTCCAAATCCCCATGGAGAAAGGTTGTTTTTACATCTAACTATTCAAGATGCAAATCTTCTATTTCCACTAGACTTAAGATAGACCTAATTGAAGTCATCTTAACAACAGGAGAAAATATTTCATCAAAATCAATACCTTTCTTCTGTGCAAACCCCTTTACAACAAGTCTAGCCTTGTACCGCTTCTTACCTCCTTCTTCTTCCTTCAACCTGTAAATCCATTTGTTCTGCAATGCTCTTTTACCAGCAGGCAACTGAACCAGATCCCAAGTCTGGTTTCCTACCAATGATTCCATCTCCTCATTCATGCCTTGCTCCCACTTCTTTCTAGTTTCCACCTACATTGTTTCTTCATAACATTCTGGTTCACCAGCATCAGTCATCAACAAATAATACATTGAAGGAGAGTATCGTTCAGAGAGTCTACTTAACCTGGTAGATCTTCTTGTAGTTGCAGGAGTTTCAGGTACTTGCTGTTGTTCTTGATTTTCTGGCACCTTTGGAACTTCATTTTCTTGAATTTCATCAAGAACTGTGTACTCTGTGGTTTCCTTTTCCTGTTTCTTTCCCTGCAACTGATCTTTATACATGACCTTTTCATTGAATATCACATCTCTACTTCTGATGATTTTTTTATTTTCATAATCCCATAAGCGATAACCAAATTCATCAACCCCATATCCAATAAAGGTACATCTCTTGGATTTAGCTTCAAGCTTTTGTTCTATTTTCTTTATCAATATGGACAAATGCTTCACAACCAAACATTCTCAGAAATGAGTAGTTTACCTTTTTATCTGTTCATGCCTCCTCTGGAATACCACCATCCAAAGCACTTGAAGGTCCTATGTTTATTAAATAAACATCAACATTTACAGCATCCACCCAAAACTGTAAGGGAAACCCTGCATGCAGTCTCATACACCTTGCACACTCCATGATCGTTCTGTTCATCCTTTCTGACACACCATTTTCTTGTGGTGTTCCTGGGACTGTCTTCTCTCTATGAATCCCATGGTATGAACAGTAACTATCAAACTCCTTGCCGCAATACTCACCTCCATTATCAGATCTGAGACACTTCAACCTTTTCCCTGTCTCATTCTCAACCAAAGCTTTCCACTTCTTAAAAGTAGCAAACACATCAGATTTCTGTCTAATGCAATAAACCCAAGTTTTCCTTGTTGCATCATCAATAAATGTAACATAATAATGAGAGCCCCCAAGAGATTGTACCTGAGCCAGTCCCCATACATCTGTATGCACTATCTCTAACTTTTCATTCTTCTTCTGTTCCCCAACCCTGAGAAATATGACTCTCTTTTGTTTTCCATAAACACAGTTTTCACAGAATTCCAAACTTACCTGCTTCAAATCTGGCAGTTGTTATGTAGAATTTTGTTGATGTATATGTAACTTCGGAATGTATTTCATCTGTATATTATATATATATTTATTGTACCCTTATAAGAGATGTGTTATTCCTCTATAAGGAAGTGTCGTCATGTGGATTGACAAGTGTCGCAAGTGTGTGTACTTGCCGATGGGTTATTAGACCACCTTATGGGGTCGGCCCTGATTAATATATAATATAATGTGGGTGTATCAAAGTAGACAAGTCGGCCCCAGTAGGTCACTGGGCAAAAAGGTGAGTATAAATAGAGATAGGAGATCTCTATTTTACTCACTCGAAAAAGTAACTATCTCTCTCTCTGAAAAGTGGCGCACTAGTGAGGAGGAGGAGGATCATCTGCTAGGAGACTATCTCAGTGTTATTTGGTTGTATTTTGGTTGAGCCATTGCTCTCTCTATCTCTGAGGAAGTTGTGGGGTTTTTCACCTTAGGGTTTTCCCCACGGAAACTCTGTGTCTCTTGTCTCTATGCTTTTGATTCTTGTGATGCTTGTGATGCTTGTCATATTATGATTGTCATGCATTGATATACTGTAGATGTTATTCTCTCAGCAAAGATCCTATAGTATTGTGATTTAATACTAAAAATTTAACATGGTATCAGAGCTTAACTGAGAAGAAGACATTTTGCAGTGATGGAAGCTTGTATTCCTTGTTTATTGGGTTTCTCTCCACAGATTTTTGAAATTCAGTATAGTAGATTGGATCTACTCATCAAGGCGCATCTATCTGTCCAATCAGAATTCAGTTTTGAGCATTTTCAGATTTGGCCCTAAAAATTAGGGTTTCCACAAAAATAGGAATTTCTGGCAACTGAAGGCACAACTGGAAGCTCCTTGCAAAAATCGAAGGTTTGAGCTTTGGATCGAGATTTTTGGCTGGGTAGATCTCCGGGAAACTCAAACCCTAATTCAGGGCTCTCCCCAGTGAACCCGGGAGGACAAAAAGGCAATTTTGAAGGGCAAGACCTTGCTGATCTCAAATTCTGAATGTAGTAGGCTGATCAGCTCTCCAAGGCGCATCTTTCTATCCTTTCGGAATTTTGAAATTCACATTTTGAATTTTTAGGGTTTCTCTGACAAACCCTAATCTGGGACCAGATCCAGTTTTCAGCACTTCAAGTGGTAAGTCCTAAATCTTTTCTATTTCCATTTGAAGTACTCTTAAAGATGTCTCTCCACACTAAGCTTGAGGATAAGCTTGAAGGGGCTGATAACTTCCGAGCCTGGAAGTATAGGATTGGGTTAATCCTGGAAGAGAATGAGTTGGACTCATATGTGAAAGAAGACATCCCTATCCCAGAGGATGAAGAAGCCAAGGCATTTCACAAGAAGAACTTGGTCAAGGCAAAGAGAATCATTGCTGATTCTATCAAAGACCATCTCATTCCTCATGTGTCTTCTCTTAAGACACCCAAAGAGATGTTTGAATCTTTGACCAAGCTATTTGAAGGAAAGAACATAAATCGGAAGATGACCCTGTGGAACCAATTGAAAGCAGTGAAGTTTCAGAATGGAGAAACCATTCAATCTTACTTTTCAAGGGTCTCCCAGATCAAGGAACAATTAGAAGCAGTAGATGAAATGGTGGAGAATGGTGAAGTGGTGATGACCACTCTAAATGGCCTACCCAGGTCATGGGACTCCTTTATTCAAGGAATTTGTGCAAGGAAGAAGTTGATCTCATTCAGTAGACTTCGGGAAGAATGCTCTCAAGAAGAAGCTAGACTTATAGCTCGTGAAGAAAAGATGGGAGGTGAAGATCAATCTCTTGCAACTCACACCAAAAGAAGCAAAGCCAAGAAGGATCGCTCTCGCCACAATAGATCCTATTAAAAGAACAAGAAAGACCTAAGATGCTTCACATGCAATGAGAAGGGTCACTTTGCTTCAGATTGTCCCAAGAACAAAAGGGATAATAACAACAACTCCAGTAAGAAGAAGAAGGGCAGCAAAAGAAGGTTTCATGCTCATGCTGCCGAAGATGATGAACCTCCAAAGAAGAAGGCTAGGGCAGAAAGTGATAGTGATGATGACTCATCAAGTGAAGAAGAGTATGTTCTGATCTCTGCTCTCACATGCACTATTTCTCATGGTTGTAATGATTGGTTGATTGATAGTGGGGCCTCCAAACACATGACTGGGTTCAAGGAATCTTTTGTGAACCTTTCTGAACATGAATCACCCCATAAGGTGAAACTTGGGGATGATTATCAATATCCAATCAAAGGAAGTGGTGAAGCCTCCTACAACCTAGATTCTAGAAAATCATTGAAGATGAAAGAAGTACTGTATGTACCTGGACTCAAGAAGAACTTACTCTCCATCTCTGCATTGGATGCAAAAGGTATGAGGGTTGCATTTGTGGATGGCCAAGTCCTAATGTGGCCAAAGGGAAAGAACATAGATCATGCAGTAGTGATTGGAGAGCAAGAGGGAGGCTTGTATAAATTGAAGGGACAACCTGAACATGCCATGGTACATGAATCCATGAAGCCAAGTGAACTTTGGCATAGAAGACTTGCTCATATGCACTATAGGGCACTTCCAATTGCAAGCAAGGCAGTAGAGGGTCTTCCTGAAATCAAGACCAAACATGAAGGTGTTTGCAAAGGATGTGCAAAAGGAAAGAACACTAAGAAGGCTTTCCCAAGCAGTGAAAGCAAGGCAAAAGACATTCTGGAAATTATCCACTCAGATGTATGTGGCCCCATGTCATCCAGTTCCCTAAGTGGGTATGTTTACTATGTATCATTTATTGATGACTTCTCCAGGAAGACTTGGGTATACTTCTTGAAAGGCAAAGATGAGGTGCTTGACAAATTCAAGGAATTCAAAAACTTGATGGAGAATCAAACTGACAAGAAGATCAAAACATTCAGATCCGACAATGGTGGATAATTCACCTCAAATGACTTCAAGAAACTTTGCAGTGATTCAGGGATTAAGAGGGAGTTGACTGCTCCTTATAATCCTCAACAGAATGGAGTTGCAGAAAGGAAGAACAGAACTATCATGGAAGCAGCAAGGGCAATGTTGCATGATCAAGATCTTCCTATGCATCTATGGGCAGAAGCAGCCAGAACAGCTGTATACGTGCAGAACAGAACACCCCACAAGATATTGGACAACAAGACACCAGAAGAGGTATTTTCTGGTAAGAGACCTGAAGTCAGCCATCTCAGAATATTTGGTTGTCCAGTATATACTCATGTCCCAAAAGAGAAGAGGACTAAACTAGGTCCTTCAGGAAAGAAGGGCATTTTGTGGGTTATAGTGAAAGCTCGAAGGCTTACAGAATATACTTTCCAGGATTCAAGAAGATTGATGTCAGCAGGGATGTAACATTTGATGAAAACTCAGCATTCATCAAATCAAGGAAGGCACCTACCGAAGTTTATGAAGAACCTAAGGAAGCAAGATTTCAGGACACTACCATGACTGAAGCAGTTCCAGAAGTTGTTCATGAGTTTGAAGATCCACAAGAACCTGTAGATCCACCCCGTGAGGATAACTCTCACAAGAGGAAACCTGTATGGGCTAGAGAGCTCATTCATGATGCAGAAAGATTTGGCATTCCAGAAGAAGAACATAGAGCAAAGAAGAGAACCAGATCACACACCAGTTATGTTGCCTTACTCTGTGACATTATGAACAAAGAGCCTTCCAGTTATGAAGAGGCAGCAGAAAAGAAAGAATGGAAGGATGCTATGGTTGAGGAATACCAATCAATAATGAAGAATGATGTTTGGGATGTTGTCCCAAGACCTAAAGAGAAGTCTGTTGTGACTTCCAAGTGGATCTACAAAATCAAGCATGCTGCAGATGGCAGTGTGGAAAAATACAAAGCAAGATTCATAGCTCGTGGTTTCTCTCAAAAAGAAGGAATAGATTATGAAGAAACCTTTGCACCTGTAGCCAGGTATACTTCCATCAGAACAGTGCTTTCCCTGGCTGTAGCAATGAAATGGAAAATACACCAAATGGATGTCAAGACTGCTTTCCTGAATGGTGTAGTAGAAGAGGAAGTATATGTGGAACAGCCACTCGGTTTTGAAATATATGACAGGGAATCATATGTATGCAGATTGAAGAAAGCCTTATATGGCTTGAAGCAAGCTCCCAGAACCTGGTATGGTAGGATGGACAGTTTCCTATCTAGTTTGGGCTTTACCAAGAGTAAAGCGGATTCCAACCTTTACTACAAGGTTAAGGAAGGGAATCCTGTGATTCTACTACTGTATGTGGATGACCTATTTGTGACAGGAGATGACAGACTGATTGCAGATACTAAAAGGAAGCTTGCAGCTGAATTCCACATGAAAGATTTGGGAATGATGCACTATTTCCTAGGTATGGAGGTGTGGCAGAGTGCAGGTGGGATCTTCCTTGGTCAAGGGAAGTACACAGTAGATATCCTAAAGAGATTTGGGATGATGGATTGCAAGGCCATGGCCACACCTATGGCATCGAATCTGAAGCTTCTATGTGATGCTTCATCTGAGCCGGTTGATATCACTATGTATCGTCAGATGATTGGGTCCTTGATGTACCTGACGAACACGAGACCAGACATTTGCTTTGCTGTGAACACATTGAGCCAGTTCCTGACTGATCCGAGGAGTGTTCACCTGGTTGCTGTAAAGCATGTTCTGAGGTACCTGAAGGGTACAGTGGATTATGGGCTCAAGTATGAAGCAAATCAAAAGTTTAACCTACAGGGTTATGTTGATTCAGATTGGGATGGCAGTGCTACAGATAGGAAGAGCACATCTGGGTGCTGCTTCAGTATGGGATTAGGTGTGATCTCTTGATTTAGCAGGAAGCAGTCCTGCGTAGCACTGAGTACAGCTGAGGCAGAATATGTTGCAGCCTGCTCAGCTAGTTGCGAGGCAGTATGGCTATGGAAGCTACTGTCTGAGTTATTTGATCTCCCGTTGGAGGCTACTGGTATCTTCTGTGATAACCAGAGTTGTGTGAAGCTGTCCGAGAACCCAGTGTTTCATGACAGGTCGAAACACATAGAGATCAAATATCACTATATCAGGGATATGGTGCAGAGAGGAGCTGTGAAGCTCCTGTATGTTGCGACGGACGAGCAGATTTCAGATGTGCTGACGAAGCCACTAGCCAGAGTGAAGTTCGAGTACTTCAGAGAGAGACTTGGCGTTCTTCAGATCGAGGACACTTCGAGGAAGAAGTGATGGACACATTTGCTGAAGCCATTCCAAGCATGTTGGAAGGAGGATCCTTCACATGGCTGTGGATGTAAGCGTTGGATGATGAGCATCAGGATGATGTTCTAGTTTCTGCTTGATATGATCAGTTGGATCATTTTTATGTATGTATGTACGCATCATGTTGGATGCTGGATATGATCAGTTGGATCATTTTTATGTATGTATGTACGCATCATGTTGGATGCTGGATATGATCAGTTGGATCATTTTTATGTATGTATGTACGCATCATGTTGGATGCTGGATATGATCAGTTGGATCATTTTTATGTATGTATGTACGCATCATGTTGGATGCTGGATGTGATCAGTTGGATCATTTATGTATGTATGCATCGTGTTGGATGCTGGATATGATCAGTTGGATCATGTGTACGTATTTTGTATATGCATCATGTTGGATGCTTGGACCATGTATTTGTATATGTATCAGGTGGATACATTGTATGATCAGGCGGATCATGTATGATGATATGTATCATGTATTTGTATCAGGTGGATACACTGATGATCAGGAGGATCATGTATGATGATATGTATCAGGTAGATACTTGGTATGCATCGGTTAGATGCATTGATGATCAGGTGGATCATGCAGTAGGATGTTGCAGTGATGATCAGGATGATCATAGATGACGAGCTTCAGGATGTTGCTCCAGATGACATGCAGCAGGATGTTGCAGTGATGATCAGGATGATCATAGATGACGAGCTTCAGAATGTTGCTCCAGATGACATGCAGCAGGATGCTGCAGTGATGATCAGGATGATCGTGGATACATCAGGATGATGTATGGTGAGTATCAGGTTGATACTCTGTGGCCGTGGATCAGGTTGTGCAGATGAGCATGTAATCCGGTGCCTTGGGAGATTTGCAGATGGTCTTTCGAGGTTTTGCCTATGGCATGTAATTCGGTGCCCTGGGACATCTGGAAAATGCTCTTTCGAGGTTTTGCTCTGGGAGGACATGTAATTCGGTGCCCTGGGAGATCTGTAGATAGTCTTTCGAGGTTTTGCCTATGGCATGTAATTCGGTTCCCTGGGATATCTGGCAGATGCTCTTTCGAGGTTTTGTCCTATGGCATGTAATTCGTTTCCCTGGGAGATCCGATAGGTTGGGCTGTGTGCCCGTAATCAGTCCTGGGATGCTCTTGCGAGGTTTTGCCATGACCACATGTAATTCGTTGCCCTGGGAGATCCTATAGGTAGAGTTGTGTGCTCGTAACATCCTGGGATGCTCTTGCGAGGTTTTGTGGTGAGGTCACATGTAATTCGGTGCCCTGGGAGATCCTATAGGTAGAGCTGTGTGCTCGTAACAGCCTGGGATGCTCTTTCGAGGTTTTGTGACGCACGTAATAAGTCCTGAGGATTCCACAGTATGGCCAGTGATGATGAAGACCTGCAGGTGGTGGGCCTACATCCAGTATGAAAAAGGACTGGCTCTGTAGAACTTCCTATGACGAGTAGAGTCAGAGATTGGTTGAGATAGTAGCAGCAGTGACGATGATGATGACGATGCATCGATGACGATGATCCAGAGAAGAAGACTTGTCTAGCAGATCTGTGTCGAGAAATACCTTCCTAGTTAAGAGGGAGTGTTGATGTATATGTAACTTCGGAATGTATTTCATCTGTATATTATATATATATTTATTGTACCCTTATAAGAGATGTGTTATTCCTCTATAAGGAAGTGTCGTCATGTGGATTGACAAGTGTCGCAAGTGTGTGTACTTGCCGATGGGTTATTAGACCACCTTATGGGGTCGGCCCTGATTAATATATAATATAATGTGGGTGTATCAAAGTAGACAAGTCGGCCCCAGTAGGTCACTGGGAAAAAAGGTGAGTATAAATAGAGATAGGAGATCTCTATTTTACTCACTCGGAAAAGTAACTATCTCTCTCTCTGAAAAGTGGCGCACTAGTGAGGAGGAGGAGGATCATCTGCTAGGAGACTATCTCAGTGTTATTTGGTTGTATTTTGGTTGAGCCATTGCTCTCTCTATCTCTGAGGAAGTTGTGGGGTTTTTCACCTTAGGGTTTTCCCCACGAAAACTCTGTGTCTCTTGTCTCTATGCTTTTGATTCTTGTGATGCTTGTGATGCTTTTCATATTATGATTGTCATGCATTCATATACTGTAGATGTTATTCTCTCAGCAAAGATCCTATAGTATTGTGATTTAATACTAAAAATTTAACAAATTTTGCCCTACGGATAAGTCAAAATTCTCTTAACTTTAAAGCAGACTTTAAACTAACTCTAAAGCAAGAAACAAGTCAAAACAAATGCTACCTTGAAATCCCTGAACTAACTTTTACAGCAAGATTAAATGTATTCAGAAATGATGAGAGATAAGACACACCTTTCAAATTGATGTTTGTCCATCTTCTAGCTCTTGATCCAAAGCTCCAATGTAGAACCTATTAAGATCAACCAAAAAACAAACATACAAACTTCCAAATACCTTGAATGTAAAGGTTAGATTCAAATCCAGATTAGATACATTTCATGTTAAAGACTTGCACAATACACATGAAATGGGAAAGACAAGACAAGTTATCTTATTACAACTTGAAGAATGCTTACATAGGTTGCTTGATGTCCAAGCCAATCCTCCAGCTCCAAGTGCCTTCTCCTCTAGCTATCTCCACAATGCTGCAAGACCATAAGTTTGGTACTTCAAGAGTCCTCCTCCCTCCCCATGGAATGCCTCTCTTTTATAGTGTATGGTAGGGTTAACCAACAAGAGAGATGGGTGGATCTAGGGAGAGATAAGTGGATCAGGGTTTCTAAACATAGAGAATGAGTTGAGATCGAATCAGGGACCCCAATCTTCCACTATCTTCGAAAATCCAAAATCCCACAAGCCATGGAAAAAAGGCTAATAAAATAGTACCGCGCCCTATGGTCTTAGCACAATGCGGTACTACCGCGTTCTGGGGAAAAAACATAGTGCGGTAGTGTGGAGTACTGCGTGCATATAAATGAGCAAGGCGCGGTAGTGTAGGTAAATAAAGTCTCAGCTGGGTCAGAACTTGTCAGGGTTGATTTACCTTCAAGGTTCATTCATTTCCAGGGTGGTTCAAACAGCAGGGGAAGTGTCGTCAACTCTATTTGTGGTGGAGATGCGACACTGTGGAATATAGAGGTATAACAGATGCCCCCTAAAGTGTGAGGTCAGAAGGGACTGATGGCTGAAATACTTTACGAATATAATGTGCAGAGATAGCATCGAGGAGAGCGACACTGAGCTGAAACAAAAACAAAATGTTAGATGTACCACCGAGGCGGGCATCCCCATGCTCGGAAACAAATGACTCAAAGCATGGCTTCCAACCAATACATTGCAGATCCATGAGTACTGAGATGACATAGACTGTGGATAGACCATGGCTACTATGAACAAGCGTAGATCCATGAGACAATAATGACACAGCCACGACCAATACAATAAGTGGATCTGTGTGACAATACAAAGGATATCTCCATCGCAACCTGGATGCAATCAAGATGCTGAGGCGCGCCCAAGGTCTTCTACCCGATCACAAAAGATATGAATCTAGCCATGTGATTACAAGGTGTTGAAGTCGAACATGGTAGAAACCATTTGATTACCGGTCAATGATGTCAACCGTTAACAAATGCGAGGGAAATCACCAATGATGAGGATGATCCCCAAGGTATCTGAAGTACATCTCAACGAAATGCGAATAGATGATTTGATGTCGAGCATTCGAGAGGTCGTTCGATCAGAGGTCAATGACGTGAACCTACTGTCGAACATGAGAAAACCTGCCATTGAGGCATGCAGGTACCAAGGTACTAATGGTTGATCTCTAAGTCCAATTCCCGGATAGTGATTTGGTGTCGACGGGAATAGACTCGTCGAAGGAGGGCCATAATGATTCCCACATCATCGACACGAAATTGGCACGAACAATAAGATGATGAAACAATGGAGTATGTACTGACACAGCAAACGACTCTGAACAATGCAACCCTTTGAACATATAATGGCATGTAACAGGACTTGGCAGCAGGGATTATTGACAACAGAGGATAGACACCGGATGAGTAGGCTCGTGGCCAAGGAGACAACTCATGATGATGACCATAACTCAGTGAAAAATAGATACCCAATATAGACAAGAGACGGACACATGCTATGTTCAAAGGTAACGACTGACAAGCTGCCATAAATAAACTTGGCTCATCGCCCCATATTCGCCCGACATGATAGACGAGTACCTCTTTGTTGTTTTGCGAGCTTGAAGAGGATAACAGATGCTCGGTGTAGCTCATCTCATGGATGAGTCCAATCTCACATGTTTTACGAACCTGAGAAAGGAGGGGTTTGTTCCAAAGTGGGTCCTTCGATGTTAAAATTTTAACGAGTCCAAGGAAGGAAAACTCGGTAGTTTTTCGCATTTAGAGAGCCTGAAAAACTTAAAGGAAGCTCCATAATGTACTTTTTCGTAAATTTAGTCCCTCGATCCCGAAAAAGTGTAAAACAATTCCCGAGAGAACTCTCCCAGCTGAGATTGACTGAGGTATACCTTTCTCGTAAATAGTCTAAACGGGCCGAAAAAGGGGTAACCTATCACCGAATAGACAACCTTTCAAATACTTTTACAAGTGTGAAAGAGTCAAGATCACTTAGCAATCTTTTCAATTTTAGGGAGTCTGAAAAGAGCTTAACTATGGACTCCTATGGTCTTTTTCGTAATTTTTAATTATCCTGGTCCGAAAAAAGAATAAAATACAACTAGGATAATACTTTCCTCATCGTTTAACGAGCATAAGTAAAGCTGACCGTACTCGACACCATTTACTTGAGTTTGACAAGCACGACACGGGTGTAAAAGTGCTTGGAATCTTTTTCAAGTTTTAAATCCAAAGAATGAAAAAGATAAAGTGGGCTCAAAATGAAGGTCAAATCATGAATAAACACCAGTGTGAATATATCGCTTTTTACCGGGGATCCTATCAATAAATGCTCAAGAAACTGGACATTAGTAATGTGAAAAAGGCTTTATTTTAACCATTTAAAATAATAATTAAAAAATATGTGAAAATGCTATATAAGGAATGGTTAAAAATAGAAATTACCATTTCATTTGTGTTTTTACCCAAAGAGGATATTTTTACCCATTTGAGGAGCAAAACTTCAAGGATCCATATCGGGAGTTCCAGGACACCATTTCGACAACCGTCTGCATTGGGTAAGAGCTCTTGAGCTCCTCTTTCATTTCATGTAGGAATTATTTGCTTTTACCAGGAAAAATTCGATTTTTGGGCAAGCCCTATTGGGCAAAAATCGCCCTTCACAGTACCGCGTGGGGGCTCTATCGGGAAACGTGGTACTGTCTAATAGTACCGCGCTGTAGCTACAAAGCGAGGCGCGGCACTGTACAGTACCGCGCGGCAGTGTTTCCCCCAGGCGCGGTGAAGGCAATTTTTTAGTTGAAGAAATCAAATTTTTTCCTGGAACTAAGTTGCTAAATAGTTACTAAATATTTTCTTTGACCTTTTGCAGGAGCTTGCAACTTACTTGGAGCAAAATGGTAAGTTGGAAAGAAAGAGAGCACGAAGCGGATGATTTTGCAGCTGAAAATCACTTATCGACTGTGACCGCATTGAGAGAATGTGGTTTGCTGAAGTTCTTTAAGAACAAGGGGATTCGTCAACAACCCAAGCTTCTCACTCATCTCATCCAATTGTGGGATCCTGACATTCAAGCTTTTCGAGTGGGAGAGCATGTTCTCGAAATTCAACTTGAGGACATTTATTTCCTCACGGGCCTCTCGAAAAGAGGGGCTCGGGTGAACTTTACTGGATACAATGCCTCGGAAACGAGCACATATGACTTGATTGCTCGGTATTGCCGTTAGGGTTCGAGTAAGAAAAGTGGGAAGGTGGCCATAAAGGAGGTTATAAAACTTCCTGTAAAAATCGTACTGTTCACTATCACGCGTGCAGCAGGAAGTGTGAGTCCGCATCAGGCATCTCGCACACAAGTGAATGGGAGGAATAGTATTTAACTGGTGCGAAGCAGTGTTGTCCAATTTGAAATAACAAGGGCACAAGTGTAGGGTTGGAAAGAATTCCCAATTTGGCTATGGGAGCATCCTGGTCACTTTCTTTTTGGTGAGGGTACCACTGTTGCGCCCGCAGATATCTATGCCCCCCCGTCCACCTACTGAGCCATGGATGGCTCGATGGAGTGATTATGCTGGACGTCTCGGGGGACCTCAGTGCTTAGCATTTGGTGAAGATTTATTTTCCTGGCTCGAGGAGCAGATAGTTATGATTGATGACTATCCCTACTCCGGGGTAGATTTCTGCGAGGACATTGACTTGGTACTGCCAGATGATGATGATTGGGACAACTCCGGTATGACCTTCATGGATATGTATTTTTTCCTTTTTGAATATTTAATTTTTATTACTTTTTTTAGAATGTGTAAAAGATGTCTAATGTATGTTCGCATGCATGTTGCAGACCGTGGACCACAGAGACCAGCTGGGTACTCTCCACTACGTCGTGGTGGTGTCGATTGTCAAGCTGTTCCTGACGAGGAGGAGGATGAAGACGAGGTAGGAGGCGTTCGGGACATTGAGAGGAACTTGCAGGGATTGACTCATGGTATCCCTGCTATGAGGATGGATGACGTCCCTTACCACCTCCAGCGGCATATTGTAGGTGTGCCTGGTCGTATCAGTCGACTTCTTCGTAAGGTGGTTCGAGCTGTAGTATGTTACCACCAGTAGTGGGAGGAGTCCGATGAGGGACATGATAGGTCTCCTAGATCTCCATAGATGGTCTCTTGATCTTTTTGCGGCATGTACATGATATGTAGGCTTTGAGAGCCAAATTTTGTATATGGGATTTGGTCCCAAATTTTGTCTTTGACACAAACTTTATGTATTTTGGAAAAAACACTCTTATATACAGTGATATGGACCTATTTATGATCTAAATATTTACAATGACTTGTGTATTTTATTTTTAATGATGTGTTTATGTGTGGGCAAGATGCCAATCCAAAATGTAATTAGCCAATGAATCAGCTATACAATTGAATTCTCTCAGTATGTGTTGATATGTAATGAAATTAAATGATCGTTCCAAGAGGCGTATTCTCCAAAATAAGCGAAGTAGTATAGGATCGCGAACTGTGTAAACACGGTTTAGATGAGAAACCACGAGTTGGGAGTCTAAAAAGACTGATAGGGAGTCAATTCCAAGTGAAGCAACCTCCGTCAAGAGACCAATGACTGCATGGTACTCTGTGATATTGTTGGTTGGAGGACCTAAACAATTGGCTCCTGAAGAAATCAACTCGCCAGTGGGGGAATAGATTACCCATGCTGCGGAAGTGAGATTCTGCGTATGTCGGCTTGCACCGTCGGCGAATCCAAAGTAGGCAGACATCTGCGCATAAAGTCACAAGTCAAAGTAAGAGTGGATACATGAGGTCCACGCGCACACCAAAAAGAAAGCAAAAGCAAACTAAGTACATTATGTACAACAAGTAACCCGCGTAGGGTAACCTCATGCGTAGAAACGTTTGAGGTATAGCCCGTTGCGGGGCCGTGCCAATGGCGTACCATCACAATCGATTAGTTCATAGGCTCCTTTTTCTAAGACATGTTTTACAATAAAGGGGCCATACCACATAGATTCAAGTTTACCTTTTCCAAGCTTATCATGCATTTGATCATATGTAAGTATGAGGTCACCCTCATTGAAGATCCGAGGTTGAACGGATTTGTCGTATTGAGCTTTGACGCATTTTTTGTGAGCTTCATTTAGCCAAAGCAGCGTCGCGGCGGGTTTCATCTTGCTTAGCTAGGTATAGAAACCGCTCCTCTTTGGAAGTAGTGTGTGGAAGTAGCTCTATGGCTATCTTGAGTGATGGAATTTCACATTCAATCGGCATAATGGCTTCTAGGCCATACACCAGTTGGAATGGTGTAAACCCAGTAGCACTTTTCACTGAGGTTCGGTATTCCCACAGTGCTGAGAACAGAGCTGAGTGCCAATTGGATTTCTGGGTACCCACAATACGCTGAATCATTCGTTTCAGGACTTTGTTAATGGCTTCAACTTGGCCATTATCTTGTGGGTAATACGGGGTTGAGTTTTCATGGAAAAAACCCAGTTTGGTACTTAGTTCTTCGATCATATGGTTCCTGAAATGGGAACCATGATCGGTCACAATAGACTGTGGGACACCGAATCTAGTTATAATATGATTGAATATGAACTGCGCTGTTGTTTTGCCATCCTCAGCATACGTAGGCATCGCTTTAGCCCATTTTGTAAAATAGTCGACAGCTACTATGACATAGCTATGCCCCCCAGCTGAAGTGGGCTTACAGTGCATGAAATCGATGCCCCATTTGGAAAAGGGGCTGACGGCAATAACAGGATGGAGTGGAGCAGGATGCGAGCGTGTTTTGCTATGAAAGAATTGACATGGCAAACACTTCTTGACTGTTTCAATGCAGTCTTTGAAAATTGAGGGCCAGAAGTATCCTACTCGCAGTATTTTCTGGGCCGTAGCCATCCCAGGGAGATGACCACCACATGCTCCAGCATGGCAGTCATTGAGAATGCGTTCCGCCTCATCTAAGGTCAAACAGCATCGAAGGACGGTGTCGACACCACGCCAATAAAGAGTATCGTTGACTATGAGGTAGTATTTTGCGTGATGTCGGATGCGTCATCGTTCGTCGCGAGTGAGGTCAGGACGGAAGCGTTGGGTTTGGAGATATAAAATATTATCCCCGTACCACAGATCAGACGTTCTAATGAGGAACAATGATTCGTCAGGAAGAGAATCAATGGGCTCGGGTTGCTCAGTAGCACGGGGCAAGTTACAAATTAATTCTGCGAAGACCAAAGACTTCTTGGACTTAGCCTTGACAAACTCCAAGTCAAACTCCTGAAGGATGGAAATCCAATGAGAGTATTTGCCCCCAAGCACTTGACGTGTGAGGATGTAATACATTGGGTTGAAGTCGGCTATAACAGTGGTTCGGCGGAGTAAGATGTAGTGGTGGAATCTCTGGACAGCAAATACTATTGCCAGAGCCAGTTTTTCAACATGTGAATAGTGGGTTTCGGAGTCAAGAAGACTCTTACTGAGATAGTATACCACATGTTCTATGCCGTTTTGGTCTTCCTGGACTAGCACCATACCGATGGTGGAAATCGAGGCTACGAGATAAAGGATGTAATCCCGTGTGTAATTGGGGGGTTGAATCACATGATCTTTGGTTAAGGCTGCCTTTAGATTTTCAAAGTAGCGTTGGGCTTCTTCATCCCAAATGAAGGGAACATTCTTCTTGAGAAGCCACATGTAGCCTTTTGTTATCTCGGACAGATTGCAGATGAAACGGCGTAGAAAGTTTGCATGCCCTTGCAAACATTGAAGTTCTGGAATATTGGTGGGTGAAGGTGGGGCTACGATAGCTGCTACCTTTGTGGGATCTAGACGTATCCCGTCTTTGGAGACTATGAAGCCCAACAGTTTTCCGGCTTCTACACAGAAGACGCACTTATGCGGATTCAAATGTATATTGTAGCGACAGCACCTTTCGAAAATGGCACTTAAGTGGTCTAGATGGTCTTCCCAGGTCCGAGAGTGAGCAGGAAGGTCATCAAGATATGGCTCTACAATATGTTTGATGTCATGAAATGCATAGGACATCACCCGTTGGAAAGTTGCCCCGGCATTTTTCAGACCAAAAGGTAACTTTCGATATGCAAAAATCCCCCAAGGGCAGATGAAGGCCGTTTTGTGCTGGTCGGCTGGGAGGATATCGATCTGATTATAGCCAGAGAAGCCATCCATAAATGAAAAGATGACACTCCCGGCACAGTTATCGATGATCTGGTCGATAAACGGAGTTGGGTAGTTGTCCTTTGGACAAGCCTTGTTCAAATCACGGTAATCAACACAGACCCTAATCATTCCCTGTTTCTTGGCTACGGGAATGATGTTGGATACCCATTCTATCAATGGGACAGGATAGATAAAACCAGCATGCAAAAGTTTTTCAACTTCTGCTTTAATGGCGGCTGCCTTACGAGGATGGACGGGTCGAAGCTTTTGCCGAACAGGTTGGGCGCCAGGGAAAGTTGGGATTTCGTCGACCACGATCGAGGGGTCAATTCCTGGCATTTCTTCATAACTCCAAGCAAAAACATCGTGGAAATTTTTGAAGTAGGCATTATAGAACTCCATTTCGAGGGGAGTACATGTTTTGCCGATGTGTATGTTTTCCACGATACCAAGCTTCACTGAAATATCGATGGGAGTGGTTGCCATAAGATTGGCCAATTTTCCTTCTGAAAATACCTCATCGAGGGAAGTGGGGAACTTGGTTTGAACCATCCCAAGTGAAGCGCTAGATTTTGTATCAGGATCAAGTGGCTGAATGGTGGGGAATGAAGATCGATGATGAAAATCTCCCCATGGTGTCTCATCACCAAACATAACCTCCATGATTGATTCGTCAGTGGGAAAAATCAAATTAAGAGGATCAAAAAGTGGTGGGTATGGATGAGTCTCAGCCGAGAGCTGTGCCACGGTGTGATCAGTAGAACAGTCGACCCAATCGGTGGCTGATTGGATCGTGTTATATGCTGCGAGGTTTCTGTTCAGAGGCATAGAGTTTCCATAGTCTTCAATCTGAGAGGGACTTGGAATCACCCATGAATCATTGGACGGGGTGATACTCGATGAAATCATGCTAATTGGTTGAACATGGGTTCTTGGCTCTGGAAAAACTCCAATAAGGGATGAATCCTTCATGAGACCAACACCAACGTCTTGGAATCGGTACCGAGGTTGATCCAATAACGGGACGGTGTTGGTGGAGTTTGGATGGGGGTCTGGGATAGAGTAATCCAATTGATCAATAGTGACAATTTTCCCTTCATGAGGAAATTGCACAATCCGAAAGACTGTAGATGCTATGGCGATCATGGCATAAAACCAGTTCCATCCAAGGAGGAGATTGTAATCCAATGGTGCATCTACAACTTCAATGTGTATGGATACTGTTTTACCCCCCAGTTCAACACCAATTGAGGGAATGAGTCCATAAGGTTGAAAACCATGTCCATCAAATGCCCTGAGAGTAGTAGGAGAAGTGGTGACCTCGGGTGAGCCCAAGGCTCTCCAACAGTTCAAAGACATGATCGACGTGGAAGCACCTTCGTCTAATACAGTGCGATGGATGGTATTTCCATGGATTTTTGTATGTACCTAGAAAGCTAACTGATGAGAAAGCCTAGGTTTGGCATGCTCCAATTTAAACATGATGGAGTTTGAAGTATCTGGGTCCATTTCCCCCAATGCTGAAAGTAGGGTTCTACGCTGCGTGGGGCAGTGTTGGAGAACCTCGAGAGTCGACATGGCGCAAGGTGCTTGAGCCAAATCCTCGACAATGTTGTAGTTTTGGGCAGCTCACGCATTCGGATTAAATGTCGCCTTTCGTATGGTGCCCTTAGGTGGGCGTAGCACTGTGTCCATCAGCGGTCTCTCGATATGGAGATGACCATTAAGGGGGGGAATAGGAATCGGATCTTCAACAGGAGATTTTCCTTTAGCGATCTCCGATTGTTTGTTTGAGCTTGGAGGGTTGTCATATGTCTTTGAATGGGTGGTGATATGAACCTCTTCGTTACTAGTCATCAGGATTTCACGATTTGTGGACGTCTCTCCGCGGGTGGGATTGGTCGGGTTGCCCCCTTGTGGGGATTCTTGGGCAACCATTTGCTGTTGCTGTTGGGGGAAAGGGTCAGTTAACACTGCCGGGCGAGAGGATCCTTTAACGAACTTGTTGACCTCGTCCTTGTAGGGACAGTCACGCGTATAATGATCATCTTGACAAATTAAGCAGGGAAACTTAGCTTTCCGTCGTGGTTTCTGGTCATTCTGGGTGGGTTGTGGCTTGGGGTTCTCCTGTTGGTTTTTCTTGGGTTTACCACGATTGTTTTTCTTCTTTCCCTCGGATGGTTGTGACGTAGATTGAACTGCGTTCACCTCGAAGGAAACAGCAGGAGAAGTAGTTGTTTTTGAAATAGCCTGGGTAAAAGCGGGGGAAGCAGAAGCTTGTTGTCCCGTCGAGTTGGTAGCAGGCTGGGTCTTGACTGAACCGACAATACCATCAATGGGGGGTTCAGTGGTAGGCTTCATTGGATCAGTGTGAACGCGGGAGGCATGTGGAAGAAGTTCATGTAAAATATCGGATTGAGTATATACCAAATCCATGTACTGTGCTGCCGAGATGGCTTGTTCTTTTGTAACCGGTCCGCGCATAGCGATATCTCTGGCTATGGGAGGCAAAAAGGATTTCGTAAACCAATCAGCAAGTAGCTGATCCGGAATAGGTGCCTTTATTAGCCTACGGCGTCGTCGCCACTCATGGATGTGATCCGAAATGTGTGTAGAAGTGGTTTGACGCAGTGAAGTTAACAGTTCTGTTCCAGTCTCATACTGGATGGGGAGCTGGAAATGAGTCAGAAACTGCATAGCCAAAGTGTTGAAATCACGAAAAGAGCATTGTGGCAGCTCGATGTACCATTTTGCTGTCGTTCCGGTGAGCGTACGTTGGAAGATCCGAAGTTGGATGGAATCATCCATCAAGGAGTTGGATGAACACCAAAGATGGAAGGTCATCACGTGGTTCTTGGGGTCTTCCCCAGGCTTAGCATCGAACTTGGGAATGTCCGATGGTAGTTTGGCTGGAATAGGTTTCCAATGAGGTTCATGCCATATAGGATCGTTGATAAGCCTCGAAAAATCAGGTAAGTCAAGTGTGGCCAAAAAGGGAAGTCGACGGTTGGTCTACGGGTATGAGTAATAACCATGTGGTGCAGAGAACCCTGAAGGGCCCTGCATAGCATACTGCTGCGTGTTATACCCATATGTGTTTCCCGCGGGATACTGCTGGAAGTTCTGTGGATAGTAAGCCATCTGGTTAACCAGTTGATTGTGGGAAACCGGTTGGTAAGTGTTCTGCTGAGTGGGTATGGTACCCTGGGGTTGTTGATACCCAGGAATGGTTGTTGTTCCTTGTTGGGGAAAAGTTCCTTGGAATTGTTGTGTTCCAGGGATGTTACCACTATACTGTGTAAGTGGAGGGTTTCGCATAGCAGGTTTGGGGGGTGGCTGCGACGGTGGTGTCCATGGAAGGCTCGTTCCTGCTTGAGGAGTGAGTGGGAATTGAAGTGATGGGTTCCATGGAGTTGTAGCAGTTGAAGGGTAAGGGAAGCCAGAATTCAAGTTGGGGGAAATCTGAGATTGCCCCCCAGCTTGGTTCCAGTTTCCAAAAAGTGAGTACCCCCTACTCTGTGGGATTTGAGGATCCCAAGAAGGAAGCATGCCTGACGGGGGAGGTTGAGAATGAGGTCCAGTTGGAATACCGGGATAAGGTTGCCCGCTGCCAGGTGTGCTGTACATACCGTACTGAGCAGATGCTGCTGGTTGGGATAGTTGTTGGATAGAACCAATAGGTTGTCCGCCAGCGGATGGGTTGGATGGCCCTATGAGAGGAGGCTGTTGAGAAGGAACGGGGTTCCCAACAAAAGGTTGTCCTTCAACTAGTTGGGTTGATGGCCCTATGAGAGGAGGATGTTGAGTAGGAACGGGGTTCCCAACAAAAGGTTATCCTCCAACTGGTTGGGTTGATGGCCCACCAGGGAGGGTTTGTATGTTGGAGTTAGGGACCATTGCAGTCAGTTGTCCACCTCCTGAAATAGTGTAAATGGTGGCTGAAGGTGATCCTTCGATCGAAACGGAAGATCCAGCAGTATGACTAGGTGTTCTTCTGCCGCTAGCCAAATATGATAGTGTGGATTGGCCAACGGCGCCAAAAGTACCAATTTGCGGAGGAGGTCGTCCGTATCTGACAGGCGAGGACGGAGAAAAAACTGGGTTATCCCTCATAGAATGTGCGCCAAAAATGGGTGATGGCAGCAAATGTGGGGAATTTAGCCCGGGGGTATTGGCGTCATCCATAACGTGTTCAATGATAGGAGGACCATCGAGAACTAGGTCCGAGTTCATATCCTGAAAAATATTTCGGGGATCCGGCAGGAACCTAGGTATAGTAAAGTCCGAAGGTCCTAAGCCGTCTGCAAAGGAGTGACGAAACTCTTTGCTAGATGGGACATTGGGAACCCTATAGTCAGAAGGACGAGAAACGGGGGGATATGTAGATGCTGTCGAAATCATTTGCTTTGTGCCGCGTCTAAACTATGCTGATGCTAACGGAGAGTTCGCTAGACTAACCATACTGGACTGGATGGAAGCCATGATTTCATGTCCCGGTGGGAGGTTGGGTAGATTTATAGTACGAGGTACGTTGCTGTAAGAACTTGTCTCCTGAGGATGAACACTGGGTGACGTAGTAATAACAGGCAGAAGTTCCGCCTGGGAAGTAATGAAGCCATAATTAGGTTCAAAAGGTGTGTCAGGGAGTCGAGTGTCTTCAACGATCTCAACGTATCCACCTGGGACTGAAATCAAGCCGGGTATGTCCTGGTCGGATCCTTCTGTGGTACCAACAGATCCGTCTGTGTCATCGTGAAAAGTGTCTGATGGACGGGAAGTGTTGACATCCGGTAGAAGGATGACCTCTGGTCTAGTACTCTGGGTTGTGCTAGGTTCAGCTGCTGTACTGTGTCCACTGTGATAGATAAATCTGGAATGACAGTGGGTGAAGTGACAGTGGAAGTCTCAGATATGCTAGTGGTTGCAGAAGCTGCAATAGATTCTGAGACTATGCTGTGTGTGGCAGTTACGGGCGGAACTGAAGATGTTGTACGTATCAGCGGTGGGATTTTGGCTCGACCAGCACCGCGGCCAGGAGGAGCAAGAATGCGTGATGCAGGCGGACCAAAATTCCGTGGCGTTGGTGGTGGTGGAGGGCTTTGGCCCTGTATTCTTCGTGATCTTCGTGGTTGTTCTGACATGATGACAGGAAAATGAAAATCGGGGGCAGTGTCGTAAACAAAGAACTAAAAAAACTCTAATGCAGCCAAGTGTGCAGAAGAGGAGCTAAAAAAAGCAAGCTCTAAAATCTATACTGAGACCGGTGTCTCAATAAGCGAGCTGATCAACAAAAATGGCCAGAATGCCAACAAGCAGTCCCTAGAAAGAAAAATGATCCTCTATGAAGATGAGATACCAAGCAAACTCCTAACTAAGAGCTGGAGACCTCAACAAGCTGTATCCTTCGCAAGGTGATGAAATCCAAGTCGAACAACACAACATGAGAGACCGATATAAGAAGGATATCCCTCTACCGAAAGGGATCCTGGGTAAAAGAGCCCAAGTAGAATAGATACTAAGCTACCTCGTTCATGACACATCGAAAAAGGTTTTGGGCACTTCAGCCTTCCGAAGAAGACAGTGATCGATGTTGCCTTAGGGCTAAGTGGAGTGCGGTATTCCACAGAGTCCGTCCGGTTCTCAATCTCACGGCCGTTTAACCCCTGAAAGTTAAAAACAGTCAGGAGGCCCCTCCACAAACTAGCTGTGACCGTGTCAATAAATACTAGAAGATTTTAGTTCCCTAAAGACAACGACTATGTCTCAGATGAAAATGACAAGGGGGAATTATTTTGATGCATATCCCCGGTGTCCTACCTAACTACCAAATTCTTTTGATTTCCTCAAGCGAGGTTAAAGTTGGTTTAATTAGGGATATTGATTTTATTGGCTGTCTTACTCAATCAGGTAGTGGACGTGAAACTTGATGGTGTTATGACGACTCAAACCATGCAAATGAGAATGAATCAAAAATAAGCCTTTGTCTTCGATGAAATCTAGCTAAGGGAAAGGTAGAGTTTCTTCGATCAAATATGCATGAAATTTTTCACAAGCAATCCAAAACCAAAGTAAAAGATTTTTCTTTTCTTTTTGTAAAAAAAACCAAACTGGAATAAACGCTCCTTTTAATGCACTGATCCTACAATCTACAATGCTTCAACTATGAGAATTTTTTGTGGCAAAATCAATGGTTCATTTCCTAATGCAAAATAATGCTACTAGACTTTTCCAATTCAAACAACAAAATTGCTCTCAAATGATAATATTTTAATTACTGAAAATGATAAAAATAATGTGACTATAAATGCTACAAGATTTAGTAATAGGGAACAATGATGTTGAGTTGGTTGTGGTGGAAAAAATCAAGCCAATGCAATCAAACTGGAAAAATGACCCAATGTGTCAAAAATGCCACTAATTCAAATAAATCAAGCTCACAACAGGGAAATAACCAGATCACACAGACTGTAAAATTACCAGGATGCTAACAGGAAACAGCAAAGACTACCTAAGGCAGAGAGAGACTCAGAAAATCGAGCAAGTAAAAAAAATTTAAAAATTTGCAGACACTACCGCGGGTCAGGGTCTGACTGGAGCGTGGCACAGTGAGAGTACCGCTCTGGTACCAATGTATAGAACACGGTACTACCACGCTGGAAGCAGTTCTGAGGGCGCGGTATTGTGGCAAGGTAAGGAAAAAGTGCAACTTGAGAGAAGAGAATGAAGTTTTCAGGGTTGTTGCTAACCCAGGGGACTCAGTGATCAGACAGGGAGAAAGATAAGCGAGGAGGGGTGAATAAAGGTCAAAAAAGACCAAGATTCAAACTGGTTTGAAGTGCAATAAAACCAATCAAAATCAGCAGATAGATGACAGTGAACTGAATCAATCAAACAGAAATCAAACCCAGTGGAGTCGCCATTCTTGTTATGTATAATTTTGCCCTACGGATAAGTCAAAATTCTCTTAACTTTAAAGCAGACTTTAAACTAACTCTAAAGCAAGAAATAAGTCAAAACAAATGCTACCTTGAAATCCCTGAACTAACTTTTACAGCAAGATTAAATGTATTCAGAAATGATGAGAGATAAGACACACCTTTCAAATTGACGTTTGTCCCGCTTCTAGCTCTTGATCCAAAGCTCCAATGTAGAACCTATTAAGATCAACCAAAGAACAAACATACAAACTTCCAAATACCTTGAATGTAAAGGTTAGATTCAAATCCAGATTAGATACATTTCATGTTAAAGACTTGCACAATACACATGAAATGGGAAAGACAAGACAAGTTATCTTATTACAACTTGAAGAATGCTTACATAGGTTGCTTGATGTCCAAGCCAATCCTCCAGCTCCAAGTGCCTTCTCCTCTAGCTATCTCCACAATGCTGCAAGACCATAAGTTTGGTACTTCAAGAGTCTTCCTCCCTCCCCATGGAATGCCTCTCTTTTATAGTGTATGGTAGGGTTAACCAACAAGAGAGATGGGTGGATCTAGGGAGAGATAAGTGGATCAGGGTTTCTAAACACAGAGAATGAGTTGAGATCGAATCAGGGACCCCAATCTTCCACTATCTTCGAAAATCCAAAATCCCACAAGCCATGGAAAAAAGGCTAATAAAAGAGTACCGCACCCTGTGGTCTTAGCACAACGCAGTACTACCACATTCTGGGGAATAAACATAGCGCGGTAGTGTGGAGTACCGCGTGCATATAAATGAGCAAGGCGCGGTAGTGTAGGTAAATAAAGTCTCAGCTGGGTCAGAACTTGTCAGGGTTGATTTACCTTCAAGGTTCATTCATCTTTTGGGTTGTTCAAATAGCAGGGGAAGTGTCATCAACTGCAGGGGAAGTGTCGTCAACTCTGTTTGTGGTGGAGATGCGACACTGTGGAATATAGAGGTATAACAGCAGTAACTTCCTTGAGTGGAGAATCTGCATCCCCTTCTCACTCATGTGGCCAAGCCTATGATGCCACAATGTTGTATTTGTTCCTGTGGAAGCTAAAAAGATAGAATGGTCAGTATTATGAGGACATAAATACAACGTACCTATCCTGTCTCCTTTTGCTATCACCATTGATCCTTTAGTGATCTTCCACCACTTTTCTCCAAATGTAGATAGACAGCCCCCATCTCCCAACTGCCCTGTTGAGATCCGATTTCTTTTCATAGCAGGAATATTCCTAACATCTTTCAACAGCCAGTCAGTTCCATTCTTAAATTTTATCCATACCTTACCCATTCCAACAATTTTACATGGCTCAACATCACCCAATAAAACATGTCCAAAATCGCCAGGAACATACTCATGAAAGTATTTCCTATGGGGTGTAACATGACATGAAGCTTCTGAATCTACTACCCAATAATCACTAGTATTATCTAATGCAAGAATCAAAGCATCTTGTAACACATCACCTATTACATTTGCTTCCTGGGTAGTTTCCTTCTGTGCATCTCCTTTCTTCTTTAGAGTTATGCAATCTTTCTTCAGATGTCCTTTCTTTCCACAGTTCCAGCACTCTATTTTTTCCAGTCTGGACTTGGATCTTCCCGTTTTAGACTTGCCACAATTACCTTGGCTCTTTCCTCTCTCCTTTTGTCTTCCCCTGCTCTCCATGGTCAATGCATTACCTAATGTCTCATATGTGCTTTTTCTTCGCATTTCCTCGCTAAGAATAACACCAATAACATCATCAAATTTCAAGGTGTTTGAACCAGAGACAGAGTTACTTACAGCCATGACCAAGCTATTCCAGCTTTCTGGCAATGAACACAAGATTAGAAGAGCCCTAACCTCATCATCAAAGTTCACACTTACAGAACTTAGCTGATTTGTAACCATATTAAACTCATTTAAATGATCAGTAACAAATCCACATTCAGACATCTTCATATTAAATAAACGCTTCATTAGAAATACCTTGTTGGAGGCTGAGGGTTTTTCATATAGCTTACCCAGTGCTCTCATCAAACCCTTCGTTGTCGTTTCTTTTGAGATATTGAAAGCCACCGATGAATCTAGGCTCAGCCATATTGTTCCCAAAGCCTTTCTGTCAAGAACCTCCCATTCTTCGTCCTTCATAGCCGCCGGCTGCTTTTCTCTTCCTCCCAACGGTAGGAATAGATCCTTCTAGTACAGATAGTCCTCCATTTGCATCTTCCATAAGTGTAAGTTTTGGCCGTTAAACTTCTCGACCTTAAACTTTCCTTCTTCTGCCATTGCTCCCACTCAAACCAAAAACCCTAGCTTCCTATGGGTTTATCTGCCAAATAGACCTTTGGCTCTGATACCAATTGTTAGAAAAACAGGATCGCAGAGCAATAAAAATAAACATAAATGCAAATATAATCACACACACATCACAAGAGAGACACAGATATATCGTGGTTCACCCCAACTTGGGCTACGTCCACACTGAATTTGCCAGTCCTTATTATTATTACCGTCCAGCAAGGTGAAGGGATACAACCTGCAGCACAGCCGCTGCACTTCCTCTTCTTCATCTCACAGTCTCTCTCCTGATCTTAGAGATATTTACAATGCATAAAACCTAATACATCAACCCTAGCCATATTACAATGTCTTTCTTTTATAGGGAAAATACAATGGGAAAAATACCACGAGTTACGGACACGGCTGAATCATCATCTATGAGACTGGAAGATCTGGCTCCAAAACCAACAGCATCCTTTGATCCAACTGGCTGGGAAGAAGAAGGTGTGGTTTGATATTGATGCCGAGCGTGACGCATTCTTTCAACCACGTAATGCGATGGACAAAGATCGCAGTAAGTCAATTGTTTATGACATGCCCCCGGTTTTTTACTCAACTTCGGAAGCAGGACCATCGCGTCAGTATGGTACCTTGCAGCACTACTTGGAAAGTTTCTTATTGCTGGCAAGAGATCCTAATGCTCTTGTCGAGATCAAGAGTCTGTTGCATCGACCAACCAAGGGACGGAGGGAGTTCGTGGTGAATTCCTTACAAAGGAAGAAGACGGTCAAAGAAATGCGCATGAATGTCCAGATTGGGGATTACGAGGTCGATTCAGTTATTCTGGATCTAGGCTCTGATGTTAACATGTTGACAAAGAAAGCATGGGAAAATATGGGGATCCCAACGCTAAGCTGGTCTCCTATACAGTTGCGATTGGCTAATCATGCCAAAGTTACACCAATTGGGAGAGTTCCGCGCCTTGTTGTGGATATCAAGGGGATAAAAACCTATGCGGATTTTGATGTCATTGAGATTGTCAAAGGTGGAAGCTCCTATCCCGCATTGTTTGGGATTGGATGGGATAATGACAGTATGGCAGTGATCAATTTTAAGAAGCGGGTGATGACCTTTGAAAATCAGGTCCTCCGCATCATCGCTCCATTGGATCCAACTAAAGAGCGACAGTATGTTGAACCTGTCAAAGATGAGGTTGTAAGAGGATGGGATCATGCATATAACATTTCAGAAGACTACATCCATCCGACTGCTGGTGGATAACTTGGTTGGCACAGCTCCAGCCCTACATCTACCGACTCGAATGATGCTTTAGAGAACTGGAAGAATCGCCTACATGAGGTGTCATTCAGAAAGTGTGGGTTGATCACACAGTCGTTGCGTCGTGTCGCGATTGAGACTGTTGAGTTGTCGGTATACGAAGGATTACCCGAATTGTGTGAATTTCTAGTCACATTTGAAGCTAAGGTGTCTGAACCACAGTGTTTGTTGGCATTGGAGGAGGTGTTGAAGGCTACTCTAGCACGGTGGTGGGCGACCCATAAAAAGTCGATTACTGGATGGTCGCAGTGTCGAAGGTTCATGACGGTTTTCTTTTGCGACACAGAAATATACCACATCGGAAGGTACGATGGGCGAAATGACTGTGGCAGTCATCTAATGGAATTTCAGAATCTGTGGGCCTCGCGACCAAGGGATGAATGGGTCCATGCTTTTATCCATACTTTGGATGAAATGCCGCGATCATGGTATGCTTTAGCTGAGTTGCGAGGGGAGATCACCACTTGGTTAGAGTTGACGGTTTGCTTTACTCATACCTTCAGCTTCGCGGATACCAATCCAGATGTTCACAATGCCTTGCAGCTCATCCGTGACATCGTTCTGAAGGTAGTTGCAGTGGCATATCCTGTGGATACGCATATGCATTGTAAGATGAAATCGATGATGGAATTTTATAATATCACTGGCGGACCAGAGGATGGTGATGACCCACGAAATGTCAATATTCCGGAATCAGAAGGAAGTCACAATGTTGTAGCTCCTGATGCACTGACATATCCGATCAGTCAGTCGCTGAAGCTCAGGAAGGTCAACATTCGGACGGAGGAGGGCCCAAAGTATGCGAATGTTGGCAACTACTGGGATGAAGACATGATGGTAAAGATCACAGACCTGTTGCATGAGTTCCTAGATTTGTTCCCTACAAAGTTTTTTGAAATGAAGGGAATCTTGGGGGATCTAGGGGAGATGAAGATTCCATTGAAACCAGATGCAAAACCACTTAGGCAGCGACCGTATCAACTGAATTCGCGACATAAGGAATGGTTCAAAGTTGAACTTGACCGCATGCTAGATGTTGGCATCATTGAACCAGTCGAAGAATCGGAATGGATTAGTCCCATGGTGGTGCAAGACAAGAAGACAGGTGAGGTACGGATTTGTGTCGACCTAAGGAAGTTGAATGACGCATGTATGCATGACCCATTTCTGACACCGTTCACTGATGAAGTACTGGAGGGCATGGGTGGCCAAGAGATGTATTCCTTCATGGATGGATTTTCTGGTTATCACCAGATCAGGATTGCGGAAGAGGACCGCCACAACACAACATTTGTGACTGAATGGGTTTGTTTCCAATACACCGTCATGCCGTTTGGGCTAAAGAACACACTTGCGATATTCTCCCGAGTTGTTGTTGCTACCTTCAGGTATTTTATTCAGAAGTTTCTACAGGTTTATATGGAGGACTGGACAATTTATGGATTGATCAGTGATCATTTGGAAAACCTGCGACTGATGTTGGAGTGTTGTCAACAGCATCAGATATCGTTGAATTCGAAGAAGAGCATTTTCTGTGCACCATTTGGGATATTGTTGGGTCACATTGTTTGCAAGTAGGGATTGTTGGTTGACCCAACAAAGATTGCACTCATTCTGAGCTTAACACCATCTATCAATGTCAAGTAGTTGCGAGTGACATTGGGGCATACAGGGTATTATCACAAGTTTATCTGTGGTTATGCAGCGATCACGGCTCCTATGGAAAAGTTGCTCAAGAAGGATGCAGCATTCGTCTGCAATCCAGAATGTCAAGTCAGTTTCGAGACATTGAAGGCTAAGATGGCTTTTGCTTCGATATTGGTATTTCCTGACTGGAGCAAGGAATTCCATGTCCATGTGGATGCATCATCGATTGTTCTAGGAGTAGTGCTCGCGCAACCAGGGGAAGGAGATCTGGATCACCCAATTGCTTTTGCGAGTTCGAAGTTGTCGTCTATGGAGAGAAATTATACCACTACAGAGAGGGAAGGCTTGGCGATGGTATATGCGCTACAGACGTTTAGGCATTACCTATTGGGGAGTCACTTCAAGATGTTCAGAGACCATTCTGCTTTGAAATATCTGGTCAATAAGCCTATGTTAGGGGGGAAGATATGTCGTTGGATACTTCTTTTTTAGGAGTTTGATTTTGAGGTGATTGTGAAGCCAGAAACTGAATTATTTCCTCGTAGTACTCATCAGGGTTGAAGTAGCTGATGACTACTACAAGGAAATAATTCAGTTTCTGGTGATAGGAGCCACACCAGAGGAGTTTACCACCAGTTAGAAGAAGCAGTTGGTGGTTAAGGCTGCAGATTTCTAGTTGATTGCTGGACAACTATATAAACTAGGACCAAACAAGATCTTGAGGCGTTATGTCCTGCCTCATGAGCAAGGATAGATCTTGTCAGAGGCACATGAAGAGGTGGCTAGTGGACACTATGGTGGTCGTGCGACTGCCAGGAATGTGTTTCGCATAGGGCTTTGGTGGCCCACTCTTCACAATGATGCAATGGATTATGCGCGAACTTGTGATGTTTGTCAACGGACTAGAAAAACCTACAGGAGGGATGAGATGCTGCTAATACCTCAAGTAACATTGCAGCCATTTGATAAATGGGATGTGGATTTCATGGGACCTATCAACCCACCTAGGAAGTGAACTGGTGCACGGTACATAATCACAGCGACAGATTATTTGACAAGATGGGCAGAGGCCGCACCAGTTGTAGATTGCACCACTGTGACAACATCACGTTTCTTATTTGACCATATTGTTACTTGGTTTGGATACCCGAAGGTATTGATGAGTGATCAGGGCAGTCACTTCATCAATCGCACAGTCAACACCTTAACAAAAGAGCTTCAAATACAACATACGGAGAGTACGCCATATCATCCACAGGAAAATGGCACGGTGGAGGCCTTCAAAAAAGTATTGGAGAATGCGCTTACCAAGGTTTGTAATGCGAACTGCGATGACTAGGATTTGAAGATTCCAACAGTCTTGTGGGCATATCGCACCACTTATAAAAGGCTGACGAGACAGACAACATTCAAATTGGTGTATGGTCAAGAGGCCTTTATGCCTATGGAGTACATTGTTCTGAGTCTACGCATAGCGAAAATGATAGGCATGAATGATGAAGCAGCGTTGGCGAAACAATTGGAGCAGCTGGTACATCTTGAGAAAGACCGCTTTATTGCAGGTTTTCACCAACGCGTGGAGAAGGATCGGAAAAAAGCTTGGCATGGTCGCCATATCAAAAACAAATAGTTTCAGCAAGGCGACCTGGTGTTGATGTATGACATCAAGTTCATGAAGCATCCCAACAAGTTACAGATGCATTGGTTGGGCCCATATCTCACTAGTTCCATTACTTCAGGAGGCGTAGTGCAACTGCAACAGTTAGATGGAGCGTTGCTACCAAATATGGTGAATGGTAGCAGGATAAAGCCCTACAGGACGGGCCAGGAACCGCAAGATGCGTAAAGCATTGCGAAAAAGAAAATAATAATAAAAATAAAAAATAAAAAAAAATGTAGGAAATCACACCAACAGGGACAGGATGTGCAAGTAGGAGCAATGGTATCACCATTTGGGAGCCATGCCGCGACAATTGCAGGGTCGTGACGCAGTCAAATCAGCAATCATTATAGATCGTTCGTAGACAGCACTTTTTCATGTGATAGGTCTTTCTGACAAATCTGATCATTAGCTAGCCCGGATTGATGACGAAGTCCGGCACCCATAACTGAAGGTGGCAGCATGGTCAGTGGCACCATGGTTTATGCTTCACACGATTGGCATGAATGACAACTGGTGGAAGCATGGTCACTGCTCCGCACGTAGGAATTCAATTTTGAGCATGAGTGCTGCGGATCCGCCCCACCGGGAGACGGCGGAATGGTATGATGACAGGATCGGAGACTTAGGTGAATGGATTTGCAAATGATTTTTGAGGCAAGCATCCAGGACTTGATGAAAATGCATAAATACAGGCACCAGGTGGATAATTAAGAGGTATCTATCCAACAAGAAGACTCCATGCTGCGAGCGGGTCAAGGAGCTAGATAAGTTAGGAATTCCAAGGAGGTTGTGGAAATGATCCATTTCATTTCATGTGGCAGCACACCAGGTGTGCTGAGGGCTCAAACGACGAGTGTGCATGAACACCTAGAGAAGGAAGTGGCGTGGACATTCAGGAGGAACAGAGACGAAGTCTCATCCGAGATGTCTAAGTATGTGATGGTAGTTTGAAGCTTCATGGTCCCTGCGACCACCAGAACGACAGGGGTGGCAACCCCCTAGTCCCGATAGTCGGTGATCCCTGGTGTGAAACAGATTTGCCAGAGCAGTTGACTTGTTTCGCACCTTAGCATTGTTCATCAACTTTTCCTCATTCTGCACCGGGTTTCCAGAGATTAGAGGATGAGTTTGAGAAGTACATGACAGCAAGCCAGAAGATCATCGTAGAAGTTTGAGCAGTACTCAACAGCGAGCTCCAGACAGCAAGAACAGTTGCGGAGGAATAGTCAAGCGACAGACGAGGACTTCAGGCTAAAGATCAACGAGTACACCATGTCCAGCTGATGTGGCTCGAGGGTGAGCCACAAGATTATGTTGGGAGCCTATTGGCAGGCAGTTTAGATGAGTCAATTGTGCAGCATCGCGGAAGCTACGAAGGGTCAAAGATCTCACGCAAGAAGGAAAACAACGCAAAATTCGATAATTTTATGTATTTTTGGGTCATTTGGACCACATTATGTGGGTTTTGGGTCATTTGGACCGCTTTATGTGGGTTTTTGGGTCATCCTTTTTGTAAAGTTTGTTAAGAAGTTGTCAGGCGGTTGCCTAAGTGGACCACAAATGTAAAGGCGCAAGCCTATAAATAGACATAGCATTGTAAGTGTTGAGACATCCATGAATTGATCAATTGAAGAGACAATTGAGCATGGATGATTTTTCTTGTTATTATCTATTAATCCGGGTATGTGACAGAAGGACTATATTGTTGTATATATGGGTTATTGCGAAGATTAATATGATATGACAGAATTTTGAGCAGAATCATTGTGTCTTTCTTGTTTCCTTGTGATAAATGCATTATGCGATATGAATATGTGAATGATGCGATGTTTTCTTGTTGCAATTAATGTTTTACTATTATATCTATTGCGTGTTAGTGGTTCTATCAATAATGAGATTTGTTGAATGATGTTGCAATTATGTTTAATGCTTAAGATGAATGGTTAGATCTGTTATGCAATGCTATGATAAGTTGATGAGTTGATGTACAAGGTCCTCCTTCATTCGGTGGAAACGTGGTTCTGTTAGCTCTCCCTTGAACATCTTGGGTGAGACCTCATTTGCTCCGCAGGCGTTGCTGGACAGGGTAAAACCTATCTGGGTCGGTGCTCAGAGAGATCACGATGGGTTGGATGTCGACAAACTAAGGAACCCATGTCGACTAGGTTTGTGTCAATGGAATTCTAACTATCTACACCTTCTTTCTTATAGAGATCATCTTCTCATACTTGATGAGATGTACTCTGATGCACTAAATAAGGAATAAAATGAGGTTGACAGGTTGACGGGTATAAACTAGCACATGGTAGTGTATAGTGGAGTTTCAAAGTGTTTCCTCCAAGGATACCTATTGACAGATACATTGAGCATACCATTTAGTTTGGTTTACCCACGATTGGTGAGGAGATAGGTGAGCTTCAAAGAGTAGCATATCCCTCAATGATCGACCTTCATTTATATCATCAGATGAGTGACAGGGAGTAGGATACTCATAGGATAGGAGAGGATCATTGGATCCAATCAGATGAGAAAGGGGGCATTGTATCCATGACATAGGTCTCTCATTTGGACCATGTGACCAACACGTAGAGTGCACAGGAGGAGAAATAAGCTCTGTTGAATCGGTTCAAATATATTTCAGTATGCATTGGGAGTGGTGGACTTCCAATTTGGTGGTGGAATCATGGCATTCATCAGAATGATAGACTACTTCCAATGATGAGGATGGATGATATGGTCATATCAGTTATTGGTTTGCTTCATTGTGGGGATGTTTTGATAGGAGTTGTTGAGATTTTTTCTATATGGCGAGGTATATTTTCCATCAAAATACCTAGGATTGAATCTACCCGTGGGTTGGCAGACTTTGACTTCACTCATATGCTTTGGCGAGACATGGTCCAGGATAATGATTTCAATCCTTTCAGGTATTTCAGCTTTGGGGTCTTGTTATCAGTATCACAATTCTTGTAGCAACCCAAAATAATATATCATATCCAGGATAGCAGAGATAGATGGTTGCTAAAGTTGTGACCTTAAAGGATCCCACTCCTCCAGCGATGTTATGGTTGTCACACCAAGTACGATTCTTGTCACTTTAATCTATCTAATTCATAGGTCGGTGAATTTAGATGGCTATAAGGGAGACCCAAGTTTGAACCCAAAATTTTTTTAAAAACTAAAACACTACAGGAGACCCTTACAAGATAAACGATTTGAAAATCTAGATACCCTAAGATTGAAATGCTAGATCTATTGAATATTTACTAAGTGATATTATGTGGATTGGTATAGGTTTAATTATGATTGAAATACAATCCAACTCAAGTAATTCTCAGTAATATAATTAAGCTTAGTGATCTAGGATGTTAGTGTTAGGGTTTGAATTATCAACTTCACTACCCTGGGGGATTGACATAAAATATGAATTAAATGTCCAAGGAAAGATATTAATGGAATTTAAATGCATCCTAAACACCCTAATAGATTGCTTGAGATGAAATGTATGTCAAACTGAAGGATTTCAAAATCAAAACGCATCACACAAGACATAGAAAGACCCTGAAAACCACAAGTGCAACTTGGTAGCTAGACTAGTACTTAGAATTTGGGTTATATGGAGTCACCCAAATATGATTCCCTACGGAATGAAGAAGCTCAGGACACCTCTAAAAAATACCCAAGTAGCAGAAAGTTCAAAATGTGCCTAGTGTGACGAGATTATTTTTATTTGTATTTTTGTTTTAGGGTTTGAGTTTGAATTTTAGATCATAGGAAATGGAATGAAAATAAATAGCAAGAACATATTTCTAACCTTACTTGGGTTCTGACAGTTGATGTAGGTCCTTTCTCCTCACTCAATGTCACCAACATAGATCACGACTTTCCATCCACAAGCATGCAACGAATTTCCCAAGTGTGCCCTAACAAATACAAGAGACACACTATTAGCAAAAGAAATAACAACGATCCAAATGAAATCAACAAATATATTGTGTAAACGAGAGAATTACAAGGAAAAATAGTATAAAGATAAATAGCAATGACAAATGTATCTCATTCCCTGTTGACACAACTCTTCTCGACATGGGTTCACACTGTCGTCAACAAATACCAACAACCCTTACGCACTAGCCCGGAAAGGGGTTGCCCTTCTAGAAACGTTTGCAAAGCAGATGAGGTCTCACTCGAAGTGAATAAGGGTGCTGCAGGAACCAAGCTTCCGCAGTTGTGAAGGGGATGTGCACACATAGAGCAGAGATTTACACTAGTTTCCACTATCTATTTAACCAATCATTTGCATACGTATCTATTTTAACACATAGTTGACCGCACATTCATATTAACCAATAACATGTATCAGCATAAATCAACAGAGACAATTAGATGACCCATTACCACATAACAACACAATTTATAACCAAACATCTTCATTCATCAACATCTACAGAACAAACCTCGCAGAGAATAGTCAAGTCATTCCTTATCGCGGATACAACATAGGTTAAAAAGATTGCTCAAAACTCCTAAACTTCGATGCCCTTAGGCTTACAATCTTGTTCTATTTATATATTTATCCCTTATTACAATCTGGTCCACATGACCGACTCAACCGAATCTAATACTTCTTATATTTCCCCAAAACATGGAGAAAGGTCCTTTTTCTGCGGGATGACCCTTTCGCATCTGTCGGCTTCCGCACTTCCAACGAATCTGTCCCGTGCCAATAGGCCCCCAACACAATATTGTGGCTCGTCCCGAGCCACTTCAGCTGGAAAATGCTGGTTTGTTGTACTGTTGTTGAAATTCATTGTTATTTCTCCATATTCCATAGTGTCGCATCTCCACCACAAAAAGAGCTGACGACACTTCCCCTACTGCTTTAAACCATCCATAAGAGACATATGATGTGTAATCCTTGAAGGAAAATCCACCCTGACAAGTTTTCACCCAGCTGAGACTTTATTTACCCACACTACCGCGCCTTGCTCAGTTATAGGTGCGCGGTAGTCCACACTACCGCGTTATGCTGAGACAACAGGGCGCGGTACTCTTTTTATAGTCTTTTTTCCATGGCTTTTGAGATTTTGGATTTTCGAGAGATATTGGAGGATTGGGATCCCTGATTCGATCTCAACTCATTTTCTGTGATTAGAAACCTTGATCCACTTACCTCTCCTTAGATCCACCCATCTCTCTTGTTGGTTAGCCCTACCATACACTATAAAAGAGAGGCATTCCATGGGAAAGAGAGAGGACTCTTGAGAGTATCAAACCTATGATCTTGCAGCCTTGTGGAGATAGCTAGAGGAGGAAGCACTTGGAGCTAGAGGATTGGCTTGGACATCAAGCAACCTTTGTAAGCATTCTTCAAGTTTGTAATAAGATAACTTGTCTTGTTTTTCCCATTTAATGTGTATAGCATAAGTTCTTAGCATGGAATGTATCTAATCTAGATTTGAATCTAATCTTTACATTCAAGGTATTTGGAAGCTTGCATGTTTGTTCTTTGGTTGATCTTAATAGGTTCTACATTGAAGCTTTGGATCAAGAGCTACAAGCGGGATGAACATCAGATTGAAAGGTGTGTCATATCTCTCATTGTTTCCGAATGCATATAATATTTTTATGAAAGTTAGTTCAGGAATTTCAAGGTAGCATTTGTTTTGTCTTGTTTCTTGCTTTAGAGTTAGTTGACAATCTATTTTAAAGTTAAGAGAATTTTGACTTATCCGTAGGGAAAAATTCTAACAAACAAGAATGGCGACTCCGCTGGTTTTGATTTCTGCTTGATTGATTCAGTTCACTGTCATTCATCTTTTGATTGTGATTTTTTGTTGCACTTCAAACCAGTTTGAATCTTGGTCCTTTTTTACCTTTATTCACCCCTCCTCGCTGTATTTTTTCTCCCTGTATGATCACTGAGTCCCCTGGGTTAGCAACAACCCTGAAAACTCCATTTTCTTTTCTCAAGTTGCGCTTTTTCCTTACCTTGCCACAGTACCGCGCCCTCTGAACTGATCACAGCGCGGTAGTACGGCGTTCTCTGCATTAGTACCAGAGCGGTACTGTTACAGTGCCGTGCTCCAGTCTGACCCTGACACACGGTAGTGTCTGCAATTTTTTAAATTTTTTATTCTTGCTTGGTTTCCTCAGTCTTTCTCTGCCTTAGGTAGTGTTTGTTGTTGCCTATTATCATCCTGGTCATTTTACAGTCTATGTGGTCTGATTATTTTCTTGTTGTGAGCTTGATTTGTTTGAATTAGTGGCATTTTTGACATATTGGGTCATTTTTCCAGTTTGATTACATTGGCTTGATTTTTTCACCACAACCAACCCAACACCACTGTTCTCTTTTACTGAACCCTATAGCTTTTACAATCACATTATTTCCATTATTTTCAGTAATTAAAATATTATCATTTGAGAGCAATTCTGTTGTTTGAATTGAAAAAGTCTAGTAGCATTATTTAGCATTAGGAAATGAACCATCGATTTTGCCACAGAAATTCTCATATTTGAAGCATTGTAGATTGTAGATTGTAGGATCAGTGAATTTAAAAAGAGTGTTCATTTCAGTTTGGCTCTGTTTGCAAAAAGAAAAAGAAAAATTTCTTGTTTTGATTTTTTATTGCTTGTGAAAAATTTCATGCATTTTTTATCGAAGAACTCTCTCCTTTCCCTTAGCTAGACTTCATCAAAGACAAAGGCTTATTTTTTATTCATTCTCATTTGCATGGTTTGAGTCATCATAACACCATCAAGTTTCACGTCCACTACCGGATTGAGTAAGACAGCCACTAAAATTAATCTCCCTAATTAAACCAACATTAACCTCACTTGAGGAAATCAAAAGAATTTGGTAGTTAGGTAGGACACCGGGGATAGGCATCAAAATAATTCCCCCTTGTCATTTTCATCTGAAACATAGTTGTTGTCTTCTAGGGAACTAAAATCCTCTAGTATTTATTGACACGGTCACAGCCAGTTTGTGGAGGGGCCTCCTGACTGTTTCTAACTTTCAAGGGTTAAACGGCCGCGAGATTGAGAACCGGACGGACTCTGTGGAATACCGCACTCCACTTAGCCCTAAGGCAACATCGATCTTTGTCTTCTTCGGAAGGCTGAAGTGCCCAAAACCTTTTCCAGCGTGTCATGAATGAGGTATCTTAGTATCTATTCTACTAGGGCTCTTTTACCCAGGATCCCTTTCGGTAGAGGGATATCCTTCTTATATCGGTCTCTCATGTTGTATTGTTCGACTTGGATTTCATCACCTTGCGAAGGATACAGCTTGTTGAGGTCTCCAGCTCTTAGTTAGGAGTTTGCTTGTTATCTCATCTTTGTAGAGGGTCATTTTTCTTTATAGGGACTGCTTGTTGGCATTCTGGCCATTTTTTTTTTTATCAACTCGCTTATTGAGACACTAGTCTCAGTATAGATTTTAGAGCTTGTTTTTTTGGCCTGCGAGCCTTGCTTTTTCTAGCTCCTCTTCTGCACACTCGACTGCATTAGAGTTTTTGAGTTCTCTGTTTACGACACTGCCCTCGATTTTCATTTTCATGTCATCATGTCAGAACAACCACGAAGATCACGACGAGTACAGAGCAAGAGCCCTCCACCACCACCACCACCACGGACCTCTGGTCCACCTGCATCACGCATTCCCGCTCCTCCTGACCGCGGTGCTGGTTGAGGGAACATTCCACTGCCGATCCATACGACATCATCAGTTCCGCCTGTAACTGTTACTCACAGCACAGTCCTAGAATCTATTGTAGCTTCTGCAACCACTAGCATATCTGAGACTTCTACTGTCACTTCACCCACTGTTATTCCAGATTTATCTGTCACAGTGGACATTGTTACAGTGGCTGAATCTAGTACAGCCCCAATTACTAGACCAGAGGTCATCCTCCTACCTGATGTCAACACTTCCCGTCCATCAGACACTTTTCACGATAACACAGACGGATCTGTTGGCACCACTGAAGGGTCCGACCAGGATATACCTGGCTTGATTTCAGTCCCAGGCGGGTACGTCAAAATCGTTGAAGATACTAGACTTCCTGACACACCTTTTGAACCTGATTATGGCTTCATCACTTCCCGGGCGGAGCTTCCGCCTATTATCACTACGTCACCCAGTGTTCATCCGCAGGAAACAAGTTCTTCTAGCAACGTACCTCGTACTATATCTCTACCCAACCTCCCTCCGGGACATGAAATCATGGCTTCCATCCAGTCTAGTATGGTTAGTCTAGAGAACTCCCCGTTAGCATCGGCACGGTTTAGACAAGACACAGAGCAAATGCTCTCGACAGCGTCTAGATATCCCCCCGTTACTCGTCCTTCTGACTATAGGGATCCCAACATCCCATCTAGCACAGCGTTTCATCACTCCTATGCAGACGGCTCCAGACCTTTGGACGTTACTATACCTAGGTTCCCACCGAATCCCCAAAACCCTTTCCAGGATATGAACTCGGACCTAGTTTTCGATGGTCCTCCTATCATTGAACACGCTATGGACGACGCGGATACCCCTGGGTTAAACTCCCCACATGTGCTGCCATCACCCATCTTTGGCGCACATTCTATGAGATATAACCTAGTTTTTTCCTCATCCTCGCCTGTCAAATATGGAAGACCCCCTCCACAAATCGGTACTTTTGGCGTCGTGGGCCAATCCACACTATCATATTTGGCTAGCGGCGGAAGAACACCTAGTCATACTGCTGGATCTTCCGGTTGGACTGGAGGATCACCTTCGGCCACTATTTATACTATCTCAGGAGGTGGACAACCAACTATAGTGGTCCCCAACTCTAACAACCAAACTCCTCCTACAGGGCCATCAACCCAACTAGTTGGAGGACAACCTTTTGTTGGGAACCCAGTTCCTAGTCAACAACCTCCTCCTACAGGGCCATCAACCCAACTAGTTGGAGGATAACCTTTTGTTGGGAACCCAGTTCCTAGTCAACAGCCCCCTCCTATAGGGCCATCCAACCCATCTGCTGGTGGACAAACTTTTGGCTCCATCCAACAGCCCTCCCAACTAGCAGCATCTGCTCAGTATGGTATGTACAACACACCTGGCAGTGGGAAACCTTATTCCGGTGTTCCAACCGGACCTTATTCTCAACCTCCCCCGTCAGGTATGCTTCCTTCTTGGGAATCCCAAATCCCACAGAGTGGGGGGTACTCACTTTTTGGAAATTGGAACCAAGCTGGGGGGCAATCTTAGATTCCCCCCAACTTGAATTCTGGATTCCCTTACCCTTCAGCTGCTACAACTCCATGGAATCCATCACTTCAATTTCCACTTGCTTCCCAAGGAGGAACGAGCCTTCCATGGACACCACAGTCGCAGCCACCCCCAACCCTGCTATGGGAAACATTCCACTTACCCAATACGGTGGTACCATTCCTGGAACATAACAATTCGAAGGAACTTTTCCCCAACAAGGAGCGACAACCATTCCTGGGTATCAGCAACCCCAGGGTACCATACCCACTCAACAAAACATCCACCAACTGGTTACCTACACTCAACCGGTTAACCAGATGGCTTACCATCCACAGAATTTCCAGCAATTCCCCCCGAGAAACATATATGGGTATAACACACAGCAGTATGCTATGCAGAGCCCTCCAGGTTTCTCTTCACCACATGGTTATTACTCATACCCGCAGACTAACCGTCAACTTCCCTTTTTTACCACACTTGACTTACCTGATTTGTCGAGGCTTATTAATGATCCAATATGGCATGAACCTCACTGGCCACCTATTCCAGCCAAACTACCATCGGACATTCCTAAGTTCGATGCTAAGCCCGGGGAAGACCCCAAGAACCACATGATGACCTTCCATCTTTGGTGTTCATCCAACTCCTTGATGGATGATTGCATTCGACTTCGGCTCTTCCAATGTACGCTTACTGGCACGGCAGCAAAATGGTACATCCAGCTACCACCATGCTCTTTTCGTGATTTCAACACCTTGGCTATGCAGTTTCTGACTCATTTCCAGCTCCCCATCCGGTATGAGACTGGAATAGAACTGTTAACCTCACTGCGTCAAACCACTTCTACACATATTTCGGATCACATCCATGAGTGGCGACGACGCCGTAGGCTAATAAAGGAACCTATTCCAGATCAGCTACTTGCTGATTGGTTTACAAAATCCTTTTTTCCTCCCATAGCCAGAGATATCGCTATGCGCGGGCCGGTTACAGAAGAACAAGCCATCTCGGCAGCCCAGTACATGGATTTGGTATACACTTAATCTAGTACTTTACATGAACTTCTTCCTCACGCCGCCCGTGTTAACACTGATCCAACCAAACCTACCACTGAACCTCCCATTGACGGTATTGTCGGTTCATTCAAGGCCCAGCGTACTATCAACTCGATGGGACAACAAGCTTCTGCTTCCCCTGCTCTACCCCAGGCTGCTTCAAAAACTACTACTTCTCCTACCATTTCCTCCAAAGTGAACGCAATTCAATCTACGTCACAACCATCTGTGGGAAAGAAGAAAAACAATCGTGGTAAAACCAAGAAGAACCAGCAGGAGAACCCCAAGCCACAACCCACCCAAAATGACCAGAAACCACGTCGAAAGGCTAAGTTTCCCTTCCTAATTTGTCAAGATGATCACTACACGCGTGACTGTCCCTACAAGGACGAAGTCAACAAATTTGTTAAAGGATCCTCTCGCCCGGTAGTGTTAACTGACCCTTTCCCTCAACAGCAACAGCAGATGGTTTCCCAAGAAACCCCAGAAGGGGGCAACCCGACCAATCCTACCCGCGGAGAGACGTCCACAAACCGCGAAATCCTGATGACGAGTAATGAAGAGGTTAATATCACCACTCGTTCAAAGACATACGACAACCCTCCAAGTTCAAACAAACAACCCAAGATAGCCAAAGGAAAATCTCCTATTGAAGATCCGATTCCTATTCCCCCCACTACCGGCCATCTCCATATCGAGAGACCGCTGACGGACACAGTGCTACGCCCACCCAAGGGCACCATACGAAAGGCAACATTCAATCCTAATGCGCGAGCTGCCCAAAACTACAACATTGTTGAGGATGTGGCTCAAGCACCTTGCGCCATGTCGACTGTCGAGGTTCTCCAACACTGCCCCACGCAGCGTAGAAACCTACTTTCAACACTGGGGGCAATGGACCCAGATACTTCAAAATCTATCATGTTTAACTTGGAGCATGCCAAACCTAGGCTTTCCCACCAGTTAGCCTTCCAGGTGCATACAAAAATCCGTGGAAATATCATCCATCGCACTGTGTTAGATGAAGGTGCTTCCACGTCGATTATGTCTTTGAATTGTTGGAGAGCCCTAGGCTCACCCGAGGTCACAACTTCTCCCACTACTCTCAGGGCGTTTGATGGACACGGATTTCAACCATATGGACTCATTCCCTCAATTGGTGTTGAACTAGGGGGAAAAATAGTATCCGTACACATTGAAGTCGTAGGTGCACCATTGGACTACAATCTCCTGCTTCAACGGAACTGATTTTATGCCATGACCGCCATTGCATCTACAGTCTTCCAGATTGTGCAATTTCCTCATGAAGGGAAAATTGTCACTATTGATCAACTGGATTACTGTATCCCAGACTCCCATCCGAACTCCGCCAACACCGTCCCGTTATTGGATCAACCTCGGTACCGGTTCCAAGACATAGGTGTTGGTCTCATGAAGGATTCCTCCCTCATCGGATTTTTTCCAAAGCTGGGAACCCATGTTCAACCAATTAACATGATTTCATTGAATGTCACCCCTTCCAATGATTCATGGGTGATTCCGAGTCCCACTCAGATTGAAAGCTATGGAAACTCCATGCCCTTGAACAGAAACCTTGCAGCTTATGAAGCGATCCAATCTGCCACCGATTGGGTCGACTGTTCTACTGATCACACCGTGGCACAGCTCTTGGCTGAAACTCATCCACACCCACCACTTTTCTGATCCGAATTTTAGGGGGCATATGGTCTAAATTCGGATGTATAAGCCATAAAAGTATTAAATTGAGAGGCCACCCTCTCTCATCCATGGTATTTGGTAGCACATAGTTTTGGCCCATGGTATGGTCTCAAGACACATTGTAATAATGCTATATAAAGGCCTAGCAAGCCTTCTCATAATAACACGTTACTCATTTGGTTTCTCTCCTATTTTCTATTGTTCATTGTGAGATTAATTAGATCTGAGTGACTTATTGGTAATTAGTTTAAGAGGTGGGGCTCCTCTTTGAGCCTCACCTCCCATTCACTTCATATGTTTTTGTTCATGCTTATTCTTATGCAATATTAGGGTTTTCATGTGAATTTTATGACAGATTTGCATGCTTAATCTCCTCCTCTCTCGGCATTCAAGCATTCTGGTTCTCAACTCCCAATATCTGGATCATTTTCGATCCTCTCAATTTGATTTTTCCCACTGACGAATCAATTATGGAGGTTATGTGCGGTGATGAGCCACCATGGGGAGATTTTCATCATCGATCTTCATTCCCCACCATTCAGCCACTTGAGCCTGATTCAAAACCCAGTACTTCACTTGGGATGGTTCAAACCAAGTTCTCTACTTCCCTCGACGAGGTATTTTTTGAAGGAAACTTGGCCAACCTTATGGAAACCACTCCCATTGATATTTTGGTGAAGCCTGGTATCGTGGAAAACGTACATATCGGAAAAACATGTACTCCCCTCGAAATGGAGTTCTATAGTGCCTACTTCAAAACTTTCCGCGATGTTTTTGCTTGGAGTTATGAAGAAATGCCAGGAATTGACCCCTCAATCGTGGTCCACGAAATTCCAACTTTCCCTGGCACCCAACCTGTTCAGAAAAAGCTTCGACCCGTCCATCCTCGTAAGGCATCCGCCATTAAAGCAGAATTTGAAAAACTTTTGCATGCTGGTTTTATCTATCTTGTCCCATTGACAGAATGGGTATCCAACATCGTTCCCGTAGCCAAGAAACAGGGAACGATTAGGGTCTGTGTTGATTACCGTGATTTCAACAAGGCTTGTCCGAAGGACAACTACCCAACTCCGTTTATCGACCAGATCATCGATAACTGTGCCGGGAGTGTCATCTTTTCATTTATGGATGGCTTTTTCGGCTATAATCAGATTGATATCCTCCCAGTCGACCAGCACAAAACGGCCTTTATCTGCCCTTGGGGGATTTTTGCATATCGAAAGTTACCTTTTGGCCTTAAAAATGACGGGGCAACTTTCCAACGGGCGATGTCATACGCATTTCATGACATCAAACATATTGTAGAACCATATCTTGATGACCTTCCCACTCACTCTCGGACACAGGAAGACCATCCAAACCACTTAAGTGCCATTTTCGAAAGGTACCGTCGCTACAATATACGTTTGAACCCGCATAAGTGCGTCTTTTGTGTAGAAGCCGAAAAACTGTTGGGATTCATAGTCTCCAAAAGCAGGATACGTTTAGATCTTGCAAAGCTAGCAGCTATCTTAGCCCTGCCTTCACCCACCAACATACCAGAACTTCAATGTTTGCAAGGGCATGCAAACTTTCTACGCTGTTTCATCTGTAATCTATCCGAGATAACAAAAGGCTACATGCGGCTTCTCAAGAAGAATGTTCCCTTTATCTGGGATGACGAATCCCAATGCTCCTTTGACAATCTAAAGGTAGCCTTAACCAAATATCATGTGATCCTACCCCCTGATTACACACGGGGATACATTCTTTATCTCGCCGCCTCGACTTCCACCATCGGTATGGTGCTAGTCCAGGAAGACCAAAACGGCATAGAACATGTGGTATACTATCTTAGTAAGAATCTTCTCGACTCCAAAACTCGCTATTCACATGTTGAAAAACTGGCTCTGGCAATAGTATTTGCTGTCCAGAGATTCTGTCATTACATCTTACTCCGCCGGACCACTGTTATCGCTGACTTCAATCTAATGTATTATATCCTCACGCGCCAAGTGCTTGGGGGAAAATACTCTCGGTGGATTGTCATCCTTCAAGAGTTCGACTTGGAGTTTGTCAAAGCCAAGTCCAAAAAATCTCTGGTCTTTGCGGAGTTAATTTGTAACTTGCCCCGTGCTACTGAGCAATCCGAGCCCATTGATTCTCTTCCTGACGAATCATTGTTCCTCATTAGCACGTCTGATCCGTGGTATGGGGATATTCTATTATATCTCCAAACCCAACGCTTCCACCCCGACCTCACTCGCAATGAACGGCGACGCATCCGACATCACGCTAAGTACTACATCATAGTCAATGATACTCTGTATCGACATGGTGTCGACACCATTATTCGACGTTGTTTGACCTTAGATGAGGCAGAACGTGTTCTTAATTACTGCCACGCTGGAGCATGTGGTGTTCATCTCTCTGGGATGGCTACGGCCCAGAAAATACTGCGAGCAGGATACTTCTGGCCCTCAATTTTCAAAGACTGCATTGAAACAGTCAAGAAGTGTCCACCATGCCAATTCTTTCATAGCAAAACACGCTCGCACCCTGCTCCACTTCACCCTGTTATTGTCATCGGCCCTTTTTCCAAATGGGGCATAGATTTCATGCACTGTAAGCCCACTTCAGCCGGGGGGCATAGCTATGTTATAGTAGCTGTCGACTATTTCACAAAATGGGCTGAAGCGATGCCTACATATGCTAAGGATGGCAAAATAGCAGCGCAATTCATATTCAATCATATTATAGCTAGATTCGGTGTCCCACAATCCATTGTGACCGATCATGGCTCCCATTTCAGGAACCATATGATCGAAGAACTAAGTGCCAAGCTGGGTTTTCGCCATGAAAACTCAACCCCGTATTACCCACAAGCTAATGGCCAAGTTGAAGCCATTAACAAAGCCCTGAAATGAATGATTCAGCGTATTGTGGGTACCCAGAAATCCAACTGGCACTCAGCTCTATTCTCAGCACTATGGGAATACCGAACCTCAATGAAAAGTGCTACTGGGTTTACACCGTTCCAACTGGTGTATGGCCTAGAAGCCATTTTGCCGATTGAATGTGAAATTCCATCACTCAAGATAGCCATAGAGCTACTTCCACACACCACTTCCGAAGAAGAACGGTTTCTATACCTAGCCAAGCTAGATGAAACCCACCGCGACGCTGCTTTAGCTAATGAAGCTCACAAAAAATGCGTCAAAGCTCAATATGACAAATCCGTTCAACCTCGGATCTTCAATGAAGGTGACCTCGTACTTACATATGATCAAATGCATGATAAGCTTGGAAAAGGAAAATTAGAATCTATGTGGTACGGCCCCTTCGTTGTAAAATGTGTCTTAGAAAAAGGAGCCTATGAACTAATCGATTGTGATGGTACGCCATTGGCACGTCCCCGCAACGGGCTATACCTCAAATGCTTCTACGCGTAAGGTTGCCCTACACGGTTTACTTGTTGTACATAATGTACTTAGTTTGCTTTTACTCTTTTTTGGTGTGCGCGTGGACCTTATGTATCCAATCTTACTTTGACTCGTGATTTTATGCGCAGATGTCTGCCTACTTCGAATTCGCCGACGGTGCAAGCCGACATACCCGGAATCTCGCTTCCGCAGCATGGGTAGTTTATTCTCCCACTGGTGAGTTGATATCTTCAGGAGCCAATTGTTTAGGTCCTGCAACCAACAACATTGCAGAGTACCATGCAGTCATTGGTCTCTTGACGGAAGTTGCTTCACTTGGAATTGACTCCCTATTAGTTTTTTTAGACTCCCAACTCGTGGTTTCTCATCTAAACCGTGTTTACACAGTTAGCGATCCTATACTACTTCATTTATTTCGGAGAGTACGCCTCTTGGAACGATCATTTAATTTCATTTCATATCAACACATACCGAGAGAATTCAATTGTATAGCTGATTCATTGTCTAATTACATTTTGGATTGGCATCTTGCCCACACATAAGAATACATCATAAAAATGAAACGCACAAGTCACTGTAAATAAATAGATCATGAAAATAGGTCCATATCACTGTATATAAGAGTGTTTTCCAAATACATAAGAGTTTATGTCAAAGACAAAATTTGGGACCAAATCCCATACAAAAATTTGGCTCTCAAAGCCTATATATCGTATACATGCCGCAAAAAGACTAAAAAGACCATCTATGGAGATCTGGGAGATCTATCATGTCCCTCGTCAGATTCCTCGCGCTGATGGTGATAACATACTACAGCTCGAGCCACCCTACGAAGAATTTGGCCAATACGACTAGGCACACCTATAGTATGCCGCTGGAGATGTAAGGGGACGTCATCCATCCTCATAGCAGGGATACCATGAGTCAAGCCCTGTAGGTTCCTCTCTATATCTCAGACTCCTCCTACTTCATCTTCGTCCTCCTCCTCTTCTGGAGCGGCTTGGCGATCAACACCACCGCAACGTAATGGCGAGTACCCAGCTGGTCTCTGTGGTCCACGGTCTGCGACATGCATACGAACATACATTAGAAATCTTTTACACATTCCAAAAAAAAAAGCAATAAAAATTATATATTCAAAAAGGAAAAAATATATATCCATGAATTTCATACCTGAGTTGTCCCAATCTTCATCCTCTGGCAGTGCCAAGTCGATGTCCTCGCGGAAGTCCACCCCGGCATAGGGGTAGTCATCAATCATAACTATCTGCTCCTCGAGCCAGGAAAAGAAATCCTCACCAAAGGCTAAGCGCTGAGGTCCCCCGAGGCGTCCTGCATAATCACTCCATCGAGCCATCCATGGCTCGGTCGGTGGACGGGGGGGGCATATATATTTGTGGGCGCAATAGTGGCACCCTCGCCAAAAAGAAAGTGACCAGGATGCTGCCATAGCCAAATTGGGAATTCGTTCCAACCCTACACTTGTGCACTTGTTCTTTGAGATTGGCCAACACCGCCTCACACCAGTTAAATACTATTCCCGCCATACACTCCGCTGCAAGATTCATTTGTGTACGGGACGCCTGATGCGGACCCACACTCCCTGCTGCACGTGTGATGGTGAATAGTATGGTTTTTACAGGGAGTTCTATAACATCTTTTATGACCATTTTTCCGCTTTTCTTACCCAAACCCTGACGGCAATACCGAGCAATCAAATCATCTGTGCTCGTTTCCGAGGCTGTATATCCGGTAAAATTCACACGGGCTCCTCTTTTTGAGAGGCATGTGAGAAAGTAAATGTCCTCGAGTTGTATTTCGAGAACGTGCTCTCCTACTAGGAAAGCTTGAATGTCAGGGTCCCACAATTGAATAAGATGGGTGAGAAGATTGGGTTGCTGACGAATCCCTTTGGTCTTAAAGAACTTAAACAAACCACATTCTCGCAATGCGGTCACAGTTGGTAAGTGATTTTCAGCCACCAAATCATCTACCTCATGCTCTCTTTCTTTCCAACTAACCATTTTGATCCAAACAAATTGCAAACTCCTGCAAGAGGTCAAGGGAAACATTTAGTAACCATTTAACAACTTAGTTTCAACAAAAATTTTGAGAAAACTTGATTTTTTCATCTTAAAATTCGCCTTCATCGCACCTAGGGAAAACATTGCCGCACGGTACTACACAGTACCACGTTTTGGTTTAAAGACACAGCGCGGTACTGTTCGACAGTACCGTGTTTCCCGATATGGGCCCCACGCGGTACTGTGGGGGGCGATTTTTTCCCTGTAGGGCTCGCCCAAAAAATTGATTTTCCTTACTGAAAGCAAATGATTCCTACATAAAATGAAAGAGGAGCTCGAGAGCTCTTACCTGACACGGACGGTTGTTGAAACGGTGCCCTGAAACTCCAGATATGGATCCCTGAAGTTTTGCTCCTCAAGTGGGTAAAATCTCCTCTTTGGGTAAAAAACAAGTGAAATGGTAACTTTCTCCTTTTACCTATCCCTTTTATAACTTTTTCACCTATTTTTTATTATTATTTTATCTAGCTGGGATAAAACACATTTCACATTGCTAATATCTGGTTTTATGAGCATTTATTGACAGGATCTCCTTTAAAAAGCGATATATTCACACTGGTGTTTATTCATTATTTGACCTTCATTTTGAGCCTACTTTATCTTTTTCGTGCTCTGGATTTAAAACTTGAAAAAGATTTCAAGTGCTTTTACATCCGTGTCGTGCTTGTCAAACTCAAGTAAATGGTGTCGAGTACGGTCAGCTTTACTCATGCTCATTAAACGATGAGGAAAGTAGTATCCTGGTTGTATTTTATTCTTTTTTCGGACCAGAATAATTAAAAAATTACGAAAAAGACCATTGGAGACCATAGTTAAGCTATTTTCAGACTCCCTAAAATTGAAAATATTGCCAAGTGATCTTGACTCTTTCACACTTGTAAAAAGTATTTGAAAGGTCATCTATTCGGTGATAGGTTACCGCTTTTTCGGCCCGTCTAGACTATTTACGAGAAAGGTATACCTCAGTCAATCTCGGCTGGGAGAGTTCTCTCGAGAATTGTTTTACACTTTTTCGGGATCGAGGGACTAAATTTATGAAAAAGTACATTGCGGAGCTTCCTTTAAGTTTTTCAAGCTCTCTAAATATGAAAAACTATCGAGCTTTCCTTCCTTGGGCTCGTTAAAATTTAACATCGAAGGACCCATTTTGGGACGAACCCCTCCTTTCTCAGGTTCGTAAAACATGTGAGATTGGACTCATCTATGAGATGAGCTACACCGAGCATCTGTTATCCTCTTCAAGCTCGAAAAACAACAAAGAGGTACTCATATATCATGTCGGAGGAATATGGGGAACAAGTCAAGTTTGTTATGGCAGCTTGTCAGTCGTTACCTTTGAACATGGCATGTGTCTGTCTCTTGTCTATATTGGGTATCCATTTTTCACTGAGTTATGGTCATCATCCTGAGTCGTCTCCCTAGCCACGAGCCTACTCATCTAGATTCTATCCTCTGCTATCAATAATCCCTGCTACCAAGTCCTGTTACATGTCGTTATATGTTCAAAGGGTTGCATTGTTCAGAGTCGTTCATTGTGTCAGGCCTCCGCTGTGTCAGTACATACTCCACTGTTTCATCATCTTATCGTTCGTGCCGATTTCGTGTCAATGATGTGGGAATCATTATGTCCCGCCTTCGACGAGTCTATTCCCGTCGACGCCAAATCACTATCCAGGAATTGGGCTTAGAGATCAATTATTAGTACCTTGGTACCTGCATGCCTCAATGGCAGGTTTCCTCGTGTTCGACAGTAGGTTTACATCATTGACCTCTGATCGGACGATCTCTCGAATGCTCGACATCAACTCATCTATTCGCATTTCGTTGAGATGTACTTTAGATACCTTGGGGATCATCGACATCATAGGTGATTTCCCTCGCATTTGTTAACAGTTCACATCATTGACCGGTAATCAAATGGTTTCTACCATGTTCTACTTCAACACCTTGTAATCACATGGTTAGATTCGTATCTTATGCGATCGGGTAGAAGACCCTGGGTGTACCTCAATATCTTGATTGCGTCCAGGTTGCAATGGAGATATCCTTTGTATTGTCACATAGATCCACTTATTGTATTGGCCGTGGCTGTGTCATTATGGTCTCATGGATCTACGCTTGTTCATAGTATCCATGATCTGTCCACAGTCTATGTCATCTCAGTGCTCATAGATCTGCAATGTATTGGTCGGTAGCCATGCTTTGAGTCATTTGTTTCCGAGCATGGGGATGCCCGCCTCGGTGGTATATCTAACACTTTGTTCCTATTTCAGCTCCTTGTCGCTCTCCTCGATGCTATCTCTGCATAATATTCGTAAATTCTTTCGACCATCAGTTCCTTCTAACCTCACACTTTAGGGGGCATCTGTTATACCTCCATATTCCACAGTGTCACATCTCCACCACAAAAAGAGCTGACGACACTTCCCCTACTGCTTTAAACCATCCAGAAGAGACAGATGATGTGTAATCCTTGAAGGAAAATCCACCCTGACAAGTTTTCACCCAGCTGAGACTTTATTTACCCACACTACCGCGCCTTGCTCAGTTATAGGTGTGCGGTAGTCCACACTACCGCGCTATGCTCTGTCCTAGACACGCGGTACTACCGCGTTATGCTCAGACAACAGGGCGCGGTACTCTTTTTATAGTCTTTTTTCCATGGCTTTTGGGATTTTGTATTTTTGAGAGATATTGGAGGATTGGGATCCCTGATTCGATCTCAACTCATTTTCTGTGATTAGAAACCTTGATCCACTTACCTCTCCTTAGATCCACCCATCTCTCTTGTTGGTTAGCCCTACCATACACTATAAAATAGAGGCATTCCATGGGAAAGAGAGAGGACTCTTGAGAGTATCAAACCTATGATCTTGTAGCCTTGTGGAGATAGCTAGAGGAGGAAGCACTTGGAGCTAGAGGATTGGCTTGGACATCAAGCAACCTTTGTAAGCATTCTTCAAGTTTGTAATAAGATAACTTGTCTTGTTTTTCCCATTTCATGTGTATAGCATAAGTTCTTAGCATGGAATGTATCTAATCTAGATTTGAATCTAATCTTTACATTCAAGGTATTTGGAAGCTTTCATGTTTGTTCTTTGGTTGATCTTAACAGGTTCTACATTGAAGCTTTGGATCAAGAGCTACAAGCGGGACGAACATCAGATTGAAAGGTGTGTCATATCTCTCATTGTTTCTGAATGCATATAATCTTGTTGTGAAAGTTAGTTCAGGAATTTCAAGGTAGCATTTGTTTTGTCTTGTTTCTTGCTTTAGAGTTAGTTGAGAATCTATTTTAAAGTTAAGAGAATTTTGACTTATCCGTAGGGAAAAATTCTAACAAACATTCATCGTATGCAGTCCGGATCTAGTGGACTATGTCTTTGATTGAATCCAGGAGTTATGTGCTTTATGTGACCTGCTGTTGCGTGGGGTGGTTGCATACCTTCTGTCAAACTTCCTGCAACTATTCTTGAACCTGTTTCATGTCTAGAACTATTCATGCAATGAGGGCTTCAGCCTTTGCTTGAACCTCATTCAAATGTGCCTCTCGGTGTTGCTTTCTTTCATCGGCCTTTTCTGCCTGTTGCTTCATGCTCTGGAGTTCCGCAGTCCTCGTCATTCGTATCATTGTAGGCATCGTTTTAAGCGATCATTGGAATGTTTCCATCTATTCCTCGACTTCACAGAGTGCCTTCTTTAAAGCAGCTAGCTAGTCATCGTCGATTAGTCTATCCCAAAATTTTGTAAGGTTTACTACGATTTGTTGTGCTGTCTGTTCCAGTTCCTGAATCTCTATCACCACTTCCTCTATCGCTGCCTGGTGATTTTGAACCTCTGCTGGGGGTGTACTGGGTGTCGCTTTGGTCTGAATCTCGGCATTTTCTTTCCGAATTTTGGTAATAGAGATGCCTGCCATGATAGCTCAAGCCTCCAGGGCTACACCTGAGTCTAGCGATGTTGTTTCACAAGCCTGCGCCAGTGCTTTCTCCACCCTTCTCCATTCTTCGACGACCCTTTCCTTCACCGTAAGGGCGGTAGTCTGCTCAGTGAGTAGCATGGCATGCTCCTGGATAACCTTCTCCTTGTTGGCCAAGGTTGCTTCCAACCTATCTTTTTCTGTGACGGCTTGTGCTCTTGCTGCGATAGCTGCAGTATACTTGGCCTAAAGGTGTTCTACTTTGATCTCATTGTGTTGCAGTTGCTTCATGTATTCCACCATTTTGTTGTTTATTGTTATTTCGCGGTCGTGGATTTCTGCGCTTGTTGTCGCTTGGACAGGGTGTAGGGTCATCATTGGGAGTAGGTTGAAATCCACCATTACCAAGTCAACCTTCTGAATCTCAATATCCAAGGTGTCGTCTCCTGTCGAGAAGGCATGAGTTTCGACCTGTACAATGCGTTTCTAGGTTCCTACAGCTACTTCAACTCGAGGTTTTGGTTGGTTCTGATTGACATCGTCGTGTGGTACCCTGATATTTATTATTGTATTTTCTATTGTGTTTAACAGGTCTCTGATGTACTGGAAATTGTCTGCAGAGTGCTTCGAGGCCTTTCGGTGGTTGTGTGTGATGATCTGCTTAATGCTCTCTACCAGATTGTCAGCCTACTGTGCAGTGATCCCAGCTTGTGTATTCCTACCATTATGGTCCATTCTTTTCTTTGTTCGTCCTTCTTCCTGTTGGAGTTCAAGCTCCAAGTTCGTTGGGGTATTATCGGTTGAGGCCCCATCGTGATCTGAATCGACCGTTCGGTCCTTCGTGGGGGCCTCCTAGTCCTTCCGCGAGTTACCAGAAGTTTCTTCGTTTTTGGCCGGGGCCTGTCGTCCCGCTGTTTGCGACGCTGCAATATCCTTCAGGTCTGCAGGTACTTTCCATTCATCAGGCCAGTGGGCGACGATGTTGTCAAGCTAGGATCACTAAGCTTGTACTGTGTTCTCACCCATTGCTTGGTCAGATCTGCATGTGCACAAATGTAAATCATGTGTATTTCAACCGATATCTGGGCGATGGATTGATACTTCATTGCAGCTGGTAGCGTGATCCAAGGTATCATCATTGCATCCATCTGCATCCTTTCGAGCCAAATGTAGAACTAGACGATGTTCTCCTGCTGGTGAACCTTATCGGTGATTGCCCACAAATTCTAGTAGCACGCAACGTCGCATACTTGCAGTTCCATGAGGGTCACCCCTTGGTAGTCGTTTGGTTCCCTCCATGATTTTATGGCAATCAGGATGAGTAACCAAGAGTAGGTGAACAGGCGTCCGTGCTCTTGGGCATCGTATGCATCCTCAATCAATTCGTGCAGTAGAAATTGAGCCCAGTTTAGTCTTTCGCCTGAGGTGCATCTTTCTGCTGCTGCGATGACCCCTGAATTGCATTGCATTGGTCGGTTCTTCCTTGTGAGTTTCATCACAAGTATTTTTGCTGCAACTCGAAGCGCTTAGTTTTTGATGGTGTGAATTAGGTAGCTGCGTGAATCCTTCTGTACTCATATTTCAGAGCCAACTATTCTGCTACTTTCCTATCGTTATCCTTCCCCTGGAAAAACTATGACAATTCGGCCCCTTCTTGTGGTAATCCAGCAGCGATGAGGTCGATAGTGACTGGAATTCGCTCATGCAGCCACAAGGAGCAATCATGGAAATAGGCAAAGAGATGTTTGACACATGCATTGACCTGTGGTAGGCACCCAAAGTGTGGTAGAATAGTGACGCCCAGCAACCCTGATTGTGTCAATCCTTGTGCCCACTCTTACGGTTCTTTTGTGGTTGGGCCGCCGGTGTGGGGAACATCTTCGTAAGCTTCTGCATATTCTGTAAACTTTGCGAGATCATGATGAGTATATTGCAATCTTCGCAATTTCATGGTGATATCTCCAATTGTCTTGATCCCTTTGGGTACCGATGCGACTGAAATAGTGTACTTATCCTTTTTAGTGACCCACGGTGTGGGCACCCTTTCCCGATGAGGCGGAACGTACTCTGTCAGCATGGGACCATCGTACCCTTCCTGCATATCTTCAACATCTACGGATTCTCTAGGTCCATCCTTATTTCTCATGGACGCCCTAGTGACCTTCTTTGTCTCTCGACTAGAGTCACGGGGTCGAGTCGCACTTCTTTTCCTCTTATGTGGGATTGACGACATAACTTCGGGTTGCTCCTGAACAATCGGTGTGGGCTGCGGGTGTTCGGTACTGGTGCTAAACACATATACTTCCATCTAGCTCCGGGAATGTTTTCAGTGGTCAGCCCTGTTTCCTTAGTTCCTTCTATATAGCGCTCAGTGGCGTGCAGGGGTTTCAAGGTCATTATTGCCAATCCCCGTCGGGATTCGGTAAATCATGCACCTGTGCAGGGCAGTAACTCCGGGTGTCTTGGTTTTGGTGCTGTGTTATGTGGTATAACTGCGGTCTTTATTGCTTTAAATGTTGGATTGGACCATCTACTAGTAGTGGGCGCCGTCTTTTCCTTGCTCGTGGGATGGCTTTTTTTCATCATCATTTTTTTTTGTATATCCTTACGGCAAGTATCGCTGGGGAAACCCGCCATCGTACGTTTGGTCATTTTACTACAAATATCTTTCGCAAGTTCTGGTGGGTCCTTGGTGGGTGCTTCAAAGTATCATGCGTCAGCGGCTCTGTAGCAATTCGTCCGATTGTGGCTATGGTTGGTCGTTGCTGAGTCCGTATTGGTGTGTTCTCCCTAGATTTCTGTGGTTGGGCGGTTATCAGTGCGATGACCGACTCATCCTGAAATTCCTCAATGGTCATGAATTTTGGATTTTCCTCTGAACTAATGTTTATCCTCTCAGTTACTAAAGGTGGCTGAATTCTGTCGGTCGTATGTCTGATATCGCATTGGTGTGATTGTGTTTGAAGTCAAGTGTCATGGTGGTCCTGAGATCATTGTCAGCTAGACTGGTGCTAAGTTCTTTGACTGTTGTCTCCAGGACAGCTGGTTCTATTTCAGTTGTGTGTTGTTTCACGGTGGCCACCCTTCACGATGACTGTGTTATATGTGCACATCATCGAAAGGTTACTTCATGCAGTCTATTGTGCCAGATTTCCAAGGCTTCATCTGGGTCAAAGAGTACCGAGCCAGTGCTGTACCATTCTAAATATCCATCCATGGTAAGGTTGGGATAGTCCTTGAAGATGTTGTATAGATTCTCCCCTTCTGTCGATTCATCCCTGGTTGACTCGATGTAGCATTGGCCTTCCGCTGGGTCCAAGGGTGTGACAACTCTTAGCTCGTGGTTTTCAAAAGACATTATTCTTTTCTTAAAGTTAATGATGACTTGATTTTCTAGGGCCCAGTGTATACCCAATAGTACTGGGTAGGGACTAGTGTCATCCACAATTTCGATCACATCAAAGTCTGCATACGTTTGGAGCCCTTCAATTTCAACCGGTAATTGACATATCCACCCAAGCGGAGTGACCTTGCTTTGGTTTGCTAATCGCAACTGTACTAGCGACCAAGTCATCCATGGCTTCCCCATCATCTCCCATGTTCATTTAGTCATGATGTTGACATTCGATCCTAAGTCTAGGATAATGGAGTCGACATCAAACTCACCAATTTGTGCCGACATCCGCATCTCTCGACCTATTTTCCTCTTATGTATCCAATTGACTCATTGTTTTATTCGTGGCCCTCTTCGTCATTGCAGTATATGAGCTATTTCTTCTAGTGCATCTGGATCTTTGGCTAAGGTTAGACAACTTTCTAAAAAATCCTCCAGGGTATTCGCCTTCTGCCAAGTCTTTGTGGAATCAAATGTTGGTGGCATATCATAGGCTTCTTCTTCGATAGGGAATTGTCTCTGATTCCTTATTGCCTCCTGTGTTTTTAAGAAAACCTCCTTTTCGGCATTGACATCGAAAGTGACCTTTTTTCGTTGTGGTTGGGTTGGTCTAACGTTGGGGTATGCCTTATCGTTACCTGTTACCGCTCCTCCCCTTGTTACTACGTCTACTGTCACAAGGCGACTTCTGGCTTCCATCGATATCCTTGGTACTGCGGATGGGGCATTCTGAGTGTTCGGGTTTTGGGGTAGGTGTTTGGTTTTCCATTTCATGATGAGCTGGGGGTAGTCCTCGACACTGTGCTCTACAGCGCTACAATATGTACATTGCGATATAGGGTTCGGACAGTCCCTCTGATAATGCCCCTGTTTGCCACAATTATAACAGGTGATTCAGCCTCATCCCCTACCAGCGGTTCCTTCCTAACCTCTTCCTCCACGGAAGCCTCCACCGTAACCTCCATGCGGTGGTCCATATTGTTGGTATGGCTGTTTCCCATACTACGGTTGTTGATACTACTGCGGTTCATATGGCGGTTGTCCATACGACGGTGGGGGATACTGCAGGTGCCTATATTCTTCCTAGTTGTACTGTTGGTTATACTGTGAGCGCTACTACATCACCGGTGGTTCCTCCCCTTTCATAAAGTATGCATCAGTTGTTCATTCTTGCAGTAGGTCATAGGCCCTGCAGTTCTTCTCATCATGTCCCACCGATCGGCAGAAATTACAGTATAAGTTTGTTGGTTTTGACACCGTCTTTTGTAAGTATACACATTCTTTGGGTCGGTACCCTTTGGTCCGACATACAGTACACCATGGCATTTCCTCTTGCCGAAGGGAGTTTGGTGCCCCTGCCTGCAAATACTCTCAAAACTCTGGACAGTTGTCTTTGTGGTGTCCCTCATTCCTACATTTGGTACACCATATGTCTCTGCGATTCTCCTTTCCCTTCTTGATATCATCTAACTGGAGTGTTAGATTGGCCAACTATGCTTGCACTCTGTCCATGCCGATCCCTACATCACCAATCGGCGAAGCCTCCAATTTCATTGTAATTTCCAGCGCCTCTACTTGTGTCGCAACCTTTTGCTACATCAGTGGTCCTCATATATGCGGTACCAGTCCTGCAATAAACCACTCTTTATGTTGCAATTCATTTACCAGAAAACTCACTTTCGATTCAATGTCTTGTATCGCTGATCAAACTCCCATTCTGATTCGTTAGGAAATTGCTTAATTTCCTTGAGTTCAGTCACATATTGTGATTCTGATTTTGGTTTTTTTAACTGGTCAATCATCCCAGCTCTAATCCCTGCCAACGTTCTCACTGTTGTTCCTATCGGAACTTTCACAAATTTCATGTACCAGTCTAGCGCACGGCCCCTTAAGGTCATCGCTAGCTGTCCCAATTTTATCAATTCATCCTGAACCTACTTCACGGTCTAGACTGCCTCTAACATGAACCAATATTGTTCGGGATCCTCCATCCCGTTTCCTTGAAATGTGGGCATCTTTGCCTCATCCGCCATCCTAATGCTGCTAGTATTGTTGTGTACCGAAGCACTACTCTTAGCACTGCAAGTAGGGCAACTTCGTGAATAGTTTTAGTTTTGTCCTATAAAATTTGGAGTAGTGTGCGGGGTTGAAGGTACGTGGTAACTTATGAACTGACCTTATTCTGCCTCTGGGGTAGCCTGGTCGACGTCTTCCTTGCAATGAAGGCGCTTCCTTCCTTGTGGTCCTGTTTCATGACCTTCTGTCTCGGTCCTCTCAGTCCTCCTCTTCTTCTCAGGATGACGGAATATCACTCCACTCCTCAGAAGACCACACTCTTCGTTAACTTCCCCTTCCAATTAATCATCGCTCATGTCCATCTACCACATCTTTTCATCAGGCTCGCCTGTACACAGTACCTTCACCCTCGCACACCGGGTCTTCTACTCATCAGCGAACATCCTCAATATCCCTTTTTCATAGACCATCATTTTAATCCACAGCTTCAATGATGACAAGAATCTGCCTCTTGGCCCCCTAAAGAAGGTTCTTTCAGCATCATTGTATGATTTAATTGTATCTACTGCAAACTCAATTATATACCCTTCAAGGATGTTGTCTACCCAAAAATCAACAGCTCGTGATACCTTGTTATTGACCTGCTTCAGCTGTCGCACCAATTATGGGGTCCAACACTCTGGTGTAGTCTTCTGGCAGTGGTTTTTGTGGTACGTCAGCTGTTCCAGCCACTCATGCAATACAACTGGGAATTCACAGAAGAAAATTTCATGGATATATGAGTACACATATCTTTGTAACCATTCAGTTGTTGTCTTTTTCGGGTCCCTCTTTTCACTTCCTGTGAATTCTTCTGCTCTTTTGTCGAACCACTCTTGGATCTATGGCTTTATTGGGTGCCACAGCATATCCCCTTTATTTTGCTTAGGGTCCCAGCAATGGAACCATTTGTTGACACAACTCTTCTCGACAGGGGTTCACACTGTCGTCAACAAATACCAACAGCCCTTACGCACTGGCCTGGAAAGGGGTTACCCTTCCAGCAACGTTTGCGAAGCAAACGAGGTCTCACCCGAAGTGAATAAGGGAGTTGCAGGAACCAAGCTTCCACAATTGCGAAGGGGATGTGCACACATAGACCAGATATTTACACTAATTTCCACTGTCTATTTAACCAATCATTTGCATACCTATCTATTTTAACACATAGTCAACCGCACATTCATATTAACGAATAACATGTATCAGCATAAATCAACAGAGACAATTAGATAACCCATTACCACATAACAACGCAATTTATAACCAAACATCTTCATTCATCAACATCTGCGGAACAAACCTCGCAGAGAATAGTCAAGTCATTCCTTATCGCAGATACAATAGAGGTCAAAAAGATTGCTCAAAACTCCTAAACTTCGATGCCCTTAGGCTTACAATCTTGTTCTATTTATATATTTATCCCTTATTACAATCTAGTCCACATGACCGACTCAACTAATCTAACACTTCTTATATTTCCCCAAAACGTGGCGAAAGGTCCTTTTCTGTGGGACGACCCTTTTGCATCTATCGACTTCCGCACTTCCAGTGGATCTATCCCGTGCCAACATTCCCATTAAAACCCCCTGTCACAGCAAGCAAATTTTCCCCAAGAGAGAGAGAGAGTCTCCCCTCTAATTCACTTAGGTGAAGTCGCCCTTCCCTGTAGACATAAAATTATATAATATATTCGCTTGAGTATGAAAACTATGTCAAGATATATTGGAATAAGGAATTTGGCAAGATAGAGAAGTTCATCAAATCTATCAATAACCCAAAGAGAAGTGCACAAAGAATTTTTCTACTGAGTTATTTCAAGATCCAAAGTCTCTTACAAATGAGGGGTTCTCTCTCTTTTATAGTTTGGAGAGGCACCAAATCCCTAACCACTTTTTGAATCAATGGTTAAGATTAAAATAGCTAAAGTACATTATCAACGGTGGAGATATAATCTTTCGATAGCACATGGATCAAGCCTGATACTAATACATTGAGGGGGGCGAATTACCTCATAAGCCCAAATACAATGATAGGATATAATAATAAATTCACATTGTCAGCTAGGGGGGGAATTCACCCCTAGAGACTCACTTTTACACTTTTACATCAATATAACATGAAATACATAGATTCCCCATCAATAAAGTTTCCCTCCTGGGAGAGAAATTGCCCCAAGGTGGGGGGATTAATCCATGTGATTAAAAATCATGACGAAGTGCCATGAAAAAGTGTCTAAATCATCCCGGGAGCCATATCAAATAAACCCAAATCATACTTTTCCATTCAATCATCCTTTGTTCAACATGCCATACCTTGGTCACTTTGATCATTTTTAATTAATCAATTGAAATAATCTGCAAATATTAAATAAAGCCACAACTAAATTTTCCTTTTCCAAAACTAATAAATTGACTGCACCAATGGATCCATAAGCACCAAATCCACTAATAATCACTACCCATACACCCTGGAGTAATCTAAAATAAGCTCTGTAAATAATTTTCCATTTTTTAATTAAAAATTGGCTTAATTAATCATGATAACTTTATAAAATAATATGTAATAAGCCAAGTATCCTTGTCTTAATAAAGTAATGGTCCAATTAGCCTCCAAAATCACTAAGATAAACATCTGGGAACCTATAGTGAAATCTTGTAGTGGGACATGACAGTTAACCAAGTCAAACTGGGTTGACCAGGTCAAAACTAATAAAAAATGTAACTGAGCATAAAACTGAAAGATGCTGCGTTCAAGAGGCATTAATGCACTTTTTTATGCAAGTATTGAAAGACGACTAAATGTTTAGTAACACCATACAATGGTGATCAACTCAAAACAAGCATAAGCAAGACCATTACTTAATATAGTTACATCACCAAGGCGGAGTTTCAAGTACATACTGCAATTCACATTAATTCCAAATGTAAGTTATAGATCAATCCTCGGACACTATTCTAGGTGAGGTGGGAAAAAAACATAAGCCATGGTCAAGTGAGGTTTGAATTTTGGAAATACTTGATTCACCTTCATATATTTGGGAACTCATGGGACTAAAGTGACATTTGTTGGAAAATCAGACGCGGGGGAAGGGAGGTGTCTCACAAATGGTTAAAGTGCTTGAAAGGCACCCTGTCGACTCTAACAAGCGTCCTTTATTTGTATTTCATTGCAATTTTCATTTAACTTCCACTTTCATTTCACTTTTGCACTTTCTTTAGATATAGCATTTAAGCACATTTCTCATTTGATTTCTTGTATTTAGCTTCATGACCAAAAGGTACTAGACCTGGAAATCCTTGTGGTCCCCAGTAATGTCATGGTGTTAGTCTCCACTTCCATCAAGCATCCATAGCCTTGATGAAGTTTCTAGATTAATTCCTTTTTAGGGGCAAGTAGGCAAAACATCATACAAAGGATGAGTACCTACCATTTTAGCCACTAACTATTTCAAGGAGCTTTAACATTTCACATTTAGAAACACTTGCTTTGATTCTAGGGGATACACTTTCGGTGACTAGGATTACCTTACCCACACTCAATCCACTTGGATCTATGAGTAGAAAGATATCAATGGTGTTAGCAAAATTTCACTACACACATCAGAGATGAGACACAAGCAAACATGGAGGTTGTCCACACAAAGAGGTCATAGTGGGGGAAGGTATGCAAGCTCATTAGCCATATCCAAGTCAAGGGAGTTTTCTCAATCATATGGAGCAATGGATGAGCAGAATAGGAAAGTGATGGTGGAACCAGAATAAGGGGAATTGATCTATTCCTTACATGAGTATTAACTCGAATAAAAGCATGTATGAGGAACTTAACACCAAATCCATTTCACTATTTCAAGTGCAAGTCCTACTAGAATAACCAATACAAACCATGATCACAAATGTAAATGCTGCCAAATATAGTCAGCCTACCAATACAAGTAAAACATATCCATGATATACCTCAATCCATATACTTGCTCAAGAACTGCTACTAACCATGCAATCAATCTGCACTAGAACTACATGGTAAAGGAAAAGGAATCATCAACTAACTGATATACTATAGTGAACCAAGGCATGAACATGTCTCCCAAAATAGGTCATGAAGAGAGCCCCATATGACAAGGGTGGTCCCACTGCAGTTTCCCTTGAATAGTCTAGCTTAACTACATAAGTATCATCCATCAATCACAAATATCTAATATGCTCATCTAAAGTGTAAGGACTGGCTCAAAAATGACATCTGGTCTTAAAAAAATGAGTATTATCTCCCACCTACAAAGTATGTGATAACATCTAGCTCCAACTAGAACAATTTCTCTAAGGGAGAGAGCACTTGATAACCTCAGCATCTCTAGTTCACAACAACTCTTTAAGAATCCAAGAATCAACACCATCTACATCTTCATTCTACAGCAACCAAGTACCTATTCATGCATCATGCTAATGCTATATACCAATCTCACATACAAGAATTAAGAATTATAACTAGAAATTGAAATAAAATAGACACAGGCACACTCACTCAGAAAAATATAAACTAACTAATAGAACTCAAAACACAAAAAGGGATGGCACTCAGACTCCTACTTGCTTAGAAATGAGATTGTTCATCCTACCTACTCTAAACTAATGAAATAGAAGGCCTTGTTATGTAAGATCTGGGAAATAATCCTGCAAGTGATGATAATGGATAGGGATTCTGAAGTGATCCCCATTTGTAGTGGATTGATAATACATATATCCTTCGAAATGATCTACTATAAATGGCCATGTCCACAAATCCTATTGTGGCTTAAAGATGTAGCAATATGCACAGTTCCATAGCATTACCTGATCATTATATCTGAACCTTCCTGAACAGGAGAACATGTATGTCCCTATACTCCATCAATGGTACATATGTGTTACCCTGATCCACTATATGATCGCCCCTGCGATCCTCTTGAGAAGCCCCTACATTGAATCTTGTAGGCCCTCCATCCAAAGGGAGAGAACCCTTCCAACTAAGATATCCCTAACTTCATCTCAATGTTCCCAAGGAATAACTGTAACTCCACTTAACAATGACTATTTTGTATACTGCATATAAGAAATGTCACTTTGTATCTCATTTGCAATCCAAAAATTCCATGAACTAGTATCTTGATTGTGTAAACGGGGTGAAGGAGTATGTGGTCTATCATTTTTTCTACTACATCCTTCTCCCGAATGGATAGGAATCTCTCTAGGAAAAAGGAAACGAAAAAGGCCATTCTCGTCGGGGGTGTGAATATTTGACACTCATGTACTACTCACTGCAATGTATGAAGGAGGGTCATAATCTTCTAGAACATTCTCTTGGGATGAATACGGGTTAATATTAATTTCCTCGTGTCCTTGAAACATCATTAAATTGTTAAAGGAAAATATCCTCCTAGTGCATCATGAGATAGAGCACTTTCAATCCAAGTACCAAAATAAATTTCCTCATTTCTTATCCAAGCTGCTTAAATATCTTCAATTATTTCTCTCACAGTTCAAAATGTTTTTTGGTTTCTAGGAGGATTAAATTCTTCAATTGGCCTTCTAGACATAAGGTGAGTACCCTCAGTATGATGAAATTTGTCTATAATGATACTCTCTTGACTTTATGATCTTATATGCCTATTAACTCCCATTTATGCGGTTGGCACATTAATTCATATAATTGCTTCATCATCTAGATCAGGTGGATCATATAAGTGTTGTGCTTCAAAACAATTTACTTTAGTAGCAATATTAGTGGAATAATTGTCAACTTAATGTGAAATTTCTTGTAAATACAATTGATGGTTTAATTCTCTTTCCTCATTTGATTCTTGATCACTCTCCTCCAATTAAATAATAGGATGGTTCCTAGGGTTCTGATGCCAGGATTCATCCTTTTTCCTATTCCCTTCAACATTAATTATGTTGACTCATTGGTTTCATTATCCCCTATAAGGAATTTGACTCATTGTTGTAATTGATGGATTCGGCGTCCTCTAGGCAGAGTGATCCTCCACAATGTAGCTCGTCCTTCTCTCCATAAACAAATTGCCCCTAGACAACTCAAACTCCCAAATAAATGGCCACAAATCCTTCCAAAATATGATTCCCTTGGCCTCTTGAGTAAGCAATCCCCTATGGCTCTCAGCCCTCCCCTTTTCGGTTCAAATTCTCACCAAATTTGAGCCTCCCCAACAGTTCACCCTTCCTTATAACAACTTGCTTTTCCCTTGAACGAACTCAACCCCCCTTATGATATGGGCCTCTCATCTCTTAGAATTTGAACCTCCTCCTAATCTTGTTTATGCCTGTTGGGAATCGACCCCTATGTTAATCGTCTCCATCAAGAACCACATGCTCAGCTCAAAATCTTATGACTTCTTCCAAACTCCACACAGCCCTCCAAGAGACTATCATGACCACTTTTGGAAAATGCCCACTCAAGGAAATGCGTCTAGAACAGATTTGGCCCTCCTAGCAGTCAAGTATCCTCATAGTAATTTGGCTTGTTCAAACTGAACAACCCAACAGTGATTTTGGTCCTCAACAAAAGATGACGCCTCTATTAAAAATTGTTTCATACTCCAACAATTCTATAGGTGAGATTGGCCTCTACAAGAGTATTTCTCACTCAATAAAGGATATGGTCTTCCTCAATTTTTCCCCAGCTACAATGCATTTGATCAATGGTGAATGGGTTTGGTCCTGGGCTCACAAAATCACCCTTTTTCAAGTGAACCTAGCCTCCACAGAAATGATAACCTCCAAGCAACCCTCTTTCACCACAAATTTGAAGAGAATTCCTCACAATGAAGTTCAATTAGAAATCTTGGGTGGATTTTCCCCTTGTCCAGCTAGAGTGGATATTTCACCACTGAAACTAAACCAATATGGATGGGTTTCAAGAAACCCAAACAAAAACTTTGAACAAACATACAGACGGTCATAATAAATCAATATCAAATCAACCATATCCTTTAATGAGGTGTTGATCCTCTTTTAATCTTCTCCTGAACTCCATACCATGGAATGCCCAATACCATTAAAAATGTCACTTTTAAAAATAAAATATTTTAGGCCTAAGTTACATCAAATAACCACCTAGACTAATCACTTTGAAAGGGACATCACAATTCTCCCTAGGTTGTTTTCCCTGAAGCAATACCATTGAAACCCAACACTCCATCAACTGAACCAGACTGGAACTGGAAATGATACCAGGGTCCTGTTATCACATAATTTGTAGCTGTGAGCTACTACTCTTTTTTGCAGATGATATGAAATTTCTCAACCAGTCCTTACACTTGATATGACCATATCAGAGATCATGATCGGTGGATGATACTTATCACTTCAGCTAGACTATTCAAGGGCAGTCGCAGCAGGACCACCCTTGTCATATGAATCCATATTCATTACCTCATTTGGTAGACATATTCATGCCTTGGGTCACTACAGTATAGCAGTCACTTAATGATGCATTTTCCTTTACCATGCAGTTCCAGTGCAGAGTGATTGCAGTGTCAGTAGTAGTTCCTAAGTAGGTATATGGCTTGTGGTATATCATGGATATTTTTTACTTGTATTAGTAGACTGACTATATTTGGTATCATTTACATTGGTGAACATGGTTTGTATTGGTTATTCTAGTAGTACTTGCACTCGAAATAGTGAAATGGATTTGGTGTTAAGTTCCTTGTACATGTTTTTCTCCATGTTAACCGTCATGTAAGAAATAGATCAGTCCCCCTTATTTTGGTTCAACCATCACTTTCCTATTCTGCTCATCTATTACTTCATTTGATTGAGAAAACACCCTTGACTTAGATAAGACTAATGAACTTAAATACCTTCCCCCATTGTGACCTCTTTGAGTGGACAGCCTCCATGTTCTTCTTGTGTCTCGGCCCTGATGTGTCTAGTGAATGTTTGTTGACCTTGTTGATTTCTTTTTGCTCGTAGATCTGGGTGGATGGAGTGTGCGTAAGGTAAGCCTAGTCACCGAAAGTGTATCCCCTAGACTCGAATTTGAGACATAAGAAAACATGGAGGTTGTCCACACAAAGAGCTCATAGTGGGGGAAGGTCTTCAGGTTCATTAGTCATATCCAAGTCAAGGGATTTTTCTCAATCAAACAGAGCAATGGATGAGCGGAATAGGAAAGTGATAGTGGATCTAGAATAAGGGGTACTGATCTATTCCTTACATGAGGATTAACCTAAAGAAAGCATGTTAGACGAGATATGGAACTTCTCAAATCATTTTCCATATTTTAATGCTTGCACAGTGACGAGGTTGGAGGAGCATTGACATCTAAGGGGATGCCTCAACTAGCTCAAAGTTGCAGATTGTTCCAAGGCTTCTACATACTCAAATATAATTTTCATCTTAGTGTGTTAGGAGGGGTGAATCAACTCCTCTACCCAACACCAAGGCATTGGGTCAAGGTTTCTTATACCTCTTCTTCTCTATATTTTCAACAATTAATTTTCTCTTCTCATTAGGCACTAGGGAAAAATATGCATTTCACTAGGCTATATCATATTGCATCCTAGGCATCAAATGTAAAGAATATTTTTTGCATGCACAAATCTGAAACATCTATTCTAGAAACCCTAGGACAAGGCACCGACACTCTTCATATTGCATAACATATATTTGTGTTGTCCTTATTTTTTCTTAATGTACTTTGTATGTTTGTTGAATTTTTTTGTAAGCTAGATATGACCTTTCATTATTATAAAATACATATAGTACAAAATTTATGAGATTGGACTGCCCCTAGGGAAACCGAGTCAACCTGCATAGCTTAGTCAATCAGGTTCAAGATACCTAGTTTATCCTCCTCATAAGACAATTTTAAGGCCTTCCCATAGGTGGGAAACCAGGCATGTCTATAGCATAGCCAAAAAGGATTTAAATATCTATTGCTATATGTTATGTAGAATTTTGTCCTACGGATAAGCCAAACCTCTCTTAACTTTAAAGCAGACTTTAAACTAACCTTAAAGCAAGAAACAAGTCAAAACAAATGCTACCTTGAATCCCTAGATCTAACAAACATCTCAGGATTAAAATGCTAGAAAGAGTAGAAGAAATTTAACTAACCTTCTATCCAGACGCTTGTTCTTGTAGTTGCTCCAATCTCCAATCCCTCACAAATGAACCTGTCAAAATGGAACCAAGACACAAGAATGCACTATACTCTAGCAACCTGAAACATGAGTTAGAATCTAAATCTATGAAAGATACAAATCATGTCATTAAAACAAAGTTAACACAAATGATTTGGGAAAACAAGACAAGTTATTCCATTACAACTTGAAGAATACTTACAAAAGATGCTTGATGTCCAAGCCAATCCTCCAGCTCCAAGTGTCTTCTCCTCTAGCTATCTCCACAATGCTGCAAGACCATAAGTTTGGTACTCTCAAGAGTCCTCCCCTTTTCCAATGGAATGCCTCTCTTTTATAGTGAATGGTGAGGTTAACCAACAAGAGAGATGGGTGGATCTAGGGAGAGATAAGTGGATCAGGGTTTCTAATCGAAGGAAATGAGTTGAGATCAAATCAGGGACCCCAATCTTTCATTATCTTCGAAAATCCAAAATCCCACAAGCCAAGGGAAAAAGGCTATTAAAAGAGTACCGCGTTCTGCAGTCTCTGCAGAACGCGGTACTGCCGCATTTTGGGAAAATAGCATAGCGCGGTAGTACCTAGTACCGCGTTTTGATAAATGAGCAAGGCGCGGTAGTGTGTGTAGATAAAGTCTTAGGTGGGTCAGAACTTGTCAGGGTAGATTCACCTTCAAGGTTGACTCATCATCTGCCTCTTCTGGATGGTTTAAAACAATAGGGAAAGTGTCGTCAACTCATTTTGTGATAGAGATGCGACACTGTGAAATATGGAGGTATAACAGATGCCCCCTAAAGTGTGAGGTCAGAAGGGACTGATGGCCGAAAGACTTTACAAATATAGTGTGCAGAGATAGCATCAAGGAGAGCGACACTGAGCTGAAACAGAAACAAAGTGTTAGATATAACACAGAGGCGGGCATTCCCATGCTCGGAAACAGATGACTCAAAGCATGGCTGCCGACCAATACATTGCAGATCCATGAGTACTGAGATGATGTAGACTATGGACAGATCATGGCTACTATGAACAATCGTAGATCCATGAGACAATAATGACACAGCCACGACCAATACAATAAGTGGATCTGTGTGACAATACAAGGGACATCTCCATCGCAGCCTGGACGCAGTCGAGATACAGCGATGCGCCCAGGGTCTTCTACCCAATCGCAAAAGATACGAATCTAACCATGTGATTACAAGGTGTTGAAGTCGAACATGGTAGAAACCATTTGATTACCGGTCAATGATGTGGACCGTTAACAAATGCGAGGGAGATCACCAATGATGACGATGATTCCCAAGGTATCAATAGTACATCTCAACGAAATGCGAATGAATGAGTTGATGTCGAGCATCCGAGAGATCGCTTGATCAGAGGTCAATGATGTGAACCTACTGCCAAACACGAGGAAACCTGCCATTGAGGCATGCAGGTACCAAGGTACTAACGGTTGATCTCTAAGTCTAATTCCCGGATAGTGATTTGGTGTCGACAGGAATAGACTCGTCGAAGGTGGGCCATTATGATTCCCACATCATCGACACGAAATCGACACAGATGATAAGATGATGGAGCAATGGAGTATGTACTGACACAGCGGAGGCCTGACACAATGAATGACTCGAAACAATGCAGCCCTTTGAACATATAACGGCATGTAATAGGACTTGGCAGCAAGGATTATTGATAAATAGAGGATAGACACTGGATGAGTGGACTCGTGGCCAGGGAGACGACTCATGATGATGACCATAACTCAGTGAAAAATGGATACCCAATATAGACAAGAGACGGACACATGCCATGTTCAAAGGTAACGACTGACAAGTTGCCATAGATAAACTTGACTTATCCCCCCATATTTCCCCGACATGATAGACGAGTACCTCTTTCTTGTTTTGCGAGCTCGAAGAGGATAACAGATGCTCGGTGTAGCTCATCTCATGGATGAGTCCAATCTCACATGTTTTACGAACCTGAGAAAGGAGGGGTTCGTCCCAAAGTGGGTCCTTCGATGTTAACATTTTAACGAGTCCAAGGAAGGAAAACTCAGTAGTTTTTTCATATTTAGAGAGCCTGAAAAAACTTAAAGGAAGCTCCATAATGTACTTTTTCGTAAAATTTAGTCTCTCGATCCCGAAAAAGTGTAAAACAATTCTCGAGAGAAATCTCCCAGCCGAGACTGACTGAGGTATACCTTTCTCGTAAATAGTCTAGACGGGCCGAAAAAGGGGTAACCTATCACCGAATAGACGACTTTTCAAATACTTTTACAAGTGTGAAAGAGTCAAGATCACTTGGCAATCTTTTCAATTTTAATGAGTCTGAAAAGAGCTTAACTATGGACTCCTATGGTCTTTTTCGTAATTTTAAATTATGCTGGTCCGAAAAAAGAATAAAATACAACCAGGATAATACTTTCCTCATTGTTTAACGAGCATGAGTAAAGCTGACCGTACTCGACACCGTTTACTCGAGTTTGACAAGCACGACACGGGTGTAAAAGCGCTTGGAATCTTTTTCAAGTTTTAAATCTAGAGCACGAAAAAGATAAAGTATGCTCAAAATGAAGGTCAAATCATGAATAAACACCAGTGTAAATGTATCGCATTTTTACCGAGGATCCTGTCAATAAATGCTCAAAAACTGGACATTAATAATGTGAACAAGGGTTTATTTCAACTATTTAAAATAGTAATTAATTAATTAAAAAAAATGTGAAAAAAAATGCTATATAAGGAATGGTAAAATTAGAAATTACTATTCATTTGTGTTTTTTACCCAAAGGAGACATTTTCACCCATTTAGGAGCAAGATTTCAAGGATCCATACCGGGAGTTCTAGGACACCATTTTGACAGCCGTCTGCGCCAGGTAAGAGTGCTTAAGCCCCTCTTTCATTTTATGTAAGAAATTTTTGCTTTCACCAGGAAAAATTTGATTTTTTAGTGAGCCCTTTTGGGCAAGAATCGCCCTTCACACTACCACGTGGGGGCTCTATCGAAAAGCGCGGTACTGTGTAACAGTACCGCGCTAGATCCTCAAACCGAGGCGCGGTAGTGTGGACTGTCGCGCGGTATAATATCCCTCATACGCGGCACAGGCGAATTTTTAGTTTAAAAAATCAAATTTTCTCCAATTTCCTGCTGGAACTAAGTTGCTAAATAGTTACTAATTGTTTTGTTTGACCTTTTGCAGGGATTTGCAACTTATTCAGAGCAAAATGGTAAGCTGGAAGGAAAGAGAGCACGAAGCGGATGATTTTGCAGCCGAAAATGACTTACCCACCGTGACCGCATTGCGAGAATGTGGTTTGCTAAAGTTCTTCAAAACCAAAGGGATTCGTCAGCAACCTAAGCTTCTCACTCACCTCATCCAATTGTGGGATCCTGACATTCGAGCTTTCCGAGTGGGAGAGCATGTGCTTGAAATCCAACTCGAGGATATTTACTTCCTCACGGGTCTCTCGAAAAGAGGGGCCCGGGTGAACTTTACTGGATACTCAGCTTCAGAATCAAGCACAGATGACTTGATTGCTCGATATTGCCAGGCGGGTTCGAGTAAGAAAAGTGGAAAGGTGGCCATAAAGGAGGTCATAAATCTTCCTGTGAAAACCGTACTATTCACTATCACGCGTGCAGCAGGAAGCGTGAGTCCACATCAGGCATCCCGTACACAAGTGAACGTAGTAGAGTGCATGGGAGGAACAGTTTTCAACTGGTGTGAGGCAGTGTTGTCCAATCTGAAAGAACAAGTGCACAAGTGTAGGACTGGGAAAAATACCCAGTTTGGCTATGGGAGCATCCTGGTCACTTTCTTTTTGGCGAGGGTGCCACTACTGCGCCCACAGATATCTATACGCCCTCGTCCACCTACCGAGCCATGGATGGCTCGATGGAGTGACTATGTTGGACGCCTCGGGGGACCTCAGCAGCTAGCCTTTGGTGAGGACTTCTTCTCCTGGCTAGAGGAGCAGATAGTTATGATTGATGACTATCCCTACTCAGGGGTAGATTTCCGTGAGGAAATCGACTTGGCATTGCCAGAGGATGATGACTGGGACGACTCTGGTATGACCTTCATGGATATGTATTTTTTCCTTTTTGAATATTTAATTTTTATTACTTTTTTAGAATGTGTAAAAGACGTCTAATGTATAATCGCATGCGTGTTGCATACCGTGGACCACAGAGACCAGCTGGGTACTCTCCACTCCGTCGTGGGGGTGTCGATCGTCAAGCTGTTCCTGACGAAGAGGAAGATGAAGACGAGGCAGGAGGCGTTCGGGATATTGAGAGGAACCTGCAGGGATTGACTCATGGCATCCCTGCTATGCGGATGGATGACGTCCCTTACCACCTCCAGCGGCATACTGTAGGTGTGCCTGGTCGTATCAGTCGACTTCTTCGCAGGGTGGTTCGAGCTATAGTGTGTTACCACCAGCAGCGGGAGGAGTCCGATGAGGGACATGATAGGTCTCCTAGATCTCCATAGATGGTATTTTGATCTATTTGCGGCATGTACACGATATGTAGGCTTTGAGGGCCAATTTTTGTATATGGGATTTGATCCCCAATTTTGTCTTTCACACAAACTTTATGTATTTTTGAAAAAACACACTTATATACAGTGATATGGACCTATTTATGATCTAAATATTTACAATGACTTGTGCATTTTATTTTTTATGATGTTTTTATGTATGGGCAAGATGCCAATCCAAAATGTAATTAGCCAATGAATCAGCAATACAATTGAATTCTCTCGGTATGTGTTGATATGTGATAAAATTAAATGACCGTTCCAAGAGGCGTACTCTTCGAAATAAACGAAGTAGTGTAGGATCGCGAACTGTGTAAACACGGTTTAGATGAGAAACCACGAGTTGGGAGTCTAAAAAGACTAATAAGGAGTCAATCCCGAGTGAAGCAACCTCTGTCAAGAGACCAATGACTGCATGGTACTCCGCGATATTGTTGGTTGCAGGACCTAAACAATTGGCTCCTGAAGAAATCAACTCGTCAGTGGGGGAATAGATTACCCATGCTGCGGAAGCAAGATTCCGGGTATGTCGGCTTGCACCGTCGGTGAATCCAAAGTAGGCAGACATCTGCGCATAAAGTCACGAGTCAAAGTAAGAGTGGATACATGAGGTCCACGTGCACACCAAAAAGAAAGCAAAAAGCAAGCTAAGTACATTATGTACAACAAGTAACCCGCGTAGGGTAACCTCACGCGTAGAAACGTTTGAGGTATAGCCCGTTGCGGGGCCGTGCCAATGGCGTACCATCACAATCGATTAGTTCATAGGCTCCTTTTTCTAAGATACATTTTATAATGAAGGGGCCGTACCACATAGATTCGAGTTTACCTTTTCCAAGCTTATCATGCATCTGATCATATGTAAGTACGAGGTCACCCTCATTGAATATCCGAGGTTGAACGGATTTGTCGTATTGAGCTTTGACGCATTTTTTGTGAGCTTCATTAGCCAAAGTAGCGTCGCGGCGGGTTTCATCTAGCTTAGCTAGGTATAGAAACCGTTCCTCTTCGGAAGTAGTGTGTGGAAGTAGCTCTATGGCTATCTTGAGTGATGGAATTTCACATTCAATCGGCAGAATTGCTTCTAGGCCATACACCAGTTGGAATGGTGTAAACCCGGTAGCACTTTTCACTGAGGTCCGATATGCCCACAGTGCTGAGAACAGAGCTGAGTGCCAATTGGATTTCTGGGTACCCACAATGTGCTAAATCATTCGTTTCAGGACTTTATTAATGGCTTCAACTTGGCCATTAGCTTGTGGGTAATACGGGTTGAGTTTTCGTGGTGAAAACCTAGTTTGGCACTTAGTTCTTCGATCATATGGTTCCTGAAATGGGAACCATGATCGGTCACAATAGACTGTGGGACACCGAATCTAGCTATAATATGATTGAATATGAACTGCGCTGTTGTTTTGCCGTCTTCAGCATACGTAGGCATCGCTTCAGCCCATTTTGTAAAATAGTCGACAGCTACTATGACATAGCTATGCCCCCCGGCTGAAGTGGGCTTACAGTGCATAAAATCGATGCCCCATTTGGAAAAGGGGCCGACGGCAATGACAGGATGGAGTGGGGAAGGATGTGAGCGTGCTTTGCTATGAAAGAATTGGCATGGCGGACACTTCTTGACTGTTTCAATGCAGTCTTTGAAAATTGAGGGCCAGAAGTATCCTGCTCGCAATATTTTCTGGGCCGTAGCCATCCCAGAGAGATGACCACCACATGCTCCAGCGTGGCAGTCGTTGAGAACGCATTCCGCCTCATCTAAGGTCAAACAACGTCGAAGGATAGTGTTGACACCACGGCGATACAGATTATCGTTCACTATAAGGTAGTATTTTGCGTGATGTCTGATACGTCGCCGTTCATCGCGGATGAGCTCGGGACGGAAGCGTTGGGTTTGGAGATATAAGAGAATATCCCCATACCACGGATCAGACGTGCTAATGAGGAACAATGATTCATCGGGAAGAGAATCAATGGGCTCGGATTGCTCAGTAGCACGGGGCAGGTTACAAATTAACTCAGCGAAGACCAGGGATTTCTTAGACTTGGCTTTGACATAATTCCAAGTCAAACTCTTGAAGGATGACAATCCAACAGGATTACTTGCCCCCAAGCACTTGTCGTGTGAGGATATAGTACATTGGATTGAAATCGGCGATGACGGTGGTCCGGCGGAGTAAGATGTTGTGACGGAATCTCTGGACAGCAAATACTGTTGCTAGAGACAGCTTTTCGATATGTGAGTATCGAGTTTCAGAGTCAAGAAGACTCTTGCTGAGATAGTACACCACATGTTCTATGCCGTTGTGGTCTTCCTGGACTAACACCATACCAATGGTGGAAATCGAGGCTGCGAGATAAAGGATGTAGTCCTGTGTGTAATTGGGGGGTTGAATCACAGGATCTTTGGTTAAGGCTGCCTTTAAATTGTCAAAGGAGCGTTGGGATTCATCATCCCATATGAAGGGAACATTCTTCTTGAGAAGCCGCATGTAGCCTTTTGTTATCTCGGACAGATTGCAGATAAAACGGCGTAGAAAGTTTGCATGCCCTTGCAAACATTGAAGTTCTGGAATATTGGTAGGTGAAGGCAGAGCTAAGATAGCTGCTATCTTTGCGGGATCTAAACGTATCCCGCCTTTGGAGACTATGAAGCCCAACAGTTTTCCGGCTTCTACACAAAAGACGCACTTGTGCAGGTTCAAACGTATATTGTAGCGCCGGCACCTTTCGAAAATGGCACTCAAGTGGTCTGGATGGTCTTCCCGCGTCCGAGAATGAGCGGGAAGATCATCAAGATATGGCTCTACAATATGTTTGATGTCATGAAATGCGTAGGACATCGCCCGTTGGAAAGTTGCCCCGGCATTTTTCAGGCCAAAAGGTAACTTTCGATATGCAAAGATCCCCCAAGGGCAGATAAAGGTCGTTTTGTGCTGGTCGGCTGGGAGGATATCGATCTGATTATATCCAGAGAAGCCATCCATAAATGAAAAGATAACACTTCCGGCACAGTTATCGATGATCTGGTCGATAAACGGAGTTGGGTAGTTGTCCTTGGGACAAGCCTTGTTCAAATCACGGTAATCAACACAGACTCTAATCGTTCCTTGTTTCTTGGCTACAGGAACGATGTTGGATACCCATTCTGTCACTGGGACAGGATAGATAAAACCAGCACGCAAAAGTTTTTCAACTTCTGCTTTAATGGCGGCTGCCTTACGAGGATGAACGGGTCGAAGCTTTTGCCGAACAGGTCGGGCGCCAGGGAAAGTTGGAATTTCGTGGACCACGATCGAGGGGTCAATTCCTGGCATCTCTTCATAACTCCAAGCAAAAACATCGCGGAAAGTTTTAAAGTAGGCACTATAGAACTCCGTTTCGAGGGGAGTACATGTTTTGCCAATGTGTACGTTTTCCACGATACCAGGCTTCACTGAAATATCGATGGGAATGGTTGCCATAAGATTGGCCAAGTTCCCTTTGGAAGATACCTCGTCGAGGGAAGTGGGGAAATTGGTTTGAACCATCCCAAGTGAAGCACTGGGTCTGGTATCAGGCTCAAGTGGCTTAATGGTGGGGAATGAAGATCGATGATGAAAATCTCCCCATGGTGGCTCATCACCGCACATAACCTCCATGATTGATTCGTCAGTAGGAAAAATCAAGTTGAGAGGATCAAAAAGTGGTGGGTGTGGATGAGTTTCAGCCGAGAGCTGTGCCACGGTGTGATCGGTAGAACAGTCGACCCAATCTGTGGTTGTTTGGATCGCATGATATGCTGCAAGGTTTCTGTTCAAAGGCATGGAATTGCCATAGCCTTGAATCTGAGTGGGACTCGGAATCACCCATGAATCATTGGAAGGGGTGACATGTGATGAAATCATGTTGACTGGTTGAAGATGGGTTCCCAGCTCTGGAAAAACTCCAATGAGGGATGAATCCTTCATGAGACCAACACCTATGTCTTGGAACCGGTACCGAGGTTGATCCAATAACGGGACAGTATTGGTGGAGTTCGGATGGGGGTCTGGGATACAATAATCCAGTTGATCAATAGTGACAATTTTTCCTTCATGAGGAAATTGTACAATCCGGAAGACTGTAGATGCTATGGCGGTCATGGCATAGAACCAGTTCCGACCAAGTAGGATATTGTAATCCAAAGGTGCATCTACGACTTCGATGTGTACGGATACTGTTTTGCCCCCCAGTTCAACACCGATTGAGGGAATGAGTCCATATGGTTGAAAACCATGTCCATCAAACGCCCTGAGAGTAGTGGGAGAAGTTGTGACCTCGGGTGAGCCTAATGCTCTCCAGCAGTTCAAAGACATAATCGACGTGGAAGCACCCTCATCTAACACAGTGCGGTGGATGACATTTCCACGGATTTTTGTATGCACCTGGAAGGCTAACTGGTGAGAAAGCCTAGGTTTAGCATGCTCCAAGTTAAACATGATGGAGTTTGAAGTATCTGGGTCCATTGCCCCCAGTGCTGAAAGTAGGGTTCTGCGCTGCGTGGGGCAGTGTTGGAGAACCTCGAGAGTCGACATAGCGCAAGGTGCTTGAGCCAAATCCTCAACAATGTTGTAGTTTTGGGCAGCTCGCGCATTCGGATTAAATGTCACCTTTCGTATGGTTCCCTTGGGTGGGCGTAGCACTGTGTCCATGAGTGGTCTCTCGATATGGAGATGACCGTTAGGGGGGGGAATAGGAATCGGATCTTCAACAGGAGATTTGCCTTTGGCTATCTCCGATTGTTTGTTTGAACTTGGAGGGTTGTCATAAGTCTTTGAACGAGTGGTGATATTAATCTCCTCATTACTTGTCATTAGGATTTCGCGGTTTGTGGACGTCTCTCCGCGGGTGGGATTGGTCGGGTTGCCCCCTTGTGGGGATTCCTGGGCAACCATTTGTTGTTGCTGTTGTGGGAAAGGGTCAGTCAGCACTGCTGGGTGAGAGGATCCTTTAACGAACTTGTTGACCTCGTCCTTGTAGGGACAGTCACGCGTATAATGATCATCTTGAAAAATCAAGCAGGGAAACTTAGCTTTATGACGTGGTTTCTGGTCATTCTGGGTAGGTTGTGGCTTGGGGTTCTCCTGCTGGTTCTTTTTGGTTTTGCCACGATTGTTTTTCTTCTTTCCTTCGGATGGTTGTGACGTAGATTGAACTGCGTTCACTTCGGAGGAGACAGCAGGAGAGGTGGAAGCTTTTGAAGCGGCCTGGGTAAAAGCGGGGGAAGCAGAAGCTTGTTGTCCCGTCGAGTTGGTAGCAGGCTGAGCCTTGACTGAACCAACAATACCATCAATGGGTGGTTCAGTAGTAGGCTTTGTTGGATTAGTGTGAACGCGGGAGGCATGTGGAAGAAGTTCATGTAAAGTACCGGATTGAGTATATACCAAATCCATGTATTGTGCTGTCGAGATGGCTTGTTCTTCTGTAACCGGTCCGCGCATAGCGATATCTCTGGCTATGGGAGGCAAAAAGGATTTTGTGAACCAATCAGCAAGTAGCTGATCCGGAATAGGTGCCTTTATTAGCCTACGGCGTCTTCGCCACTCGTGGATGTGATCCAAAATATGTGTAGAAGTGGTTTGACGCAGTGAAGTTAGCAGTTCTGTTCCAGTTTCATACCGGATGGGGAGCTGGAAATGTGTCAGAAACTGCATAGCCAAAGTGTTGAAATCACGAAAAGAGTGTTGTGGCAGCTCGACATACCATTTTGCTGCCGTTCCGGTAAGCGTGCATTGGAAGAGCTGAAGTCGGATGGAATCATCCATCAAGGAGTTGGATGAACACCAAAGATGGAAGGTCATCACGTGGTTCTTGGGGTCTTCCCCGGGCTTGGCATCGAACTTAGGAATGTTCGATGGTAGTTTGGCTGGAATAGGTGGCCAGTGAGGTTCATGCCATATAGGATCGTTGATAAGCCTCAACAAATCAGGTAGATCAAGTGTGGCCAAAAAGGGAAGTTGACGGTTGGACTGTGGGAATGAGTAATAACCATGTGGTGCCGAGAACCCTGGAGGGCCCTGCATAGTATACTGCTGTGTGTTATACCCATATGAGTTTCCCGCGGGATACTGCTGGAAATTCTGTGGATGGTAAGCCATCTGGTTAACCGATTGATTGTAAGCAACCGGTTGGTGGGTGTTCTGCTGAGTGGGTATAGTACCCTGGGGTTGCTGAAACCCAGGAAAAGTTGTTGTTCCTTGTTGGGGAAAAGTTCCTTGGAATTGTTGTGTTCCATGGGTGTTACCACTATATTGTATAGCAGGGTTGGGGGGTGGCTGCGACGGTGGTGTCCATGGAAGGCTCGTTCCGCCTTGGGGAACGAGTGGAAATTGCAGTGATGGGTTCCATGGAGTTGTAGCAGCTGAAGGGTAAGGGAAGCCAGACTTCAAGTTGGGGGAAATCTGAGATTGCCCCCCAGCTTGGTTCCAGTTTCCAAAAAGTGAATACCCCCCACTCTGTGGGATTTGGGTATCCCAAGAAGGAAGTATGCCTGACAGGGGTTGTTGAGAGTAAGGCCCAGTTGGAACACCGGAATAAGGTTGCCCACTGCTAGGTGGATTGTACATACCGAACTGAGTAGACGCTGCTGGTTGGGAAGTTTGTTGGATCGAGCCAATAGGTTGTCCGCTAGCAGGTAGGTTGGATGGCCCTATATGAGGAGGCTGTTGACTGGGAAGGGGGTTCCCAGCAAAAGGTTTTCCTCCAACTGGTTGGGTTGATGGCCCGCCAGGTGGGGGTTGTTGACTTGGAACAGGGTTCCCAACAAAAGGTTGTCCACCAACTGGTTGGGTTGATGGCCCGCCAGGGGGAATTTGGTAATTAGAGTTGGGGACCACTGTAGTCGGTTGTCCACCTCCTGAGATAGTGTAAATGGTGGCTGAAGGTGATCCTCCAGTCCAACCGGAAGATCCAGCAGTATGACTAGTTGTTCTTCCGCCGCTGGTCAAATATGATAATGTGGATTGGCCAACGGCACCAAAAGTACCGATTTGCGGAGGGGGTCGTCCATATCGAACAGGTGAGGACGGGGAAAAAACTGGGTTATCCCTCATAGAATGTGCACCAAATATAGGTGATGACAGCAAATGCGGGGAATTTAGCCCAGGGGTATTAGCGTCGTCCATGACATGTTCAATGGTAGGAGGACCCTCGAAAACTGGGTCCGAGTTCATGTCCTGGAAAAGGTTTTGGGGATCCGACAGGAATCTAGGTATGGTAACGTCCGAAGGTCCTGCGCCGTCTGCAAAGGAGTGTCGAAACTCCATGCTAGACGGGATGTTGGGATCCTTATAGTCAGAAGGACAAATGTCAGGGGGATATCGAGATACTGACGAGAGCATTTGCTCTGTGCTGCGTCTAAACCGTGCCGATGCTAACGGAGAGTTTGCTAGGCTAACCATACTAGACTGGATGGAAGCCATGATTTCATGTCCCGGAGGGAGGTTGGGTAGAGATATAGTATGAGGTACGTTGCTAGAAGAACTTGTCTCCTGAGGATGAACACTGGGTGATGTAGTGATCACAGGCGGAAGGTCCGCCTGGGAAGTGATGAAACCATAATCAGGTTCAAAGGGTGTGTCAGGAAGTCGAGTATCTTCAATGATTTCAACGTACCCGCCTGGGACCGAAATCAAGCCAGGTATGTCCTGGTCGGACCCTTCTGTGGTGCCAACAGATCCATCTGTATTATTGTGAAAAGTGTCTGATGGATGGGAAGTGCTGACATCCGGTAGAAGGATGACCTCGGGTCTAGTACTTTGGGTTGTACTAGGTTCAGTTGCGGTAACTGTGTCCACTGTGACAGATAAATCTGGAATGACAGTGGGTGAAGTGACAGTGGAGGTCTTAGATATGCTAGTGGTTGAAGAAGCTGCAATAGATTCTGAGACTGTGCTGTGAGTGGCAGTTACGGGTGGAACTGGAGCCGTTGTACGTATCGGCGGTGGAATGTTCCCTCGACCAACACCGCGGCCAGGAGGAGCAGGAATGCGTGATGCAGGCGGACCAGTAGTCCGTGGCGGTGGTGGTGGTGGAGGGATTTGGCCCTGTTGTCGTCGTGATCTTCGTGGTAGATCGGACATGATGACAGGAAAATGAAAATCGGGGGCAGTATCGTAAACAAAGAACTCAAAAACTCTAATGCAACCGAGTGTGCAGAAGAGGAGCTAGAAAAAGCAAGGCTCACAGGCCAAAAAAGAAAGCTCTAAAATCTATACTGAGACCGGTGTCTCAATAAGCGAGCTAATCAAAAAAAACTGGCCAGAATGCCAACAAGCAGTCCCTACAAAAAAAAAAAAAAAATGACCCTCTACAAAGATGAGATAGCAAGCAAACTCCTAACTAAGAGCTGGAGACCTCAACAGGCTGTATCCTTCGCAAGGTGATGAAATCCAAGTCAAGCAATACAACATGAGAGACCGATATAAGAAGGATATCCCTCTACCGAAAGGGATCCTGGGTAAAAGAGCCCTAGTAGAATAGATACTAAGCCACCTTGTTCATGACACGTCGGAAAAGGTTTTGGGCACTTCAGCCTTCCGAAGAAGATAGCGATCGATGTTGCCTTAGGGCTAAGTGGAGTGCGGTATTCCACAGAGTCCGTCCGGTTCTCAATCTCGCGGCCGTTTAACCCCTGAAAGTTGGAAACAGTCAGGAGGCCCCTCCACAAACTAGCTGTGACCGTGTCAATAAGTACTAGAGGATTTTAGTTCCCTAAAGACAACGACTATGTCTCATATGAAAATGACAAGGGGGAATTATTTTGATGCCTATCCCCGGTGTCCTACCTAACTACCAAATTCTTTTGATTTCCTCAAGTGAGGTTAAGGTTCGTTTAATTAGGGTGATTAATTTTAGTGGTTGTCTTTACTCAATCAGGTAGTGGACGTGAAACTTGATGGTGTTATGACGACTCAAACCATGCAAATGAGAATGAATCACAAATAAGCCTTTGTCTTCGATGAAATCTAGCTAGGGTAAAGATAGAGGTTCTTCGATCAAATATGCATGAAATTTTTCACAAGCAATCAAAAAACCAAAGTAAAAGATTTTTCCTTTTTGATTTATAAACAAATCCAAACTGAAGTAAACACTCTTTTCAATGCACTGATTCTACAATCTACAATGCTTCTACAATGAGAATTTCTGTGGCAAAATCAATGGTTCATTTCCCTATGCAAAATACTAGTAAACTTTTTCAATTTAAACAACAAAATTGCTCTCAACTAATGATCTTTTTAATTTACTGAAAATAATAATATGACTGTAAAAGCTACAGGATTCAGTAACAGAGAACAGTGGTGTTGAGTTGGTTGTGGTGAAAAAGTCAAGTCAATGCAATCAAACTGGAAAAATGACCAATATGTCAAAAATGCCACTAATTCAATCAACAATCAAGCTCACAAACTGGGTAATAAGCACACCATGCAGACTGGAAATTGACCAGGATGCTACCAGGCAACAGTAAACACTACTTAAGGCAGAGAGAGACTCAGGAAACCAAGCAAAGATACAAAAAATTTAAAAGCTTGCAGACACTACCGTGGGTGATGGTCTGACTGAAGCGCGGCACTGTGACAGTACCGCTCTGGTATTAAGTAAGAGAACGCGGTACTACCGCGCTGGAGGCAGTTCAGGGGGCGCGGTACTGTGGCAAGGTATGGATAAAGCGCAACTTGAGAAAATGAAATGAAGTTTTCAGGGTTGTTGCTAACCCAGGGGACTCAGTGATCAAACAGGGAGATAAATACTGCGAGGAGGGGTGAATAAAGGTCAAAAAGGACCAAGATTCAAACTGGTTTGAAGTGCAACAAAAACTCACAATGCAAAGATAAATGACTGTGAATTGAATCAATCAAGCAGTAATCAAAACCAGTGGAGTCGCCATTCTTGTTATGTAGAATTTTGTCCTACGGATAAGCCAAAACTCTCTTAACTTTAAAGCAGACTTTAAACTAACCTTAAAGCAAGAAACAAGTCAAAACAAATGCTACCTTGAATCCCTAGATCTAACAAACATCTCAGGATTAAAATGCTAGAAAGAGTAGAATAAATTTAACTAACCTTCTATCCAGACGCTTGTTCTTGTAGTTGCTCCAATCTCCAAGCCCTCACAAATGAACCTGTCAAAATGGAACCAAGACACAAGAATGCACTATACTCTAGCAACCTGAAACATGAGTTAGAATCTAAATCTATGAAAGATACAAATCATGTCATTAAAACAAAGTTAACACAAATGATTTGGGAAAACAAGACAAATTATTCCATTACAACTTGAAGAATACTTACAAAAGATGCTTGATGTCCAAGCCAATCCTCCAGCTCCAAGTGTCTTCTCCTCTAGCTATCTCCACAATGCTGCAAGACCATAAGTTTGGTACTCTCAAGAGTCCTCCCCTTTTCCAATGGAATGCCTCTCTTTTATAGTGAATGGTGAGGTTAACCAACAAGAGAGATGGGTGGATCTAGGGAGAGATAAGTGGATCAGGGTTTCTAATCGAAGGAAATGAGTTGAGATCGAATCAGGGACCCCAATTTTCCATTATCTTCGAAAATCCAAAATCCCACAAGCCAAGGGAAAAAGGCTATTAAAAGAGTACCGCGTTCTGCAGTCTCTGCAGAACGCGGTACTGCCGCGTTTTGGGAAAATAGCATAGCGCGGTAGTACCTAGTACCGCGTTTTGATAAATGAGCAAGGCGCGGTAGTGTGTGTAGATAAAGTCTTAGGTGGGTCAGAACTTGTCAGGGTAGATTCACCTTCAAGGTTGACTCATCATCTGCCTCTTCTGGATGGTTTAAAACAATAGGGAAAGTGTCGTCAACTCGTTTTGTGATAGAGATGCGACACTGTGAAATATGGAGGTATAACACTATAGAAAAAAGAACTGTAATCTATTTCCTATCTTTCTATTCATAACAAAGATAACAAAAAGCATAGTGTCTTCATTCATATTTCTTCTCATTAGATGAAGTGGAGATGTAGGTTTTATTGGATCTCACACAGCTAAGTACTACCTGAAATAGCACCCCAACCGCATTTTCCAAGTCATTTAGGTGCTTGTGGATGTCATCCAATTCGTCCCTCAAGCGGTCGATGGTTCTTTCTATAGCAACTTGCACATATTCCTGGTCCATTAACACCCACGCCAGAATTTTTTGACATTTCAATAAGGGTTGTTGCCCATAAGAACTTCAAGGTTCGCTTCCTTCTCCTTTAAGAAACATGTCCCCATGGCTTCTATAGCCTGCTCAATGTGGTAGGGAACCCTTGGCCTATAATTATGTCTAGAGTCAGATTCCAAATGTGTCCTCCCTCCCCATCCTCTACGACAATGAGAATTTTGTTTGGATACCATTTCCCTTCTCCAAGTAAGGAGAACAGGCACCTTCAACACAAAACCATTTTCGTATCCATTACTCGGATTTACCTCTCAACTCTCCCCTCCACTACACTTATTAATTGGTATAGTAACCATCAAAACACATGTTGGAGTGGTCTTATACCTAAGATTTGAATTTCCCTTTGTATTCAATACTATCAAATCCCCTCCACACATGTTGACCATCTCTTCAACCTCTTGCACATTCATCTCCCTAACTCCCTAGTTCGGTGCAAGGATCACAATTAGGCTTTCCTGTTCTAAAATTTCAAACCTACCAACCAACCCTTTCATGCCTTTATGCTTGGATTGGATGCTTGGCCTACCCTCCCCGCCATATGTCCCACTAACGACAGTCATGTGTGGAGGTAGATGGTGTTGGCCAGCTGGAAAACACCCGCATCCAGGTATGTATGTTTTTTTATGCATCTAAATCAGACATCATTAAAATCCAACAAGTTGTTATATGTGTTGAGCCCCATTTAAACTCAAAACCAACACCTTTTGACACTCCTGCTTTGCATATTTGGCCTTTGTAAATGTAAATATACCTAGATCTAAAACTTTAATCAATGTTGGTAACATTTAAACTCAACACCTAATCAAAACAGTGATACATATTTACTATAACCTAGGCACATTTGGTCATTTTACAACAAACTCTTAAATATGATTCTTAGCTTAGACCATAAGCAATGTCATTGTCCATTTTGACTAGCTTGCATTTTATTTTCAAATCTCATCAAGTTACTTGTCCTTTCACTTTTATCTTAGGGGGTAATGCAGTGCCGCTCTTTCCAAAAGGGCACGGAAGTTCTAAATTTTGAAATCAATTTTTGTACCCAGCTCTTATAGAGTTGTTTTTCCCCAATATTATTTCAATAATAAAGAAGTATCATTATGTTTTCCACAAATTTTCTGTTTTGTTTCATTATGCTATTTTTCTGCATAATTTTAGTGATTAGAAAATGTCTAGCAGCAGCATAGTAACATGGATTTCATTGTACATACAGATAGTTATTAACAGCATACATATAATTGTAATTTCCTGCATAATACATACTCAGTATATTGAAATATAAATTATTTTCCTAAACTAACAGTAGAATACCTGGACCGATGTAGGTTGTAGATTTCCCCTGTAGACCCCGTAGCTCCTTTAGACCAAGCCTTAATAACCAAATAGATGAACCACCCTGCCGACCAGCTCTTATCGTGTTGGCCCTAGGAAACCAACGGATTTCCTAGCCCCCGAGCCCACAAACCAATAATCTCGAGAGCAACTTTCCCTAGTGCATTTCCATAGTTCCATAGTGCAGTTTTTTACAAATGAGTTAACCCCCTCCTCCATATTTGAGTTTCCCACCTCCTCCAAGCTTCGAGATGAGTTTCTCACCTCCTCAAATCTTCCTCTTTTCATCACAATACTAAGTCTAATTCTCCAAAAGAAAAACCAACCCCCTCCTCAATCGTGAGACCTCCCTAAATACCATTTCATCCTCCTTCCTTCGTTCCTACTCCACCACCTTCCACTCATTAATGCCATTACATTTTTCAAGATAAGATAATAATAAAATATGTTTATTAAATTCCCCATGTCCCTCTAGCAGTCACTTGGTTGAATGTCCCTTATGTAAGAAATCATGACTTATCTATTTTAACTCCCGAGACAAGTTTTGATAACATAAAATTCATTTAATTGTTGTTCGTTAAATGGTTTTAACATATCAAGACAATTAGTTTAAGCTTGGTTCAAATAACGAGGAGGATATGTCTTAACTATTTTAAATTACAATCAGATTCGATAGAGATGTATTGGGTTAAGAATTAAATTTAATAATCATAACTTGTTAAACATAATATTATTTAATTATACACTCCCTTCCAAATATTTAACATGCAATCATAATAATATTATTCCATCCTACACACACGGCAATGTACATAATTTAGTAACCGACAAAACATATAATAACATATAATGGACTTTATTGTTTGTTTAATAATTATTATTATTTTATAACATGATGACCTGAAAGATTATAAACATAACATTAATTACTTCTAACCAACATAATTTGACTATTCAAAGAGGAGGACAATTAGGCTAGACCAAACAACGCTAATTGTGTGAACTAAATAGTAACTATGTTAAATACAACACTATCCCAAACAAAACAGAAATTATGTTAAGCACAACACTATTTCCAACAATTAGTTACTAGTGCATGTAATTAACAACTAATAGACTGATCCATTTATGCATATTTACATGATTAGCAATCATCATTCGGACTTCACTAATTCATGACCGACTCTTATCTAGAATGCAATCACAACCAATAGTTATCACAATAATACTAGTGTACATGTACAAGGTGTGCATGCGTGGCCAGCGTATGCATAGATTGTACTCGTACTATAAGAAAACATCATTCTCCTATGCATATATATTAACTGATAAAATAACGATTCGTATTAACAGAAAAATCACACATACAAACAATCACAAATACTTAACCCTTTCAACATACATACATCATAGTCATTTCAGCATCATTAGTCATTAATAATTAACCAATTAAGTTGTAACATTTATGTTTTCTAGATTCACCATAATTAATCAATCAATCAATTATTTTTAAGGAAGAGACACTTACTACCACTAAATTAGGATCAAGGGATACCCAACCCTCTACAGTACTAACTAACATATCCTCCCATCCTAACCTACATCCGCATCCTCCCTATCCTTCCTCTGCTAGTACAAAAGTGGGTGCCAACTATACTGACCTGACCACATAGAACCTTAGAGCGGCAGAGTCGGCTAACTAGCGGACCTAGCCTATCCTAGAAGGCATCCGACCATCATCATCGCAACAACTTGGGGAGCATGTCTCAGCACGGCCCTCCCATGACCCCAGGTATCATAGATACATAGGGTGGGCAATACATCCATCCCTCTCAACATACTGGGTCTACACCCTTATCAAATCATACTTCGCTGCTATCGAGATTATTGGAATGTGTCATCATATCATCAACTTTGGTAAACAAGGCTCTCTACAACATAGGTAATATACCATACTTCATATCAAGTATCCGGCTATTACATAGCCCCTGTGTCCTGCAGATTAGCACTTTGCAACCATACATTCATAACAATTATTTGCATTTGATCATCAACTGATCCATATTATCAACATAATTTCATTTCATCACATAACATTTTGAACCGATCACATCATGGGTGGACATCCACGTACTACGTCATATATATCATATTTCATCAAGGACGATTAATAAACATACACTTTCTTTATGAAAGGAAGCAATCTCATGTTAACTACCTCATAGTAACCGCATAAACATAATAACTTCATAAGAATTGTAACATCATAATCATAGTATCAGGATAAGTATAGTAGCATCATATAATCAGGTCTAACATGCCTAAAATATAGTTCACTCAATCTAGCTGAGTCTAACAGATAATAAGCAAATAAAGTGCAAGGTGTATGACTGATAATCATGCATAGTAAAAATATGGGGTGTTACAGGTAATTACATTCCTTAAACTTCAAACCTCTTATCATCCCTCGCAGTTTGCCACATTTAGACCCTTGTTAATCTTTTCAAGCACATTATCTCCTAAAAATCGGTCAAGCAAGTATTGTGGGAAAGTTGGTTTTGTCTAGAAAGTACCCAAAAAAATTTGGTTCGAGTAACCTCCCGTGGTTAGTCCAAGTCTGCTTGGATGGACTTGGGAGACCTAAAGAGAGAGGAATTTAGTTGTGTGACACTTAGGGGTGTCGTCCTCAGGTTTTTCTGGTTTAGCAGCGGATTCATCCTTACAATCATAAGGTTTCTAGGTTGTGTAACAATAAGCTTAAAACAAGACTAGGGCATACTTTTCTTGGATCTGAATAAAATATTGCTTGACATAGAACTCAGCCTAGAATGATAATATAAAATTCTTAAAGTAAAAGTTCGCATTTTAAGAAAATGGAAACTTCTACTTTAATTTTTTATATATCATTAATTGTTTCAGGATATTTGAATGGGGTTACAACCTCATCAAACCTCGTATAAGGAAATTAGAATTTCACATCCCATCCAATATCAACAAACTTAGTAATATTTTAAGGATTTTGACACACTAAAATACATCGAACCAAAGACAAGTCCACTAAACCATCAAAAAATGCCAAATGTTACCAAGCTCTACTATCAAATCCAACCACACATTTTCCTTCCAAACCGGAACATGGAAACAAATCCATCACTACACTATGGAACCCTAACACTGCACCCTATACCTGCCAAATATAGAAATAATAAAAATAATAGTGTGAACCCTAAAAAATAGGAAACTAGGAATATGAAGCAAACTACTATGGTGACACCTGCTAAATATAACATGTCTAAAAATACACACTACTAAAAATAGTAGTGTATCTCTCATGTCAATGAACTCAGATGTGTTCTCTAAATCACCATGCAAGCATTGAAACCCTAACTGCTAAAAATCAAATCTCTGTGAAACAACTCAATGCTTCCAGAACAAAACTTATGGGAATCGTGAGCTCCAAAGGACCAATAATATATAGCTAACTCTGACATCTAGCCTTGGGAACACTAGTTCCTAGAAAATAGGATAATTTTTCAAAATAGAAAGTTCTCATAATCTGATGAAATTGATTATGTAGAAAGCTCCAATCATTGTGAAATGCTAGAAGTACTTGTAATTGAACCAACATGATGAAATCAAGTTGGATCTTAACCCTCCAGTTGTGCTTTCTATATGGGGGTTAATAATGAGGAAGAGATAAAAACCTCTTCCTTCCACCTCAAGGAAAATGACTATGTAAAAGGTGGAGGTGGAGCTTTGAAAAAGTTGGAAAAAGAGGTAAAAATATCCACCTTCCACCCTCTTCCAAGAGAAAATCACCATGGCAAAGTAAGGAAGAGGTAAGAGTGCTTGGTGGAGAAAGAGTGAAGCAGAGCTTTGGGCATGAGAAGGAAGGTTTCCTTCCACCCTCCACCCCAAATGAATAAACGAAGTTAGAAAGGTGGAGTGAGAGTATGGAGACAAAGTTGGAGAAGAAGAGGGGGAGGTAAAGGCATCCACTCTCTTCCCCCCATGCTCTTCCTTCTGCTTAACCCAAGGTAAAGTAGAAGTATATCAAGTCAAAGCGGGAAAAGAGAGATGTAAGGGATAAGGACAGGTTCCTACATTGTCTTCAACATTTTGTGTTAAAGAGAAAAGGGTCCACACCCAATACAAAGGACTTTTTCTTGGATTGAAGGGAGTGTCCAAGCCTCATGACCCATCAACACCTACCAAGAGGAAAGAAGAAAAATATACCAAAGGAAAACGAGGAACAAGGAAAGAGGAGGAAAGAAGAATGTATATTGGAATAAAGAATTTATATATGGTTTAAACAAAAAAACTTTGGAATGAAATTCTTATTTTGGCCATAACTTTGGCATACAAACTCGATTTGATCCAAAAGTTTCAGAGGAAGTCCACAAAGGGAGAAACTACAAAAATGTCAACTTTGGTCCAAAAAACTTGGAAATTTGAAAAAGGAATTTTGCCTAGAACAAGATTGTACTCTTTGTCAACAATGTTGTTGATGATGAAAATTCGACAATAAATAATATGGGCAAGCACAAGGAAACATGAAAAATTGTTTGAATGTCTTTCGAAGATTTTAGAGTGAAGTTGTAAAATGGGTCCAAATCCACTATTCTATGATACTTTTCGGTCATTTTGGAAATTGTGTATTAAGAAAAAGTGAACTAAGATAGCATTGCACTATCTGTGAGATAGAGTTCTATGCTCATTTCACCTAATAAAGAATTTAAGTGTTATGAACATACAATATATCAATAAGCACTAAATAAATTATAATAAATTATAATAATTAAAAGATGCAACTCTTTATGAAGAGTCACCAAGATTCTCTTTAGGTATTATATATATGGGACGTCTTATTTGTAAACTCATCATCTCTTATTTATATACATTTAGTACATACTTGTTTATTTATGGATTATTTGTCCTATTTATATTGGATGTTTCCTTAGTAACAAACTTAGTTTGTCACATTTGGTATCAAAGCCTTGTTTCATGATCCGGTCCTTAGCGATCATTTATCAGACTTTGTTTGATTCGACCTTTGGCAATCCCTATTTTTTAGAGATTCTCTAATCCCAAATCTTTGACCAAAAGTAGGCCATTAACCATTAAAAATAAAAACCAATCTGCTACTAATTGAAGAAAAGAATCAGGACTAGTCATTATGCTGTGAAATCAAGTAAAACGAGAACTAGAAAGAGATCGAGCCATCACTTCCATCCAAACATTATGTTGTTGTCACATAAAGAGAGTTGCCATTAAAAATACATCTCAACCTACTTAAATGCCTCTTTGATGCATGTTGTGGAAGATGTTTTGTAGAGATCAACAGTAATTATTCCTCACTTCAATTCAATGGAGGGACTACGCTATCAATTAATTTTGAAAAATTTGTGAGTCGTCGGTGGGAAAATTTATTTGCACTAGCGCTATAACCACCCTTTGGGAAATTAAAGTAGCATTTATGAGTTCTAAGTTTCAAAAGGTTAAACGGAGCCAGCATTCATGGGTCAAACGGAGCAACTATTTGGGTCATGGCAACAACCATGGATCTTCCTATAGAAGCTGATAAAATCATGGTTGAACTTGCAACCACCCTACATTGGCACAAAGTAATTGTCGAGAACCGTCATCCATTACTTGGTGTGGGAGTAAGTGTTATAGCCACCTATTAAAACAATAATCCTAGTTGAGGAAGAAACTATACTCGTGATAGCACCCTCAAATTTAGTGGTAATTTGTATAAGGTTAAAATAGAGTTAGATTTGAGTAATTAACTTGGATGGAAAATAGTGGAAGGGTTCCTACATATCTATTTTTCTTAAAACGCTGCCAAAAGATACCAAGAGCGCATAAGTCATAACTAGTGACAAGGATTCACGTTTGTTCACTTATTGGGAACCAATTGTTTTTTAGTTAATGAACTGAATACAAAGATCTTAGTAAATCGAAGGACCTTTACATTCAAAGGTGTTATCTCCTCAATAAACATAGACTAGTCATAGTATCTAGGTGATAGGAGGTTTTTAATTTTTCATTTTTCGCATGTGTTTAAGTTCCAGTCTGATAGGTTGAAGAAAGTAAGGAAGTTTGAAATAACATTTTAAAGCTAGCTCTCCTTCCGAAAGGCAAATTTCAGGTTTCGGTAGCTTAGGCGGGCCTGGCGATGGTTCATTAGCTACCGAAAACCCTGTTTTCGGCAGCTTACTATGTGAAAGACGAAACGCTTCAGCTACCGAAAGGGTAAAATTACAGCGTGAGTGATGGGGCAGTTTTCGGTGGCTTGGGCAAACACGATGGTGTTCATTAGCCACCGAAAGGTAGATCTTTTCAGCAGTTCGCAGTTCAAGTTGGAACCTTTTGTAGCTGCTAAAAGCAAAGTCATTTTCGTAATCCATGTGGCCATTTCGGGGGCTTGGGCGAACATAATGGGGTTCATTAGCCACCAAAAAGGTGGATACTTTTCGTAGCTTACCATCCAAAGGTTGTTATACCTCTATGTTTCACGGTGTTGCAGCTCCGTCACAAAACGAGTTGACGACACTTTCCCTACTATTTTAAACCATCCAGAAGAGACAGATGATGAGTCAACCTTGAAGGTGAATCTACCCTGACAAGTTTTTGACCCACCTTAGACTTTATCCACACACACTACCGCGCCTTTCTAGTTTGTGGAAACGCGGTACTAGACACTACCGCGCTATGCTCTTTCCCCAAGACGCGGCAGTGCCGCGTTCTGCAGTTTTTGCAGAACGCGGTACTCTTTTAATAGCCTTTTTCCCTTAGCTTGTGGGATTTTGGATTTTCGAAGATAATGGAAGATTGGGGTCCTTGATTCGATCTCAGCTCATCTCCTTCGATTAGAAACCATGATCCACTTATCTCTCCTTAGATCCACCCATCTCTCTTGTTGGTTAACCTCACCATTCACTATAAAAGAGAGGTATTCCATTGGAAAAAGGGAGGACTCTTGAGAGTACCAAACTTATGGTCTTGCAGCATTGTGGAGATAGCTAGAGGAGAAGACACTTGGAGCTGAAGGATTGGCTTGGACATCAAGCACCTTTTGTAAGTATTCTTCAAGTTGTAATGGAATAACTTGTCTTGTTTTCCCAAATCATTTGTGTTAATCTTGTTTTAATGATATGATTTGTATCTTTCATAGATTTAGATCCTAACTCATGTTTCAGGTTGCTAGAGAATAGTGCATTCTTGTATCTTGGTTCCATCTTGACAGGTTCATTTGTGAGGGCTTGGAGACTGGAGCAAATACCAAAAACAAGCGTTTGGATAGAAGGTTAGTTAAACTCCTTCTACTCTCCTTAGCATTTTAATCCTGAGATGTTTGTTAGATCTAGGGATTCAAGGTAGCATTTGTTTTGACTTGTTTCTTGCTTTAAGGTTAGTTTAAAGTCTGCTTTAAAGTTAAGAGAGTTTTGGCTTATCCGTAGGACAAAATTCTACATAACAAAGGTTGGATTGTTTATAGCCACCGAAAGCAAAAGCATTAGTGAAGATCGTTTTCTGGCGGCATACGGAGTTAAAAGCGGATTATCGACTGCCGAAAATGAGTTGGCATCGATCGATGGACACGTCAAATCGGGGGTTTGATCATAATAAAGGGAATTCATCATGGCTTAGCCATCGAAAAAGTCATTTCAGCGGAAACACGATTTGCCCCATGGTGAGACCAGACGCCATCGCCATACCTCTAGCCAGACGGACCTCGTTTCCTCTCCGCATACCAACATTTCTAAAAATTCATTCCTCTGGTACAATCATGCCGCAGTAGCCATCATTATGCTTTCATGATTATCCACCTTTTCATACCCCTCGGAGTCAGTTCCCGAAAAGCTTCACCACGTCGATTGAACTCATTTTCTCTCTGTTTTCCCGTCTCTCCCTCAGTCCTGATTTTAGCAGCAGGGGCCAGTGAGCAGGTTGCAAATGAAGAAAGGAGGAGGAGCGGCCCTGAGAAAGGAATTGAACGACATCTGCTACTTGGAGGCACACCCCGAGGTATGTCAATTCTTCAAAAATTCCGACTGCTATATCTTTTGCAAAAAGCTACAGGGCTCTCATCAACAGGTGGTCGAAGCATTTTCCCTCACGTTTGACGGCAATAGGGCGGTAATAGGCAAGGAATAATTCCAGGTGAATGAGGCCCTTATAGCCCAGGTGACAGAACTTCCAACGACCGAAGAAAACTGGTTTAAGACCATTGTCAAAAAGGATTTCGAATTTCAATCATATCTAAAACCGGAGCATAAGAACCTGGTTTGGAAAAAAGACATTCCTATGTCATATCTGGAGGATAAATGAAAGCTTTTATTGAAGTCCATTCTAGTCTATATAACCTGTGAAGGCAGGTATAACAGGGTGTTGATTTACCATTTTAGATTACTAGATCACTTCACTGGCAAGAGCCCCTTAAATCTCCCTTTCTACCTCCACAAGAGCTTGACCAAAATGGCACATCAAGTAAAATCCCAGCCAACCAAAATTGCAGGCAGGTTGTACCACCATGGTCTGATCAAACTCTTGGTCTCTGAGTTGTTGCAGAGGAAAACCATGAACTGCGCTTTCTTCCTTTTCTGGAGTGGGTTTGAGACAGAATTGCAACTGGAAGATGGAAAGAAATCTTCCACCCCTAGAAGTGGGAAAAGAAAAAGGAGGGCTATCTCCCCAATCACAACCGACCCCCTTTCCTTAGCCCCAAAGGTGAAGAAAGACAAAAGGAAATTAGCATTCAAAGATAAGACTGAGGACTAGGGAGCTGAAGAGACCCCTTCAAAGAATGCCAACCTTTTAAACCTCCCTTACACCGATTTTGAGGAGGATGAATTGCAGGAGGCTGAAGCAGGAAATGAGGAGGTGGCGACGGAACAGGAGCTCCAGGAAGCGGCTCCATCTGTGACGGAACAGAAGACCACCTATGTTAATTTTCCTTCTCCTACACCTATGGAAGAACAAGGATTCAAACATGCAAACTTACCCTCCCCTGCACCTATGGAGGAGCAAGGTCAGCAAGTAGCCGAAGAATTAATCCATAAAAAAAGAGTTCTGCCTCACAGAAAATCAATCGACTCCTCCAACAAGCATATGAACGCGAGATACTCTAGAGAGTCATCAAGGAGAAGAATCAGAGGCTAACCGAAAGATATAATGAGCTATATGTTTCTTTTCAAGGGTTTACCAGGAAACATGGCAAAATGAGAGGAAGAAACATTAGGTTGATCAGAGAAAACATCAGGCTGAGGAGGAAGGTCGAGTCTTTGGAGGGTAAGGAAAAAAATCAGAGCCCCCAGCCCAAGGTACATTCAGACCTGGAGACCTTAGCAGCAGTTGCAATCAACTTTGCCGACCCTCCGGTTTTGGCCCAAGAGGAAGAAAAATCCAGGTAGCAACGGACAGAAACACAGTTTTTTAAACATTTTGCAGTCTGGATCATCCACCGCTTTCGGCAGCTTGGGCGAACATAGGAGTTGTTCATTAGTTGCCGAATCCCAATTTGGCGGTTTACGACATACAGGCAGAAATCTCCCGGTTACCGAAAAGAGAGAAAGGTTCCTAACGCCTTAAATTGATTCAGTGGTTTAGGCGAAGCGTTAATCTAATTCATTAACCACCGAATACCAGGTTTTCGGATGCTTATCCTTTTCAAGCCCAGTTTTGTTAACTACTGAAAACACAGAAAACGCAGAGGTCTCTCTTTGGGCATCAAACCCCTTTTTTGTTGGTCCGAGCATCTTAAAGGTGTTTTCGGGGGATTGATAAACGTTCAAGTGCATCATGATCACCTCTAGTCCCATAATGAGGGTGCCAGCAAGATTAACAGTGGAATATTCCTGTCTATTTTTAGAAAAGGACATCTATGGGTTTTTGCAGACAGCAATTTCTAACTCATCCTCCGACCCCCAGAGGCTCGTTACAGCTGTCAAGCATAGGTGTATCAGCAAGGATCAGTTATTTTGATCATAACACACTGTCACATCTTTCATTAACTATTCTTAGTTGTTATTTTTAGTATATTCGATCCATCTTTTTGGGATCTGAAAAACTTTGTAATGGCTATAAAGCCCAGAACTGAAGTAGAATGTGGGTTCGATTTTGGAGAAACTTTGCTTAAATCTGTATTATTAGACTTCTAGTTATATATCATTTATACAAGCTTCTTTTTCCATATGTGTGTTCAATTTCAATTCTTATACCTTTTATACTTGCAGTGAAATGTCTATTTCCTGAGTTTTCATTTGTCTATGCCAGATAGCTGTAATCCTATTTCTGTATTGAGAACTGGATATTCAACGCCCTTTCACTTATCATGATCTTCCATTTATATATATATGTTGTATGTGTGAGTTTGCTAGCACGATAAGAGTTCTTTGTCTATCTTTTACAAACTTCCTGAACACCAGTGGCTAAAGCCTTGTTTATCTAAATGTATCTCTATATGTTTTGAGCATATGAGTTTTGATCTCAGTCATCCAACTTGATCCATATTTACCCCATCTTTCAAGATAAGTTTAAGTTACCAGGCTCTTCCAAGCACAAACTAGGAAGACTCCTGGAGAGATAACATTTCGGCGTCGTTGCCGAGGAAAGATCATTGAAGCAGCAGCTTCCCTGGGAGATGACATAGTTCAAGCTTTGATGATAGACAAAGCCTAGACATTATTTCGGTTGTAATCATCTATCTGGCGACTCCATTGGAACGAAGTGGATTCAAGAAGACCAAGTACCAGATCAAATCCTCAAAGGCCACCAGTGACACTCGTTTCAGATCCCGAACAGATTAGAAGGAGGGGAAGGACTACACAGAGGTAGATTTCCAAGTCCACAAGGGGAATTGCATCAGGCGCTACCAGAGGTGTTTCTTCTGTCTCATCAAATGAAACTCCTTTTGAATCTCCATTACCTGAAGCAGCTGGTTCACCAAAAACTATAAGTAGATCAGAAGACTTATGGGTTCAAGTATCCTCATCTGTTTCTGCTGCCCAAGTCCCTAGTCCTGAATCTGCTACCCGAGCTGACCTAGGAAAAGAAATCCTATAATCCATCAAAGAAGAAGGTTGTTCCTCCTACCTGCAACCCTTACCGACTGAACCAAAAGAGATGTACCCTTTTGTTTACACCAACGTACATGCCATTGAAAATATTTTTCAAGACCTTTTGGACCAGCGTGAAGAGAGGTTGTCCTCGTTACTTGTAGTCCAGTAAGAGAACCGATTGTCTAGAATAGCCATCAATCTGTTTCACCCCAATTTTTGGCAACTCCGCTGAATTGAAACCCCCATCTTCATCATTGCCTATACCTCCTCAACTACTGTCCACACCCCAAATACCTTCTGCCACCCTCTCTGTAGCCACACCCACTATGGTTGTCCCTCTGACCAAAATGGAAAAGATCCTCATTGCTAGGTATGCCCCTCTAAATTTGCCTAATCCCCTTGCTGCTATGCCTACCGGAGATTACCAAAAATATATGCCAAAGTTCACCGGGGAGGGGGATTTTACAGCCGAAGAGCACTTGGAGGCATTCTATAGCTATGCTAAAAACATAAATATCAAGCACAAAGATGTATGGAATAGGGTGTTTGTGCAAACTTTAGATGGTCAGGCCAGAAATTGGTTCAAGGAATTACCTACTGGGTCAATAAATGATATCGAAGCCCTATATGAACTGTTTTTGAAGCATTGGGGGGAAAGTAGAGACCACCTTTACTACCTCACAAAATTTGATAATTTGAAGAGAGAAAGTGGTGAGTCTGTGGCAGCCTTCACCAAGAGGTTTAATAAAATGTTTAGCAAAATCCCTGCAGAGATCAAACCCACAGATACCTCAGCCAGGATTACCTATGCAAATGCTTTCGATCCTGATTTTTGTCTTCATCTCCGAGAAAGAATATTTGCCTCTTTATTGTTCATGCAAGATGTTGCGCTCGGAGTTGATTCAAATATGGTTGCATCTAAGATCCTCAAAGGGAAAATCGACAAGAAAAGGTAGACCCCAGATTCCTCCTCCTCGTCAGGAACTAACTTGGAAAAAATGGCTAAAATGTTGGACAGCCTGACCTCCGAAATGTCCAAGCTGAAAGTGCAAGGCCAGCCATCTGCAAGAAGTAAAGGACCGAATGAGTTTGCTCCCAGGAACACCAATGCTCCCCCTTACAGAAGAAATGGCCCATAGGCTCAAATCCTCGAGAGAGACAGAAATCTAGCTGAAGAACAAAGGATCAGAGCCCCTTTCCAGCATGCGGTATTAGAAGAAGAACATGAACTTATTCAGGGAGGAGCAGAAGAAGAAGACAATGTCAACTGCATGGAGGGTAAGGTTGACCCCACCTTCTTAACACAATCTGATTATGAGGAAGCCCTCATGAATGAACAAATCATCGAGGAATCACTGTATCAGGCTGATGATCAAAGGAGCTATGATTTGAGGTCCAGGACTGTTGCTAAGAAAACTTTAACCCTTGCTCCTGGGAAGAAGACTCCTGCCCCCAAGAAGGAGCCTACTGCTCCTGCAAAACAGGTTATTTCTCTTACAAAACAGCAGCAAAGACCATCTCAGCTAGCTGTCCCAAATCCTATCCAACTTACAGCTCCAGCTCAAGAGACAAGAATCCCTGACAAGCTGCCCTACTCCTTCAATCTTGAAACTGAGATTCAGAAAATAAAAATCCCTTTTCCACTAATTGAGCTGATGAAAAATGATTCCTTCAAGTCAGCTATACTGAAATCCCTCCAGCCAAAAGCACCCATAGATGCTGACTTTGTGAATTTACAAGACCATAAGCCCACAGTCACCCTAGGTCCCATGGTTGAAGAACAGGATGGGTCCTGCCCACCTTTTTATATATCCTTAAACATTCATGACAAAATTCTTCATAATTGCTTACTCGACTTAGGATCCTCTCGCAACCTCATGCCTAAAGCTGTGATGGACGAACTTGGGCTTAGCATCATAAAACCCTACCATAATCTCTTCTCTTTTGACTCCAGAAAAGTTAGATGCTTGGGCCTCATAAAGGATCTTGTCATAAACCTGACTCGGCTGCCTTCAAAAAGCATGGTAATGGATGTAGTGGTTTCTGACATCCCACCGAAGTTTGGTATCCTCTTATCCTGAGCATGGAGTAAACGGCTAGGGGGTACCCTACAGATGGATCTGACTTATGCTACCATCCCTATGTTTGGAGGAGAAACTAAAAGGCTCTACAGGGAAAACCGGCTGGCTTATATCATCAGCAATGAGAAGAATTCTGTAAATCACCACATTTACGCAGTGGATACAGATTTTGGAGCATGTATCCTGCAAATAGATGATGATCAGGCAACCCCTTTACAACTCACAAAGCCCACTAGTCAGCAACCTGAGGAAGTAACCACTGCTGTGTGGAGCATGTTTTTTGATGGGGCCAGTAGCCAGGCTTCAGCAGGCACAGGTGTGGTCTTGATCTCTCCTCTGAAGGACGTTACCCATTTGTCTTATAAACTGGAGTTCAAAACTACAAATAATATAGCAGAGTACGAGGCTTTGCTTTTGGGAGTCAAGGTTGCCAAAGAAATGGGAATCATGTGCCTGAAAATATTTGGGGATGCGAAGTTCATCATACAGCAAGTGAATGGAAATTATCAGGAAAAGAATGTCAGACTGAAGTCATACTAAGATGAGGTATGGAAACTCAGAGATTCCTTCATTTTTTTGAGATTTCTTATATCCTGCGAGCCATGAACCACCTAGCCGATTCCCATGCTGTCTCTGCCAGCACAATCATTCCTCCCATGCCTCCCAAGTTGAATTATGATATCCAAGTCAGGTACAGGCCATCCTTACCTGATAATGTCAAATTTTGGAAAGTTTTTGAGAATGATGATGAGCTTAGTAGATTTCTCCAGGTTGTTGACGAATTTTCCGATATGCATATTGACCAAGAAAACCTGAATATAGAAGAATCTCAAAGATCTAAGTTGAAGGGGAAAATAGGCCAACATGACATTGTTCAATTGCCAGTAAATCACATACCTAGGGGCCTAGTACCTCTCGAAAGGTTGTTTGACCATAATGACATCCCCTTTAAACCTATGAGTGAGGAAAAAGACCCAGCTGTCCATGAACACAATATAGGCAGCCAAGATCACCCCAAATTCATGTTGAATATTGTAACTTCTAAGAATATTATATTTGTACATTATTTATTCCGGAGATGTTCCATCCCTCCGAGGTGATTCTATTATGTATCTGGAGATGTTTATTCCTCCGAGGAGTTGTGGCAACTAGGGTTATTAGACCCACCATGTGGGGTTCAGCCCAGTTAGTTATAATAGGGTATTTAACCTAATGGTTAAATACGAGCCTACATGTACTTGTGTAAAATATATGTCAGAGTAGTGTATAAATAGAGGAGGTGTGTTCCTCATTTGACACACTCACACACTTGAAAAGAGGAGCACTTGTCTGGGAGATTTGCTAAGGAGGATTAGAAGGAGGGAGCACATCTTGTATTTTGGTTTATCATCTTATTGAGGAAAGCTTTGCTGGGTTTTCTACCCCATGACGGTTTCCCAGGATAAATCTGTGTCTCTTGTGTTTATGCTATGCTTGTTGTTTCTTCAGTGATCCTGTATATGCTATTATTGTGAAATAGAATGTAATGCTACAATTTTCTGTCTTAGCATATTGAATTTTAACATGGTATCAGAGCTAACCTGAAGGAAGACAAGGTATGGCACTTACGACACTTGCTTTACTTACGACAATTTGAAGGTTAGGGTTTTACATAGAAAAAAACCAGTCATCGTGGAACTTTCGCTATAAATCCATTTCTGCAAAGATTCAGGGTCTGAAAAGCTTACAGGTCGAAGATAACATCCCTGGGTACCTTGTATCCAAAGGGCACCCTCAGATTCGTTGTACTTTATGAGTTATGATCAGTACAAGTTAGGGTTTCTGCCTCTTCCAGATCTCAGTCAAAATCAGGTGACCTTGGAAAAAAGGTCATAACTTGGGCTAGGAAGCTCCAAATGAAATTTCGTAAAAAGTGACAGGTATTACACAGACTGTACTATCTCAGAAAACTTTTTCAGAGGCCGAAGGTGAACCAGTGACACGTGGAACGCCGTACAAGTTCGCTCTCCTATTTTATCAGATAAACAGGTCACGTTGCGACACTTGGCATAACTCTCTCTCAGAGAGTCCAATTGAGGTCAGATCTGTTAGGATGGAAAGATAATAGGGTGAGATATCTCAAGAAAATTTTTCAGAGGCCGAAGTTCAAATAGTGACATGTGGCACGCCGTATAAGTTCGCTCTCCTGTTTTATCCCATAAACAGGTCACGTTGCGACACTTGGCATAACTCTCTCTCAGAAAATCCAATTGAGGTCAGACCTGTCAGGATGGAAAGATGACAGGTCAGGATACTGCAGAAACAGTTTTCAAACCCTATGGAGCAAAAATTTTAGAGTTATAGCAGAAACAATCAGGTGCATATTTCTGTCAAAACAGAATTATTTTTTGGAGCACCTTTATTCATGGCTTCCGGAATTTAGGGTTTCGGAGAAAGTTAGAATTTTTGGAATCGGAGTCCACGGATGGAAGCTCCTCAGAAAAATAAGAGTTTAGAGCCTTGTATCAAACCTTTTGATTGGACAGCAGGGTGGGCTTCATCAAACCCTAGTTCGGGTTCCTGTCCAGAAGATCGAGAAGTTTCGAAGGCAATTTTGAGGGGTCAAATTTTGGAGATTTCAAAATTGAAGAATGCTAGGTTGATCAGCTCAGCAAGACACATTCTTCTATCCATTCAGAAGTGTGAAAGTCAAATATTGAATTTTTAGGGTTTCTCTAGAAAACCCTAATCAAGCTCCAGATCAAGTTTCAGGGGGAGTTGAGGCTAAGGCCTTACATAAGAAGACTACAAAAAGTCTCGACGGGTATGACTTAAGGAGGTTCAGGTATGCCTTGAAATCTGATTCTTGATGTGTTTGTCTTCATGTTATTTATTAGTACAATCTTGATTAATGTTATTAATTGTCTTATCACCCTAGTAACAATATGAATGCATGTGAATGATCAAAGACATTCATTGATTAGGGCTATATGATTGTACTTATGCATTATGGTGTTGTGTGAGGTTGATGTTGTCTGCTAACAAGACACAGGTACATCACAAAAGACAAATCAAGTTCCATGACCATGACAACATGAAGACAAAGACTAACGAGGTATGTATGACTTTGTTATATCATGTTTAACCTACGAGACATGCAGGTTCTAGCTCAGGATCTCTAAATCATTGAAGAGATTGTTTAGGTATGTTGTACATAACTAAGCAGGTATACTAATCCAGGTATGTTTTCCTGTGTCATGTTAGAATCTTACCTTGTGTAAGTATACTTGGTATGATTGGTTAGTAATCAAGGGTTTATGCATATTATGTCTCTTATCTTGGTTGATGATTTAACTAACTAGATCAAACAAGAATATGCATGAGTAAAAGAAGACTTCCTTGAAACCCTGAATACTAATGATCATGACTGTACATATTCAAGATTATTTAGAATTAGAATGTTTTGATAATATTGAGAATATACTAATGAATGTATGTTTGTGTATGAGATCATGAGGATGACACTAGTGTACACTTGAGCATGCACAGTGGTACAGAATGAATAGAAGTTCAGAAGACATATAGAAGATCAAGCGGGAGGCAACCACACAAACATAAAAGATAAGTATTTGGGTTGTTATTAGAAATAGTAAATGATATTGCTTGTATGCATATTTGTATTCCTAGAATATATCATGCTGAGTATAAACATTAATAAAGCATTAAACAGTATACTACTAATATGCATATGATTGGTAAATTGGACAAACATTCCATTGTTGCTTGTCTAGAATGAAACCTCTTTGTTGACATGCTGAGAGCTGTGCACACTCTCGATAGTATGTTCTGGTAGAGATGGAAGGCATCTAGATAGCCACTGTATGCATACAGGATATGGGAAAGTGTTGTGCCAAAGTATTGGTCAAAATAGTTGCATAACTATGTAAATGATATCTGTATGCATAATAGGTTATCATGTCAATATGATTTGATGATTATGAAGTATTACTAATCATGTACTTAATTTTGATTTGTAGGAAAGATCATGATGAATGACGAACTCTAAACAAGCGATGGAAGTTCAACAAAATATTTACAAATCAAACACACTATAGAAAGCTTGTGGTTAAGAGATTCTCTTAGAAAGAGGAAGAGAATCATGATGAGATGTTTTGCTCCAAGGGACTAGATAAGACCATTCTCTTAATAATGTAATCAGGTTCTGTATGGCTTCCCAGGATCGGTAGTCAATTGATGAGCTTAATGATCATCATGAGTGATGTGGATCTCAACCTTTGCTACAAGGTTGAATATGGGTTCTATACACATATGACATGGATGCTAGAAGGAACTCACCATAGAGTTCGAATGATTTTGAGGCTCATTTTAGTAGACCCATCTGACGAGAGATGGAACAGATAGATATGCAGAAGATCACTCAATGTTGAGTGTGAATAATGGACAATTGACAGCTTCATGACAAAGCTTGGGCTTTACCAGAAGTAATGTTGTTCCTAACCTTTACCTTAAGGTTGTGGATGATGAACCTATCATACCATTATTGTATGACGATGATCTCTTTCTAACAAGGAATGAGAAACAGGTCATGAAAATGGCTACAGAAATGAAAATGAAAGATCTCGGATTAATGCACTACTTCTTAGGCCTAGAAGTATGGCAAGATCCAAAAGGAATCTTTTAAATCAAGGTAAGTATGTTGTGAAGTTTCTAAAAAGATTTGATATATTGGAGTATAAATCCATGGCCACTCCCATGGACTCCAACTTGAAGTTATTAGTTAATGACTCATCGTATTTAGTGGACCTAACCCTATATAGACAAATCATTGGGTCATTGATGTATTTAACAAATACTAGGCCAGATATATGCTTTGTTGTAAATACCCTAAGTCAGTATCTAGTAGAACCTAGAAAGGTTCACTTAATAGCTACAAATCATGTAGTGAGGTACCTAAAAGGTACTTTAGATTTTTGTTCTATATTATCTTGGAGGTCATGAACTCCGTTTACATGGTTACTCAGATTCTGATAGGGCAGGAAGTGTCTCAGACAGAAAAAGTACATCAGGTGGATGTTATAGTCCTGAATCTGCCATGATCTCATGGTTCAGCAAGGAACAATCTAGTGTGGCTCTCAGTACTGCTGAAGCAAAATATATATATAGCTGTCTCCTCTGCCAGTTGTGAAGCAGTATGGCTTCAGAAGCTTTTATATGGAGTGTTTGACTTAGAAATGAATTCCACTATGATTATGTGTGACATTCAAAACTGCATCAAGATAGAAAATCTTGTATTCCACGATAAGTCAAAAACACATAGAGATCCGATACTTCTATATACGAGATATGGTGCAGAGAGGAGCTATCAAGCTCGAGTATATAAGCATTGAGGATGAGATTGCTGATATCTTGACTAAACCTCTGTCTCGAGTAAAGTTTGAATACTTCCGAGACAAGCTTGGTATAGTCCAGAAGGACCCTCCTCGAAAGGGGGAGTAGCATAGTATCTGATAACAAGTCTGTCTCATCAATGATGAGGTTACCTTCTTACTGCACCTAGTTACTTAGAATTATTTAGATTTAGGAATCTTATATTTTTTTCTTTTGATGATAGATGTATACATGCTTTTGATGATAGATGTATACATGCTTTTGATGTTAGATATACATGCTTTTGATGATAGATGTATACATGCTTTTGATGATAGATGTTATGCATGTTTTGATTATGAGGATACATGTTTTGTTATACATGTTTTGATGATGAGGATAGATGTTTTGTTATACATGTTTTGATAATGAGGTTACATGATGCCTTGATGTATTGATACGTGTTTGTACTTGTATGGATGAAGATACTTGTACCCATAGTGATGTGGGGATTGGATCATCCCTGGACTTCAGTCCTAAAGAGAGCCGTAGACGTATGTCTTCGAGAATGAAGTCCTTGGTGGACTTGAGGGGATTGGATCATCCCTGGACTTCAGTCCTAAAGAGAGCCGTAGACGTATGTCTTCGAGAATGAAGTCCTTGGTGGACTTGAGGGGATTGGATCATCCCTGGACTTCAGTCCTAAAGAGAGCCGTAGACGTATGTCTTCGAGAATGAATTCCTTGGTGGACTTGAGGGGATTGGATCATCCCTGGACTTCAGTCCTAAAGAGAGCCGTAGACGTATGTCTCCGAGAACAAAATCCTGAATGAACAGGTAAGGGGATTGGATCGTTCTCAGACTTTAGTCCTTTGAATTGAGCCATAGACATGATGTCTCCTAGAACTAAATCCTGAATGAACAGGTAAGGGGATTGGATCGTCCTCAGACTATGGTCCTTTGAATTGAGCCGTAGACATGAGGTCTCCGAGAATTGAATGATAGGACTGGATCGTCCCTGGACTTCGGTTCAAAAGGTACATGATAGGACTGGATCGTCCCTGGACCTTGGTTCAAAATGTACGTGACAAATCCTAGAATTGTTCTAGGTTACATCCAGCATGAAACAGGACCGACTCTGTAGATGTGATACATCCAGCATGAAACAGGGATGGCTCTGTAGATGTGATACATCCAGCATGAAACAGGGCTGGCTCTGTAGATGTGATACATCCAGCATGAAACAGGGCTGGCTCTGTAGATGTGATACATCCAGCATGAAACAGGGCTGGCTCTGTAGATGTGATACATCCAGCATGAAACAGGGCTGGCTCTGTAGATGTGATACATCCAGCATGAAACAGGGCTGGCTCTGTAGATGTGATACATCCAGCATGAAACAGGGTTGGCTCTGTAGATGTGATACATCCAGCATGAAACAGGGCTGGCTCTGTAGATGTGATACATCCAGCATGAAACAGGGTTGGCTCTGTAGATATGATACATCCAGCATGAAACAAGGCTGGCTCTGTAGATGTGACACATCCAGTATGAAAAAGGACTGGCTCTGTGGCGGTAAATCCTAGATCTGATCTAGGTCACATCCAGTATGAAAAAGGACTGGCACTGTGGTTGGGATTGGATCGTCCCTAGACATGAGACTTGTCTTAAAGAGATAAGGATTGATCATCCTGGAACTTGATCTGGATTGCATAATCCATGGACCTATGTCCTAAAGAGAGCAGGATTAATCATCCTGTAATATGATCGTGTGATGACGATGCTGCCGATCGTGTGATGACGATGTTGATCGTATGATGACGATGCTGCCGATCGTGTGATGACGATGTTGATCGTATGATGACGATGCTGCTGATCGTGTGATGACGATGCTGCCGATCGTGTGATGACGATGTTGATCGTATGATGACGATGCTGATCGTGTGATGATGATGCTGATTGTATGATGACGATGCTGATTGTATGATGACGATGCTGCTGATCGTGTGATGACGATGTTGATGATCGTATGATGACGATGCTGATGATCGTGTGATGACGATGTTGATGATCATGTGATGACGATGCTGATGATCGTGTGATGACAATGCTGATGATCGTGTGATGATGATGTTGATGATCGTGTGATCGTGTGATGATGATGATGATGACGATGCTGATGATCGAGTAATATCAACTCTGATGATGTTGATGTTCCAGTAACTAGTTGAGTTACTGATGATGATGAATTGAAGAAAGCTTCCGATGATATATAGATGATGTAGTCAATGACTCCTTGCTCCTGCAGATGTTGTTATAATATCCTTCTCGTTAAGGGGGAGTGTTGAATATTGTAACTTCTAAGAATATTATATTTGTACATTATTTATTCCGGAGATGTTACATCCCTCCGAGGTGATTCTATTATGTATCCGGAGATGTTTATTCCTCCGAGGAGTTGTGGCAACTAGGGTTATTAGACCCACCATGTGGGGGTCGGCCCAGTCAGTTATAATAGGGTATTTAACCTAATGGTTAAATACGAGCCTACATGTACTTGTGTAAAATATATGTCAGAGTAGTGTATAAATAGAGGAGGTGTGTTCCCCATTTGACACACTCACACACTTGAAAAGAGGAGCACTTGTCTGGGAGATTTGCTAAGGAGGATTAGAAGGAGGGAGCACATCTTGTATTTTGGTTTATCATCTTATTGAGGAAAGCTTTGCTGGGTTTTCTACCCCATGAGGGTTTCCCAGGATAAATCTGTGTCTCTTGTGTTTATGCTATGCTTGTTGTTTCTTCAGTGATCCTGTATATGCTATTATTGTGAAATAGAATGTAATGCTGCTATTTTCTGTCTTACCATATTGAATTTTAACATTTCTGACATCCCACCGAAGTTTGGTATCCTCTTATCCCGAGCATGGAGTAAACGGATAGGGGGTACCCTACAGATGGATCTGACTTATGCTACCATCCCTATGTTTGGAGGAGAAACTAAAAGGCTCTACAGGGAAAACCGGCTGGCTTATATCATCAGCAATGAGAAGAATTCTGTAAATCACCACATTTACGCAGTGGATACAGATTTTGGAGCATGTATCCTGCAAATAGATGATGATCAGGCAACCCCTTTACAACTCACAAAGCCCACTAGTCAGCAACCTGAGGAAGTAACCACTACTGTGTGGAGCATGTTTTTTGATGGGGCCAGTAGCCAGGCTTCAGTAGGCACAGGTGTGGTCTTGATCTCTCCTCTGAAGGACGTTACCCATTTGTCTTATAAACTGGAGTTCAAAAATACAAATAATATAGCAGAGTACGAGGCTTTGCTTTTAGGAGTCAAGGCTGCCAAAGAAATGGGAATCATGTGCCTGAAAATATTTGGGGATGCGAAGTTCATCATACAGCAAGTGAATGGAAATTATCAGGAAAAGAACGTCAGACTGAAGTCATACTGAGATGAGGTATGGAAACTCAGAGATTCCTTCATGTTTTTTGAGATTTCTTATATCCTGCGAGCCATGAACCACCTAGCCGATTCCCATGCTGTCTCTGCCAACACAATCATTCCTCCCATGCCTCCCAAGTTGAATTATGATATCCAAGTCAGGTACAGGCCATCCTTGCCTGATAATGTCAAATTTTGGAAAGTTTTTGAGAATGATGATGAGATTAGTAGATTTCTCCAGGTTGTTGACGAATTTTCCGATATGCATATTGACCAAGAAAACCTGAATATAGAAGAATCTCAAAGATCTAAGTTGAAGGGGAAAATAGGCCAACATGACATTGTTCAATTGCCAGGAAATCACATACCTAGGGGCCTAGTACCTCTCGAAAGGTTGTTTGACCATAATGACATCCCCTTTAAACCTATGAGTGAGGAAAAAGACCCAGCTGTCCATGAACACAATATAGGCAGCCAAGATCACCCCAAATTCATAAATATGTCCACTGAGTTGACAGTTGATCAAAGGTCAGGTTACTGCAGCCTCGTAAATAATTTTGCAGATGCATTGGCTTGGGAATACAGTGACCTGAAAACTTATGATGAGGACACCATTCAACATAGAAATCCACTGGAAAAGGGCACCACCCCTTTTAAACAGAAGCTAAGGCCTATCAACCCTCTCCTGCTACCTGTGATCAAGAGGGAAATAAAAAAGCTCCTTGACACTAAGATTATAATCCCGCTAAGGTATTCTAAGTGGGTAGCCAATTTGGTAATAGTAAGAAAGAAGAATGGTGAAGTCAAGCTATGTGTCTATTTCAGGAACCTAAACAAAGGTTCCCAAAAAGATAACTACCCTCTTCCCAAGATGGAGCACTTACTGTAGAGAGTGTCAGGAGAAGATAGCCTTTACCACTCCCTGGGGTACCTTCATGTACGCCAAGATGCCATTTGGACTGATGAATGTTGGGGCCACTTTTGAGAGGGCCATGGATATAGCGTTTGTGGGGATTAAGGATAAATTTGTACTCATATATCTCGATGATATCACAGTGTACTCAAACAGTCACGAAGAACATTTGCAGCACCTAAGGGAGGTCTTCCTTAAATGTAGACAGTTTGGAATTTCTTTGAATCCTAAGAAGTCACAGTTTGCTCTTGGGGAGGGAAAGCTCCTGGGCCACATAGTTTCAGCACAGGGAGTGAGGATTGATCCAGTTCAAGTTGAAGCGATTCAAAAGGTATCTATACCAAGGTCGAAAAAGGATATCCAGTCTTTCCTCGGTAAGATAAATTTCGTCAGGAGGTTCATTCAAAAATTTTCTAAGCTGGTAAAGCACATAACCTCCATGCTAAAAAAGGGAGCTGAAACCAAATGGACGGAAAGGGCAAGGCACTCTTTCGAAGCCATCAAGCAGGCTATCATGGAAGCTTCTACCTTGATTAGCCCAGATTACACCAAGGTGTTCTATATTTTCTCTTTTGCTTCCCATGATATAGTGGCAGTAGTCTTACTACAGAAAGATGACGAAGGGCTTGATCATCTAATTGCCTTCTTCAGCAAAACATTGAGGGATGTTGAGCTGAATTACGATCCCATAGAGAAACAGGCCTATGCTCTAATAAAATCATTAAAAGCATTCCGAATTTATATCCTATATGCGAAGGTTATAGCCTATGTCTCTTCAGCTTCTGTAAAGGATGTCTTAACTCAGTCTGACATTGATGGCAAGAGGGCCAAATGGATCGCCAGGCTGATCGAATTCGACATAGAAGTGAAACCCGCCAGGCTAGTAAAAGGCCAAGGTCTGGCCAAGTTGATGGTTGAAGAGAATTGCAGACTGTTAGACATTAATTTCATCGGGATAAATTCTAAAAATTTGCCAACAGAGGTAGCTACAGCAGAACAATGTAACAGCCAACAGGTGGCTGAAAATTTGCTTTCATGCGAGTGGTATTCATGTATCATTCATTTCCTGCAAAATTTAGAAGTTCCCCCTGGACTTAGTACAACTCAGGCACGCTCTCTCAAGCTCAAATCTATAAAATTTTGCATAAGCGATAATCTGATGTACTGGAAAGACCCTGCTGGAGTCCTGTTAAGGTGTTTAGACAAAGAGGAATCAGGCCAAGTCATGCACCACTTCCATTCAAGCATATGTGGGGGGCATCATTACTGGAAAACTACTGCCCACGAGATTCTAAGGGCTGGGTACTATTGGCCTTGTTTGTTCTCTGACGTATACACTTCTGTGAAAACTTGTGACAAATGCCAAAGATTCACGGGAAAACAACAGCTGAAATCCCTCCCCTTGAAACCTATTGTGGTTAATGGTCCTTTCCAGCAATGGGGCCTTGACTTCATAGGGGAGATCAATCCTTCATCCAGCGGCCAACACAGATGGATCCTGGTAGCCACTGATTATTTCACCAAATGGAGAGAGGCAATTCCCACCAGGAATGCTAACCATCAGGTTATCATCAAATTGTTATATGAAAACATCCTCACCAGATTCGGTTGCCCAAAAAGGCTGGTAACTGATAATGCACCTGCTTTCAAAGATAAAGAGTTATTCCACATGTGCAAATCAACGGGCATTCAGTTAGTTCACTCCACTCCTCACTACCCTCAAGGCAATGGCCTCGTTGAATCTTCCAATAAAAGCCTAGTCAGGATCATCAAAAAACTATTGGAGGAAAATCAAAGGAGTTGGGATTCAAAGCTAAAATTTGCCCTCTGGGCTGACAGGGTGACAAATAAGAAATCTATAGGGACCTCTCCTTTCAAATTAGTTTATGGTACTGATGCCATTTTTCCAGTCCAGCTAATCCTGCCAGTGACTAAATTCATTCAAGAGGAACAGGATGAACCAAATGACATGGTGAGAAGAATGCTCGATTTGGTTGAATTGCAGCAGACCAGAGAACAATTAGTGGAAAGGTCAGAAGCTCATCAGGAAAAAATAAAAGGCACCTTTGACAAGAAGGCCAAGATGGACAATTTTCAGGTGGGAGACTGGGTATTGAAATGGGATGCCCCTAGGTAGGACAAAGGTAAACACGGCAAGTTTGATTCTCTCTGGACAGGTCCTTACGTAATAACTCAAGCAAAGCAGAACAATACCTTCAAACTGCAAAGTATGGAAGATGTTTGGTGGCCCAGTCAATGGGCATTTCCTGAAACTTTATTTCGTCTAAGGCTTCACAGCTTGGTCACTGTAAATACCATTTTATTTTCAATTTTTTTTTTGTCTTGTTTACAAATAACTCCATGCCCAATGGAACACTAGAAGTTAGGGTTAGAGTTTTGTTTTTTTTAGGGAAAGGCATTTAGTATGTGGTTCTTGGAACCTCGCTAGGAGGTTTCCATCCCCAAATATATCAATCAGCACTAAATAAATAATAATAAATTATAATAATTAAAAGATGCAACTCTTTATGAAGAGTCACCAAGATTCTCTTTAGGTATTATATATATAGGACCTCTTATTTGTAATCTCATCATCTCTTATTTATATAAATTTAGTACATACTTGTTTATTTATGGATTATTTGTCCTATTTCTATTAGATGTTTCCTTAGTGACAAACTTAGTTCGTCACATTTGGTATCAAAGCCTTGTTTCCTGATCCGGTCCTTAGCGATCATTTATCAGACTTTTTCTAATTCGACCTTTGGCAATCCCTATTTTTAGAGATTCTCTAATCCCAACTCTTTGACCAAAATTAGGCCATTAACCATTAAAAATAAAAATCAATCCGCTACTAATTGAAGAAAAGAATCAGGACTAGTCATTATGCTGTGAAATCAAGTAAAACGAGAACTAGAAAGAGATCGAGCCATCACTCCCATCCAAACATTATGTTGTTGTCACATAAAGAGAGTTGCCATTAAAAATACATCTCAACCTACTTAATTGCCTCTTCGATGCATGTTGTGGAAGATTTTTTGTAGAGATCAACAGTAATTATTCCTCACTTCAATTCAGTGGTGGGACTACGCTACCAATTAATTTTGAAAAATTTGTGAGCCGTCGGTGGGAAAATTTAGTTGCACTAGTGCTATAACCACCCTTTGGGAAATTAAAGTAGCATTTATGAGTTCTAAGTTTCAAAAGGTTAAACGGAGCTAGCATTCATGGGTCAAACGGAGCAACTATTTGGGTCATGCCAACAACCATGGATCTTCCTATAGAAGCTGATAAAATCATGATTGAACTTGCAACCACCCTACATTGGCACAAAGTAATTGTCGGGAACCGTCATCCATTACTTGGTGTGGGAGTAAGTGTTATAGCCACCTATTAAAACAATAATCCTAGTTGAGGAAGAAACTATACTCGTGATAGCACCCTCAAATTTAGTGGTAATTTGTATAAGGTTAAAATAGAGTTAGATTTGAGTAATTAACTTGAATGGAAAATAGTGGAAGGGTTGCTACATATCTATTTTTCTTAAAACGCTGCCAAAAGATACCACTCGCTACCAAGAGCGCATAAGTCGTAACTAGTGACAAGGATTCACGTTTGCTCACTTATTGGGAACCAATTGTTTTTTAGTTAATGAACTGAATACAAAGATCTTAGTAAATCGAAGGACCTTTACATTCAAAGGGATATTCAATTGTCCTAAAGGAAATAAGAAAAGGTTACAAAGGAAAAGATACCACTAGAAGACGAAGTCAGGGCCCTTGGGAATTGTGTTCGTTCATCATATGAAGCTTCATTATACTAACCAAGGTGTATTATTATTAAAGGAGACGTATTGATATTAAAGGAGAAAAAGAAGTTTAACTTGGTATTTCATAAAAGGGGAAAAGTTATTATAGTTAAAAATAATATTAAAAGGAGTTTACCTTTAATTTTGAAAGTCCTTTTGCTTAATTATTATAATTTCTCAATTGGATTGGTGGATTCGAGCTTTGATTTGATGCAGTTGTGCTAGGTTTTAGGGTTCCTGATATTTTCTCGATTATCAAGGGTTGCATGTCCTCTCAGCGGCCTGATTCTTCTGTTGTAATGGGGACCAAGGGGGTGAAAAACCCCTCCTTCTCGAATGCAATTCTGGGAAACACCAATGATAATGGGGATTTTACTCGCCCCTCATTTTTTGCTCTGGAGACCATCATGGAGCAAGACATGATAGCATATATTGACAAGGGAAAAGCTACATCTCAATGTGCCTCTCCTTCACATCCAAATCTATCTTGCGCCTGGGAGCCTGGACAGTGTATTCCGCAGACGCCATCTCCTCCCTGATATGTGATTCAAACTGAGAGGGTTGCTAAGAACTCTCGATACATTAGAGACCACGTGTTGATAAGTAAGTTTCTCGAGCTCTGGCCTACAGAGTGAGATCTTGTGAAATGGATCCAAGTCTGGTGGAAACCTAAGGGTCACTTCGAGCTACGACTCGGATCCAAGGGTTTCTTTACAACTCTTTTCCATAATCTTGAAGACAAAAGGCGGGTTTTTTGAAAATGGGACATATTTCATCAACTCCACTAGGCTCTTCATGAAATTCTGGATAGATTGGTTTAACCCAAAAAAGTAGGACTTCAAGCATGCTCCGGTCTGGATCTTTCTCTAATCTTTGTCCCAAGAATTTTGGCTTGAATAAATCTTAATTGGGATAGGCAATACCCTATGCCACTAGTCAAATTGGTAGAAGCTACCAAACAACGTAGGTATACCTCTTATGCTCGGATATGTGTTTACATGGACATCTCACAACCGCTCCTAGGATCCATCTCTCTGAAATACCAAGATGAAGACTCAGAGAAAACAATCAACTATAAGCACATACCTTGTAGGTGTCGTGAGTGCCATGTCCATGGGCACCTATTCAGGGATTGTCCATTGAATGTTCAACCCAACACCACCCCTCAAGAAGAAGAGATCCAAAAAGATGTGTTTACCCAGGTCCAAGCCAGGCGATGAAGTAAAAAAAAAAAAAAAAAAAAAAAAAAAAAAAAAAAAAAAACACATTGAAGAAGTCATTAGTGATAGCTTTGACCAACAACTCCTTTGAAATCCTCAATGACCTTCAATCAGATCCTGTCATAATACAGGAAAATCTAACTAAGGGGAAACACTCCATCTTAGATCTTCCTGCTCTGAGATCAAATCCAGTTGCATCCCAGCTTTTGTTGGATACAACTGTGACTGCTCCTGATCTGGTAGAAGATGACGCGATGGAGGCTAATTTGGACTATCAATAACTAGAAGGCATTGATCTTGTCCAGTTGGAAAATGCCTATCGAATCAAGAACTTGCTAGCCTTACTAAGGGATCAGTTACAAACGGTGCATAAGGCTTTCCTGAAATCCTCATCGAGAGCTTCAAGCCTTGGTGTCAAATCAAGCCTAGGACTTGGAATTCACAAAGACCCCCTCAAGGACTAGTGCAAAGACATAAAGGACAAGAAACAACTTGGTAGAAAATCAACCCATCAATTAATCAAGGAGGTCGGGAATTTCATGGTAAATTCTGGACAAATCCAAGTGATCACCAATCGGTTTCAACCCCTCCCCTCCAAAACTTTGCAATGAAGATTATATCATGGAATATAAGAGGCATGAATGGAAGGATCAATCATTGTCACCTTCGGAAATATATTATGGAGGAAAATCCTAACATCCTATTTCTTCAGGAAACTAAATGTGCAGACAAAGAGGCCAATTCCATCCTTTCAAAATTTTGAAAAAATGGCAATTTTGAAATATCTGATTCCCGCAAATCCTTTGGTGTATTATCTCTCCTCTGGAACCCTATGATGGTATTGATAGACAATATCTTTTCCACCCGATGGAATCTCTCATCCAAATTCAGGATCATTGGCTCAAATCATGAAGGTGTCATTACCAATGCTTATGGCCCAACTTCAATGCAAGAAAAAATTGACTTCTTAGCTGATATCGAGGGACTTCAAGCAATCATATAGATGAAAATGTTGGATCCTTGGGGGATTTTGTTAAGTTTAAACCAAATAGACTAGCAAGATCACTGAAAGAAACACAATCACAAGATAGACACAGAATATACCCTGGAAAACCCTCATGGGGTAGAAAACCCAGCAAAGCTTTCCTCAATAAGATGATCAACCAAAATACAAGATGTGCTCCCTCCTTCTTTGTCACCTTAGCAGATCTCCCAGACAAGTACACTATCTTTTCACAAGTAAGGGAGTGTATCTAATGAGGAGTTCACCTCCTCTATTTATACTGACTCCTCACTGACTAAAATACCTAATGGGGCCGACCTCTCTTGGAGAAGTCTAATAACCCCTAAAATATAATATTAGGGTCGACCCCCACATGGTGGGTCTAATAAGCCTAGTTACCACAACTCCTCGGAGGAATAAACATCTCCGGATACATATTAGAGTCACCTCGGAGGGATGGAACATCTCCGGAATAATAATGTACAAATATAATATTCTTAGAAGTTACAATATTCAACACTCCCCCTTAACGAGAAGGATATTATAACAACATCTGCAGGAGCAAGGAGTCATCAACTACATCATACATGATACATCTATAAATCATCGGAAGCTTTCTTCAATTCATCATCATCAGTAACTCAACCAGTTACTGGAACATTAACATCATCATCATCGTCATCTTACAATCATCAGTATCGTCATCGCACGATCATCAGCATCGTCATCGCACAATCATCAGCATCATCATCGCATGACCATCAGCATCGTCATCTCACGATCATCAGCATCGTCATCTTACGATCATCAGCATCGTCATCGCACGATCATCAGCATCGTCATGGCCCGATCATCATCATTGTTCTCTTTAGGACATAGGTCCGTGGATGATACAATCCAGATCAAGTTCCAGGATGATCAGTCCTTATCATTTTAAGACAAGTCTTATGTCTAGGGACGATGCAATCCCGATCCAGTTCCAGGATGATCAGTCCTTATCATTTTAAGACAAGTCTTATGTCTAGGGACGATGCAATCCCGATCCAGTTCCAGGATGATGCAATCCCGATCCAGTTCCAGGATGATCAGTCCTTATCATTCTAAGACAAGTCTCATGTCTAGGGACGATGCAATCCAGATCCAGTTCCAGGATGATCAGTCCTTATCCATTTAAGAAAAGTCTCATGTCTAGGGACGATGCAATCCCGATCCAGTTCCAGGATGATCAGTCCTTATCCATTTAAGACAAATCTCATGTCTAGGGACGATGCAATCCCGATCCAATTCTAGGATGATCAGTCCTTATCCATTTAAGACAAATCTCATGTCTAGGGACGATGCAATCCCGATCCAGTTCCAGGATGATCAGTCCTTATCCATTTAAGACAAATCTCATGTCTAGGGACGATGCAATCCCGATCCAGTTCCAGGATGATCAGTCCTTATCCATTTAAGACAAATCTCATGTCTAGGGACGATGCAATCCCGATCCAGTTCCAGGATGATCAGTCCTTATCCATTTAAGACAAATCTCATGTCTAGGGACGATGCAATCCCGATCCAGTTCCAGGATGATTAGTCCTTATCCATTTAAGACAAATCTCATGTCTAGGGACGATGCAATCCCGATCCAGTTCCAGGATGATCAGTCCTTATCCATTTAAGACAAATCTCATGTCTAGGGACGATGCAATCCCGATCCAGTTCCAGGATGATCAGTCCTTATCCATTTAAGACAAATCTCATGTCTAGGGACGATGCAATCCTGATCACGTACATTTTGAACCGAGGTCCAGGGACGATGCAGTCCTATCTTCCATTCTCGGAGACATCTGTCTACGGCTCACTTTAGGACTGAAGTCCAGGGATGATTCAATCCTTTTTCTTTCTCGGAGACATCTGTCTACGGCTCACTTTAGAACTGAAGTTCAAAGATGATACAATCGTATCATGTCCACCAAGGACTTCATTCTCGGAGACATCATGTCTACGGCTCACTTTAGGATGATGCAATCCTATCATGTCCATCAAGGACTTCATTCTCGGAGACATCATGTCTACGGCTCTTTTCAGGATGATGCAATCCTCACATGTATTCTCATCAATACAGGTACAAGTATCCTCATCCATACAAGTACATTTTAATCAATACATGTATCATAAAACATATGTATTCTTACTAATACATTTAATATTAAAAGCATGTGTTCTCACTAATACATCAAAAGCATGTATACATCTAGCATGCATTCTTTATCAAAATCATGTATACATCTAACATCAAAAGCATGTATTCTCACTAATACATCTATCGTCAAAAGCATGTATACATCTAACATCAAAAGCATGTATTGTCACTAATACATCTATCATCAAAAGCATGTATACATCTAACATCAAAAGCATGTATTCTCACTAATAGATCTATCATCAAAAGCATGTATACATCTAACATCAAAAGCATGTATTCTCACTAATACATCTATCATCAAAAGCATGTATACATCTAACATCAAAAGCATGTATTCTCACTAATACATCTATCATCAAAAGCATGTATAAGTAATGACTAAGTGTTTTAAGCATAAGAATCCTAAATCTAAATATTTCTAAGTATGTAGGTGTGGTGAACAGGTAACCTCATCATCAATTTGTGTTTGATGAGGCAATCTCATCATTAGTGACTATGCTACTCCCCCTTTCGAGGAGGGTCCTTTTGAACTACACCAAGCTTGTCTCGGAAGTGTTCAAATTTTACTCGAGACAGAGGTTTGGTCAAAATATCTGCAATCTGATCCTCAGTACTTACATACTCGAGCTTGATAGCTCCTCTCTGCACCATATCTCGTATATAAAAGTATCGGATCTCTATGTGTTTTGACTTATCGTGGAATACAGGATTTTCTGTCATTTTAATGCAGCTTTGATTGTCACACAGAATCACAGTGGGATCCATTTCTAAGTCAAACACTCCAGATAGTAGTTTCTGAAGCCATACTGCTTCACAGCTGGCAGAGCAGGCAGCTATGTATTCTACTTCAGCAATACTGAGGGCCACACTGGATTGTTTCTTGCTGTACCAAGAGATCATGGCAGATCCAAGACCATAACATCCACCTGATGTACTTTTTCTGTCTGAGACACTTCCTGCCCAATCAGAATCTGAGTAACCATGTAACTTGAGTTCATGACCTCCAAGATAATATAAACCAAAATCCAATGTACCTTTTAGGTATCTCATCACATGCTTTGCAGCTATTAAATGGACCTTTCTAGGTTCTACTAGATACTGACTTAGAGTATTTACAGCAAAGCAAATATCTGGCCTAGTATTTGTTAAATACATTAATGACCCGATGATTTGTCTATAAAGAGTTAGGTCCACTAGTTCTGATGAGTCATTAACTAATATCTTTAGGTTGGAGTCCATGGGAGTGGCCATGGGTTTACATTCCAACATATCAAATATTTTTAGAATTTCCACAACATACTTACCTTGATTTAGAAATATTCCTTTTGGTTCTTGCCATACTTCTAGACCTAAGAAGTAGTGCATTAATCCAAGATCTTTCATCTCGAATTCTGAAGAAAGCTTCTTCTTGCTTTCAATAATCTGTTTCTCATTTCCAGTTAGAAATAGATCATCTACATATAACAACAATATAACTGGTTCATCATCCATCACTTTGAGGTAAAGATTGGGGTCAGCTTTACTCTTGGTAAAGCCCATGCTTGTTAAGAAATTGTCAATCCTTCCGTACCAAGCCCTGGGGGCTTGCTTCAATCCATATAATGCCTTTTTCAGTTTGCATACATGAGTCCTTCCGTCTTTAACCTCAAACCCTTGTGGTTGTTATATGTATACTTCTTCTTCAATTACACCATTCATAAAAGTTGTCTTAACATCCATTTGGTGTAATTTCCACTTCATCATGGATGCAAGTGCCATGATAGTTCTAATTGAAGTATACCTAGCAACTGGTGCAAATGTTTCTTCATATTCAATTCCCTCCTTCTGAGAGAACCCTCTGGCTACAAATCTTGCCTTGTATTTTTCAATGCTACCATCTGCAGCATGTTTTATTTTGAAGATCCATTTGGAAGAGACCACACTTTTATCTTTGGGTTTGGGAACTATATCCCAAACATCATTTTTCATTATTGACTGATATTCTTCTGTCATTGCTTCTACCCATTCTTTCTTCTGAGCTGCCTCTTCATAGCTAGTGGGTAGTTGATCCACAAGATCACACATCAAGGCCATATAGTTGGACACTAGCTTTGGTTTCTTTCTTTCTCTGGTGGATCCTTCAAGAACCCCATATCTTTCAGCCCCTTGAATAATATCTATGGCCCATGCTGGCCTTCTTTTCTTAGATAAATCTGTAATGAGAGGTTCTTGTGGTTCCAACATGTCATGGTCCTCTGGTGAATCATTTTTAGGAATGTGAGCAGCCTCTGTGAATCTGGGAGAGGGATCTTCTTCATAGATTTCTTCAATTTGGCACTTCCTAGATTTCTTGAGAGCTGCTTCTTCATCAAATGTTACATCTCTACTGATTTATATATGATGAAAACCTGGTATGTAAATCCTGAAGGCTTTGGATGATTCACAATAACCAACAAAAATTCCCTTCTTACCAGAGGGATCCAACTTGGTTCTCTTTTCTTTTGGAATGTGGATGTACACAGGACACCCAAATATTTTAAGATGACTTACCTCAGGCTTCTTTCCTGTAAACACTTCTTCTGGAGTTTTGAAATCAAGAGCACTATGAGATAGTCTATTTTGCACATATACTGTTGTCTTGGCTGCTTCAGCCCATAGATACATGGGAAGATCTTGGTCATGTATCATAGTCTTCACAGCTTCCATGATGGTTCTATTTTTCCTCTCAGCAACCCCATTTTGTTGGGGATTGTAGGGAGTGGTTAGTTCTCTCTTAATTCCAGCTTCTTTACAAAATTATTCAAATTCTTTTGAAGTATATTCTCCACCATTATCTGTTCTGAGAATCTTGATTCTCTTTTCTGAGAGATTTTCTATTAGAGCCTTGAATTCTTTGAACTTTCCAAAGACTTCATTCTTACCTTTTAGAAAGTATATCCAAGTTTTCCTTGAATGGTCATCAATAAATGAAAGATAGTATTCAAACCCACTTAGAGAAGTGGTGGGCATTGGACCACATACATCTGAGTGTATTAGCTCCAAGATGCTTTTGGTCTTTGTTTCACTTTTTGGAAAGGGATTCTTGATATTCTTCCCTTTCTTACACCCTTTACATGAGCCATCATGATCAGCCTTCAAGTCTGGTAACCCTGTGACCACCTTGCTTACATAAGGTAATGCTTTGTAGTTAATGTGAGCTAATCTTCTATGCCATAGCTCACTGGGACTAGACATTTCATGAGCAAGGGCAGTTTCTGGATGACCCTTGAGCTTATAGAGACCTCCTTCTTCTTCACCAATGACAACTGCATCTTTAATTGACTTTCCTTTGGACCACATGAGTACTTGTCCATCTATGAAAGCCACCCTAAAGCCTTTCTTATCTAGTGCTGAGATAGAGAGAAGGTTCTTCGTTAAACCTGGTACCTATAAGACTTCTTTCATCTTCAAGGGAGTTCTAGAATCAAGCTTGTATCTTGCTTCACCAATTCCCTTGATGGGATATTGATAATCATCTCCTAGAGATACCTTTTGGGGTGAGGACTTTTCTTCAATTCTTGAGAAGGTTTTCTTTTGACCTGTCATGTGCTTTGAAGCACCACTGTCAATGAGCCATGTATCTTTACTAGGAGACACAGATCCAGAGAGTGCAGAAAATAGGACATATTCTTCTGGATCTTCTTTCTTTACTTTAGATCTTTTCCTTTGAGGCCTTTCCTCCTCTTCTTCTTCTTCTTCTTCTTCTTCTTCCTCTTCACTATCATTTTCTGCCATATGTGCATGATGTCTTTTGTGAACAAACTTATTCTTCTTCTTTCCTGGAAGAGTACAGTCTTTAGCATAGTGTCCTAGTTTAAAACAATTATAACATTGGACTGTGGAGAGGTCTCTTTCTGAGTTTGTTCCTCCTTTCCTTTTGAATCTATGAGAGGGTTGAGACCTTTTGTAGTTCACCTTCTTGAAGTGGCCTCTCTTTCCTCTTTTGGTGTGGGTGCCCAAGGCTTGGTCATCCTCCTTAAGAAGAGATTCTCTGTTGGCTACCCTAGCCTCTTCTTGAACACAGTCCTCCCATACTACATCAAACTTCATGCTTTCTTTTCTGGCACACATGGTTTGTATGAAAGATTCCCAAGGTCTAGTGAGACCATTTAGGGTTGTCATCACAAGTTCATCTTCATCAAGAGTATCACCAATGGCATCTAATTGATCCTTGATTAGAGAGACTCTTGAGAATTAATCTTGAATGGATTCTCCTTTGTGCATTTTGGTACTTTCAACTGAGTCCTTAAATTCATCTTCCTATTGATGTTCTTTCCTTCATACATCCTTCCCAGAGCATCATACATTTCCTTTGGAGTCTTCTTGGAGGCCACTTGGGGAATCAAGTGGTCTTTAATAGAATCAGCTATGATGATCTTTGCCCTAATCAAATCCTTCCTATGCTTCTCTTTGGCTTCATCTCCTTCTGGTTCTGCAACTTCATCCTTGATATAATGAGCAAGATCATTCTCTTCAAGTATGAGACCAATTCTATACTTCCATGCCCGGAAATTCTCTATACCTTCTAGCTTGTCTTCAAGATTAGTATTTGGAGCCATCTTCTCTTGGGGGAGTCCAAGAGACAGAGTAGGACTTACCTGGAAATATTACCTTTTTGCTTTTCCGGATCCTAGGACAGAATTTTTGATTTTATCGCACTTTTGATAGAATTAGGGTTTGACTTTTCCAGAGTTCTACCCAACCAAAAAGTTCGATCTAGAGCTCAAAAGAATGGTCTTGAGAAGTGCTATCCATCCATTTAATCAGATTTCAACAATACCAACTTTCTGCTGATACCAATTTCTCACTTATCGCACTTTTGGTAGAATTAGGGTTTGACTTTCCTGGAGTTCTACCCAACCAAAAAGTTCGATCTAGGGTTCAAAAGAAAGGTCTTGAGAAGGGCTATCCACCCATGTAATCAAGTTTCAACAATACCAACTTTCTGTTGAAACCAATTTCTCACTTATCACACTTTTGGTAGAATTAGGGTTTGACTTTCCCGGAGTTCTACCCAACCAAAAAGTTCGATCTAGGGTTCAAAAGAAAGGTCTTGAGAAGGGCTATCCACCCATGCAATCAGATTTCAACAATACCAACTTTCTGCTAAAACCCTAATCTTCACCGGAGAGAGAGAGAGATTCTTACCTTGTGAAAGATGTCCTATTAAGTCTAGCTCTGATACCATGTTAAGTTTAAACCAAATAGACTAGCAAGATCACTTAAAGAAACACAATCACAAGATAAACACAGAATATACCCTGGGAAACCCTCATGGGGTAGAAAACCCAGCAAAGCTTTCCTCAATAAGATGATCAACCAAAATACAAGATGTGCTCCCTCCTTCTTTGTCTCCTTAGCAGATCTCCTAGACAAGTGCGCTATCTTTTCACATGTGAGTGAGTGTATCTAATTAGGAGTTCACCTCCTCTATTTATACTAACTCCTCACTGACTAAAATACCTAATGGGGCCGACCTCTCCTGGAGAAGTCTAATAACCCCTAAAATATAATATTAGGGCCGACCCCCACATGGTGGGTCTAATAACCCTAGTTACCACAACTCCTCAGAGGAATAAACATCTCCGAATACATATTAGAGTCACCTCAGAGGGATGGAACATCTCCGGAATAATAATGTACAAATATAATATTCTTAGAAGTTACAATATTCAACAGATTTCAACATTATCACCTCTCTGGAAGAGAATCGTGGAGGTATTCGTCAATTAGATCAAGACAGCCTTAACTTCCAATCTCTTATTAGCCGTCTATGCCTTATTGACCTGGAAAACACCAATGGTGTCTTCACTTGGTCCAATCAAAGATCTGGAAATCAAAACATTGCATGTCGTCTTGATAGGTTTATGGTTTCTAATTCCCTTATGATGAACGGAATTCATATGGAGGTTTCTGTCCTTCCAACATTCGGTTCGAACCAATCCAGCTTTGGTTAGATATTTCAAGATCACCTTGTTGTTGGCCATTTCGATTTGAGAAGTTCTGGATCTCCCACCTAGATGTCAATGAGAAAATTCACCAATGGTGGGAGGAGGCTCTGGAGATTGAAGGTTCACTTATGTATAGATTCCAGCAAAAACTCAAATTCCTGTAGCAACGACTCATAAAATGGAGTAAGGAGTATTTTGGTAACATCTCTGAATCCTAGCACTCTCTAGAACAATGCCTCAAGGAGATTCAGGTGGAAATCATTGAGCATGGCATTACGGATTAGCTAAAAAATGAGGAATCCATCATCAAGCAGCAATTGGCCAAAAGAAACACATAAGAGGAGCTCCTATGGAAGCAAAAATCAAGGGTACAATGGCTCAAGGAAGGGGAGAGAAACATCAAAAAATTTCACAGATTGGTCATTTAGAGTAGGCATGTTAATCGTATCTTCAAGATCCAGAATGAATAAGATCAAATATTTGATTCTTGAAACCATCAAAATTAAGAAATGGACACCAAATTATCTTAAATGCTCGGTGGAGGAACAACGTATCTCAAGGAAATGGTTATACTCCCCTCTTGAATGTATTGTTGTTCCGACGCTCAAACCTCCATGCTCAAGAAGCTCATCAAAATGGCAGTTGCCCCCTTTTGGCTTTATCAAATTGAACTTGGATGAGGCCTCCAAGGGGAATCCTAGTCCGGTCGGATTTGGATTGGTGTTCAGAAATGATCAAGGAAGAATTTTGCACATTATTGGAGGGTCTATTGTTTTAGATTCCAACAATGCAACTGAATTATGGGCCCACTTCAGGGGCATCCAAGCGGCTACTATTCATGCTTACTCTCAACTCATCATCGAAGGGGACTCTCAAGTTGTTTTGAATGTTCTTTCAAAGTTAATCAATGCACAAGACCTAAAAAAATATCCCCTAGTTGGAGATTGTTGGCTCATCTGGATCTCCTACAGTCACTTCTCTCTCCGGACGTGGTTCTGATCCCCTCACATGTTAAACAGGATGCAAACAAGATTGTTCATAAGCTTGTCAATATAGGAATAAACCAACATTTAAATTATTTGGATTTTCTTGATGACGCTAACCCGATCTTTCGAGACTGCATTTTTCTTTCCAAATAGGTGGATCTACCCCTGGATGGGGTGACAGGTGATGCATGATGTGTTCCACATGGAGGAAGGTTAGGATGGGTGGGAGAAAGTACTTAATGTGGCCCATCCCTGGTTTAATGTTAACCCTTATAAATATGCAATAAATATGTCGTTTCATCTGCTCTGGGAGTTTAATGTGGTGTCCTTCCCAACGGTTCTGCACTAGTTCACAGTGGATGGCCTTAAATTCACATGTGGAGGATGTGATTTCTTCCCTGCTAAGGATATTTTCACCTGGCTTTTGGTGTACTTCAGCTATGAATTTGACAAGGAAATTATGGATTGGGGGGATTATTTCTTGCGAGCACTCTGGTCGACCTCCTAAAGGCATTGTCAAGTTCTCTGACAAATTGCAGGAAATTGGGTTTGCTTGGATCTGGTTCTGGAGCATGCCTATTCTCAGGGTTAGGGGGAATAGGCATGGGCGTGGTGGTTGTCCTTGGGCTTGGTGGCTGTCATGGGCATGGTGGTTGTCCTTGGGCTTGGGCTACTTTGGATTCCCCTCCCATGTCTGTTGTTTCAAGCGAGCGATCGTCTTCGGAGGACATGGATCTTTTGGCGGACGAGAGGATGCCTCAGGATGGCCAGAAGGAAAATGAATGGTCTTGTTTAGTGGAATGGTTCGACGATGTGGGGAACTTGCTTGATTTCAGGGAATGCATGATGCCATCTCGGCCTCAGTCTGGTATGCTTCCTCCGCCGCTGAATTTGTGTAAGCCCTTTTGTGCTCTTTGCTCCAAGGCTCTGCATTTGAATTATGAGGACAATTCTCCTTTGGTGCATGCCCTGTGTGATATGCATTTTCAGCATTGTTTTCATATGGAATATGTTTCCTTCAGATTGGAATTAATGGACAAGTAAATTGTTGTTATTCTCTCTATCCTCTCTAGTCATGGTTTGGACTCGCCATAAATGGATATTGTCAACCACGATACCATAACCGTTCGAGATGGAACTCCCAATCAGGAAATCGGACATCAGAATATTCATGATAATTCTTAGTTTTTATGTCATCTTTTGGTTTTGTTACTGCTCTTCTCTTAAATTTTGTACATGTATAGGGATATCAGTTTTGCTTACTGGATCGAGAAGCCATTTTTGTAATATGTATAAGCATCTCTCTTTTTTGAAATCCTAGGATTAGAGCGCCTCTGTCATGGCCCTCAAACTCTGATGTGTACTTCTTTTTCTGATATAATATGATGTTTTTCGTACATACAAAAAAAGTGTCATTTTGCTTAGTATACTAAAGTTTCAAGACAAAGAAGATATTTCGAGTAGAAAACAAAGGAATAAGTGAAGAGTTAAGGTATATTTTTCAACCAAAATCAAAATGGATTCTTGTAGTGAAGAAAGAATATTCCCTAGCACTTCAAAATTTTAAGCTTCAGTGTTATTTAGAATAAAAGGAACAATCAGAGGGAAAGATATTACTATTTATATTACTCTCGCTGAAAGCAATAATTATATTAGTGCTCAATTTGCTAACAAGTTAATGATTCCCGAGTCAAATATAGGCAAAAAGTTAAACTTTTGGGATAAGAAACAATATGAAATAAGCAACTTACAACTAAATATTTTAGCTTATAACTTCATATCACAATTCATTGTTATTTCCTTGTGGAGCAATGACGATGACCTAATTTTGGGATTACCTTGAATAGAAACATTGGGGACTTTTATCTTAAATGTCGAAAAGAAGTTTCTAACATTTTATTATAAGAAGAATAAAATCACATTGTAGGATGTTAAAATGAATTCATAGTCAAAATGTGTCATCTAAAGACTTCAACAATATCTCAAAGGTAATTGTTAACACCCAAAAAGTGCTCACTAGCTCATTCCCTTATTCACATTACCCATTTGTCCACTTTTCCACCATTTGAGCCTCTAAAACCTTCAAAAGGTCACCAAAAAGACCATAATACACCTTTTTCCCCTCAAAATATGTATTTTTCCTCAAAAAACCCTCAAAAAGGGTCCAAAATTCCCAAAAAACAATTAAAAGGGAATATTATTCAAAAAAAAAAAAAAAAAGACCTAAACCATGTTGGTCAATACCATTGGTTTCCTTAAACCATAATGGTATTCCCCATCACCAAAAAACTATAAAAAGGTGATAGGGGCTCCTCACTATTCATCCACATTCATCCTATCCTTATGCTGCCAAATTCACTTTTGAGAGTCCTAGCCTCACTTTTGAGTTTGAATATCCCCATTAGAACTTTGGAGAAGAAGAGACCATTGGACCATTGGAGCATCTCAACCTTGGAGTTGCTCAAACTCACCATCCTCACCATTTGAGGTAATACAAAAGATCAAATTTTTTATTTCTTGTTTTTCTCATAGATCTCATTGTTTATTGTTTTTAAATCTAGTTTTAATTCTTTGCACATGTTAGATCAGATTTAATACTATTTATATTAGTTTTTACTTTTACATTGAGACTGCTGCTATAAGTTAGCAGGTGCCCTTTAGCACATGCTTGGTTGAAAAACCAAGCAACAGTTTTTGGCGACTCCGCTGGTTTTCGAACTTTAAACTTTGGATTTAGAGATATTTTTTAGTTTTTTTTCTCTTTAAATTTGTAGATCTGCCATACTAGTCAGCCTCTTCATTGCAGTCCTAGCCTTTGGCCTGTTCTGCAGCTTCAAACGGCCCAAAATTTCATTTTTTGGGTTCGTTTTTTCGGCAACGTTTTCCGTTCGTCGCATCGCGACTTTCGGCCCGACAGTTGCGATTCACATCACAACTTTCAACCTATTTTCTGCGCTACACATCGCGACTATTAGCCTCATTTATGCGCTACACATCGCGGCGGTTAGCCTCATTTCCGCGCTGCACATCGCGGCTGTTACCCCCGTTTCCACGGGGCGCATCACGCCTTTTATCCTGATAACCACGATCCACCGCACGGGTTTTCCCTACATCGTCGCGATATCACATCGCGGATTTTAGCCCGAAAGACGCAATCCGCATCACGGCTTTGCCACCGACAGTCGCGATATTTCCTGTTTCGTACGGCACATTTTTCTAAGTTTTTCTTCCAGCCATCTCTCCTGCATTTTTTGGACAGCCCGCTGTTTTATTTTTGCAGCATTTAAAACTCATATTTATTTCCTATTTTATGCTTTGCTACATAATTGTTTGAAAAAAAATTCAGCTTAGTGAAAGAAAAAGAGTGAAGCATTTTGTAGTTAGAAATTCCATATTTTACAAATTAGAACCATAATTTTAATTTGTTTCGCCCAAGCGAGTTTATTTTTATGCTATTTGCTTTACCATAGTTTTTTAAAAGCATTCCTCGTATTTTTTGAAAAAAAATTAAAAGCATTTACATTTAAATCATTTTCCATATTTACATTGTTGTCTATTTCGCAAGTTAAAATCCTTATTTTAATTTGTAAATTTTTCGCCTAAGCGAGGCATCTTTGTTTTAAGTACATAACCACACCATCACACAATCTGTCACAATAAATCCAAGTGAGCCTTAAAATTCTCTTAACTCAACCAACATTCTAACCCCATTTGGGGAACACAAAAAGATTGTTGTAGTTAGGTAGGACTGAGGGGATAAGTATCCAAATAACACCCCTCACTCACTTACATGTTGAGACATAGTGGTACATTTAGGGTACCAAAATCCCTTATTATTTATTGACACAGTTTAAAACCAATTCGTCGGGAAGGCCTCTACCTTAGGAGGGTTGAAGTAGACAGACTGGTTCCGGAGGCCTGAGTGGACTACAACAATCCATTCAGTCACTGAAGGACACCTACTCGTTGTTCTCGTTGTACCACCCTTTTGGGAGTACAATGGTGATAGAACAAGAGCTGCAGATTCACCCAACCGGACATGTCATGAACAGGGTATCTTAGTGACCTATCTTCTAGGATTGTCTACCCAATGTCCCTCCCGGTAGGGGGATATATAGCCTTTGATTCTACACCTCATATTGTCTGACTTGGATTTCATCACCTTGCAGAGGATATGTCTTGTTGAGTCATAATACTTTTTAGTTAGGTGTTTGCATGCTCCATTACCTCCCTTTGGTCAGTAAGTACACATTTTTTCTATTTTTAGGAGTCGTTTGCATGTTGGTTTTTTTACCACATTTTATGATTACTCCACTTACTATATCACAACTATTACAGTAAGTGTTTTTGAGGTTGTTTGTTGGCCTGAGTGCCATTATTTTTTACGCTCCCCTCTTGCACACATGGTTGCATTAGGGCTTTCAAGCTTTCCACTCACCACCACCTAGTAGTTTTAAATTGATGACTGTCACCATTGAGTCCCCAAGATGTTCTCGACGTTTCCGGAGTGAACCCCCACAATACGGTTCACTTGACACCACTCGTCATAGACGAAGAGCATTGTCACTTGACTCTACACGTCATCGACGTAGAGCCCTGTCATCCAATTCTAACACACCTCATTTCACATCTGGCTCTGAGGAAGAATCCGAACATCGTACATACACAGCACCCACTAGCCCCATGGCTAGTTCGCATTTTGACTCCTTCTTCACAGGAACTGTTGGTGGAACATCCACCACACCCTCCACAACATTGGCCACTACTACAACAACTCCCTTAGGTATGCCTAACATGGGACCCCTTACCCAATACAGGACCCACACCTAACCTAGGCATGCCCACCATGGGAACTATACCTACTATCCCTACTACCACTCAGATTCCAACACCTATTGGACATCTTCCCAACCCATCTGTAACTCCCATTGCACTTGGTGGCACGGGCCCCTCCCACACTCCTTTGGGTGGAGGGCACATACCTCCCATGGCTAATATCCCCCTAGGGGGCAGTGGCCCAATACATAACGCTACCACTAGCACTTATTGCCCCATGACAATGCATTACCCCTCCGCCAGTTTTCCATTTATGGCTAGCCTTAACCTACCATACTTGGAAAGGCTAACAAATGATCCCATTAGACATGACCCTACTTGGCCCCCCATGCCCACAAAGCTCCCGTCAGACATCCAAAAGTTTGAAGGGAAGGATGGGGAAGACCCCCAAAACCATATCATGTCGTTTCACCTATGGTGTTCCTCAAACTCCATAGTCGATGATTCTATTCGACTCCGACTTTTACAAAGAACTTTCACTGGCTCGGTAGCCAAATGGTATATTGAGCAGCCACATGGGACACACCCCACGTTTACATCCCTCGCCTCAACTTTCCTACAGTTCTTTCAACTACCTGTACACTATGATGCAGGAGTAGAAATCCTACTGTCTTGTAGACAAAATACGGCCACCCATATCACAGATCACATCCATGAGTGGTGTTAGCACTTAGATTTTATTCTGGTTGTAAAAGAATAACACCTAAGGTAACCTATTTCAAACCAAGCTTTAGGTAGAAAACTCAGCCATTTTTCCACCAGAGAGGGCTCTCTCACAATACATATACAAGGACTGAAAAATATAAAAGTTCTCTCAAAATTTCTCAAAATTTCTCAAAAGGATTTTCTGGTTGAAAAGGAAAACAAGAAACGTTGGGCATGGATTCAAAGCTTCAAATATGTAATATGCCAGTAAGAGATTTATACCAAACAGATTTCCACAGAGGCAAGATAGCAATCATATTACAGTCAATTTGATTTTTTCCAGTGGTATAGAAAGAAATAATGACATTCCATCAACAATAGGCATATAACTAGGATGAATCCATTGTCAACTTTGGAGAAAATAGTGAATATTTAAATGCGATAAAACGAGGCATAACCAGTATGAATCTCGAATTATTTCAAATGTTCATTTAAATATATTTGGTGGTCCCACCACACCTCGTGCTTTGGTCCCACCATGCTTTTATATTTGGTGGTTCCACACGGTGCTGTGGTGGTTTATGATACCACCATATCACCTATGCGGACAAATGAGATTAGGACGCGTGCCCGACGGTATTGAGTCCGCAACCGCCCACAACTCCTTGCGACCGATCACTTTGGCGATGCGGGAAATGATATTAGCCGTAGATCTTGATCTCTATCATCTCCGCCGGCGAAACTTGGTCGGGATTTAATCATTTCAAAAAAATTGTTTTCGGACTTTGCATAAGTGGGTTTTCCTTCTTGTTTTTTGTATTTTATGTATTTTAAACCTTTCCTTCAACCCTTTTGTGGTAATTTCTTCTCCTTTTGGACATTTTAGCAAAACTTTTTTGGCTTTAGGCTTTCTCAGACATGGTGTCAACAACTGGCTCCAACTGGGGATGCTATCCTCCCTGTGAGGTAGCAAAGAACATCGTAGACCAAGTGCTTGATCCATTGGGCTACATTCAAACCACTTTTTCTCTTTTTTTTTTTTTTTTTTTTGAAGAGATATTTACACTGTACAAAAACTTTCTTTCACATCTGTCTTTTAGGAAAGATAATGTTTGAGGTGTCTCCCATTGACTGGTCCTCCAGGATAAAACTCTCCATTGCAATTTTTTAGGATAAATGCATTTTCTCCTTGACATCCTGCAACAATATATGGGCCTTTCCATAAATGCTCAAACTTTCCATGGTGATCTTCATTTCTGGAGTCCCACTTCAAAACCAAATCATTTATCTGAAAATCCCTTTCCTTAACTTTTCTGTCAAAAGTTTTCTTCATTTTTTCCTGATGCATTTGAGTTTTGTTATATGCTTTTGCTCTGACTTCATGCAATTCTATCATTTGATTTATTCTTCTTTGCATATGATTTGGTTCTTCATCGACTTCTTGTAATAATTTCATAACTGGCAATCCCAAAGAAACAGGGAAAATTACTTTTGTGTCGTACACCAACTGGAAAGGGGAAGTGCCAATTGCTCTCTTTGTACTCATTCTGTCCGCCCACAGAGCATATTTCAGTTTAGTGTGCCAAGCCCTTTTGTTATCTTCCAGCAACCTTTTTATGATTCTCACTAAACTTTTATTTGAAGATTCGGCCAATCCATTTCCTTGTGGATAATAAGCAGTTGAATGATTCAGATGTATGTGATATTTGTGACAAAAATTTATCATCTTTTTTGACTTGAATGCTGGAGCATTATCTGTCACTATCCTTTTAGGACAACCAAACCTGGACAAAATGCTTTCTTCCAAGAAGTTCATAATCACTGTTTCTGTAGCATTTCTGGTTGGGATAGCTTCAATCCATTTTGTGAAGTAATCTGTAGCCATCAGAATCCACTTATGTTGCCCTGAAGAATTTGGGTTAATCTCACCAATAAAATCTAAACCCCACTGTTGGAAAGGTGCTTCAACTGAAATAGGTTTCAACGGAAAAGGCAATAGTTCTCTTTTTCCATCAAAAATTTGACATTCATGACATTTCGTCACTTCTTTATATACATCCGAATACATGCTAGGCCAATAAAAACCAGCTCTAAGAATTTTGTTCACTGTAGCCTTCCATGAATGATGCCCTCCACACATACCTTTATGAAATTCCACCATAATATGCTGTGCTTCATTCTCTAATAGAAAATTTAACAGTATTCCTCCTGGATCTTTCCAGAACAAATATCCATCTAATATGCAAAACTTTGCTGCTTTCAATTTTACTGATCTTGCCCTAGTTTTTTCCATATTCGCAGGCGCTTGGAGATTCTGCAAGACATATACAATATCTACATACCAGGGGGATAAAGAGAAATCTTCAATTATCTGTGAATTTGAAACATTTCCGGTCGAAGTTTCAGAAATAAAATTCATACCGAGAGAGTCCCAATTTGTTTCCGTCATCATTTTAGCCAAACCTTGGCCCTTTATCAGTTTTGTAGGTTTAATGTCCAGGTCATATTCCAATAGCACGGCTATCCATTTTGCTCTTTTCCCCTCAGGATCTGGCTGGGTAAGAATGTCTTTCACTGCTGCTGATGGAACATGTGCTATTGTATGAGAATGCAAAATATATATCCTGAAATCTTTTAATGCTTTCACTAAAGCATAAGCTTGTTTCTCCATGATGTTGTATTTTAATTCTGCATCTCTCAGAATCTTACTAAAAAATGAAATTGGTTGTTCCGTACCTTCTTGATTCTTTTGCAACAATACCCCAGCTACTGTGTGTTCTGATGCATAAGTAAACATAATGAAATCCTTTGTATAATCTGGACTAATTAACACGGGTGCCTCAGTCAATGCTCTTTTAATGTTATCAAAGGATTGTCTTGCTTCTTCGGTCCATTTAATTTCCTTGTCTTTCCTTAGCATTTCAGTTATGTTTCTCATAATTTCAGCGAAACTAGGAATGAACCTTCTTAACCAATTTACTCTTCCAATAAATGACTGAATCTCCTTTTTGCTCATAGGGATTCCCACCTTTTGTATTGCGGATACTCTCTCCGGGTCAATTTTAATGCCTTCTTTTGATATGATGTGTCCCAATAATCTTCCTTCTTCCATGCAAAAATGAGATTTCTTTGGATTTAAGGAAATCCCAAATCTTCTACATTTTATAAAAACTCTTTCCAGATGCTTCCAGTGATCAGCGGCATTCTTTGAATAAACAGTGATATCATCCATGTATACTACCACAATTTTGTCCCTTTCATCTGCAAATGCAATATCCATGGCTCTCTGAAAGGTTGCGCCTGCATTCATCAAACCAAATGGCATTTTGGCGTACATAAATGTTCCCCATGGAGTAGTAAAAGCAGTTTTTTCTTGATCTTCTGGATGAACTTTAATTTGATTATAACCTGAGAAGCTGTCTAACATGGAAATTCTTTCATCTCCCACAACTCTTTGTAAAATCTAATCCATTTTAGGGAGTGGATAATTATCTTTCAAAGAAGCTCTGTTCAAATTTCTAAAATCTACGCACAGCCTTATCTCACCATTCTTTTTCCTTACTGGTACTAGGTTAGCTAGCCACTTGGAAAACCTCAAGGACACAATTATCTTAGCATCAAACAGCTTTCTCACCTCTTTTTCTATTACTGGAAGCAACTTGGGATTTATTCTTCTTAATTTCTGTTTAAAAGGCTTTTCATCTGGTTTGATTGGAATTGTATGTTGTATAACAGAAACGTCATATTCCTTCAGATCCTCATAGCTCCAAGCAAAAACATCCAAAAATCTTTTCATCACTTCCACGCTTTTATCTTCTTCCTTTCTTGGTAATTTCTTTGAAAGCTTTACCAATTTGGGATTCTTTTCAGAACCTAAATTGTAGTCTTTTACATCTTCAAGTTTAGGTTCTATCTTTGGATTTTTCACCACATCATTCTTATCAAATAATTTTTCTAAAGGAATCAAGCCTCTAGGGATAACATTATTCTTCAGCTGAATTATATCCTTACCTCCAATCCTTTGCTTGAATTTTTCTGTTTCTTTCGGAGAATCCACTTCATCTGGACCAATTTCATCACCTTCTGCATCAATAGACCTGTAATTGAACTCATCTGTCATTTCCAAAAAGCGTTTAATCTGCTAATCATCTTCAAAGACCTGCCAATGTTTGATATTGTCTGGAATAGATGGTCTGTGTATGACCTCAATATCATATTTCTTTTTCGAAAAGATGGGAGTTTTGAATGCAGCTCCTGTAGTGGCCAAGGAATCTGCTACAGTGTTGCTAACTCGGGGAATTGAAACAAAATCATGTTCATCGAAAAAAATTTCCAGTAAATCCCACACTTCATTTCTATAGGACCTCATTTTAGGATGTTTGGTCTGATAAATAGCTTTTACTTGATTTATAACCAATTCAGAATCTCCAAACACTTCAATCCTTTTTTCTTTTAAATCTCTCAACACGTTCAATCCCAGAATCAAAGCTTCATATTCTGCAACATTGTTGGTACATTCAAAATTCAATTGGGAAGAAAACATTAGGAATTCTCGATCAGGTGTAATTATCCATACTCCTGCACCCGCTCCTTCTCTGCTTCTAGCCCCATCAAAGTGCATTGTCCAGGTTCCTTCCTTTCTGATCTTTTCTCTTAACAATCTTTCTTTTTCATTTTCTTTAGGTTCAATTAAATCAATCTTTTTTTTAGATTCAACATCATTGTACAAAATGCAAGAACCCAAATCTGTATCTACTGCATATATAGCATGCTTCTCAGGTTCTTTTAAATCACTTACCAAATAAGCAGCCATCTTTTCAGCATATAATCTTCTGTGTACCCCCAACACCGGAACAGTAGCAAAAGACATATCCATCTGCAAAGTTCCTTTTAACTTTGAGGCCCATGACCTGGACAGTAACATACCAAACTTCGCTGGAATGTCAGCAACCACCACATCCATAAGAATACCTTTGGCTGGTATTTTACTGAGATTAACTGTCAAATCTTTTATCAACCCTAAACATTTAACTTTCCTTGAATCAAAAGAAAATAAGTCATCATATGGTCTTGTGATTTCCAATCCCAAAGATTCTACTACAAATTTTGGCATCAAATTATGAGAAGCTCCTGAATCTAACATACAATTATGCACAACTTTATCATGAATATTCAAATTCACATAGAAAGGAGAAACTTCTTCAACACTATTATCTTCCATTCTTGAACCCAAGCAGATATTAGGAGTATCATCATCTAATTCCAAAGTATCTATTTCCACTCGATTTTCTACCTGCATCATCTTAAAGATTTGTTCCTTGTATTCTTTATTCTTTATTATCTCATTGAAAGGTACGGAAATCTTGACTTTAGACATTTCACTCTATATATTGAAAGGAGCCAAATTTTTATCACCTTCTTTCGTCGAATCTTTCTTGTTATCTGAAATTACTTTTGGCACATCTTCAATTTCTTTTCTTTTCGTTTGTTGTTCATGCTGACTAGCAGAAGGTTTATCCGTAGTTCCTTTTGATTTTCCCATTGGTTCTTTTCCTTTGTCTTTTCCTTTATCAATTGTAACCTCTCGATTTCTAAGATTTATTTTTCTTTGAAGATCATTTAAAGCATTTTGGTAACCAATCTGGTATTGATCAATTTTTGTTTCCACATTACAACATTCTCCTTCTGCAAGGAACATATCATGTTCTTGTTTAGTCAAATACACTTCTGAATCGGAACTACTACAATGGTGAATATCACTCTCAGGTATCTCCTCTTCTACTTCTCCGGCAATATAATTTTCAGGGAAAGGAGGTCTGATTTGATCTTCTTCTGCATTCCTTGGGTTTCGTTGTTCTCTAGGTCTTGTAGCTGGAACAAAGGGTCTCCTAAAATTTGGGTTTCTGATTTGGGGTTCTGCTTGTTCTTTATTTGGACCTTTGTTATCCACCACTAACCTTTCTAATAACCTTTCCATAGTTTTCATCATTGCTTCAAACTTTACTTCCATGGAAGAAGAAGAAGATGCTGCATTTTGATTGTCTTCTCTAATTTTCTTTCTGTCCATATCTCTATGTCTCATCTTTCCAGAAGACATCATATTAGCTTCAACTTCTACTGCATCTTTCATCATTATTGCCAAAGTAGTAGATCTTCTTTCTCTTAATGTTCATGAAAAATCACCTTCAAAAGCATCTGCATAATGTAACTTGGTTGCTCCCACTAGAGGTTTTATATCTATAGGAATAGAATTATAGACTTTCATAAATCTGGCGGAGAACTCCTGAACTGACTCAAAACCTCCTTTTTTCATATTGTTATACTGTGTCAACACCTGTGAAGGATTTTTCTGGTCTTCCCACCTTTCGATAAAAAGAGTCGTAAAGGCATCATAATTTGCAATTGATCCTGCAGCTAAAGCTCTAAACCATTTTTTGACTTCACCTCTCAAGCTTTGGGCAAATAACCTCATTTTTGCATCATCATAGTCCACTTCTTCCAAATCAATGAAATCACTAAAGTTATCAACATGTTTTTGTGCTGTATAACTACCCTCATTATCAAAAGTAAAGATCCTTTGTCCATAATTTTGAGGTAAGTCATGTAAAACCGCAGGCAAAACCAATGGGGCAAATCTGGCAGCCATGGGTGGTGGTTTATAAGGTGGAACAATTACTGTCTGTTGCCTACTATTTTGCACAGGTATTCTTTGGGCTTTAGATATTCTAGACTCTGCCCTTTCAGATTTTTGTAAATTTTCCCAAACAGATTTTAGAGAATAATCCCACAAACTTTTTGGATCAACTTTTGTTTCTTTCAAATCAGAATCTGACTTAGTTCTAAGCAAAATCTTTTCACTTGAACCAATATTTTCTTCCCCAAACAAATTTTCTTGAAAAGAAGGAAATTTATTTGAAAACTGAGAAATACCTTCTTTCGTCGTGCCTTTGCCTTTATCCGTCTTGAGGAGCTTTTTTGGATTATCTACGCCTGAGAAGAACTGCGAACAGGGATTTCTTCTTGTAGCCACAATGTCTTTCTCAGAATATCTTCAAAAAACCTTAATAAATTGTCACAAGTAAAGTCACCGGGGCAATATCTACAACCAACTTATTTCAAAATTCATTGCCCAAGAAATTTGACCTTTCTTTGTCGTTTCTCCCAGGGAAAATTTCACTTTCGTCCCCGGCAACGGCGCCAAAATGTTAGCACTTAGATTTTATTCCGGTTGTAAAAGAATAACACCTAAGGTAACCTATTTCAAACCAAGCTTTAGGTAGAAAACTCAGCCATTTTTCCACCAGAGAGGGCTCTCTCACAATACATATACAAGGACTGAAAAATATAAAAGTTCTCTCAAAATTTCTCAAAAGGATTTTCTGGTTGAAAAGGAAAACAAGAAACATTGGGCATGGAGTCAAAGCTTCAAATATATAATATGCCAGTAAGAGATTTATACCAAACAGATTTCCACAGAGGCAAGATAGCAATCATATTACAGTCAATTTGATTTTTTCAGGTGGTATCGAAAGAAATAATGACATTCCATCAACAACAGGCATCTAACTAGGATGAATCCATTGTCAACTTTGGAAAAAATAGTGACTATTTAAATGCGATAAAACGAGGCATAACCAGTATGAATCTCGAATTATTTCAAATGTTCATTTAAATATAGAAGAAAGACATAATGGAAGATATAACAAAGGAAGTGAACATGCACATATGAAGATAAAGGAAAAACAGACTGTAACGTTGATCAACACATGAATCTCTGGTCTCAAAAGATGGGTATTTTCACTGTACTGCCTTTATTTATCAAAAAATAGACCTCAAAACATACACTGTCTCTCAAAAAATTTCCAACCCCTTCAACAATGACTCTCATTGTTTTTACACAAAATTTGGAAGAAGCTTGACATAACTGCTTCTTCTAACTAATAACTGAAAATACTTTAACTTAAAAGATAACTGTCTTTGAGCAATAGATAACTGTCTCCAAATAATATTACAAATTTAAAATAAAAGTATATTTTTTGCCACTTGGCAAAAATTTTGAATATCATCTTTTCGCCACTTGGCAAGAGTTTTTAAAGCATCTATGAATGGACAGAATATCTTGTCCTTCCATATTTTTCCACATAATTCCACTGGTCGGCCGTGGGTAAGTCATAGTTGGTCATTTCTTTTACCAAGACTCGCATTTCAACATGACCTGCATAAGAAACAGGAAGAAGATTCCCACAGGTTGAGATTAACATGTTTAAAATTTCAAAATCCTCTGATATTTTCTCCATTAAAATTTTTCCTGTAAGCATATGATCCAACTGCTGGAATTTTTTGTGATCCATCCTTATGTCAAACAGCAATCTCTTATACTCATTAGGAGGAATTAATTCATTATTTTCATTCCAAAAAGCAGGGAATCCTTTGTTTACTAATTTTTCAAATTGCTTTTTGAACTTTACTACTTCCTCCCGTATTTCTCCAGCTTTAGCTTCAATATTCTCAACATGCGAGTATTTCCCCAAGATCCTTCTGGCCCATGTGATGACTGAAATTATGTTCGTTAAATTCATGGCTGTCAGGTCTGCCTCAGTTAGACTGTTTAAAAATGTTATTGCTTTCTGGGCTACTTCTTTTGGTTTTTTATTTAAGTTCTCCCTGACTGCTCTGCAACTTTCGAAGGCATCTTTGACCACCTTTTCTTTGACTCTTATGTAATCCAGATATGGTCTTAGTTTTTCAACTTCTTTTATAATTTGGTCCCATACCATGTGTTTGCAACCTTGCATAGCAGCTTGCCCTGTCACATGAGTTGCTAATCCTTTATTATTATCACTTAATTCTTGATTCCTTGTCTGCAAAGTTTTTATTTCCTTATTTTTGATTTCATTTTCCTCTCTCAGCTTCTGTATTTCTACCTTCAATTCTTTGATTTCACTTTCTTTTAAACTTACTTGGGACATGGCTTGTAAAATACCATCTACCCCAGTTTTGTCTTCCTCTGTGTTTGTTTGTACCTGCTGCTGACCACTTTCTGCTAATCTCTTCCTTGCTTCCTCCAACTGCTCTTCTAAAATGATTTTTTCCCTTTTCCCAATGTTCTTTTTCATCAGAAAGCTTTAACATTTTTGCAGTAACATCATTTACTTCATTAGATAATTCTTCCTTTTCCTTTTCCAGTATCGTTAATTTTGCTTCCTGGATAAGCACAGTGTCTGGAATCTTAAGCTTTCGTCTTAACATCAAGATCGTGTCATCTTTTTCTTTGAGCAATTTTGTTGCTGCATCTCCTTCTTTATTTATCAAATCCGTTTGCAATTTTTTAATCTGTTGTTGTCGAGACTTATTTTCTGCCTTCTTCTCTCTCAACTGATTATTCAATTTATCCAGTGAATTTTTTAATTTGTCTGCCCTCAATATTGCCCCCAAATCATCAGAATATATGACTTCTCCCGTTTTTCTGTGCAATAGGATTTTATCTGGGGCATTTATTTTAGACAAATCTACTTTCATTTCTGAAATCTTATCTTTTGTGACAACTGAAAATTTCAAGGAATTCTCTCTGATATTTCTGCTAGTAAACAAACTTACTTCAGTATTGGATATATTTCTAATTTTTGGAAACAGCTGACTGGTTTGTTTAGAGGATTCCTGTTTATTCTAACTATGTTCATCAAATACATGCATTATATTCCGGGGTCTATTTACATCACCCTCTACTGGGGTTTCTTCAATGCTGTATTCTTTAACTATAACTTTTGGTATCTTTTCTTCAGTTCTTTTTGCTTCTTCTGAAACTGTTGTTAACTCTTGCGGTTCATTTATTTTCAACTTTTTTCCTCTTTCTGTTTCTTCATCATCAATGTTTATTACGTCCTGTATGGTTCTCTTAAATCCCACCAATGCAGTACTCATTGTATCTTCTGTTTCTGTTGTTGTATCTTCCAACGCCATTTCTTTGTCGTGTGCATCCAGAATGATTTCTTCTTTATACTCCAGCCAATTGGCTGTCAAACATTCCTTCAATTGTCTGATGGCTGAGTGCTTTGATGCGATGATCTGTTCTTCGTTTTGATATTATGTTCAGCGGATCATACTCAATAGCCACATCTGTCTCAAAACTCATATCTTTCAATAACTTCTCTATATACACAGCACCATTTTTATTCTTTATTGTGAAGGGACCAAGTGTGAATGGATATTTAATGTCTGTTGCTTGTTTGTAAACCAAAAAATTGTTATCTTCAACAATCAACTTTTGTCTCAGGAATTCCAAAGCAAAAACCCTTAAGGTAAGAAAAGCTGGTAAGACATAAGGTTTATGTTTGAATCCATATAATCTGATTATTGTACTATCCCTCGACAAGAACCAATCTCCTGTCGCGTACTCTGCACTCAATTGCATGCAGGCTTGCATCTCTGGTAATACTCTAGGCAAATTTTTACCAAAGATCATTCTGTAAATCTCTGAGAGCATGAAATTGATGTAATTGAACATGTTATTTTCTAATAAAGTCGTGAAAATGATTTCTAGGAACTGCAACTCTTCTTGACTAGCTATCATAATCATTTTCATCAAAAAAGATTGAAACCTGAAATGCCTCATAGTGGGAAAATTGACCATCTGGTCATGAATCTTCTCTGTCAAAAAATCTTCAAAATTAAGGTGAGGGATTTGATTTTCATCGATCCCTAACTGAACCGTACTCATTTTGTACAACAGACTCAATTGAAACTCGGTTACATACAAATCCGTATCAAACCCTAAAACTAAAGCCAATAATGTCAAAACTAATTGGGTATTTTCATCAAACAAATTGATATCTATAGGGTACGGGACCTCCGAAATACTAGTTTCTGGCTTGAGACACGACGACAAAAACATTTCCCTATCATTTTGAGAAGTATGATGATAATTTTCAATAATGGAGGTTTTGGAAAAACTTTCAAACTCGAGGGTTTGGGAAAAATCTATTCCTAGGGCTTTAATTAACTCAGCTGGCTTTATTTCACACACGGCTCTGGTTTTTTGACTGTTTAGAACAATTCTTTCTTCTCGGGAGTAATTTTCAGCACACCATGATACAAATTCTGGGAAAGAAGGGATTTGGTCTGGGCAAAAGGCTATCAAAGACGACTGGTGTACTCTATGTAGGTCTGTCCCTTCCTTTAATAACTCAGACAACCTAATTTTAATATCAGAGACTGGTAACCTAATTAGGGTATCATAAACGTCTTCGTCTCTATCCTCTAGGGCTTCTTTTGCTTTAAAAACGTCTAAATCATGTACAGTTTCCATTTAAACGTTTCTTTAAACAAAATTCTGTTTAAAAAGTGCGCCAAGTCACCAGACCCTACCTGTAAGTGCACGCCTTTCGCCTTCTATCGCAATCGCTGCACTCCACCAGTCTTCAGAGCTCTCCACGATAGCAACACATATGCAGAATGTCGTTATGTGAAGCCCCGTTTGTTTTATATAAGACTTTTTGATTAATTCCCTGACAACTTTTCTGAACGCGGATCATGTTCTACCGTTGATCTCGACCTTTTGATCTGGGCCGTCATATCTCGTCTCCTTTTATCCCCTATGGTGGTATCCGTGATCTTTACAGCGGTCTTTTTCTCTAGTTTGTTCCTTGCGCGGATCAATCATCTGACGACACCTGTTTGGGTGGTTTTGCTTTCCGCGACCTCTCTTCCTCTTATCAAGTGTGCACCTTCTCAGATGCGGACGAAACAATGGCCGTTGATTTGATTTAAGATTTATATTCCGATTGCTATCAACGTATTGGCTTATCTCTTTATGTTTTCTCCTTCTGCCACGTATCAGGTCCCACCACGCCTCGTGCTCTAGTCCCGCCATGCTTTTATATTTGGTGGTTCCGCACGGTGCTGTGGTGGTTTATGATACCACCATATCACCTATGCAGACAAATGATATTAGGACGCGTGCCCGGCAGTATTGAGTCTGCAACTGCCCACAACTCCTTGCGACCGATCACTTTGGCGATGCGGGAAATGATATTAGCTGTAGATCTTGATCTCTATCATCTCCGCCGGTGAAACTTGGTCGGGATTTGATCATTTCAAAAAATTTGTTTTCGGACGTTGCATAAGTGGGTTTTCCTTCTTGTTTTTTGTATTTTATGTATTTTAAACCTTTCCTTCAACCCTTTTGTGGTAATTTCTTCTCCTTTTGGACATTTTAGCAAAACTTTTTTGGCTTTAGGCTTTCTCAGACATGGTGTCAACAAGTGGCATAAACACCGTAATCTCTGCAAGATCAAACTAGATGATCGTATCTTCCTGGATTGGTTCCTGAAATCACTCCTTCCTCTCATAGCCAAATATGTAGCTTCTAAACAACCCCAGTCGGAAGGAGAAGCCATTTTAAAACCTCAGCCGTTCGACCTGATATATGCCCAGTCTGGATATTTATACACAATATTACCTGACGCCCCGCGCGGAAATCCATCCCGGAATGACGCGCCGGGGGCATCCCATGCCGTCGATGGTATCATCGGCTAGGTTATGGCACAAAACAAACCTTTTGCCATGATGAGTACAAACAATGCCCCAAACCTTTCTAGGGCTACATCTCATTCTGGAGCTACAACTTCGTATGCTCTAGTGATGCACACCCACCACACTCATGGACCCTCATGTCCACCGTAGTGTTATGGACAAGCACCATCAGCTTATGCACCACCTCCATATTATAACCAATAGTCCAATCAGACTCTGGTTCACCCACAAGCCCAATCGGCTTATTACCCTCAACAGGCAACACCTCTTGCTCCAACACTTCCAATAGCTCAAGGTTACCAACAACCACAACAAGCACCAGGTCCACCTTAGAACCCTCCTGCTTACTATCCACCGCAGCCTACTCCAGCGCCTGCACGACCTCAAAACCCACCTACTGCCCAAGGGCATGTATACAAACAGCAAAACCAACCTCAAAACCAGAACAACCAACGTAATCAAGGAGGTCAACAGAATCGCGGAAGAAGACGCAACCGTGGCAATAACCAACAACAAAACCAATGAGGACAACCACCTAATCCTCCAAATAACAATAACGCTGCTCCTGCAAATCAAAACTCGGATCGTCCACCAAAACAGGGCAAAAATCCTAACTTGAGAACAAACCACCCATGTTCCATATGCGGGGTATACGACCATTACACGCATAATTTCCCCCATTTGGACCAAGCACGTCAACTCTGGACCGATGATGCCCAACGACAAGGACATGCTACACAGCCAGCACCACCTCCTTAGCCGCAACCCATGATATTGCAAAATCCTCTACCCAACCAAGGAGTAGTAAACACACGTCCAATGGATCCCCCACAAGGATCTGCTGCACCACAGCAGCAAATTACCTATGCGACAACTAATTACCAGCATACAGAGTCCAAAACTCACCATTTTCTAATGATGTCATCAAATGATGTCAACCTTCAAACTCGCCGAAACCAATATGGCTCAGCCCCTGAAACCACGCCCACTGATCCATCTTTGAGCAACCTCCCAACTGATCAGACACTACGCATACCTAGTATGCCCATGGATGGGGGTCCAAAAGCACCTCACTTCCCTTTAAGACGAATCAACAACAACCCTAATGCTCGTGCAACTTTGAACTATAACATCGTAGAAGACTTAGGCCAGTCCCCCACCCCTATGTCCGCTCTGGAAATCCTAAAAACTTGTCCTGCACAGAGCAAATTGTTGTTGTCCACCATTAGTGCCATAGACCCTAACAACTCCAATATGATGGATTTCGACTTAGACCAAGCCGAACCTCGTCTGCCTTCTTCACTAGCTTTCCAGGTTTCTGTGTCCATTCGAAATCTTGTCGTTCATTGATGCATCATCGATGAGGGTGCCTCCACCTGCATTATGTCGAATTTTGTCTGGAAAAAACTTGGATCCCCAACACTTCAACCATCCACTACCGCATTATGAGCTTAGGATGTTCCTGCAACTCAACCACATGGCCTGTTAGTTAACGTGCCTATACAGCTTGGGGGAAAACTGGTTCTCATAGATATAGAGGTCATCAACGCCTAACTTAATTACAATCTCCTTTTGGGACAAAGCTACATGTATAAAATGAAAGTTGTCGCTTCTTCAGTTTTCTGCCTCATGATGTTTCCCCACGAAGGACGCGTAATCAAAATCGGCCAGATAACATACTATGATCCCAATGCCCCCGCAGCACCTGAAAATGTTCTTCCTATGATCGAACAACCCGTTCAGAGTGCACCCACATCGTTCGTCTCCTCAGTCGGACCCGGGATATATTCAGATACTCCCATGACCACCACTTTCCCATCTATCCCACCCCCTCTGCGGATAACTGAAATATCTGATTTGTGCACCCTCTCTCACAATGAACAACAGCATACTCAACAACCTCAACCACTGCCACAACCTCCAACAGTGCCTAGTCACATAGGAGACACCCCAATTCATACTATCCCATTTTTATTTCCCCCTACAGGCACCATCAACACACCAGTCATGGCTACACTTAATCTCCCAGGATTAACATTAGGACTACCTGTGTGGTACCTACCTGCCCCAACCCCTCCCCCGACACCGAATGTCATTTTACAGCCGGTGCAACCCATCAATACTTCCAACCGTCCACCGCCTAGCATACCAAACCCCCAAAATCGACCACCTCCAATAGGGGCCACTACATCAACCTCTAGTTACATTCCCCCTCAATCTCGCTACAATGGGGGCAGAGATCCACAAACCTACACCACTGGACCCACAACTCGCACCCCCCCAGCGACCCCCAAATTAGCGAAGAATCCCCCAACAATCCGCATACCCCCCAAGTGATCCTTATGTGACGATATAGGCCATGCTACCCATTTATGTCCATAATTACCAGCTCTTCAAGAGAACATGCAAATGTTGGACGACGACACTAACATCCCGGTTGTTAAACTTTAGCTACCCCCTTAGCCTCGCAATAAATCACTACGTACAAACCACCCTTGTGCAATCTGTGGCATCTATGGCCATTATTCACATCACTGCCCTGATCTTCCACATTATAGAGCAGCACTATATGAACTGAATAATTCTGACCTAGAGATATCCCTCCTGCTCGTTGAGGAAATTTTCCCCCAGAATCTTCCTATTCAAAAGAGATCAATACCATTTATATGATTTCAACTACCTACAAGATTGAACCAATTGATTTGATGACGCACTACTTCCGTAGTGATAAGGAAATCCTAGAAACACTTACTGCACCGGATTACCCCTGGGATGATATGCACCATCGATCATACTTCATCCCTGAGGCATCTACCTCCACCACGGCAAACCAATTGTCCGTTGAATCAAAAGATTTTTTACCAACCAAGGTAGATTGGTTCAAAGATCCAATCCCAGCACCAGAAGCCTTTGAAGAAGGTAACATGGCCAACATTTCGCCGATCATAAAAATCGACATCTCCGCCACCCCCGGAAAACCCGAGCTTATCTATTTAGGCACATCATGCACGGAAAAGGAAACCCAAGCCTATAAGAAAATCTTCTAAGAATTTCGCGATGTCTTTGCTTGGTCTTACACCGAGATACCTAGTCTTGATCCTACCATTGTAGAACATCACATAGACACTTGGCCCAACATATCCCCGATCCGCCAAAAACAACGCCCCATTCACCCATCCAAGCTTCTAGTCGTCAAAGCCGAAATTGAGAAGCTTCGAGCAGCAGGTTTCATATATCCTATTGCTTATACCACCTGGTTTTCCAACCCAGTTCCAGACAATAAGAAATTAGGCACCATTCGTGTCTGTACCGAAGCGCAAGGAAAAAGACAAAAGAACTATGATGTCTATCGGCCATACGATGAGCTCCTTCCCTCACACATCAGGGGGCAATCTGTTAACACCCAAAAAGTGCTCACTGGCTCATTCCCTTATTCACATGACCCATTTGTCCACTTTTTCCACCATTTGAGACTTTAAGACCTTCAAAAGGTCACCAAAAAGACCATAATACACCTTTTTCCCCTCAAAAAACCCCAAAAAGGGTCCAAAATTCCCAAAAAACAATTAAACGGGAATAATATTCATAAAATATTCAAAAAAGGAAAAAGAGGGAAAAAAATACCTAAACCATGTTGGTCAATACCATTGGTTTCCTTAAACCATAATGGTATTCCCCATCACCAAAAAACTATAAAAAGGTCATAGGGGCTCCTCAGTATTCATCCACATTCATCCTATCCTTATGCTGCCAAATTCACTTTTGAGAGCCCTAGCCTCACTTTTGAGTTTGAAGATCCCCATTAGAGCTTTGGAGAAGAAGAGACCATTGGAGCATCTCAACCTTGGAGCTGCTCAAACTCACCATCCTCACCATTTAAGGTAATACACAAGCCGCCACTGCCTGCATCTCTGGCTCTCGCAAATCCGAGACACTCAGTGCGCTATTCTGCACACGGGCCCCTCAAATGCAAAATCTCTCAAGGAGATCCTGTATATCCAGACCAACTGAAATCCTGGGCTGGGTGTCCCCTATCTCACCCAAATGGGGCAAGCCAGTAAGGAAATACACATCAGTCAAGGTGAGATCTAGTCGCTCACCTTGCACCATAAAAGCTAGCTCCTCTGGGTCCCAAAAGTCAATCGACTAGTTCAACAACTCTTTGACCGAACGCATAAGAGGAATCTGCGCGAACTTCAGTAGTCCGCCCAAAGCCAAGGCCACCCGCACATGTGGGCTCACCCGAATAGTCTCCATCAACCCCTCATCAATCTCTCTCTCCCTCCACGATGCCTGCGGCCGCCTAAGCATCCTGCCTAACCAAACACAAAATCTTATAGAAAAAATACAGTAAATTTTTTTCCAAATCCAGCAATCCACATCGCGGCTGTAAGCACCCACAGCCGCGATGCACATCGCCGCTGTAAGCACCCACAGCCGCAATGCACATCGTGGCTTTCAATCCCATAGCCGTGATGTGCATCGTGCGAAAAGCCCCAAAATTCACGATATTCCGCGTTGGCAAGCCAGCATGGAATATTCGCCACCTCTGAGACCCCGAGGCTCACCAAAAAGCAAATATATTGAAAGGCTAAGGCAAATAGGCTTACTTGAAACTTGTGGAATGAAAAACTGACGGTCGAATCTCCCGCAAATGAAAAAAATGCTCTGACTAAATCAAATTACTCTGTAAAACTCAACGGTAAATATGACACTTGTCACATTAGGTCCACTTGTTATTTATAGAAATTTGACCAATTTTTTAGTCAACCATTCCGGCATCATACGACGTCCATTTTTCAAACCGTTGGTACCGTTGGAATCAACGCAGCGAGAACTTGATGATAGTCCACTCCTTTTCTCGATTTCACTAGGTCTCATTTTTGGGCATTTTTTCACATGCCCCTCGTCCCCTCGGTTTGCATGCCACATTGGCTGTTGTCCATTTTTTACGGATTTTATATCGCTGGATTCAATTTTCAGTGCTCGTGACGATGCCTGAGATCATTTCTCACTCTCACCACCAGATGTTTTGGGCATTTTTTCACATGCCGCTCGTCGCCTCGGTTTGCATGCCACATTGGTCGTTGTCCATTTTTTATGGATTTTATATCGCCGGATTCAGTTTTCCACGCTCGTGATGATGCTTGAGATCATTTCTCACTCTCACCACCATATTTTTAAGACATTTTTTCACATGCCCCTCATTGCCTCTGGTTGCGTACCACATCGACCGTTACCATTTTTACAACATTTTTCATATCGTCGGATTCAGTTTTTCGCCCTCATGATGATACTTGAGATCACTTCTCGCTCTCACCAATATCTTCTTGTTTGGTAAAAATTTATTCCTTTTTCAGGTCGAACAACTCTTTTACGAAAAAGACACTTAGGGAGTTTCTGTTAAGCTCTTTTCTGACTCCTAAAACAATGAAAAGATCGCCAAGCAATCTTGCTTCCCTTCATGCTCGCTAAAAGTATCTGAAAGGGCGTCTACTTGGTATAAGTTTACCCCTTTTCCGGACCTTGTAGACTAATTACGAAAAAGGAATACTCTAGTCACATCGGCTAGAAGAGTTCTCCATTTGCATCATTTTATGCTTTTTCGGGCCTTGGAGACTAACATACGAAAAAGAACACCAATGGAGTCTACTTACTGCTTTCAGACTCTCTAAAATTGAAAGCAACCACGAGCAATCATCGTCTTGGGCTCGTATAAATCCACAGGACAGTACTCCTCCACCAATTCAGAGTTTTCTTATCTTTTTCAAACTCCTTAAAAATGAAAGCACTCATGAGCATGAACAGTACTGGGCTCACATAAATCCACAGGACAGTATCATTTCAGAGCACACTTTTATCCCTTCTTGGAGCTGATTAGAACCACGAAGAAGGACCCAACAGTGCTTTTCGGTGCCACAACAGATCATGTTTACTAATATGGCAGTTTCCCCATAATGGTCGCCTTTGTTGAGAGTATTCTATAGTATGTCACCCTGAGAGTCTCCCAATAGCATCCATCAGCTTGTCCCCCAGAGTCACTCTAGTCTGCAATACATACCCTTAATCCCTTAAGCTATGATCCCCATACCTACACGTCAATTTCATATGCTACCAAGTCAACCATGTCATCATGCTCTAAACAAAGGAAGTTTAAGTCAACCCACTCTATCACCCCAGTTGTGCCTCATCCCCATAGTGTGCCAGTCCTACCATCAATACTATCACATTTCAGTTGTACACCTCGTGCTCCTATCAAGGAAACATCATTGCCTTAGTAGTTGTCGGTCTCCCTCTGTTGACGCCAACCAAATCTATTCTAGAGGACAGCCCTAGAGGTCCTTGTGCCTTGGACTCATCACCATTAGTGATGAGTGCCTATGAATCATTTTGAAAGGAGTCCTCAATGCCTCTCCAAATGATTGTTTCTCACATGCTCGACGTCAACACCTTGATCGCATCGTTGAGACTCATACAGGGTATCGATCCTTGCAGTTATTTGTTGAAGATCCCAGATATCACTTGACTCTACCACATTTATGATTCCAATTGAGGAAACAACCAGTTACATTTTCCTATAGATATCTGGGCTACACATGGCGACAATATTCAAAAGTACCCTAGTTTTAAACTCCCTCGAGCATACAGTTACATGTACTCCTCAGAAGTTGGACACCTTCAGATTCAACAGGTCATCAACACTTCTGACATCTTATTCAGAATGGTTGTTGATCTTTTCCAGTGTATCAATCCTTCAGATCAGTCATGGTATGACCATGAGTATGTCCCAGCATTGTGTCCCCTCTGGACCATCATGATGTACCAACAGATTTTTATGTATTATTCAGGTCCCCCTCTTGGGCCTAATTGTTATGTATATGTCTTGAAACGAGCATGGGTATTCCCACCTCGTCCATTATCAGAGATTATTCCTCATTCATTTTGAGGCCATGTATTTTTTTCAGTTTTTGCAGCTTCCAAGGGACCATTGTTCCAGTCTCCAATCGATCTCTTCTCTTCTCCAAGCGCCAAGAAAAAGACAAAAGAACTATGATGTCTATCGGCCATACGATGAGCTCCTGCCCTCACACATCAGGGGACAATCTGTTAACACCCAAAAAGTGCTCACTAGCTCATTCCCTTATTCACATGACCCATTTGTCCACTTTTTCCACCGTTTGAGCCTCTAAAACCTTCAAAAGGTCATCAAAAAGACCATAATACACCTTTTCCCCCTCAAAATATGTATTTTTCCTCAAAAAACCCTCAAAAAGTGTCCAAAATTCCCAAAAAACAATTAAAAGGGAATAATATTCATAAAATATTCAAAAAAGGAAAAAGAGGGAAAAAGAGACATAAACCATGTTGGTCAATACCATTGGTTTCCTTAAACCATAATGGTATTCCCCATCACCAAAAAACTATAAAAAGGTGATAGGGGCTCCTCACTATTCATCCACATTCATCCTATCTTTATGCTGCCAAATTCACTTTTGAGAGCCCTAGCCTCACTTTTGAGTTTGAAGATCCCCATTAGAGCTTTCGAGACGAAGAGACCATTGGAGCATTGGAGCATCTCAACCTTGAAGCTGCTCAAACTCACCATCCTCACCATTTGAGGTAATACAAAAGATCAAATTTTGTATTTCTTGTTTTTCTCATAGATCTCATTGTTTATTGTTTTTAAATCTAGTTTTATTTCTTTGCACATGTTAGATCAAATTTACTGTTATTTATATTAGTTTTTACTTTTACATTGAGACTGCTGCTACAAGTTAGCAGGTGCCCTTTAGCACATGCTTGGTTGAAAAACCAAGCAACAGTAATGTTGTAGGAAAATCATAAATCATTACAAAAGATGCATAAAGAATTCGACAAAGTTATCGTGGATAAAGAATAAGAGATCACTCATCTAAGAGATCATAGTAAAAAATTACTTGTTCAAATCAAGAAGACAAAGGATAAAACACAGTGCAATCAAAAGTTAGAAGAGGAGACTCAAGATCTTCAGAAAAAATTATCAAGAAAAGACGAAGAAAATTCATCCTTAAATAAGGTTAATCGGGAATTTCTAAAACAAATAAAATGGTTAAGAGAAGAGAATCAAGATACTCAAAATAAAGTCGACAAGTCATATTGTAAGGAAGAACTCTTAAGTTTAAAGTGGCATAATTAGGATTTACCTACACAAATTAGAAAGCTGAAGCATGATAAGAAATATTTACAAGAAGAGTTAGATCGCAAGGGATCATTAGTCGAAAAATAAAGGATGATTGACCCGATAGAGAAGTCATCAGATGCTCAAATTCAAACACCAAAAAAGGGAACCAATACAGATTCAGTCGCCACTCAAATTCAAAGGAATGTTGATAAATCATTACAAACATCCCAAAAAATGGCTCTAAGGAGCAATCACAAAATATTAAGATGCATTGTCATCATGCAAATCATACTAATCGATATGAATAACAATCACAAAATATTAGGATACCTTATTGTCATCCAAATCACAAGAGTCATTATGATCAATGACAAGGCTAGAAGGAACGTATACAATATTTCTCTTACAAATAGATGAGATATGATTTGGAAAAAGAATGGCAACATAATCAACAAATTGTGTGGAGAAAAAAATGAGAAGTTCCATCCAACCAATCGATTGTGATATTTTAGAAGTAGGATCACTCAACAGTAGCAGACCTCACTAAAAGTCACTCAAGAAGTGCAGAAAGAAGAAGAAGAAATGGAGATTCAATAATCACTCATACACAATAAATGATAAAAACTGTTGTATCATACATCAACTATGAGCTGGCACTCTGAATAGTGAATAAGAACTGAATAAAATCAAGTGGATTCGAATGCCACTAAGTTCATTCCAATTCTCCTCAATATGTGGCTTGGATAGCATTGGAGACATCACCCAAATCAGTGGCAATAGTCACAATAGTCAAATGGTCAGTCAAATGAGTCTAACTGAGTCTAATTGAGTGTATGGGCACTAATATAGGGAAGGAGACTCCAATGAGAGCGCATGAGGACCTTTCAGTAGTCAGTATAGTTGATCTAGTCTCTTTGGAGGTCTATTTAAGTGGTTCAATCAGTTAAACTAGTAATTAGTCCTCGGATCAAGGGACAGATCCACTAATCATGGAACTAACTAAAGAATCTCCTAAATAGGTGGAAGAGGGCGTACTTGTACTCCAGTGATGAAAAAAAGGGTGCATCAGTGGCTAGTAGGGCTAAAACTGAGCAGAAACAGGCTCTTGGGGGCTGCAAAATAAGGACTAGGTGATGGGAGACTACCATACTGATGACTGGATGCATGCATGATGATTGGATGCATGTAGAATTGCATGCAGGCATGCAAATATAAAAAATAATGGTGAGAATATTCCAACACCCCCCGCAAGCTATACTATGAGGAATAACTGAAATGGTAGTAGGGCCTTGGTAACTGAGACCAAAGGTCACCCCGTACAACAATCTAAATAAAAAAAGTAAGGAAAGAGGGAAAACCTAGTGGGAAGAAAGCCCCCCCTCAAAATAGACTGTGGTAGGATAATCAATCATGTACATCACTCACCCAGAATGGTAAGTGCACTTCTCCACCGAAGAAAGATCTATCGGCAAGAAATGGATCTGTAATGTGAGAAGGATGAAACCTTCCATTCTGAAAATCAGATATGGTTCTCCTCGGATCAAGTGGATATCCAACAAGATCTCCGATAGATATAAGAGTAAAGGTTTCCCATCTAGGAAGAGGAGGATCATCAGGTGCAAGATCTAGATCTTGGTCTTCCATTCGCTCATCTTCACTAATAGGTGCTAGATCTTCAGGTTCGTGTGGATTTGGATCTCGCATTCGCTCTTCATCATCTTCACTCTCATACTCTGAATCTGAACTGTCATGTGATGAATATTCGCTCTCTTGGAGCTCATCAATCAATGGAGGTGTGGTAAGCAAGCTCTCTTGCTCGACAGGATGAGCATCATGTAGAGGCCATTCCTCAAATTGTACACTCCTATCAAGGAATGATGTCATTTTAGAAGGATCAAGAATTCTCTCAAAAATAGTTATCTTCCTCTTGGGAAGAAGTGGATCATGCTCCAAAAACATGTTCTTGAGCTCTCCAACAATGGATGCAAGCGAATCTGGAGGCTCCCTAAACTTTCTCTTCCTACCAAGCATGGTGGGAACAAATTCAAGAAGATCATTATGGAGCATGTGATTCGAATCAACTAAGATAGAATCAACTCCATGAATGTGTAGATAGTTCTTTGATATCTCCTTTGAACCAACATAGGTGAGATCATAACCAAATGAACTATGATATGATGATGGTACCTTGGACTTCAAATCAGCTCCAAGAATTGATAAATGGTTTCTTATGATATCCTTTGAACCAGCAGGGGTGAGATCAAAACCAAAATCACAAGGATATGCATGAGACTTAAACCCAAGCGAATGATGGTGTCTTCCATCTTCAATAAAACTCTGAAAACATGTGCCAATGACCAAAAAGGATTCCATAGGAAGCATTTGATCAAGGAGGGTGAATTCATTGCCTCCCAAATATGATTTTACCTCCAAAATACTCAGTAGGTCATCATCTTGCACATCAGCAGGCTCATGGGAAGTAGAGATTTTGAAGGTCTCTTCAACTTCTAGAGTAGTAGCTGACATCTCTTGCTCAGAATTCGAATCAAAAAATGGATCAACTTCATCAGTGGTGATGGACCATTTTGCAATAGTAGATCCTGATATCATGACTTGGATTTCGACTTCATCTTGAACAACTTCATCATGGGAGATGATTGAGGTCGAATCATGAGTAGAGAGAGCACTGAAGGCAGTTCTACTGGGCTTGTTATCCAAATGGCTAACATCATCCTCTTCCTTCTTTCCAAATAATCTGTCTAGTCTTGTCCAGTTATCACTTGGATGTTTTGTAGGATCAATGAGGTATTCCATATTGGAAATCATAGCAGTACATATTGTTGTTGAGGCTCTGTCACAATCATCTAGCCAATCTTCTTCCTCTTCATAGGAAGCAAAATCTCTCTTAACACAAATACACATATCTAAAAGACCATATCTCTTTAGGTATGCATTCATATTTGGTTTCCATTCTTCATAGTTGTATGAAGAGAGAGAAGGAATTTCTTTCAGATCCATGGAAGCTGTTGTAGAATTCAAATCTGCTGCTGCAACTGCAGAAATCATCAAAACTACTGCAACTGAAGGAAACTGTTGCAACTGTAGAAAACTTCAAAACTGCTACAACTGCAGGAAACTATTGCAACTGTAGAGAACTTCGAATAACCTACAAAAACAATGGAGATCCATAGTAGCTGCTGAATTCGAATATGGATTCGAATGATGGTGATAACCTGCAAAATAATGAGAATTGTAAATGGAGATTTGCTGCAATTCGAATTGAACACTGCCTTACGACACTGAACACATGTGATTGGGTCCTTCACACCTAGATAAACCTCACTGGATTGCTCCAGTGAATTCAAGGAAATAGCACCAGTATTGGTTGTGGAAACCCAGAGGCTTCTGGTGCTCAATGAAAGGCTGCTGCTCAAGGAATTGTTGCAACTACTACTACTGCAATTCGAATAGTTGTTGTCGTCTCTGATACCATGTGATATTTTAGACGTAGGATCACTCAACAGTAGAAGACCTCACTAAAACTCACTCAAGAAGTGCAGAAAGAAGAAGAAGAAATGGAGATTCAATAATCACTCATACACAAGAAATGACAAAAACTGTTGTATCATACCTCAGCTGTGAGTTGGCACTATGAATAGTGAATAATAACTTAATACAATCAAATGGATTCGAATTCCACTATGGTCATTTGAATTCTCCTCAATGTGTGGCTTGGATAGCATTGGAGACATCATCCAAATCAGTGGCAGTAGTCACAATAGTCAAATGAGTCTAACTGAGTGCATGGGCACTAATCTAGGGAAGGGGACTCCAATGAGAGTGCATGAGGAGCTGTCAGTAGTCAGTATAACTGATCTAGTCTCTCTGGAGGTCTATCTAAGTGGTTCAGTCAGTTAAACTAGTAATCAATCCTTATATCAAGGAATAGATCCACTAATCATGGAACTAACTGAAGAATCTCCTAAATAGGTGGAAGAGGGAGCACTTGTACTCCAGTGATGAAAACAAGGGTGCACCAATGGCTAGGAGGGCTAAAACTGAGCAGAAACATGCTCGTAGGGGCTGCAAAATAAGGACTAGGTGCTGGGAGACTACCATACTGATGAGTGGATGCATGCAATTGCATGTAGATGCATACATGATGACTGGATGCATGCCAAATTGCATGCAGGCATGAAAATATAAAAAATGATGGTGAGAATATTCCAACATCGATTAGCAAAATATCCCCATGAAGGTTAACATGGGATGGACCACTTCACCATTGATGTGTTGAATTAATGTAACTTCAAAGAATATTCTACTTGTACTTTATTATTGTAATTTCGTCGTGGATATTTAACCTCCGTTCGGGGATGCCATTATTATATTTGGTCATGTAAAAGTCATGAGGTTAAACCTCCATTGTAAGTCAGGTCGTTGGCACCCATTAGAATGTAATATAAGTATTAATTGAGTCTTCCTAGAGAAATCGTCCCAATTAGAGTTATTGACGTCGACCTAGTTGGGTTAAAGGTTAAGTGAAAAGTAAAGTATAAATAGAAGGAGTCTTTCTGTCATTTGTACCATTCACTCACTTGTGCATTGTGCACTAGAGGAGAGAGAGAGATCTGCGAAGGAGGAGGAGGATTGGCTCGGGTCTAGAGTTTGAGTCTTTTGGTCTCTCTTATTTGTGAGACCTATTTTGGGCATTGTACTTTGATGATCTATATTGTGTATCTTTCAGAGATCTTATTATGTTGCTATTATGAAAATGTACTGAATGCTCATGAATTTAGATTCCAATCTATAGTATCATATAACCTTAACATGGTATCAGATCTAGCCTGAAAAGAGCAACTTTCACAAGGTAAAACTCTCTCTCTCTCTCTCTCTCTCTCTCTCTCTCTCCAAGCATAAAAATTAGGGTTTCTCACAGAAGTGGAATTTTTTAGTGCAAGTGGCATAGGAAAGTGCGCCTCTCCTAGGCACATCTATTGGCACAAAGATAGAATTTTTTCAGTGGGTAAAACTTTCGGAAATTCAAACCCTAGTTTGACTTTGGACCAGAAAAACCAGAGAACCAGAAACTGCAGACCAGAATTTCGCAAGTCAAATTTCAAGGGTGAAATTTTGGATTCTTCATAAACAAAGTGTACCAGCATACTCGCCTCAGTCAAGCATATCTTTTGGTGAGTTCAGTTTTTACTTTTGAGAAATTTTAATTTTTGGTTATTCTCTGCTCTCCGGGTAAAGATGGCCCCAATCACTAAGCTTGATGACAAGTTGGAAGGCATAGAGAACTTTCGTGCTTGGAATTATAGTATTGGACTCATTCTAGAAGAGAATGATCTTTTAAACTTTGTTATGATTAGAGCTATGAGGATCATAGAAGACTCCATTAAACATTGTTGGAGCATAGGCCACAGCTATGGTAAAGCTGCCAAATTTTGGGGAAAAAGCGCTAAGTTTTGAAGGAAAAGTGTTAATTTTGAGGAAAAGCACCATTTTTGGGCAGAAATGAACAGTGCACGGTACGGCGCCAGATGGACGAGCTCACCTCAGATTGCGGGCCGAAAATCGCGGAGCTCGCATGCACGTCAAAGGAAAGAGTAAATAAGGTGGCCAAGTAGAAAGCTCAACCACCACAATAAATGAAGCAGCCCCCATACCCGCGATCTGCATCGAAAATCGCAGAGTCTGCAAGAAGCTGCAACGTGACTGCAAGAGGCGCCTACAGTACACCTGGTCGTGTCAATGGTTAGGGTTTTTGGGGATCACTGTTGGGAAAGGCCCACAGTTTTGTAAAGGTGCGACCCTCAGGGCCACCTATATATATGTGTAATGGTAAAAGGGAAAAGGGTTGGTTGGCTGGTTAGATAGTTTGATAGTCACTGAGTCACTTGTATTGCTATGTATTGTAAATCTGTTAATGAGCATTTTGTGCATGTAAGAAGGTCGTGATCTCGCAGGAGACCGCTTAGCGTAACGGCCATTGTATGTATCGATCAGTCGCAAGAGGACTGAGGGGAATGTAGTTGTATGTCTTTGTCATTGAAATACCTGTAGAAGAAGAGAATAGATCTAAGAGAAGGGCTCCCAACTGTGTGCGTGGAGTTTCCCAGAAAGATCTAAGGCTGCAGCTGTGTGCGCAGCAGAACTGTGTTAGCCCCATCTAAAGATAATATAAAACAGTCCTGTGGACGTGGATTCCCTCCTGGAGGTGAATTACGTAATTCTGGTTGTTGTGGTGATGCTTTATGTGATTGAATTTCTTTGCTTTACTGTATATGTTTCCATGAATGTTTCGTTATCTTTATGAATGAGTATGTAGAGTAAATCCTCGAAGCTCCCTTAGAAGCGTACTTGTGCATTGTTGAAGGAGTCTGTGAGAACACTGTCTTCGCAGCGCTTAAGGTGTGTCTTGCTGCACAGTGGCGCAAGGGCAGAGACGATACATAATGTATCGGACGTAGCGGGTAACGCCTCGTGCGCAAGCTAGGAGAATTGCGCAGCCCGGCCGAGAAGAGTGAGATCCAGCGCTGTAGCGCCGGGAGACCCGTGAAAGAGTAAGACGCTCTGTTAAGAAGGGAAGAGAGAAGACTGTAGACTCCACACCACCTATGTTAAGGAAACCTGATTCCTTATCCCCCCCATAGCCACTTCGGGAGAGACTTCGGGCTACTGCGCAGCCCGTTGCCGAAAGGGCCAGTGCGCCAATGGGTGTTTGTTGCTGTGCATCCTGAAAACCCGGGTCTGTCCAGAAAGCAGCCAACAAATGGTTCCGTTGCCTTGAGACTTGTTATGCCGGTGATGTGTGAGATTGATGCGAAACCTAGAGAAAAAGGGAGCCAACAAATGATTCCATTGTCAGCTTTAACCCTATTATTTTGAAGGCAATGTGGTGCTGGAATCCTACAGCTAAAGAAATTCAAGACTGGTTTGATTCAAAGGCTAGAGAGTTCGCTGAACGTGAAAATAGAAGCCTTAGTCTTCAGACAGAGGACTGGTTACAGAAGCATATTTATACTGACCTTCACGAAATCTTCTTTGTAACATTTGCAATCGAGTTGCATGAGTGGGTATCCAAGCTAACACATACTGGACCCACTGTGCATGTTAATCGACCTATCGTTTGGACGCCTGAGCTGGTTAGCACTGTGAAGCGGGTAGATAATCCTGTGTCCCGTGCAGTAGACTTTTGGTTGAACAGTATGCTGGAAGGTTTCATCACTGAGTTTGCAGTATATACGAGAAAGAGCTTCAGCGAGGCTGAAAGGAGCTTCTTCAAAGCATACAGGGGTAAGTTCTTAAATTCTCTGAACTTGTGGATTAAAATGCTCTTATATGAAAAAGGAAAACTAGGCATAGCTTCCGATGAATAGCATAGACAAGTAATGTCCGCAGATTCTGATAGTGATCTTGAAGTTATTGGTTGCACTCGAAGCGGAAAACGGTATAAAGTAGGCCTCGACCAGCATTCTTTTGAGTCTAGCCCAGAAGATAGTCGAGCTCGTAGAGCAAGCCATATAGAGAGACAAGGGAGTGCTCATATCCCTTATTACCCTTTTACACCGCAAAAGCTAGATGGGGCTCAGCATAACCCCGCAATAACACCCTCTAGTAGCCCGCATGGTACTTCTAGTACCTCAGCCCCACCTTTGTTTAACCATCCAGGAGGCAGTGCCACAGCACCTCCACATCAACCTAGCGCAAGAAGGATGGGTGATGACATGAAGCTACCAACCTTTAGAGGAACAGGGCTAGAAGACCCTGAACCTATGTGAAGCCATTTGGACGATTAAGCAAATTAATGATGATGATGTTAAGCTGGTTCAGTTAGCAACCACACTAAGAGAGAGAGCTTTAACCTGGTTTATGAAATACTCAGTAGCACAGAATAGAACGCTTGTTGATGTAAGAAGTGCTATGATTAAGGAATTCAAGAAACCTAAATCAGAATCACAGTGCATAACAGAACTCAAAGACATAAAATAGTTACCTATAGAATCAGTATGGGACTTTGACCAGAAGTTCAAAGCCTTGATAGATCAAGTAAGCTTTGAGTTTGCACCGCAGCAGCATAAGGAATGGTTCATTGCTGCGATGCTTCCTCATATTAGACTTCCTCTTATGCAACAGAATCTCACTACTCAAGAACAAGATCTAGAGATAGCTATGAAACTAGAAGCTTCACCAATTGCTGGAACAAGCAACGATGTTGCGCAGTTGCAGAACCAAATAGCAAACCTAACCTTGCAAGTGCATGATATTAAGAAAGGAAAGGATGTCAAAGAAGAAATTTGGTGTACAAAGTGTAGAGCACAAGGACATTCAAAAGACCATTGTCCTGTTTTCATAGATTATATTGCAACTGGAGCACCTAACCCTTTACCACAGGCTCAGGGGCCTTGGTGTGAAATCTGTAGAACTAGAGGCCACAGACCACAAGAGTGTCACTTGTTACAGAAATATGTACAAACTCCAAAGAATCTATATTGCACTTTCTGTAAATCAGTAGGCCATGATGAGAACAATTACAAAGCATATCAGCTTATGATAGAAAGAAAACACGATGTTTATAGAGTACAGTCAGAACCACAGGGGCCCACAGCAGGTCCGCAGTATGACCCAGCTCGCGAAGGCCGGGGAGGAAATTACAGGGGCTGAGGACGCGCAGCAGGTTTTGGTCGTGGAAGAGGACAGATCACTTGCTATAACTACGGAGCTCAAGGCCACTATGCAAGGGATTGCCAAAACCCTACAACCACCTGCAGATATTGTAAATCTTATGATCATATCATTGAAGAATGCCCTCAATTGATGGCCAAGATGCAAGAAAAGAAGCCACAAGTTAACCAGAATATTCAGTTGATTGCAGCAGAAAAAAAGAGAACCAGATCCCACAGTTAATATAGTGACGCGCAGTGGTACAACCACTGGAGCGCCAGAGTCGGGAACTGGAAAGCCAGCGACACAATGGGTGCGTTGGGCTAATATTAAACCATCCCCGCTTGACCTACAGAAGAAAAAATAATCCTTCAAGCAAGCTCAAGAGTATTTCTTAGATCCGCGAGCTTCAAGTTATGTCGCATTACCGCACAATGATATCCGACCGCATGTGCCACGACAAGAGAACCTGGTACGAGAGCAGGCCACTACATCTGGAAGGCCTGATGAGGAGGATACACTAGGCAGTGTTCATGCTTTCCTAAGAAGTTGCTTAAAGTTGTTGCACAATGAAAAAGCAACTATGGAACTCCAACACCTGTTGGATCAGTGTCAACAATCTGCTTCGATGAATACACCGCAGCGTGTTGTTCATCAAATCAGGAGTCATGCTAGAACTGGAAGAGAGATGAGACTCACAGCACAGATTGGAGCATTTGAAATGGACGAAGTCATTTTGGATTTAGGCTCAGAAGTTAATGTTCTCACCATGCAGACATGGGAACAGATGGGTAGCCCTCAGCTTATCAAATCTCCTATCCACCTAAGACTAGCAAATCAGCAAAGAGTTTCTCCATTAGGAAGATTACCCAATGTACCCATAGATATTGAGGGAGTAAGAAGTTCTGCAGACTTTGAAGTAATCAAAATTCTGGATGACAGTAGACCTTATCCAACACTTTTAGGCATAAACTAGGCATTTGATAATCTGGCTGTAATTAATTTGAAGAAAAGACAGATGACCTTTGAGGATGACCATATTAGGGTCATTGCACCACTTGATCCCCTTCAAGGACCACGGTATATTGAACCCATTCGAGCAGAAGAAGAAGTGCGCCACATGGAAAGTTTGTATCAGATGACTGCTAGTCATAATGACTATGTCAATCCCATAACCGACGGCCATATCAGCTGGCGATGCGATAGCTCGTGTGCATCAGATTCAGAAGCAGGACTGGAAAACTGGCAGAATCGCTTACATGAGGTTTCTGCAAGGCGTTGCGCCATGATGACTAAATCCATTCAATGGATTGGCACAGAATTGAATAACACTCCAATATTTGATGGTTTAACTGGAGTAAGTGAATTCATACATGCATATGAACAAGAAATCCCAGATGAGCAGTGCATACAACCATTGGATGTAGCACTACGCGCTACACCCGCAAGATGGTGGGGTGCGCATAAAAAAAATATCGATACATGGCAAGACTGTCGCGGGTTGATACTGCGCAGATTTCAACAGACTACAGCAGGAGTTTTGCGCAAATACGATGGACAGAGTGACCCCAGGTCACACGTTGAAGCATGTATTCAGCAATGGTCACATATTCCAGAAGATGAGTGGGTTCACCTATTCATCCACACGTTGGATATAGTTCCAAGGAACTGGTACACTGAAACATAATTGCACAGAGGCAGTATCACGTGGCCTCTCATGATTGAAAGTTTTCAACTCACTTTCAGCTTTGAGTCAGAACATCCAAGCATCGATCAGGATTTAAAGTGTATGAGAAAGAAGGTATTTGGAAAATGTCCTTCACCAAAGTACTCTCAACCAGATTGGGCTGTCCAGATGGAACATGCCCTGGAATGCTATAATTTCACCGTTGGAGAAGAGGATGATGATCCTCGCGACATCAATATTCCAGAGTCAGAAGGGACGCGCAAAGTCGAAGGCCCTCAACTTGATATCCCTGCCATTACAGAACACATCAAGCTCAAAAAGATTAACATTGGTACAGAGGCCGAACCCAAGGTTGCCTCTATAGGAGATTATTGGGATGATCAAACTGTTGGCCATATTGCAGATTTACTACATGAGTACCAGGATATCTTTCCTACCAAGTTTACAGAAATGAAAGGCATCCTAGGAGATTTAGGAGTTATGCGCATACCTCTGAAAGCGGACGCTAAGCCAGTAAAACAGCGCCTATATAGGTTGAACCCACGATATAAAGAAAAGGTCAGAGAAGAAATTGATAAGATGCTCACTGCTGGTATCATTGAGCCAGTAGAGGAAACTGATTGGATTAGTCCTATGGTGGTACAAGAGAAAAAGACAAAAGGTGAAATAAGAATCTGCGTGGACATGCGCAAGCTCAACGACGCATCAGCGCATGATCCATTTCCTACACCCTTTACAGATGAAGTGCTTGACAATGTTGGAGGACAAGAGGCTTACTCCTTCACTGATGGCTTTTCAGGATTGTTGATTTTTTATCCCCTCTTTCAGGGCAGACCCGGGCGTGCGGTAACCTTTTAGACCAACAGAACCCTTAGCTCACTGGCCCTTTCGGCAACAGGTCGCAGAAGCAACCTGAAGTCTCACCCGAAGTGATTCTAATGGGAGGCAGGAGACTCAAGTGTCCCCAGCCAAGTTCCGAGGCATCCAGGGTGCTCAAACCCACCTTAACCCCTTTCACAGAAGCTGTCTATCTCATTCCATTACTCCGGCTACGCCTCTGTCTTATCGCAGTACGCAGGGAATGCGATAAGTCTTTCCCTAGGTGAAACCGTCTAGCGATACCCAAGATATCGTAGGTGCAATATCTTGCTCTTCTAGCTCCTGCGGCAAGCGAACTATGGCCGCTTCCTGGGTTAACAGGTGGTCTTAGCTATCCTTATCCTGGTACTGCAGTTAGCAACAGCATTCAGCCTACAAGCCTAACCCTCACTACTGAAGTCGGCCCTTGATATCTCGCCACACGTAACTGAGTAGAACATTACTTAGCGCAATGTCTAATTAAACCATTCATGCCTCATATTCAGTCCTTACTCGCACATTAACCTCTGTTTAACAAGTATCTAGTTCGCAAAGAGGTTAGCTACGATTATCGCACTCGTTATACATCATTCAGAAGTTAACTGACGACCATGTACATTACTTATAACAGACTGAGCATTCATATATATCATAAACACGTGAATTGAGAATAATGGCTACACAATTACAATAGCGCTACTTAGATAAGCACATTGATACTCCCAGGGCAAAGACTACGCCCAGGGGAACTGCGGTTCTTGTTACAACTCTGGGGAATAAACACAGCTCCGTTCCACTCTTTACAATAGGGGTCTTCTGGGAAACTCCACCTCAGTGGGAGCCCTTCTCTATAGACCTCTTTTCTCTTCTTGCCTTTACAGTGCACTCTCTTCCTCTCGCAATCCCTGCGGATTGCACTCTCTCTCAACAGGTCGGCCCTTGTATTCTCAGGGATGTCCAGACTTGCAACAACAGAAGACTACACTAGCATCTACCTGATGTCTCTATCACTATGTGGCCAACCCCTTATCCTATAAAAAGACTACTATATATAGATGGCCCGAAGGTCTCATCGCAGTTACAAAACTGTGGGCCTTATCCCAACAGTGACTCAACCCTAACCACTTACAGTCAACTGGCTGTACTTCCATGGCCGCCTTTTGTCTTGTCGCCGCTTCCTGCAGTCCTTAGTCTTTAATGCATCGGCCCGTCGCTTCTTCTTGGTTCAAGCAACGCTGACTGCAGTCCTTCGTCTTTATGAGGGTAGCTGAACCCTCTCTTCATCTTCGGCGCCTTCATTGCGGTGGTTGAGCTCTCCCTTCGGCCTCTTCTTTGTACCATCTTCTTAACTTTTCTGTACCTATCGCCGTGATTCCCGCCGGAATTTGCGCTACGGCGATATCTTTGTCTTACCGCCAAAATTGGTGCTTTCCTTCCAAAATTAGTTATCCTTCCCAAAATTAGCAGCTTCCTAAATGCTGCGGAAGTTCTCTCCAACAACTCCCCTAACACTTACTTGTGGCTCGTCCCCGAGCCACTTGCAACAACAGCCTGATTCATCTGCCTAAGCTTATCCTTTGCTGCTCGTGAGATTGCTGCGAATTGTGCCTTAAGCGCTTTAATACTTTCATCCATGTGTGTTACTTCTTCCTGCGCTGCGCTGAGCAGCTCAGCGGTTACCAGGGAGTCCTCTGTGCCCTCAATGACTCCTTTACTTGAGGCGAAGCTTTTCACCTTTTGCTCCAGTTCATCAACCAGATGTGCGATGTTGCTTTCATGCGGGCTAACTTCGTTAGCCAGGTTGATCTGCTGTTCTCTGTATTTCTGCACCTGCTGCTGAATTTGTGTGATTTCTCCTTTCTTCCTTATCTTCGCAAGAGCACTCAAGCCCTTGTATTCTTCTTCAGCTTTTGCTATCGCATCTTCACAGTGCTTAATGTGCTGATCGAGCTGGGCTTTCTGTGGGAGCTCCTCTAGCTCCAGCCATGCCTTTGATGCATCTTCCAGGATGGCCTCTGCTGCTTCCACCCGACAGTGCATCTGTGTCTGTACAACTCTGAAAGCTTGCACTCGTGCTTCTTGGATTTCCTCTGGAGTAGGTGGCTTATTTGCTTCTAGTGCAGCAATCTTTGCTTCGTATTCTTCCTCCATCTTTCTCTTCTCTTCATCTAGAGCCTTTGCTCTTTCCGCTATTTTTCTGATCTTTTGAGTTATTTCTAACTCAGGCCTGATATCGCACTGCGGAAGCTCTGCTGCGATATTCTTTAAAACAAGAGAGACATCCTGCTCTTGCTGAACATATTGCGTCAACTGGGCACTCTCTGCCTCGTGCTGCGCAATGAGCTGCACATTGTCATGAGACAGCAAAACATTTTGCTCATATGTGACTTGTTCTCTGTGCCTCAGCTCCGTGCCTATCTGCTGGAAAATTTCATACAACTGATCCATAGGTACTTCTGGTAGGTTCACCTCAAGAGGATGAACCATCTGCACCTCCATAGGTACAGGGAACTTAATACTTCCTGGCGGTATACGAACAATGTTCGTGCGGTCCTTTGCAATGCTTTCTTCTCTGCTCTGCGAAGGGGGCTGCGAACTTTCTGCGACTGTAGTTGGAGCTGGCTGAATCTGCATGGAAGCAGTCTTCTCAGTGATTGCCTTCAACTCTCGCAATTTGTTGTCAAGGCTGATGCGCATACGATCCTGCGATGACTGAATCGCAGCGAATTTATCCCGCATCTTCTCCTGTATTCGGCTGGCGATGAGATCATACTCATCCTCTGTCATGACTGGTGTCTGCGGTTCGTCGGAAGTAACCGCCTTCGTTCTCTTCTTCTTTGCTCGCACCGGAGAAGGGCCTTCAATAGCCTTTCTCTTAGAACCCATTGGTTCTTTCTCTTTGTCTTTAGGATCTACCTCCTGAACATCTTCTGGGTCCGCGGCTGGGGGATCAACTGGAACTAGGCCAGAGGATAGATCATCATACATTTGTTTCATATCCTCGTCGAAACAGTTCTTAATGGTATCTTCGACCTGCTGGATTTCCATGCGATATGGGCCGGGGGCCCATTCGTTATGTTTCCTGAACCCTTTGGGTCTGATGTAGGTTTTATCCCTGTCGACTTTAAATTCCAGCTTGGACTGATAAAGATCAACGACCGGCGAGTCGACACGCGGAATCGTTGCGACGGATTCAAGCAATAGCGTATAATATTCATGGAATACCATTGCATTATTCTTGTGCTTCTCTGGGTGATTACTCGCCCAAAGATTGGAGTACCTCGACCCTCTGCACGCCCCTGGCGCCAGCTGTGGGAACTGCGAATGGGGCGGCTCCTTCCATCCAATGAAAGCCATAAGGATCAGCAGCCACGAGAAGTGGAAGCTGTGAAGTGGATCCTGCTGCGCCTGCGCACAGTCTTGAAAGAAACTATTTAACAAAAATAAACTCCAGTTGTAAGGTTTACCGTTTATGACTTCGATCGCTAGGCGGATAACTGAGCCTGTGACCTCCTTCGGCCTCACCTTGAGAAGGAGTTTTCCTGCCAACAGACTAACAGTAAACCGCAAGGCGTCATCCTGTATTGAATTGACATCGTAGGCGCGACCTCCTCTTTGCAGCTTATACTCCGCAACCTGCTTGGTTGAGAGCCTGGTATCCTTTGTGGCGCCATCAATATTTATCTGTGGGTCAAAACCAGTCTTCGACAGACCGGTAATGCGGTGAATGAGGTCAACATTGACATCTATTCGGTTACCCAACCATAAGTAACCGCCATGCACGCATGAAAGTAGCGTCCGCACCACAGCATTGACCTCCGGGCCCCGTCCAAAGTGTGGGATCTCCAGGAGATTGAGCAGTCCCGACGGTACTAAATGGCTTACATGGTCCATGGGGACGAACTCATCGTGCTGTGTCCTTGGGTTCCTCTGAATCGTCATATAACGATCGCGGCGGAATTGTGGGTACAGCGTATAATCTCTCAGATTATAATCAGTAAACTTAACAGCATGCATATTCCCCCACAAGTTACCTTCTTCCTTCACTCGGTTATCCAGCGGCGGGAGTATGAGTTCATACTTAAAGTCTCGTGGAAGAACAATGGCTGGCGCATTCTCTACTCTTGGTGGGAAGTATAGGGTAGTGACTGTAACTTCTTCCGGAAGTTCCTGCTCCGGTTCTTCTGACTCTGTGCTATTCAGGGTCTCGCTACGTTCCATATTAGCTAAGGTTCTCGGCGACTGGCGTATGGTCGAAGAGCCAGCAGCAATTTTCTTTCCTTTCTCCGCCACAACTGAAGTCATAGCGTACTCAATTCCACCCCTTTGGAATCTCTGCAACACGTCTTCGAGAGGCTCGTCTGGCGCGAGGCGCCTTCCCCTGTGGTACTCTGGACTTCCTATGATTGCTAATCTTGATGCAAGTCAGAGTCTGCAACTGTTTCTAGTTTCCCTGCTCAGGACTCTGCTAAGAATACGCTTGGCTCGGCTCAACTGCGGTCAACCCTTTTAGTGAAAATGACCAAGTAGCCCCGTGTTTTGAATAGAACGTGTATTTATCATAAGGCGGAATTTCAAATGGCAACGGACCAGTGACTGGACCCGTTGGCGGTATTTAATGCATAGACAAGACAGCACCCCGCGCCTATTTATTGCAAACACCGTTTGAAATTTCGCTGGGAAACTGTGCGCCGGAGTGGTGTCGCATCGGATTCTCCAAATCTAGAAGAATCGTCGTACTGCTGCCAAATCTTAGTACAACAGATACTTGTCAGCCGTGCAGTTAATGCTTGTCAGATGGCGAAGTGACTAGCCCTCCGATCAATTCAAAATTTGATATCGCATCAATCTGTCTTCTGTCTTCTGCGATACGATATCGCATCGTCTGGAAGTGGAAAGTGCCAAAAACTCGCCTCATATCAAAATTGTCGCAACCACCAGGAAAACTGGCTGCGAATTCTTATCTGCTGCATTTCCCGGTGTAGACTCCTTAGGGTGTGATGCTTCATTTCAACTACACTGAACATCTGCACCACTAGCTTCCTTTCTGGGCTAGGACTGGGAGGTGGCATGGCCTTCGCGATACAGCTTAAGCCGACTGCCATTGATCAGGGTAGGAAGAAACTCCCCACTCATAGTACAAAGCTGTATAGCACCTCCATCTGTTATTTGCTGGATTTGATATGGTCCTAACCAATGAGTTTTGAACTTTCCAGGGAACTTTATAAACTTACTGTCATAAAGGAGTACCAAGTCTCCAAGCTGAAAGGTTTTGTTCTTGATATGCCTATCATGCCAAGCTTTTTCTCGTGCTTTCTGCACTTTTTGATGGAATCCTGCGATAAATCTGTCTTCCTCCAGATTGAGCAGCTGTGCCAATCTCTCTTCTAAAGTATCAGAGTCAGCCATCTCTGTAAGCTGAGCAATCCTTAGACTGGGTAAGATGTATTCCATAGGCATAACAGCCTCTTGTCCATATACCAGGCTGAAAGGTGTGTGCCCTGTTAGTTTCTTACACGTGGTCCTGTAAGCCCATAATACAGCATTAACTCTGAGGTCCCAGTCATCCCTTTGACTGTTACAAATCTTTGTAAGAGCATGTTCTAATATCTTATTGAAAGCCTCCACCGTACCATTAGCTTGAGGGTGGTAAGGTGTACTCTTATGGTGCTGTATTTCAAATTCCTCTGTCAAGGCTTCTATGGTGCTATTCAAAAAATGTGTGCCTTGATCACTCATCAAAGTCACTGGGCATCCAAATCTAGTGATGATGTTTTCAAAAATAAATTGTGCTGCTGTAGCAGCATCACAATTCCTGACTGCTTTTGCCTCAGCCCACCTGGTGAGGTATTCTGTTGCTGTAATTATATATCTCGCACCAGTTCGTTTTCCTGGGGGGTTAATAGGACCCACGAAGTCTATGGCCCACTTATCAAATGCGCGTAGCGTTATCTGTGGTTGCAACGGCATTTCATCTCTTCTGGAAGGCTTTCCTGTCCTTTGGCAGATATCGCATGATCTGCAAAACTCTTTACTGTCTTTATGTAATGTAGGCCACCATAGTCCGGCTGCTAGGATCTTCTGAGCGGTCGGCTTCCCTGCGAAATGGCCTCCTGCGATGCCCGAATGTGCTTCCTTAAGAATGGTCTGTTTCTCGTGAGGCATAACGCATCTGCGCAATATTTCATCTGGTCCTAACTTATATAGGTGTCCTGCAATCAGGGTGAAGTCTGCTGCTTTCACCACTAATTGTTTCTTTTGTTGCTTGGTAAACTCAGGTGGTGCCCACCCTGTAGTAAGGAATTGAATTATGTCTCCATAATATTCATCTGCGACCTGAATGGAGAATAATTGCGCATCAGGCAAGTTGTCCTCTAAATTACTTGGTTCTTCACCTGAGTCTAGCCTTGACAGGTGATCAGGTCCTGCATTTAGTCTTCCTGGCTTAACAATGATTTCGAAATCATATTCCTGGAACAACAATAGCCATCTGCATATTCTTCCCCCTAACACTGGCTTATTGACCAAGTACTTTAATGCAGAATGGTCGGTGAACATCTTGAACGGGGCACCCAATAAATAGTGCCGAAATTTCTGTAAGGCATACACCATTGCTAACCCTTCTCTCTCTGTGGTGGTGTAATTCTTCTCAGCTGTCGACAGTCTCCTGCTCGAATATGCGATAGGGTGGTCAATACCCCCTTCGCCTGGTTGCGTGAGAATAATGCCCAGTGCGATGCCAGATGCATCCACATGAACATGAAAAGGCTTGTTCCAATCTGGAAATACCAGAATAGGTGCTGTAACCATTTTTTCTTTTAGAGCGTCAAGACTCTTCTGACATTCCTCATTCCACTGGAATTTGATATCCTTCTTCAATAATTTCTCCATTGGTGCGGTAATCTTGGCATAACCCTTGATAAACTTTCTGTAATACCCAGTATGACCAAGTGTAGTTCTCAGCTGCTTTACTGAGTTAGGTGCTGGTAAATTGACGATGATGGCGATCTTCGCAGGATCTACCATCAAGCCTTGTCTGCACACAATGTGACCCAACAACGTACCAAAAGGCGCACAAAATATACATTTTTTTAAGTTAAGGGAAATCTGGTGCTGTCTACATTTTTCAAACATTAATCGCAGGTTTCCTATGTGCTTCTTGACTAGTCCAAATACAGTCCAATCATCAAAATAAACTTCTAGAAATTGATGGATGTATTCCTTAAAGACGGCAACAACTACTCTAGAAAAAATTGCTGGGGCATTCTTAAGACCAAAGGGCATTACCGTATACTGAAAGGAGCCCCATTCTGTCGCAAATGTGGTCTTGTGCCTGTCGTCTGGATGGATTCTTATCTGGTGATAGCCTGAAAAGCCATCAGTAAATGAATAGATTTCTTGTCCTCCAACATTGTCTAAGACTTCATCAGTGAATGGTGTCGGAAATGGGTCATGCAGCGATGCATCATTCAGTTTGCGCAAGTCGACACAGATCCTGATGTCTCCTTTTGTTTTCTTTTCTTGTACTACCATGGGACTAACCCACTCACTTTCTTCAACAGGTTCAATGATGCCTGCTGCTAGCATCTTATCTATTTCTTCTTTTACTTTTGCTTTATACCGCGGATTCAACCTGTATGGGCGTTGCTTAACCGGCTTAGCGTCCTCCTTAAGTGGTATTCTCATGACTCCGAGGTCACCCACTATTCCCTTCATTTCTGTAAAGTTGGTAGGAAATAGGTCCTGATACTCATGTAATAGGTCTGTGATTTGGCCAATTGTCTCATCATCCCAGTAATCTCCAATAGAGGCAAACTTAGGGTCTGTTTCTGTGCCAATATTGCTCTTTCTGATCTTGATTGGTTCTGTTACAGCTGGGATTTCTAAGTGCGGACCTTCAACTTCACGCATACCTTCTGTTTCTGTGATATTGATACTGCGAGGATCTTCATCCTCATCGCTTGAGTCTTGTGCACAGTTGTAACATTCCAGTGCATGTTCCATCTGAATAGCCCACTCGGGTTGCGAATCCGCTGGTAATAGGCAATCCTCGAATATTTTAGTCTTTATGATCTTCAAGGCCCGATCAATGCTTGGATGCTCAGATTCAAAACTGAACGTGACCAAGAAGTTTTCAATCATAATAGGCCATGAGATAGTTCCTTTTCTTAGCTCTGTTTCTGTATACCAATTCCGTGGAACTGTATCCAGTGTATGGATAAACAAATGAACCCATTCTTCTGCTGGAATCTCTAGCCAACTCTGTTCACAGTTCATAATGTGTGTTCTGGGATCACTCTCCCCTGTATATTTCCGCTGTGTGCAGTCTCTTTCTTTAGAGAATCTAATGCGCATCAATCTCTTACAATCATACCATGATGCGATATGTTCCTTGTGTGTGTACCACCATCTTGCAGGTGTGGCTCGAACTGCAAGGTCAAAAACCTCCCTCCTCTGCTCTTGAGGAATCTCTTGTTCAAACTGCTGCAAAAAATCATTGACATCTGCTAATCCATCAAAAGTTGGAATATACCTGCTTTCTGTCCCGATCCATCGCAGTGATTTAGTCATGAATGCGCATCTGCGAATAGAGACTTCGTGGAGTCTATTTTGCCAATTTTCTAAGCCAACATCTGAATCTGATGTGCAAGAGCTATCACATCTCCAGCTAATATGTCCATCAGCTGTAGGGTCAATGTAGTCTGTCTGATTAGAAGTCATTTGGTACAAATTTTCCATGTTATGCACCTCCTCTTCTGCTTTGATTGGCTCAATGTAGCGAGGACCCTGTAAAGGATCTAATGGTGCGATAACCCGGACTTGAGCATCTTCAAATGTCATCTGCCTTTTCTTTAAGTTGATAACAGCCTTGTTATCAAAAGCCCAATCAATACCTAATAGAGCTGGATATGGTTTGGTGTCACCAATAATTTCTATAATCTCAAAATCGGCATATGTGTGAACTCCGTCAATGTCCACTGGGACATGCGATAGGCGACCCATCGGTGATATTCTCTGTTGATTAGCTAGTCTGAGATGGATAGGGGATCTGCTTAGTTTTGGACTTCCCATCTGTTCCCATGTCTGTTTAGTCAAGACATTTACTTCTGAACCTAAGTCTAGGATAACCTCATCCATTTCAAATAGTCCGATCTGCGCTGTGAGCCTCATCTCTCTTCCTGTCCTTGTATGGCCCATTATATGGTGAATGGTGCGCTGTGTATTGCTCACAGAAGGGCTCTGTTGACATTGGTCAATAACTTTCTGAAGTTCCTCTACAGCTTTCCCATTTCTTAGAAGCTTCAAACAACTCTGCAAGAAGGACTGTACACTCCCGGTCAATTCCTCTTCGTCGCATCTACCAGATGTGCTAGCCTGTGGTATCTGCGTAGTACTAACATCTTGCGGTGGTTTCCGTGGTATACCCTGAGATGGTAATAATAGTGATCTGGGCGGTGTCTGTTCAGCAAAGGAAGTCTTAGTTTGTTGAAATGCCTCCTTATTCTTCTGTAGATCAAGTGGGATAGGTTTTCCTGGAGCTTTGCGCACCCACTGCGTTCCTGTCGTTTTTTCCATGTCCTGCGATATGTTGCTCGTGGAGAGGCCACTGCGAGTTACAATATTGACCCGTGGTTCAGTTTCGTTCTGCTCAGCAGCGATAAACTGGATAGCCTGATTGGTTGCTGGCTTGGCGTCCTTGATCTTAGCTATCAGTATGGGACATTCCTCTATTGTGTGATCATAAGATTTACAATACTTGCACGTTGTAGTAGGGTTCTGACAGTCTCTAGCGTAATGTCCTGTGCCTCCACAGTTATAATAGGTGATAGTTCCACGGCCACGGCCAGATTCATAGCCTCCTCCGCGTCCTCGGCCTCTGAAATTTCCTCCACGGCCTCCCTGATTCGGATCAGTTTGTGCACGTACTGCTGGTCCGGATGCTTCTGACTGAACTCTGTAGAGGTCGTGCTTCCTTTCTATCATTAACTCATAAGCTCTACAATTGTTTTCGTCATGTCCCACAGATTTACAGAAGTTGCAATATAGGTTCTTCGGTGTCTGCACATATTTCTGGAGGAGAGGGCATTCCTGGGGACTGTGTCCTCTGGTTCTACAAATCTCGCACCATGGCCCCTGGTTCTGCATCAACGGATTAGGAGCTCCACTGGCGATATAGTCAGCAAAGACAGGGCAGTTATCCTTACTGTGTCCCTGCGCCTTACACTTAGTACACCAAATTTCATGCGCAACCTCCTTTCCTTTCTTAATTTCATGCAGCTGCAAGGTGAGGTTAGCTAGCTGATTTTGCAGATTAGTGATACCGGTGCTAGTTTCTGCTAGAGGTGAAGCCTCTAGTTTCATTGCCATTTCTAATGCTTCATCTTGTGTATTTAATTTCTGTTGCATTAGCGGCAGTCTGATGTGTGGTAATATTGCTGCGATAAACCATTCTTTATGCTGTTGGGGCGCAAGCTCAAAGCTTACCTGATCAATGAGGGTCTTGAATCTCTGGTCAAAATCCCAAACCGTCTCCGTAGGCAATTGTTTAATATCCTTAAGTTCTGCTATGCATTGTGACTCGGATTTAGGTTTTTTAAACTCTTTAATCATAGCAGTTCTAACCTGTGCAAGCGTTCTGTTATGGCCAGTGGTATACTTCATATACCAAGTTAATGCTCTTTCTCTAAATGTGGTGGCCAGCTGGACAAGCTTGACATTATCATCTTGTATTTGCTTAATGGTCCATATGGCTTCGCATAAGAACCAGTGTTGCTCAGGGTCCTCCGACCCTGTACCTTTGAATGTTGGTAGCTTCATATCATCTCCCATTCTGCTTCTAGATGGTGGGTTCTGGTTTGCTGTATGACTACCGCTCGGCTGTGTAGATGTGGAGGGTGTAGCGGTAGTATTCGCTGTATAAGAGCTACTGGAAGGGGTTCCTGCGGGATTATTCTGAGTTCCGACTGGCTTTTGAGGAGTCCTAGGATTCTGACTCTGCTGTCTCGGGTGATCTGAACTGTCTTCTTCAGAAGAAGATGACTCGTTGACTCTATATCTTTTACCACTACGTGTATGTCCAAGATACTCGTAATCACTTTCAGAGTCTACTGACATTACAATATCATGCTACTATTCATCTGAGAGTATATCCAGTACTCCTTTTTCATATAGTAATTGCTTAATGGACAGACTTAGAGAATTTAGGTACTTACCGCGATAACCCTTGAAGAAGTACCGTTCTGCTGCGCTGAAACTCTTTCTCTGATCAACCGCGAACTCTGTGATGAAGCCGTCCAGCAGACTCGTAAGCCAGAAGTCTACTGCGCGTGAGATGGGGTTATCGACACCCTTCAAGGTCTGAATCAGCTCTGCTGTCCAGACAACTTCGCGACTCTTCTTGACACCGCTGTTGTCAACAAGCTTTGATAACCAACCATATAACTCAATAGCATAAGTTACGAAGAATATCTCGTGAAGATCTGTAAAAATGTGCTTCTGTAGCCAAGCCTCAGTGCTCAGTCTAGGATTCTTGTTTTCTTTTGCAGCAAACTCTCTTTCTTTTGACTCAACCCACTGGTTAAGTTCTTGCTTGGTAGGATGCCAACAGAACATCAGCTCAATGTGTTCAAACCGGCAACGGAACCATTTGTTGATTTTTTATCCCCTCTTTCAGGGCAGACCCGGGCGTGCGGTAACCTTTTAGACCAACAGAACCCTTAGCTCACTGGCCCTTTCGGCAACAGGTCGCAGAAGCAACCTGAAGTCTCACCCGAAGTGATTCTAATGGGAGGCAGGAGACTCAAGTGTCCCCAGCCAAGTTCCGAGGCATCCAGGGTGCTCAAACCCACCTTAACCCCTTTCACAGAAGCTGTCTATCTCATTCCATTACTCCGGCTACGCCTCTGTCTTATCGCAGTACGCAGGGAATGCGATAAGTCTTTCCCTAGGTGAAACCGTCTAGCGATACCCAAGATATCGTAGGTGCAATATCTTGCTCTTCTAGCTCCTGCGGCAAGCGAACTATGGCCGCTTCCTGGGTTAACAGGTGGTCTTAGCTATCCTTATCCTGGTACTGCAGTTAGCAACAGCATTCAGCCTACAAGCCTAACCCTCACTATTGAAGTCGGCCCTTGATATCTCGCCACACGTAACTGAGTAGAACATTACTTAGCGCAATGTCTAATTAAACCATTCATGCCTCATATTCAGTCCTTACTCGCACATTAACCTCTGTTTAACAAGTATCTAGTTCGCAAAGAGGTTAGCTACGATTATCGCACTCGTTATACATCATTCAGAAGTTAACTGACGACCATGTACATTACTTATAACAGACTGAGCATTCATATATATCATAAACACGTGAATTGAGAATAATGGCTACACAATTACAATAGCGCTACTTAGATAAGCACATTGATACTCCCAGGGCAAAGACTACGCCCAGGGGAACTGCGGTTCTTGTTACAACTCTGGGGAATAAACACAGCTCCGTTCCACTCTTTACAATAGGGGTCTTCTGGGAAACTCCACCTCAGTGGGAGCCCTTCTCTATAGACCTCTTTTCTCTTCTTGCCTTTACAGTGCACTCTCTTCCTCTCGCAATCCCTGCGGATTGCACTCTCTCTCAACAGGTCGGCCCTTGTATTCTCAGGGATGTCCAGACTTGCAACAACAGAAGACTACACTAGCATCTACCTGATGTCTCTATCACTATGTGGCCAACCCCTTATCCTATAAAAAGACTACTATATATAGATGGCCCGAAGGTCTCATCGCAGTTACAAAACTGTGGGCCTTATCCCAACAGTGACTCAACCCTAACCACTTACAGTCAACTGGCTGTACTTCCATGGCCGCCTTCTGTCTTGTCGCCGCTTCCTGCAGTCCTTAGTCTTTAATGCATCGGCCCGTCGCTTCTTCTTGGTTCAAGCAACGCTGACTGCAGTCCTTCGTCTTTATGAGGGTAGCTGAACCCTCTCTTCATCTTCGGCGCCTTCATTGCGGTGGTTGAGCTCTCCCTTCGGCCTCTTCTTTGTACCATCTTCTTAACTTTTCTGTACCTATCGCCGTGATTCCCGCCGGAATTTGCGCTACGGCGATATCTTTGTCTTACCGCCAAAATTGGTGCTTTCCTTCCAAAATTAGTTATCCTTCCCAAAATTAGCAGCTTCCTAAATGCTGCGGAAGTTCTCTCCAACAAGGATACCATCAGACCAGAATCCATCCAGAGGACCGCCATAAGACCACTTTTGCGACTGAATGGGGCTCATTCCAGTATACGGTAATGCCCTTTGGTCTTAAAAACGCTCCTGCTATTTTCTCTAGAGTCGTTGTTGCTGTTTTCAAAGAATTCATTCATAAGTTTCTAGAAGTCTATTTTGATGACTAGACTGTGTTTGGTTTACTAAAGAACCATATAGGGAATCTAAGGATGATGTTAGAAAAATGTAGACAGTATCAGATCTCCCTTAACTTGAAAAAATGTATCTTCTATGCTCCTTTTGGTATTTTGTTGGCTCACATTGTATGCAGACAAGGACTCATGATGGATCCTGCGAAGGTTGCCATCATTGCTAACTTGCCTGCGCCCAACTCAGTCAAACAATTGCGCACTACATTGGGACATACAGGATACTACAGGAAATTTATCAAGGGTTATGCAAAGATCACTGCGCCTATGGAAAGACTGCTGAAAAAGGATTCGAAATTCCAATGGACAGAAGAATGCCAACAGAGCTTGGACACACTTAAAGGAAAGATGGTCACGGCGCCTATTCTAGTTTTCCCAGATTGGATAAAACCCTTTCATGTTCATGTAGATGCTTCTTCCATAGCATTGGGTGTTGTACTGACACAACCGGGAGAAGGAGGTATTGACCACCCCATTGCTTACTCTAGCAGAAAGCTGTCTATAGCTGAGAAGAACTACACCACTACAGAAAGAGAAGGACTAGCTATGGTGTATGCCTTACAGAAGTTCAGACACTATCTATTGGGTGCTCATTTTAAAATGTATACTGACCATTCTGACTTGAAGTACTTGGCCAATAAGCCAGTGTTAGGGGGAACAATTTGCAGATGGCTACTCCTCTTCCAGGAGTATGATTTTGAGATTATTGTGAAGCCAGGTAGATTGAATGCAGGACCTGACCATTTATCTAGGATAGAGTCAGGGGAGGAACCTACAAATTTGGAGGACAATCTGCCTGATGCGCAGCTGTTTTCTGTTCAAGCAGCAGACAAATATTATTCTGATATTCTTGAGTTTCTCACTACAGGGCAAGCGCCAATTGAGTCCACAATACAGCAGAAGAAACAACCTGTTGTCAAAGCCGCAGACTTCACTTTGATAGTAGGCCAGCTCTATAAGTTGGGCCCTGATGAAGTCTTGCGCAGATGTATTTTACCGCATGAGAAGAACTCCATAATCGCAGAAGTGCACTCAGGAACCGCAGGAGGCATTTCGCAGGAAAGCCGACTGCGCAGAAGATCTTAGCCGCAGGTCTTTGGTGGCCAACATTGCACAAGGATACTAAGGAATTCTGTAAGTGTTGCGATGTGTGCCAGCAAACAGGAAAACCTTCAAGAAGAGATGAAATGCCGCTAAGACCCCAGATAACAGTGCGTGCTTTTGATAAATGGGCCATTGATTTCGTGGGACCTATCAACCCACCAGGAAAGAGAACCGGCGCAAGATACATCATCACAGCTACTGAATACCTCAACAGATGGGCTGAGGTGAAGCCAGTTAAGAATTGCGACGCTGTCACTATCGCACAGTTCATTTTTTAGAATATTGTCACTAGATTTAGATGTCCACTGATTCTAATGAGTGATCAGGGCACACATTTCCTGAACGAGACTATAGAGGCCCTTACTGAAGAGTTCCACATTAGTCACCATAAGAGTACACCTTACCACCCTCAAGCTAATGGTACGGTGGAGGCATTCAATAAGATTCTGGAGAATGCCCTGACCAAGATCTGTAATCAACAAAGAGATGATTGGGACCTTAGAGTCACAGCTGTGTTATGGGCTTACAGAACCACATGCAAGAAATTAATAGGTCACACACCTTTCAGTTTGGTGTATGGACAAGAAGCAGTCATGCCCATGGAATACATTGTTCCCAGTCTCAGAATTGCTCAAATTACAGAAATGGCAAATACTGATACTATGAGTGAAAGGCTGTCACAATTGGTTGCCTTAGAAGAAGACAGGCTTTTAGCTGGATTCCATCAACAAGTGCAGAAGGCGAGACAGAAGGCTTGGCATGACAGGCATATTAAGAACAAACTCTTTCAGGAAGGAGACTTGGTACTCCTCTATGATAGTAAATTCATCAAGTTTCCAGGCAAGTTTCGTGTACATTGGTTAGGCCCTTTTCAAGTGATGAAGATAACCAAAGGTGGAGCAGTTCAGCTTGTGAAGCTTAATGGAGAGTTGCTGCCCACAATGATCAATGGGAGTCGGCTCAAGCTTTATTGTGACGTCCACTCCGCCCTGTCGACCTAATCAGTTGCTAAAGTTGTGTAGATGTCCAGTGTAGTTGAAAGAGGCATCGCACTTATCAGTCTACACGGAAGTCGCGAGACATGTTTCAGTCTCTGGCTTCCCGCACCGTTCCTCGAAGCATCCGCGCAGTCAATAACGTCTGTTCTGAGCGAGCCTATTTTCGCTCTTGCGAAGTCCCCCGGGTTGTCGAACTTTCACTCTTACGGAGTTCCCTGTTGTCTATTTTGTCGCTCTTGTGGAGTTCTCCTCACCATGGAGCCCTCCATGTGCACAGTTACCCATGCTGAAGTTACCCACCGAAAATTTGAATTGCGGTAGTTCTGTAGCCGCATCTGAGTCTTAATGAAGGACGAGACCGCCATTTAATTGTATTTGCCCTGACAGATTCAGCTTGATTTCCCTAAGATCTGCATTTAATTAAGGAGACGAAGGCCTTAGCTCATCTCCCGAATGCTGTCAGAGCCCATCCCTCGCATTTAATGCACCACAGAGGCGCGGGGGTAGGGGGTTGTCAACTCATCCGCTTAGGCACCAACGGTTATTAGTGCCACTTGTCCGCATCTACTACCGCCTTCGGCTATAAATACCCCTCATTCGTATATGCTTGGGTTACTTTTCCTTGCTATTGCGTTGTATAGTTGTCCTGTTTGAGAGTCTAAGTCATTATTTTTAGAGTCGTGACGTGTAGACTGTTTTCCCGCTTTCAGAGTTCATATCCTACGTTGTTCCACCCTGTTCTGATCAGTAGTTGTCGTGTATGCAAGTTCATGACGGAGAAACTGTCAACTGAAGAATTTGTTCGTTAATTCAGACGCATAGGGTTAGATTTCGGTATGGGTACCCCGATCAAGATCGTCGAGCTTCCTAATTTTCCTGATCCCAGACAGTCCCCGGGCAAAAGGGCGTCTCAGCAACAGCAGACGGAGGAACCTGTTCTAGAGCCCTTGGCCACTCCGGTTAACTACATTCCTCCACACCCAGATGATGCACCCAAGGTGCGTATTCCCAAGAATGCCAAGTATTCGATTGCGCTGTCACCAATGGCGGAAGTCGTGCAAGAAGAAGGATCCCTGCTTGGACATCTTCCGCTGGTTAAGTTTTCTGACTTCAACTTGGGAGATTATAGAACATATCCTCAGTTTGCGCCAGATCACTATCTGACAGTGGTCCATAATCCTGTTAAGAAGATTGATGAATTCGTCCCACAGGAATTTGCAGTAAATCTAGAGAGGCCTGGACTATTGAACCTGTTGAAGCTACCGCACTTTGGACGTAGCAATGAAGTTAATGCGGTTGTCAAGGTCCTGTTATCCTGTGTTCACGGTGGTTATCTTTGGCTAGGGAGGCCAATTGATCTGAATGTGGACCTGATTCGCCGAATTACCGGCCTATCTAAGGTTGGTAAGGGGCCTATCTAAGGTTGGTAAGGACCCCAACGTCCATTTCGTTGGTAAAGACAAGGACTGAAAGCTGGCTGCACAGGTGGTGCAGAAATACAAATTGTCGAGAGGAGGTCAGGCTTATGACCTCACTGTAGTTGAAGATGAAGCACTCAGATTCACAGGCAGTCTGCTCGCAAGCAGACTTTTAACGAAGTGTCGACCTAAAGAAGTCACTGGAGCTGTTGTAGAGCTCGCAGTTGCAGATGCGGAGGGTGAGCAGTATAACTGGTGTCTCTTCCTCCTGAATACATTCTTGGACGACTTCCAGAACGTTCAGGACACCGCCAATCAGTTGTTCCATTTTTCTTGGCTCCTGATTTTGTGTGCCTTTGTCGGGTGGAAGGAACCGCCCAACACTCAGTTTCTTCCGCGCCGTTTAGGAGAGGTTACAGGGATGCGCTATGTCAACCTCTGGGATTCTAATAATCCCATGAAGCGCAAGATGAACCGCGCCGTGTTCTTCGAGTACTACCATTTCCTCAAGGATACCATCCTGCAGATGTCGAGGCTTACTGAGGAGACGGCAGAACTCTATGGAACGAAGTTGGTCTTTTCTGCCAACTTGCATGAAATCTATTTCCGCCCTCGCAGAATTCAGTCGAAAGAATGGGCCGTAGGGCTCTACCGAATGACTACCCAAGACGTGGAGGACACTGTGAAGTCCTGGCCAGATGAATGGAAGCAGGCCGCTGAAATCGCTGCCACAATGCCACCCCCTGTGGCGCCAGAGAAAGATGAGGGAAAGGAAAAGGTCATGCAAAAGAATGATGAAGGTCCATCAGGACTGGCTACCAAGAAGCAGAAGCTGTCGCACCCCGCAGAAGCGACTGGAGATCCCTCCAAAGAAAAATCCAAGAAAACTCCAAAGGAGATGTTTGATTCCCTATCAAGAATATATGAAGGAAGGCACATTAATCGGAAGATGAATTTGAGAACTCAACTCAAAAGTACAAAGATGAGTCAAGGTGAATCCATCCAAGAATATTTTACAGGGGTCTCTCAATTCAAAGAACAACTAGAAGCAATCGGAGACAACCTTGATGAATATGAGTTGGTGATGACCGCTCTTAATGGTCTTACTAGACCTTGGGACTCTTTTATCCAGACAATGTGTGCAAGAAAGGAAAGTCTACTATTTGAAGTTGTATGGGAAGAATGTGTCCACGAGGAGGCTAGAGTGGCAAATCGAGAAGCACTCCTCAGAGAGGATGATCAAGCTCTAGCTACCCATACTAAAAGAGGAAAAGGAAAATCTCACTACCAGGAGTAAACTCGTAAGGCGTTTCATCCTCCTAAGAAGTTTCAGAAGTACAAGAAAAGAAACTACAAGAAGAGAGACTTCTCTTCTTATCAATGTTATTATTGTGATAAGATGGGACATATTGCCAAAGATTGTCCAGTAAGAAAAGAATAATACAAGAAGAAGAGTAACAAAATACATCATGCTCATTTTGCCAAAGATGAAGAAGAAGAAGAAGAAGAAGAAGAAGAAGGACCTCCCAGTAAGTTACCAAAGGAAGAAATCGAAGAATATGTCTTGTAATAGTGGTGCTTCAAAGCACTCTCTCCAATATTGAATAAAAGGACTCCCCTCAGAAAGTTTCACTAGGAGAATAAGAGAATCAACATACAAGATTGGTTCAGGAACCCTGATAATAAAGAAGAATGAACTATATCTAAGTATTAGAAAGAGTTTAGAATTGATTTTATAGAAAATGCAGTTGTTATTGGGTCAACAGAAGGTGGCTCACATCTATGGTAGAAGACTTGAATAGCATTATATATCACAAGCAAGAAAGGCTTGGGACCTCAGAATCAGATGATGGAGTAGAGCTCAACATCAGACATTCCAGTTATCCCTACAAGAAGACTAGTATCAAAAGATATCCTACCAAACAAACAAAGATAAGTATTTGAATTGTCATTTTTATCAAATTGTTTAAATGATAGTATCTAGTTGTGTACACGTTTATTTAGGATGTGTGTTATGCATGTTAGAATGTTTGCATTGATATGCATGTGATGGGTAAGAATCCTATGGTGCTATACAACATTCCATTTCTACTTATCTAGAGTGAAACCTCTTTGCTGACATATTGGGAGTAGTGCACGCTCTTAATAATGTCCTGGTAGAGATGGAAGGCATCTAGAAAGTTACTATATGAATGTGGGGTATGAATGAATGTTGTGTAGTTGGCTAAGATAGAATTATGATAGTGTGACTTGTTTTGGAAACTATGAAATGTTTCTAACCATGCTACTAAATTTGACTTGTAGGAAGTGTCGTACAATGATCACCTACAAATGAAGAATGATGAGACTTGTTCCATAAAAAAAGTGACAATGGTTCAACCATAAACAAGACTTATGAAATCAAGTAGAGGAAGTCGACTATGCCGAGATGTTTCTCTAGTAGCCAGACTAATGGTATAATCGATGTAGAAGAAGATATCGAGCAACCTCTAGGACTCAGAGAACCACATGTCTGCAGATTGAAGAAAACTTTGTACGGGCTCAGAAAACACCCATGGGATAGAATGACGAGATCAAGGATCACCTAGAGTGATGAGACATCAACCTTTGATACAAGGTTGAAGATGAGAAGCTCATAGATGGGTGCAAGAGAGAACTTGCAACAGAGTTTGAGATATTGATATCGAGTGACTTAGAAAGATGAAATAAATGGATACACAAAATATTATCAGAAGAGAAGGCTACCAGTCACTCTGGTGCAAAATGTCCCAATACAGAAAGTATAAAATAACAGAGGGAGGATAGTGCTCAGTTATATAAAGAGCAGGAAAGCTTCGCTTCAAAGGAAGTGACTACAGTATAGATGGATAGACACTTTCACTTAGTCTCTATTTGCGACAAAGGTTGTTTGCCCCAATATGCAGTAGAAATCACATGTCCCATTATATAGTACCATTTGTACACATTTAATTAACAAGCATTGCCTTCATCCACATATTATATGTTTGATCAGTGGGTGCTTGCACTGCCCTACATGTCCCTCAAGTTGTCATCCCCTCATTCTTTAGGCTCTTTGTGTTGGACAACACATAGGAAAAACATATAAGTGGAAAAGTTCTTCAGGATATTGGTGCTAGACAACAACAAGGTGAAAGTCAGTGCCTTTGACATGATTCTGATGTTGGTTTAGCTGCTTCAAGATGACAAGTCAAGCGACAAGAAGGAGCAACCTCTACACCTATCTTTGTAGTTTTGTAATATTTTTTCCATTTACATGCTTAAAATGTATATTAAAAAAAGATATACAATTTAATGCTCCCTTCCTATTAGATTAGGTAGAGTGTATCGACAAAATGAGAAAAGTAAACTCCCTAATCATCATGCCAACATAAATGTCTTGAATTTTTAACAACAATAATTGTTTAACAATGATTAGTGTAAAATTGTCAATATGCACCAACACACATATTTGCAAATACTAAGAATCACTTAGAGGTTGCTTGGTCGGGGGTGTAAATGCTATAAACTAAGATCAGTCAAAATGCTATCCCTAGGTCTTTAATAATTTTAAGATTATTCTTATGAATGACAAAATATTGGTTCCTCATGATTATTCCTTTAAATGATTTTCAATAATGTTATTCAAGTTATTTAGTTGAAAGATTTTTTAAAATAAATTTGTAGGGTCTTGAACCCAATAAGTATAATTAAAGATTTCATAGAGTATCAAAAAATTAATAAAATATTTCATCCTCCAAGGAAAGGTTTTGTGGATACATGGTGATGCCCCAAGGAACACCTAGATGAAGAGTGATAAATGCAACACAATTGTTGAAGAGTGGAATGCATGTAGTTGATCTGGAATCAAGCTTGCTACCATATCAAGGTGGGTAGAGTGACAATACAAAGAATAGTCAATTTTTTTAATGTGTTGCAAGTCATGGTCCTCAAATCGAGAACACCCACAACTGCTCGAGGAATAAGGTACCAAATGCATTTAACCAATCTCATAAAAAATATTTTTTATAACAAAAGATATTTGACAATGTAAAATTTGGACATTGTTAACATAATTTTTAAAAAAATGCTAACCGATATATATGTTTTGCACAAGCAAACTAATGGGGGTTCACAAGTTTATGAACCCTGTTCCCCTCAAGGATGAGATTGCAAAACAAAGATGTGATGTTTAAAATGGAGAAAGTAGAAGCACTATTTATAAGGAAATGCCAACCATGAACATGTGACACATAAAATGTAGAAAGTATTAGCACTCTTTATAAGGAAATACCAACCGTGAAATGATCTAGGAAGAGATAGTATATTGTATTTTATTATGTTAAAAAAAACATTCTAATAAAATAATTTTCTTGTAACTTCCATAAATTTTCAAAATTAATATTGAAATATGAATGATTGACTAAACCATGTTTTGAGGGTTATGGAATGGAAGGAATTAAAATAGAACCTACCATATCCTTCACATATCTCCTTGTGAGGAATGGATGGAGAATAATTCACCAAAAAGCATAGACCTGACCTTTTCTACTCCATAATAGTCATCCTCCTTAGGTTTATATTTGTACTGTGTCGGTTTCCCTCTGAAATATTTATGTTCATGGTTAAGTTAGTATGATTTGTAGCATTGAAATTTCCCAGTAACATGTGAACTACCACATAGTATGATAACCTTTCTAGCAACCATTACATGTTCTAATTTATAGTTAATATCACAATTAAATGATAACCCATTGTAATATCACTCACTCTTGATCCTCAATTGTTGTAATCCATGTGATTGTATACTAGTTCTTGGTGAAAATCTCAAAGCCAAGGCCCCACTAGTGAATGTAGTAGCATTATTATGATTTTGTGGTTAAACCATGTGTTACCTAAAGCATGGTGACGTCATGCATAGGATGTAAAATGAAAATGATAACAGAAAAGACCTAGGAGGCTAAATGTGCAAGGCAACTAACCAAGGGGCAACAATATCCACTAGGGGAAGACGTTGGAGGCTAGTCGAGCCTTGGGAATTATAATAAAGATGACCGTATGTCATCATGATGCCTTTGGGAATTGGTAGGAGTGGAAATTGATTGCTCACCCATTAACTTATAAACATCTAGGTATAAGAATGAACTTAAGTGTTGCGAGATAATGCAATATTTGCATGAGGAAGTGAATAGAGCACTATTCACTTATGAGCGTAAGCAAGCTATTAACGAGCCTAAAATGAGATTAAATTATTATCAATGTGTGTGCACCATATTGCACTTGAGAATTATTAGTAATAGTACAATAATTAGTATTTTTTTTAACAGAAACAGGGTATAAGTATATGTATTCGAAAAAGGCTGTGCACAACCATTCATTACAAAAAGAGGAGTATTTCTTCAGAAAGAGAGAGCTGAATATAGCAAATAGTTATGCCTATCTTGGCTATGAAATTCCGATTTTGGTGCTTCCTATGCTTTTCCATAGAGGAAGTGGGATAAACCCTTACAAATTGAGAATTTAGCAGTGTGCAGAAAAACATTCAAAACTGGAGCAAAAAGAAGGAACCTACAGAGAAGAGAAGAAGTTATTCATAATTCTGTTGTTGCACAGAGGAAACATCAGTCATTTCTTGATTCACAGTGGGAGCTTCCTGAAAATGGTTGCATTGAGTCTTCCTGGTTATGCTTGAAACATATTCCTTGATAATATCAACCTTGCCCATTAACTCGAATAGATTTCTCTCTAAGTCATCAATTCTGGAATCTCGACAGGAGAGTTGTTGTGAGTTATACCTGACTTCGGAGGCGATTTCGCTATTTTGCTTGATGTTGGTGCAAATTGCTTCATAAGCCCTACAAAGATGAACCTTGATGTCTTCAATGGTAAGATTCAGGGCCACAAGACATGCTTTCACGTCGTCCATGGAACTGCAAAGGGGAGCGGGACAGGGGGAAAGTTCAGAAGAACTAACGCACGAGGGGTCAGGGCCACAATCCAGGGGCTCGAAAATGGAGAGGTTGTCAAACGCAGACTGGAGCAGGAGAGCAGTGGGAAGAGAACGAGCCATTGCAAAGGTAAAAACCTGAAGGAAGAAGGGAGGAGTTAAGGCCGACTCGCTTGAGCTGACAGGAAGCGGGCAAGCCATGTGACCGGTACGTGATAGGCCGCGTGCCTTCCGCAGGAGTGCGGGAGTGGGGCATTCCAAGAGAAGTATGAAAAATCCAAATAGGGAGGGACAAGGCAAGGTGAGGGGGTTAGGGAATAAACAAAAAACCATATTTTTCATTATTATAGAGGATTTGGCCTATGACTAAGGTGGATCCCTTGTTGGCAGCTTCATCAACAGCATAATTGTTCCCTCTAAGAATGTGGAAGTAGAGAATGTCTCGAGGGAGGGAGGAGGCTGATTCTTCATTATTCTGTGGCTTTTTTATCCTTTTGTTTTTGTCCCTGATCTCATTCTTTGTATGACATGCCTTGAATCACCAAAGACCTTAAGTTTGCCGACGTTGAGAAAAGCAACAATTTCCAGGGAGGGGAGCAAGGCGAGCCATTCTGCTTCGTTGTTTGTTTTCTTTCCTAGTCCCCCAGAAAAGGAAGTGACTTTATTTCCTCCGGGATCAAAGATGATCCCACCCACACCTGCCTCCCCAGGATTCCCTTTGGAAGCCCCATCAAAGAAAATAGTATGGTTATCTTGAGAAGTCCACCAATGAAGAAATTACGAATATACAATAATTACTATTATGATTAGGCATCCTTGCTTTTGGCGAGATATGTCCCTATAATTATGATGGAAAGGCGAATCTCAATGGAGAAGTACCATTTCCCACTTTTCATAATTGTTTAGTTATTGCGCCAAGAGGCGCTCTACAGCCCAATATGAGGGAGATATTGTTAGTGGAGTGTTTGTCGAGTAACGAGTAACAAAATAATACAAAGTAAACAAAAAAGAATAATACAAAGTAAAAAGTAATAAATATTATGTTGGCCATAAACAAAAAAGAATAATACAAAGTAAAAAGTAAATATGAGGGAGATCTTGTAATGTTTGTCGAGTGTTTGTCAAGTAACAAAATAATACAAAGTAAACAAAAAAGAATAATAGAAAGTAAAAAGTAATAAATATTATGTCGGCCATAAACAAAAAAGAATAATACAAAGTAAAAAAATAAATATGAGGGAGATTGTGTAATTTCTATTTCTTATGTCAGTTATAGTAATTTCTTTTTACTAGCTCTCCTTGAATAGCTCTTTGAGTGCAATATCTGAGCGGAGGTTTGCACCTCGGGACATTTGATCCCTCTGGGCGCTTGATACAGCCTAGGATTTGGATCTAGGCTGGTTTAATTAAAATCACCATCATATGTTAAAATAATATCACCATTCCTTAACTAAAATTAATTGAATGGAAATTTAATTATATATACGTGGGGGGTGATTATTTTATTGAAAAGCGTTACATAGAGATAAAGTGGAATGATTGTTACTTTTATAGGGAAAAATAAGAGAAATGTTTTAGCCTTTGTTAAGGTTTTTGAAGATGATTTTTTTTATGAAATCAAATAGGCATTTTATATATAATAAGTCAATGCTAATGCGGCCTAATTAGTTAATATAAAAAATAATAATAATAATAATAATAAAATTAAAGGAAGGGATTTTTGTTAAGTTTTCCTTAAATCAATTTATTAATGAGAAAATAGAAGGAATAAGCTGACAATTATTATTATGTCCCTAACATATATGAATCGGGAAGTTGGATTAATCTTCACCTATAAATTCTGATTTTTTATTTGGCTAAAGCTACACTATAGTTTAAAAAACATTTATTTATTTGAAATTAAAAAAATTATATTTAACTGCTTTCTCATTGGTGGTGTGCAGGGTGACGTTGTCCTAGGGCTCTGTGCCCTAGGACCTGGCCGCGCTGTTGTGCCATCCTCCCTGGTGGGTGCGGTATGGTGTTTGCAGAGGTTTTAATGCTACCTGGTGTCTCTAATGGGTGCAGTTGGTGTTGTCTTTTCAACTGTTCCCTGGTTTAATGCACGGATTTTATTTTGGTATGGGGAACCAGTTGTGCTCTGCGTCTACACCTACTCTTGTTTATTGAAATGTGTTGTCTCTCATTTCAGTCATTCGACCTGGTCTCTAGTTGTCCTAGCGAGTATGGGTATGCTCTTTGTGGTTTCGGGCCTTTCTGCAGTTTCTGGGGGTGCTATATCTTGGGCGATGGCGTTGGGTTTTCTCCTTGTTGTTCTCTTGTTTCTGGCTTCAACATGTTCGACGGTGTTGTCGCTCTCTTTGTGAGAGTGGAACATCGCTGCTTCAGTTTGTTGGTGCTCACCTGGTGGTTTGTTGCAGATTTCGACGACGGTTGTGGGTTTCGGGCCAGTTTGCACTCTCCTCGGCCTCATGGCGACTTTTGTTGAAAGGTACGCCTCTAGGGTTTTTTCATTTTTCCCTTGTGAATTGTGTTTTTGTTGTAGAGTTTTTTTCCCAAATTGCCAAAATGGAAAAAAAATCCCTTTCTTTGCAATTGTTAAGTATGGCATCCATTTGGTTCGTGAATTTTGTTTCCTACGGGTTTTTATGTGGTTTTCGTTCAAATATTTATGTTGGTTGAAGGAATTGGGGGTTTTCCTTCTCTATTTGTTTTATGTCCCTCTATGTTTATGCGAGCTCAAATTCGCGTTAGCTAAAGGGTTTGGGTGCTCTGCATTTTCCCTACAAATGTTTGTTTAAGTTCCTGTGCGTTCATGCGAGCTCGAACTAGCCTTCACGGATGTGAAAATGATTTCAGAGGGTTTTTGGTGGCTCTGCATATGTGTGTTGAGGGAAAATGCATTTTCTAATTGACCCGGGCTATGAAATTTTTTTGCCGGTATGTGAGATCCTGTTTCATTTATTTAACTATCTGGTTGCAGGACATTGGGGCAAGGTTTGGCATTCGACTGGTTTAACTTTTTTAATTGCTTTGTAGGCTTCCCTGTGCATTGGCACAGATGTTGCCTATATTGCATTGTTGATAGTTCCCAGGTTGTTTTGTTTTAGCGGAGTGTTCTTTTTCTAAATTATAAAAACTTGAAAATACCTTGTGCATTTGCTTGGACATTATTAGGCCTCCTCAAACTTTTGGTTTCATTTGTTGTTACAACCTGTTCGCGACGAGAGTGGGGCCTTGGCTGGTTGATATTCTTTAGCGCTTTAGTGTGAATGAAGGTTCTGTTGGAATATTTGAGATATTTGGTTGCTATGTTAAGTGGAAGTGCATTAGCTTACACAGCTGCCAAGAATGCGTGAATCATTCTAGCTCCATTTTTTAAGCAATACGCCCTAAAAATATATACATACTTGGAGCCGCCCAAATTCATCCAAACCCTACCATGCAATATACGTTGCTTCTGCAGTTGATGCTGTAGCAGCTAAGGTAACATAGGCCATGACCTATTCATTACAGAAACTTCATAATAAGAAAACATAATACCAATTAATAATTATTGTATCTAGATTTAATTATTGTATTTACTAGTCTTGGGTCGAACACGTTTCCTTCGGTCGGCTTGCTTTCAGTAATTAAAGAGGCGCAATTTTCGTAGATAAGTAGGCAGTTCTGGTTCCGCACCCTTCATGGCCCTCTCCTATCCTTGGCAGTAGAGAGCGGTTATGAGCTTAGTATCAGGCCGAACCAACCCATTGTCTTTCCACTCTCCTTATATATGTTTGTAATGAAGTATTTTCTCAACGACTGGCTGCTTCGCAATGGGTGACACGGAACGACTTCTTAAGTGAATTGTTTCAGTGGTGGCATGCTCCCCTGTTGGTAAGGCAGTGGAACATCTCTAGCCCTGGAAGCCCCGTTTTTCGTTTCCATCTTGTATAAGTGTATAGTTTTATCTCACATTATGTATTTCTTAGCATTGGCGTATTGTATCTAGATTTAATTATTGTATTTAGATTTTTTTTTTTTTACATTGATAGGTGTTTATTACATTAAGAGGTGTTTATATTTTACAATTTAGAGTGGATTCGCATCTATGCATTTTGTAAATTGTTTAAATTGATTTTATGGTATTAGTTGCAAATTCAAAATATACAATTATAAACCAAATATTAAAAATAATTGTTAGCTGATGCATGGATAATTGGTAACTAGCTGGTGTATGGATAACTAGTAGCTAATGCATGGATAACAAGCACTTCCCGGTAGGTGATAACTTGTTCCTTGTGGTCTATTGATGTTCACTTGGACCACAAGTTAAGTGGTTGTGCTAAGACTTTACAATTTAAAGTAAACCAGGAAAGATCATCCACTAAATTACAAGAAGATAAGAGGATATATCAAAATATTTGTTTACATATACTTAACTTCTAGTCTATGAATATTCACGGACCACTACAAGTTAAATGGATGTGCTAATAAATTAATTTTATCATTTAAACTCTCTTCCTGTACCCTCCCTCCTTCAGTGCACAAATAATGAAATGGGTTCAGACTATCATACCTAATCACAACAAAATATCCTCCAAGCCAATGCCTTATTCAACAGAATACTTCGTATATACAGACTGGCAAAGCATCTCAAGCCTTGCAGAATAGAGTATAATGCAAGAATTCCATCTGCAATGACTAAGAATCTAGATAAAAAAACAATGAACCGATGTCAGATCTTCTTTGCCATGCACTGTTTCTCAAGATACCTAATTTCAAGGAACTAATAAGAACTAGGTTTTTAAGTACTACTCACGGGAGTGTTTTCAACAACGTGAATTGGACATGTCTCTGCATTCCGACGAAGTCTCGAGTTGCAGATGCAGTTCCTACCATGATTGAGAAACAAGAGCAAAAATCACCATAGAAAAATGCAATATCAATATAGTTTAACTTAAAAAACTAAAAAAATGTATAGTTGAATCAGTACAGTTTAACTAAAAAAATGTGTTTCTTAGTCTGTAAAAGGCATATTAAAGGTATTTTCCAGTTAGTTGGTGGGTTGCATGTCAACTCTGCCTCTTCGCGTCTGCTATTACGTTTTCATCTGTTATTGTAGTGTGAAACATATATATATTGCAAATGTTTTTTTATAATATAAAGCAGGATTTGGTTAAGGTAAAAAACATGTTTCCTATGTTAACTTGCAAAATCAAGTTTGAAAACGTGGAACACAAGTAGAGGATTGCTGAAGGATTTTACAAATATTTTGTTAGTTTTTTCCATCTTTTGTTTTATGGTTTTGATCAACGTAAGAAAATTATTGGAGGGCTTGGAAAATTTCTTTCTTAAGGTCGTTTAATCCGTTGGTTTTTCTATTATGATATGTGTTTGCATATGCCGAGTCGACAAAAGAGGAATTATTAGTATTTGCTTTAAAATTTGTTGCAACATATGAGAATTCCCTATCAATTTGCAGGTTTGACATCTCATCGAAATGAAGCGACCAATGTCTTTTATTTAGCAAGTATACCTTCCTAGTTGTAAGTTTAATGGTTTTCATGCATGCGGGTTTGCTGCTGTCCAAATTTTTGTTATTCTCTTCCTTAGAATCTAGAGCTTAGATTTATTTGAAGACTGCAAATTCTAACATGAGTTGAACATATTCAACAGGTGTTCGCTGCAGACTTGATCTGTATTTTAGGGTTGAATGTGAATGGCATTTTAAAATCAATTTTAAGAAATACGTCTTTTTCTATGATCAAGATTGCATTTATTATCTCTACCCAGTTGCACTAACAACATTCCATGTTACATGTGCATGGATGACAAACATATGAGGTGTTATTGCAATATCCTTTTCCTTATTAACGTTACATATTTTGACATGGACCATTCCACGACAATCTTTGATGTAGACTGCATATGCTATGGCTTCAAGAAATCTATGTCTACAGATTTTCCAGCTTTTTGTGAACCACGTACTGTCTTCTTTGCCTTTTCTCCTGTCCATAAAGCTTCTAGAACAGGTTACTCTGTTTTTTCGGCGATATTCACCAGAAATATCTGTTTTGGCCACTCAGAATTATTAAACGTATTTTGACACAGTGTCTATGTATATGGGCTAGAAGCACAATGTCTTGCATCTTTTCCATGGAAAAGTTAGCTACAATTGCCATTTTGAATTCAAGCTGAATGAACAAGTAAATTATATAGTTTTTTCCTCCTTTATATTGCACATAGCTTGGTCCTCTAACATGGGCATTATGTCTTTGTTTAATATTATTGCAATTTTTTAATTTTCTTCAAACATTACATGTAAAAAATTGAATCCCTGTTTTTATTTTTTAAATGTTTCATAGTATTAAAATTAAAATTAAAACAAAGAATTGAGTGGAAACGTCTCTCTCTCTATTGAATCTGTTCAAGCATTGCAAACATTTCATTGTTGGATTGCAATGCGAGATTAAACACTACTGTGAAATTGAATATGAGAATTGACACACTCTTGTAATTAGAAATTTGCCTCTGCTTAAAATTTGGCTTCCCTTTTCTAAATTTTGCTTGGGCCATTGTTTGATCTTCACATACTGTACAAAGACATGATCAAGACTCATGTAGAATTTCAAGTAGAGTTGGAGATTAAAAAAAGTTTTCAACCTGCAAGAAAAATACTTTTGTTTGTCAACACTAATGATTTGAAAATGTCATGTTAAAAAAATACACTTTCGTTGTTGGCAATAACGATTGCTTATACTAGCTTTTGAATTTTAATGACTTGATATCATTTAGTTGAATGTTAGATAATTGTGATGTTTTCAAAATGTTAGAAAAAAATAAGAATAAAAATTAGCATTCAAATGTTTGGAGAAAAGTGTGCATGAAATTTATAAGACACTTGTTCCGAGATAGTGTTGATTGAACATATATAAGTTTTTTAGACTACTTGCTTTGTTATCAACTTCAAGTACCTTTATTTACTAACCAAATCTAAAATGCACATTCGATGTTGTTACTTGATTCACTTGTTTCTCAAAAGGTCCTCAATGAGGAAGCTTGCATATTTTTTACTAAGTCTTCCTTGCATTTTATAAATTAATGTTGGTTTTCTTTGTTCCTTTGCAAAATCTAAATATATTTGCCGGTTCCTTGCTTCAGATGCTACATTGGCCATGGATGGAGAACTTATTTCTAGACACAATTTTGATTCCTATTTCCAGCTTCACCAATGATTGTTTTGTCGTTTATTAGTCCATCTTTTTGTAAAATGTTGAAATGTACCATTTATCTTTTTGTCTATGTACCTATTATTGTTTTCTCTATTTTATAAAATTGTTTTCTTACCATGCCTTGTTTCAGGCTATCGAAATTGATGCTATAAACCTATATGTTGTGATGGTTTTTTTTTCTTTTTTTTGATTAGGTGTAGATAAAAAAATGCTAAAAATATATGCAAAACAATTCCCCCAACAATATTGGGCTTCATCAAAAGACGTTAAATACTTTAAACAATTCATTGTATAACACTTTCTAGATGAATGTTGAGTTTATGTTCTGTTCAAAATGCAAACAATTAATAATTCTCAATTCACTTTGATCATAAGATCTTTACTCCCAACAACCACATCATATGAGTTTGTGTAATGAACCAAATGGTTTAAAACAACTTTGCAAATGATCATTTTAAGAAAAAAATATTGATGGTCACATTTTGTTCAACTTCTTGCATTGGTATTTTGGACCAAGCTATATTCACTTTTTAGCTTTAATATATCCACTAAATAAATAAATAAAATGTATTGAACAAAGGTCTTTGCTATTTTTTATACATAATCTCTCTTTTTAGTATGTATGTTGAACAATACAACGCTTTATACTTTAAACATATTCAAGAAATAGATAAATATAATTGTCATCAAGTTTTACCTAGATTTCTCTATCGATGTATTCAAACAAGTCATTATATCCACTTTTCTTCATTGGTGGGTCCATTTTAAAAAACATTTAATCAAAATTTATTTATTTTCCCGATTTTTTACAAAATCTTTTCTTGTGTATGTTCGACAATACAACTGTAGAAATTTAGATATTTCCAAGAAATAAATAAAAAAGTTTGAAGTTATCCAATTTTGTGTGTTGATGTTTTGAACCAAATCATGTAAATTTTTTTTTCCAATAATAAATTTATTTAAAGTTTCCATTAAACAAAGTTTTTTTTCTTTTTTAAACATAATGGCTTAATGTGTATGCTCAAGAATACAACCTTTTGAGCATCGAATTTTCCTATCATTACCAATTGTCATGCATTGCGATGTAATCTTGTACATTGTTAACAGACATTGTCATAACTTCAAAGTCCCCCTGAACCCCTCTTGAAGATTTGGCAATTATATGCAAACAAACATTGATCTTTGATAGAAGGCAATCTCCATGCTACTTCTCTAAGGTATTATAGGACTGCTTTTCCAAAACAATGATTGCTGCTTCAATAGATGTTAATTTGATTGCTTTTTTTTTCCTTGGAAAAATTCGTAATTTTATTCAAAAAGAGGAACAAAATTACATTCTGCACATGTAATAGAATCACTAAGATCCCTACATTATCACATATTACATCCCATATTACCTACATCAAAAATCCAATCAAAATCCAATCAAAAATTTATGATATGGCTGTCCTCCAGCCTGCGTTTTCGTCTACTGTCACAGAAATGAAATTGACCATCTCTGATCTGCTGTCCATTCCCACATAAACTACCCATACGAAATCAAAAATGACATGGCTGTCCCAGCCTGCATCTCGACTAAAAGTCTCCAATGCTGAAAGTCGTGACCCTCTCAGATAACTAATGCTGTTCATACAGCCCGCCTACAGAAAACAGAATGCTACTGTCCGCATCCAGAGTGTTCCAGCCGGTCCTCAATTTATCCAGTGGAAAGGCTCCCATTGAGCTAATTCAGCGAGCAGCCATCCCATATCTCCCCCATCAACATATTCGTGGTAGATCAAGGCAGAGCCTCATTGCCCTCATTAAATGGTCTGTGATAATAGCTGAATGTGCCTGCCGGAGAATGAATAGTTATCTTCCAGGTTCCATAAGCTAATGCCTGCTGTGTAGCCTCCTTGGATAGCTGGTCTGCCATCCCATTCCGCTCCCTGTAAACATGTGTAAAGGTGATCTGGTTAAAAGCCAATTTTATCCGGTTCACTTCTTCCAGGATAGGTAATAGATCCATCACATGACACAGTGTAATCTCCTTGGCCCAGTTGATGACTAACAAGGAGTCACCAAAAATCTGAAGGGATAAACATCCTTGTTCAAGGGCAAATAACATCAGCAATTTTAGAGACATGAGTTCTGCATAGTTATTTGTTCCTCTTCCCAAACCAGCCACCAGATGGAAATAATGCGCCTCTGATTTGTAAAGGACTCCCCCCCCTCCACAAACCGATTGCTGGTTTAAGGAGGCGCCATCAAAAAATGCCCACGGCATGGAGATATCAATCTGTTCTACCTGCACAGGTCGAGATCTGCTCACTTGTACAGGGGCCACAAAATGTAGAATGACCGCCACCATTTGAGCCACAACAGTATCCAGTGGAACCCTGCAGTCCTGGAATATCACCTTATTGCGGGCAAGCCATATGCCCCAAGTGTATATACACGGGAGAGCCCGGAAAGAGGAGGAATATTGAACAGACCACCACGAATGGAATGCTTCCAGCACACTCGCTCCCCTCCACCTCACCTTAATATCCAAAATATTGCTGATAGCAGTCCAAACAGTCTGTGAAAATCGACAATGTATAAAAAGATGGGCCAAATTCTCTTCTGCATCCCTACAAAGTGGACAAATCCCCGGACCCTGGAGAAAACGTTTTTGCAGAATGTCCCAAGTAGGGGCCTTATTTTCCAGGATCGCCCAGAAGAGTAATTTTGCTTTACCCGAACATCTTAACTTCCACAAAAGTTTCCACCACCACACCAAAACCCTGTTATGGATTTCCACATTGAGCTGGATATATCCATGTTTAGGTGAATATACTCCGGAGGGATGGTGATCCCAGATAAGTACATCAGCCCTATTGGTCAATCTAATATGGGTAAGTCTCAACCTCCGAATATAATCCACCCAGTCCCCCTGCAGTTCATCCGAGATCCCAAGTTGTCGTGCAGAAATCCACCCCTGTTGCCAAAGTGTAGAAGCTCCCGGATCCGCTAAATCAGCCAGATAATGACATCCTCTAGTAGCCAAAAAGGATCGCAGTTCTACAGAAAGGACATGTCCACCCCTGCATCCAACCCAAGGGTCCATCCCTATTCGAAGGAGACGCCCATCGCCGATCCGCCACACTAATCCAGAACCGACTAAAGAGAAATGCTGCACCACCGCTTTCCAGACCACAGAGCAGTTTGTCCTCGACTTATTTCGCATCCTGATCCATTCGAGAAGAGTTAAAGGGGCAATATATTTATGATATACCACTCTAGTCCAGAGACTCTGTGTATGAATTAATCTCCACGACACTTTGGCCCCCAAGGCTTTAGCAAACATGAAAATATTCTTTAAACCCCACCCTCCCAAAGCCTTAGGAACAGCAATTCTCTCCCATCTGACCCACACCAATGCCCGATGCTCACTCGTACCCTTCCAAAGAAAGGCAAAACACAGTCGCCTGATCTGCTCCAGAACTCCAATGGATATCCAAGCAAGAGACATCCAATACACCGGAATTGCTTCCAAGACTGATTTTATCAAAACCAGCCTCCCAGCCCGAGATAACCATTTGTGACTCCAACCATGAAGACGTTGTTCTAATTTTGCAATTAACCAGCACCAATCAGTCTTCAAATAAGCATTCGGTTTCAAGTGAAAGCCAAGGTACTTAAATCCCTCATCAATAGCCAAAGTCCTATATGGTAGTTTGTTAACCATACTAAGAATCTCCTGCTCAGTTAAATTCGAGCAAGTGATAGTAGATTTGTCAATGTTTACTAACATACCCGCTGCAGCTTATGTTAATTTGATTGCTGTTTCAATAGATGTTATTTTTTTTTAGATTTGAATATATGTTCTTGTTTGGAAAATGAGCTCTTTCTCTCTTTTTTTACTTGGTTACATGCTTGAAGTTTTTTTTAATTTCTTGAATGTTTTAAAAGAACAAATAATAAAATTGAAACTATTGAAAAAAAAAGTAAGTTTAATTTTTTTAAAATTTCATTTATTCTGTTGTTTCCAAAAAAATTATAAATAAAGTCTAAAGTTATAAGAATTTAACATATGTAAAAACATTTTAAACGATAAATGAATAAAAAAACGTATTTAATATATATATATATATATATATTTCTTTACAATATCTTAAAAACTAAAAGTAATGGAATATAATTAATTGATCAAATGCTTTTGATACACAATAAACAATGATACAATTTAAACCCTTTTTCAATTGCAATTATGTGTGTGTTTTACTTTTGACAAACAAAATACTACAACAACGAGAAAAAAGACATTTGTTTTTCCCCAAAAATCATGTTTCATGACATATATCACATTGAAGCATCCCATTTTCCAAACATTGTTTAAATTTATGTCGTTCCTTTTTAAACACATTTTCTATTAATACTTCCAAATACATAATAACAATATTATTTTCATGTTTTGTAGTAATATATAGATGTGTTATCAAGCAAACAAAAAAACATTTCTTTGATCATCAACGTAATAAACTCGACTCTTGTAGATGGAAATATACATTTCATATGCAATCTCAATCTTCCCCTCAGGTTTCACAATTATTTTGTCCTCAACTCTGACAATTCTTCTATTTTCTCCAACCTTGCTTAACTACGGTTTCCTTAATCTAAAAGAAACAAAAAAAAACTAACATACATATATATTCTAACTACATAGGTTAGCTTTTCATTGCTATTTTTTGGCAATGCCATTTGCTCTCCCCATTGCCCCCTCGTGGCTCTTGTTTTATTATGGAAGGGAAGTCGGTTAAGGTTCTTAGAAAAACCACCTACCATTCTTATTGTCTTCCTAATAAAAGAAGAGGGAGAGCTCAAGGTGTGTGAAGAGGGGGAATAGTCGATCCCATCTCTTGATAACATATTTACTGTTTACAAAATGTGTGAAGAGAGGGACAACCGGTCCCATCTCTCATTCAATATATATATATAATCGTTGTATGAAGAGAGCGTCTTTCTCATACAAAAGAAGATTACTCCAAATGTTCGGGTACACAGGGTACTACCAAAGGACCGAACACCAAGAGCAACCACTTCACACAAACAAATCACAGATCAACACACCGATGTTTTGACGTGGTTTAAACCCTCTTGAGGGAAACACTCCACGGCCCCGGCCAAATAGCTTCTACGGGACAATTTATTATGCAAAGAAAGAAAGTTACAAATGAACTTCTCATAATCGATCAACTAAACAATGACCCTCCATGCTCTTTAAATAGAGATCATGGACCAATCGGGTGTTAAGCCACGGATCAAGGTTAGGTTTGATCTAAGAGAAGTTGAGCCGTCGGATCACTCTATGTCGGAAACATATCGTGACCGTCGGATTAAGTATTTACAAATGCATACTAATGCATACTAAAGAAACACACTATCCCTAACGGATATTTTACACAAGTTGATCTTAACTAACTCCTAAGTGTCTAAATATCCTAACATCCCCCCTTAAGAACAACTTGGGATAGGATTGAAGGATTTACAAAAGTGACACTATTAGGAGAAGGAAGGAGGCATTAGAGCCTATCCCCCCTTAATGACAAGTTCCTGAACTCCTAACATGGATCGAAGTTTAGAAAACTTCGCTTCTGTAAGAGACTTGGTGAAGATGTCTGCAACTTGATCATCTGTAGGGCAAAAGAGCACTTCAAGAACACGATCATGAACAAGATTTCTGATGAAGTGCATGTGTAGCTCAATGTGTTTGCTGCGTTGATGTAGAACTGGATCTTTGGCAAGCTTGATGGCACTTTGATTGTCGCACCAAAGTGGAGTAGGCTGCTCCTGCTCGAATCCAAACTCTGAAAGGATCTGTCGAAGCCATAAAGCTTCCTGACTGGCATTAACTGCTGCTCGATATTCTGCCTCTGCTGAAGAAAGAGCAAGAGCTTGTTGTTTCTTACAAGCCCAAGTAATAGGTCCAGAGCCCAGACTGAAAACATAACCTGCAGTAGACTTTCGATCATCAGGATCGCCGGCCCAATCTGAATCAGTGAAACCAACCAACAAAGGTTTCCCCCCTCTACTGTAATGAATCCCAAACTGAACTGTACCTCGAATATATCGAAGTATTCTTTTAGCTGCTTTCCAGTGACTTTCATGAGGTGTCTGCATATAACGGGCAACTCGTCCAACGGCAAAGGAAAGGTCAGGACGGGAATGAGTCAAGTATAAAAGACAACCAACAAGCTGACGATACAAGGTGGCATCTACTTCAGGTGAAGTACAAGTGGCAGAAAGTTTGACTCCAGACTGGAAGGGAGAAGGGGCTGGTTTACAATCTTCCATGTGAAAGCGACGAAGAAGGTCACAAGCATATTTAGACTGAGAAAGAAAGATTCCTTCTTTGGTTTGCAGAACTTGGAGACCAAGAAAATAATGCAAATGTCCTAAGTCTGACATTTCAAAAGTTTGTTTAAGACTGGATTTCACATGGGTTATAAGCTTAGGGTCACTACCAGTAAGAATAAGGTCATCAACATATAGAACAAGTATGATGAGATGGTTTCCTACTTTCTTGGTATAGACATTGGGGTCAGAATGGCATCTAGAAAAACCAGTGTCAAGGAGAAAGTTATCCATTTTGGCATACCAAGCTCTAGGAGCTTGCTTAAGGCCATATAAGGATTTCTTAAGGCGACAGACAAGGCTAGAGTTATTCTGAACATAGCCAGGAGGTTGTTCCATGTAAATTTCCTCCTGTAAATCACCATGTAAGAAGGCAGACTTGACATCCATTTGATGGACTTCCCAGTTGTGTAAGGCTGCAAGGGAAAGAACAAGGCGGATGGAGTTCATTTTGGCGACAGGAGCAAAGGTTTCATTGTAGTCAATCCCTTCAACTTGAGAAAAACCTTTGGCAACTAACCTTGCCTTAAGTCTTTCAACACTTCCATCTGATGCATACTTAGTTCTGTAGACCCATTTACATCTGACAAGTTTTCTTCCTTTTGGAAGAGGTACAAGATCCTAAGTATCGTTTGCCATTAAGGAACGATATTCTTCATCCATGGCTGCATCCCAATCTGGATTCCCTGAAGCTTCTGCAAAAGTTTCTGGATCATGATTCTCGGAAACTTGAGCCAAAAGAGAAGAGGCTCGCTGAAACTGAGAACGTGTTCGACGTTGATCTCTAGGATCACCGGCAAGATCACCAGCTGCTTCACATGTTGAACGGACCCATCGAGGAAGCACTTGTGCTGGTGCAACTGGAGGAACATGAGCAGGCGGAGGTGGATTTTCATCCTCACTGTCATCATCAGAAACTGGAGTTGGAAACCTGTCAAGGAAGTTGGAAGAAGAAGAAGAAGGCACAAACGCCGAATCAGGCTCGCAGGCCAAAGATGGCACACTCGCCGAGTTAGGCTCGCAGGCCAAGATATTTTCATCAAATTTAACATCTCTTCTAATGATTATAGCATGAGAATGTGGTTGAAGAAGTCTATAACCTTTTACATCTTCAGAATATCCAACAAATATGCACTGTTCACTTTTAGGCTGCAATGCTTTCCGTTTTTCATCCGGAATGTGAGCCCATGCTTCACTACCAAACACACGAAAGTGACTTACATCAGGTTTAACTTTACTCCATGCTTCTTCCGGTGTTATACCTTGTAATGCTTTTGTGGGGGTGCGATTAACTATGTAATTTGCACAATTTATGGCTTCAGCCCAAAATTGAAGACTTAGTCCCTTAGAGTGGATCATACAATTTGCCATTTCTTTTAAAGTGCGGTTCTTCCGCTCAGCTACACCATTTTGTTGTGGTGTATATGGAACAGTGTGTTGTTGTTGGATGCCTTGTTCAGTGCAGAAAGTAGTGAACTGTTTGTTAACATATTCTCCTCCATTGTCAGATCTTAACTTGATAATTTGATGACCAGATTGTTTTTCAACAAGGGCCTTGTAGGCCAAGAACATGTTAAATACTTCGCTCTTAAGTTTTAGGAAATAAACCCAAGTGCGTCTGGTGTAATCATCAATGAAAGTTAAGAAATACTTGAAACCAGAAAAGGAAGCAGATGGAAGAGGACCACACAAGTCACTATGCACAAGCTCCAAGGGAACCGAGGCGTGCCAAGAGGCACGTTTGTCAAAACTGTCCCGATGATGTTTTCCGAGTACACAACCGGAACAAACACCATCTCTGCAAGATACCATCGGAAGACCTGTCACCATATTTTCTTTACATAGTTGTTGCAATGAGCGATAATTTAAGTGACCAAATCGCTCATGCCAAAGTTTGCTCAAGTTATCACTATGAGCAACAAAAACTGAAGGGAAAGGTGATGACCCAAAGTTGTTAAACTTGTACAACCTGGTAATATCATCAACAATTCCGGTAGCTAGAACCTGTTGAGGATCTTTAAAATCCTTGATTACAACTTGGTGAGGTGTAAAGGTCACAGTTTTACCTTCACCAGAATGAGTGATCTGATAGACTGATAACAAATTGCAGGAAATTCTTGGAACACATAGTACATCACTAAAATGACCATTATCTACTGGAACTGTTCCAGCTCCTACAACACTTAGAGATCTATCATCACCAACAAATATTTGTTTGGTGTTACATTCATGCATAGTAGAAAAGATGGCTTGATCCTTAGCCATATGATAAGATGCTCCGGAATCAATGAGCCATTCATTTGAAGTAGAAGAAGAAGATGCATTATAAGAATAACCAGAAGCACAAAGTGCATGTCCATGAGAGGCAGATTCTGAAGGCGAATCTAGGCTGATGTGGTGCTTCTTCATTGCTGCTTCCAAGGCTGCCATCTTCTTGAAACACTTAGATTCATCATGATTATCTTTCCCGCAATAGTTGCAATGACGCTCAGTCTTCTTTCCCTTTGGCTTGGATCCTTTGTCATTTTTTAAAGAAGGAGCTGACTGAGAGGGTTTTGGACCCTTGTTTGACTTATTATTGCGAAAATTTTGTTTCTTGGGAGGCTTGGACTTTTCTTTCTGTTGGGACAATAAGGCTTTCCCAGATGTATCTGCATTGTTGATTATTCCAAGATGAATGAGTTTATCTTGTTCCCTAATCAAGGAATCACAAAAGGATTCAAGACTAGGCTCTTGATAGCTAGCTGCATTCAATGACGCTTTCATGGAGTAAAATGTAGATACAAAAACAGAATATGCAGGTCCAAGTTTGGAAAGAATATGATAAATGCATTGTTTGTCTTCCCTCTCAATCTTACATTCTGCACATAAGAGCTTGAGAGTTTTGTACTTAGATAAATAATCTTGAATGCATGAAAAGTCACTTGGGTTTAAAGAAATCAACTCATTTTCGAGTTGGTGACCCCGAATTTCATTGTGTTTACCAAACACAGATTCCAACTTGTCCCAAGCAGCATTAGGTTCATCAATTCCAGATATGTGGAATCGCAAATCAGTAGAGATTGACATCCCAATCAATCCACGAGCTTCATCACATCTATTTGCCCATTTTATTTTCTTATCATCATCAGTGGGTTCTTTTTCTTTCCCTGTTGTAATTCTGAAAAGTCCCCTACTTCGTAGAACATCCTCCATACGAGATTTCCATGAGAAATAGTTGGAACTGTTAAGTAGAATATCACAAAGGGCGGCCATATTTGTAAATTAACGGCTGTAAAAGCAGAAACCAATAGTCTGGATGTGAAGATCTCGAAAAAATAGGCGGTTTCAAAAAAAACGGCACTGAAAACGGACTCTGTATGATGAAGTTATGCTTGAACAAAGAAACTGTTGAAGATGTCCCCAATAGTGACGTGGCAGCTAGAGAATGTCCAGCAAAAAAAAAGAACCCCCCTCTTCCCAAGATGAACCTTTTGACAATCACTTTACAAAAAAGTTGCTTGTAAGTGAACCACTTTTGTAAAATAAGTGATTTCACTTTTACAATGATATTACTTTTAAATAGTGCAACAATAAATAAAAAGCTTAAGTGACTCACTTGTATTTTTATTTTTTTTATTATTTAAGTGAGATGCACTTTTACAATAAAGTAACTTGAAAATAGAAATTGCATGCACTTTTATTTTTAAAAGTAACTTCCTAAGACTTGAACTCAAGACCTATTAAGGAATAAAGCAACTTTGGACCAAGTGAGCTAGTTTAAAAGGTATGTAAAATATGGAAATGAGGAAGGGGGCTTTTTTTTTTTTTTTTTTTTTTACTCTTCTTGCTCGGTTTGCGTGCTTGCCCTTTTTCCTGCAAAACAAACCACAAAACGAAACAAAAAAAACTTTTCCACACTTGTGGAGTTAGATCTTGTTAGCTTGCCCGGAAAGTCTACGTTTTCTCTCTGTTTCTGATTTGCCGAGATCGCGCAAAGTGCACGGCAAAGAGCATACGCAGCCGAAAAAACCCTTTCCCTTTCTGTTTCTGATTTGCCGAGATCGCTCAAGGTGCACGGCAAAGAGCATACGCAGACGGGAAAGCAACAATCCGAACCAAAAAAAAATCTAACAGTAAAAAAAATGAAATATGAGAAAACGAAATAAAAAAAATGCGTCACTGTAACATTATACCTTCAGATCTGATGAAAAACGCGTTTCTGAAGCAACCGGGAACCGTTTTCGATCAAACGAAAACTATTTTCCAATGGAAACGACGCTCCGGACGCAATGGAACACCTCCCACAGCCCAGAAATGCACAGAAATACCAGAACTAGAAACCCTTTCGAGTTTCGGCAACAGCAGTTCAAGATCTAGATCATAACCGGAAGCGGCACTTCATAAAAGCTCTGATACCATGTTCGGGTACACAGGGTACTACCAAAGGACCAAACACCAAGAGCAACCACTTCACACAAACAAATCACAGATCAACACACCGATGTTTTGACGTGGTTTAAACCCTCTTGAGGGAAACACTCCACGGCCCCGGCCAAATAGCTTCTACGGGACAATTTATTATGCAAAGAAAGAAAGTTACAAATGAGCTTCTCATAATCGATCAACTAAACAATGACCCTCCATGCTCTTTAAATAGAGATCATGGACCAATCGGGTGTTAAGCCACGGATCAAGGTTAGGTTTGATCTAAGAGAAGTTGAGCCGTCGGATCACTCTATGTCGGAAACATATCATGACCGTCGGATTAAGTATTTACAAATGCATACTAATGCATACTAAAGAAACACACTATCCCTAACGGATATTTTACACAAGTTGATCTTAACTAACTCCTAAGTGTCTAAATATCCTAACACCAAATTTATAGTTGGTAAACCTATTATGTGAAGAAAGCAAGCCACACTATGAAAATATATACATATGAAGAGAGTAACCTCTCTTTTGAGAGAGAGAGTCAACTCCATACCTAAAACTATTGTTTGAGAAATTGTTGTGTGAACAAGCTACACCAGGAAAATAAATATATATTAATTATGGTGTGAAGAGGGTGACCTCTCTTGGATAGAGAGTCGACTCCTTTACTTAATTGTTTGACAAATATGTTATGAAGGATTGTGTTCCATTGAAAAGAGTGTACCATCACATATTATCCACCCTTTGTGTTTAAGAAAGTTGAATCTTATTACTTAAGCGCTGAAAGCTCTTTGTTAGTTTAACTGATTGAGAATCAAGTTTTTTGATGAAGAACCAAGTTTGTTGTTATAAGACATTTTTTTTTGTAAGCTACAGAATTCTATTAAATAGTGAAAATCAAAATTACATAAGGAATAGTTGTCTGTGGTGGTCTAAGTATGTGGAGCCATCAACCCAAGTATTCAAAAAGATCAAAATGGGTGTGTCCATAGTTACAAAACCTCTGCCCAGAGCACGGAAAGCCATTATTTTTTGGAGAAGAACATCGTCTATAAAAGCCTATATAAAAACAACTAAAATAAATGATTTTAAGAAGCAGATTGTAACAAAAACACTGGAGGTCACAAGTAGCTTCTAGAACCTTTTTAGCTCACTGCATTTTCATCCGGGGGAACCTCTTCAAGAATCAGATAGCTGAAGTTGTCCTCCTCCGTCGCTTCCTGAGCCGACAACTTGACTGGATGGGGTTTTTCCCTGCGCCAGGGAAGAACTATATCCTCATTCTCACCACAAACCCTTTTGATTTCCATCTGACCAATCGTGTATGGAATGGGGAAGGAATTCGTGGCGAGTTCCTTGCTGTGCGTCACCATGGTTGCTAGTACAGACTCACCTCCTCCTGCCGCAGCCAAATTCTCCCCGCTGCTCCTTCTGCCACAATGTTGCTACCACCAACATGGCTACCACCAGCATAAGTCTGCCCACCAAAGGTGGTTTCCAGACTTCCCAACAATCCTTCCATCTAAACCAAGTGAGCCTTCAACGTCTGAGTCGTGTCCCTGGCCTTGGACCAGTTGGCCTTGGTGTCTTCCATAAGAGCGCCCAACATGTTCTTAACGAGCCAGTAGTTATAAGACAAACTTTAATGATTAATAACCAAACCTTTTATTTTGATGTTAGGAACGGTCAATCTAATGCTTAGGTGATGTTGAGAAAAACTTGTGAAATATTCTTATTAAAACCTCACCCTAGTGGATACATTTCTCAACTCAAAGGTGGCCTCTCAGTTGAAAGAGTATAGGCTGGACATAATGCTTACAATTGGGTGGAATATTGCAGTTGCACATTCAGTCGCCAGGGGAATTAATCAAGCTAAGTATTTGTGTTATGCAATGTTGTTGTTGTTTAATTATGCTTAATTCATTGAGTTGTATATATTTTCTCAACTTGCGATGATTGATCATGCTTACTCGTGTTTACTTGGTTATTGGTAATATTTTGTCGATAATGCTGTCACAATGAGGTATGTACAAATGTTCGATTACTTAGTTCAACAATTGTGAATACGTATCACATATAATGAATATTACATTATTGTAGTATTTCATATACAATTGAACTAATGTATTTCATATACAATTGAACTAATGTATTTCATAACGGTATGAAAAGGATGATTAAATGCATGAATAGGTGACTAAAAAGAATCATGGTGTTCAAGATTCCTTGCATACTTAATGATGATTTGAATGTTATATTGTTCTTATACTCTTAATGATAGTAATTATAGTTAATTATATATGAAGAACTATAAATAAATTAGCTTATTGGAAATGATAGGAATCATGCATTGAAGTCATATCTTCCCTTATGTATGCTTAGACAATCTAGTATAATCACCACTTATATGTTGAATGGTGTTGTAGATATGTGTATTGTGTAATAAAGAAAAATGGTTGGCCAAGGATTAGTTTGGTACTAGCATTGATATGTGAAAATAGCTAACAGTCTACTTAAATTATATAGCTTTTCATATAATGAACGTACTTCTAGAGGTTCATAAGTTTAAGACGAAATATAGGGGTTTTGCTAAAATTGCAGTAGTGATCTTAACATAATAATTATCATTGTCAATGGTAGACCATGAACGATATGATTTATATACCTTTCAGTGGATAATTATTATACTTGATTTTAATAGACATGGTTGAACTTTATATTGTTGTATATGAATTATTAGAGGATGTTCGAATACGAGGATGGGTCCTCTATGTATATATAGGTCTCAAGTATCTTATTACAAACTTTATATGATTCCTATATTCTTCTTTGATCATGGATTAACTAACGTTGTTACAAATGATGTTAAATATACATCATCATGAGACATTCTCCAAACCAATCTTGTGCAGTCAAGATTGATCCTCCCGTATAGAGGTGAGCACTTTGATTGCCTTCCGTGTAAAGGTTATTCCTCCAGTATAGAGGTAATTGATCAAAGTAATGATGTTGTAAAGTCTTGTTGGACAAGGCTCCGGACTTGTGTGTGTCAAGTCATGATTATCATGTGAACCTTCTGTATAAAGGTATCCATGAGATGAACCTCCCGTATAGAGGTGGACCACCCGTATAAAGGTCATGTTTTACTTGTTAAAAGCATTTAATGTTGTGTGATGTATTATTAACCATGATCACCAGATTGCTATCAAGTCTCCTTTAGAGATAGATCACCTCTAAAGTGAATTATTTTAGCATATGATCATTTGCTCTGGAATAATATAATATGATCACAGTATCTTATAATTCTTCTTAGTATAATGTAATGTGATGGATAATTAAAGTTAGCACATATTGACCATGCAGCAAGAGATAAAGAAGTAAAAGATAAATCATAGAGATCAAGAGAATTCGAAATTGACCATGTAGACACTTCAACTAATTAAAGAGAACTTAAATTGTTAAAGCTTTAGTTAAGTATAAATGCTTGAGTTAAAGCATCAGTTAACGATATGCTTCAGTTAACTAAAGAACTCACAGTGGTCACTTCAAGTAAATTAATTAGCTTGATTTCAATTAACTGAGTGTTAAATAAAAAGGACTAGTTAAATTTACTGTTTTCACTTTAGTTAAACTAAAAGATGACACTTCAGTTAAAGAGAGTTAACTAAGCGACAACAAAGAAGATCTAGTTAAGTAAGTGTTATTGCATGACGACACTTATGTTAAACTAAAAGATGACACGTGAATTGTGACACTTGCATGTCGACACTTAAGTTAGCCACCTAACTAAGTGGGCAAGCTTTCAGTTAAGAGGCGAGTTCATCCTAGGTGACAACTCAGTGAGATAAAGCACTACATGAGAAGTGGGGCGCACCTTTGCATGCAATATTAATACATCTAGTTTGAGGGCGAGTTCATCTTGAAGTTAGAAGTTAAAAATAGAAGAGAAGAATGTATAAATATGTTATATGAGATTGTTGGATCCAATGTGAAGCGAATTCTCTTCTCCATTGAAGGCAAGGCGCTTCTCTTTGTGTAGGGTATTGTTCGTGCTTGTTATTGTTGTGCTGGGCACACATCCGATTGATCTCTCTTCTCTATTGCTTCTATATCTTCATCAAGAGTGTTTGGTGATCTCTTATCTTCCGAAAGCAATCTGCTATGTTGTAAAAGAAAACATTCTCTGCTATCCATTATATTATACTGAGAAGAATTGCTTGGGTTTTTGTTCGCATAATTTTGAGGATTTTTCCCGAGGGTATATCTTGTGTCATGGTTGTATGAATTTCATGGATTGAATTGTCTCATTGCTTCAAGTCTCTGCATCTAAAATAATTAAAGGTCAAAGCTCAACCAAATATTAACAAATGAAACTAATTCCTTTGTGTATTAATGCGACTTTGTATTATAGAGTTATGGGACTTGAGGTTTTTGTCTTTTGTTAAAAATAGTTTCTTATCTTGTTTAGATTTCAGAGAAAAATTTAATACCCCATACCACAATTGGATACCGTGGGTAATGGGTATGTTACACCCACATCTTGAAGTTCTTTTATGTGGTGAGCCTTTCTCCTATAAAATTAATGTGAAGGCTCTACCATTGGAATTTGGTCCATTTTTTCTATCCCTCCTAGACAATGAAGTATTCGATTTCATTCAAATAATAATTATGCAATACACAAACACCAAAAATATGGTCAATTCGAATAAGATTCATATATAGCCTTTGTAAATGTTAGACTTTGGAATAATTTTCATAAAATGACGTAATCAATGTTCAAAAGATTACCTTTCAGTTCTATATCCTTTATAATATTGTTTATCATGGATGTGTAGAGGAATAAGAAATATTAGAGGCATCCTCTCGAGCCTGTAGGATTAGGATGGTTGATTATGGGGAATCTTTTGTTATTGGGTAACAAGTCCAACAAATCTCTTTTCCACTTTGCTATCAAACATGACCCTCTCATGTGTGCCTCTTTCTAAATGAAAACCACTTAGCCACTTAGACCATCTCTTTGCACTGTCTAAATGAAAACCACTCTACCACTTTGACCACCTCTTTGGAGGGTGAACTATAATACAAGCAATGAAGTGCTTTTCCTATAGGTCCTCATTAATTCAGGTGGTGTGGGTTTCATTGGTATATGCTCTTTAGTGTTAATACTAAGCTCTTTAGTGCCAAGAGCTATATTCTATTAAAAATTGTTCTTTAGAGCTTTTTTTTATCTTGCTCTTACCTTTTTGCAAAAGGAGAATTTGTATAATTGATCTCCTCCTTGCAACCAATTTCAAAGAGATGATTACTGGGTTGGCAGGTGCGGGAGGAGTCCTACTAGAGTCCGAAGGGAACAAGCTGATGGACTATGCATGGGGAATAGGGAAAAAGACCAACAATGACACAGAATGGATTGCGCTTCTCCAAGGAATTGATATCGCAAAGGAAAACAATGTCTAAGATCTGGTCACAATCGGCGACTCTCTCCTTGTGATCAAATAAGCAAGGGCACTTGCAAAGAATCATCATCAACCCTCCTCCAAATTCCAAATTCATTTCTATCAAAAGATAAAGGATCTCAACTCCATCTCTCTCTATCACATTCTGAGAAGCAATAATAAGCAAGCTGACTCCATGGCAAATATCGGAGCTAGACTGAATTGCGGCACTTTGATAAAAAATGGGCAACAACCGACCATGGAATGGATTCCTTAATCCCCTCTTCTCTGCTCAAGGATTGGGATTTAATCAAATTGGAATGGGAAACAAAATCCCCATAATTCAAACTGGCTTTGGGTGTCAACATTGGAATGTGCACCTATTAAATGACATCCTCCTCAACGTATCATCCACATGGCTGATGGATTCGAAGGTCAATTTCATAATCCCTTTAAGATTGCATTGCAGGGAAAATCGACGGCGTCTGCAATTTAGAACCCCCCGCCCAGCATGCGAAAATTCATTACGCATCAAACGTCGGGTAGAGAAGGCCTATTTCAAACACTTGGCTGTTAACAATTCTCATCCGATGCAATTTGGAATGCTTTGGGAAGAAGATTTAGTCTGTAGGCATTCAACGTGTTTCAATATGGATAATGGAAGCTCCTCAGGTTTATGCCTCCCTGCGCTGAAGTGCAGACAGTGTAAGACGTCCATTCAGGTCACTGAGGGTATTGGCTTGAACCAATACATCACTACTATGGAAGCGATACAGGGGAATGGTCACAGCGAAAATGATGGCATCGTGAACAAATCGAAGCATGTACGCCGACCTAATGCAATGGAAATCAATAGAGGATGGGTTCCACAGGGTGGTGGCCAATTGGTGAACCAGGCCAGCTTGCCAAATGGTCTCGAGCAAGAAACTCAGAAACTCTGGCGCCCGTTGGAGACCAACAACTAGCTTATTGGCAACTCTGCACATCTCGACTCTCTGCATCAGTTGGGTGGAAACATTGGGGAAACTGTAATTGGAAAAATCTGGAACATGACAGAAGATAATGTAGGAGTGGTGAATCTCGACTCCCCCAGTGGACCTGAAAGCCCTCCCCCTGGCCTTCTCTCTCATCTGCAAGACATTGAAGCTCAGGTTGGAGTACTGAGAGGTGAACAGAAAGACCTCAAGAAATCTGTCTCTCATCTAGCTACTTTTGTTCAAATTGAAATCTCTGAGGTAAGGAACAACAACAACAAAATGAAAGAGTACTTTGAAGGCATTGCTGGCAGGATGGAGACCATGCACAACTGCCTCAAGATTGTAGAAGCAAAGGTGGATTGTATTCGGACCAGCAAGAGCAACAACCCGTCGGTCATTCTGGGAATGGAGGATAATGCGAACCTGGCCTCAAGCAGCAAGAAAAAAGCCACCCCGCTCAGCAGAGAACTAACTACTGGTTTATCTTCTAGCAACTACTTATCTATATGAATTTTGTATAAATAGTTGTTTTAATAGTCAGTCTCCTTCTCTTTTTAAGACTTATATGTATCTAAGTATCCTGCGAAGTGTAAAGACTGGAATCGAGGTGCCCAATTCCCTCTTTTTGATGGGCTTAGTCTTCCCATTTTTTGTATCAGTTCTTCCCTTTCTAATATAAAACTTCTTACTCGTTTCTGTAAAAAAAAAATTTCAAAGAGATGATTTGTAATTTAGTCTTTCAATGGTGATATGAAAAATGCTTAGATCTCCCAAGAAATAAAATAAACTAAATAAAGAATAAAATAAAATGATAAAATAAATGCATTGAAAATCAAATGATATATATAGTTATGCTTTAACATTTCAATGTTGTAGTAAAATTCATTAAACATTCTAATGTGTTTATTTTACTATGTATAATTTGCCTATTTTATTTTTGTTTGGAGACAAATTAATGAAAATAAAATTAAATACACTATAAAGAAAAAAGTTTTTGAAAAGCAAGTCTTGATTCTATTTTTATTGGTCTTTTGTGTTGCAATGAGTTGGTGGTAGTGGTAGTGGTAGTAGCAGCTATTGGTTTGTTATTGGTTTGTCATTTTTTTGGTATGTTTGGAAAAATGAGAGATTGAGTTTATTTATTTATATATATATATTTTTGTATATATTTAGAGATTAGAAAACATCTCTTTTATTTAATGTTTGTATTTTAATTAATATTGTTGTGTAAACACGTATTTGCAATTAATTTGTATTTTTAATTGTAATTTTAAAATTTATTTTACTAATTATTGCATCTGCCCATAAATAAAAAATAAGAATGCATGCATTGTGGTGTAGCATAGTGGGACCCTGGTGGCGAAAGTGTCCATCTGTCCTATAGTGTGATGTAATTTGATGGTGAAAAATTTGTAGATTTGATACCTTAGAATCAAAGTTAAATAAATCTATACTAATGTATCTTTAATTATAAGTTTAATATATATTACCATTATGATAATATCTTTGCTAATTTATAATAATTTAAAAATAAAAACATAATTACAAATAAAAATGAGAACAATATTATAGTTGTAAGTAGATCCATAAAGAAAGGAATTCAAGGAAATCAATATTGAGGTTGTAAAGAAACTTAAAAAAAAAGAAAAATGAGAAGAACATAATATTTATATTCACACAAGTTATTTCAAAATATCAAGATAGGTACGTGTAATTGTGGGCTCACACATACTCGCATGACAACATTTAAATTAATACACCAATTGGAAAATAAAAATTGATGTAAATTTTTTTTTTTTTTGTTGTTGTTAAATCTACAAAATTTACAGTTACATATTTATATGATCTTCACCGGTTCGACTCCTTTGGCCATCACTATAACTTAGTTTAATTAATGAAAACTAATTGAAACCACCCGCAAAATGGATTTTATTGGTTTTAATGAAAGAGAATACGTACGGCCAACATAAATTAAAGAAAGTCTATATTCCTTTCCTCTTGGCTGTGCTCCGTTCCGAGAAGGTGAGAGAGTTCAAGGGCATATGTATGTGGTTCAATTTTTGGAGCGGTGAGGGCTTTTGCTTCGCATGGTTGTCGTTGTTGGGTGGAGAGAAGTAAATCGCTGAAAAAGGCTCTGCCCTTCCTCTTTTTCTTTTCTTCCCGGGAGAGACGATAGGGTGTGTATATATATAAATATATCTATCTGCACACGAGAATTGCGTTTACATTACATTGAACGACCTCCCTTACAGATCCAAACTACTACTACTTCGTCCTTCGACGATATTGGTCCCTCACATCGCATTTCAACTGCCGTCCGTCCGTTCTCCGACCCCAGGGTTTCAGCGCCGCGCGGGGTTTCAACCGTCGACCTTTGCTGTTTTCGAATCTTTAACAGGTATGTCTGATGCCCTAGCTTTTATGCCTGACTTTTTCTATTCGATTGTGAATTTTGGTGAATGGCCGGCTCGGAAGGAAGATGGTGAGTAACTTGCCTTGGCCATGGTCAAAGCGGTGAGGGATAACTTATTCTACAGAAGTCGCTCCAGGGTTTGATTTTCACGGCTGCCACGCTGATGAAATCTTCGGCTATTGGCAATCGGAATTTCAGCGATACAGCGAGTGATAAAGAGAAATGCCGGGTTTGGTAAATGTTATTGGTACTTGCTAGCGTAGATCTTGAAGGAATTTGATAGAATTTTCCAGATTATTTGTTTTGCAGATTTTTTAATAACCTCCCGCGAGTTTGGGGGGTGAGTGAGTGAAGGAAGGGATGGGAGGAGAAGGAGATCATCAGCAGCAGCACGAGGGTTCAGAGGAGTCGAGCGGAGTGGGAAATGCTTCTGCGCCGACAGTCATTCACATTCGGTGCACCAACGGATCGAAGTTTAGTGTGGAGACGTTCTTAGAAGCGAAGGTTGGGGATTTTAAGGTGGTCTTGGCCGAAAAATGCGATATTCCTGCAGACCAACAACGATTAATTTACAAGGGCCGGATTCTCAAGGATGATAATTCTCTTCAGAGCTACGGTACCTTTCATTCTCTTTTCCTCTATCGCACCTGTGGTATTATTAAATTTGGTAAGATTTGAAGCTTTTCATTTCATACGCTACAGTTTGTTAGTAACTTGTACGAACGCTGTTACCTTCCTGAATAAAACCCCTGTAAGATGGATGGATGCATCCACCATCCGTCCATCAATTCTTTGTGATATTTTTCTGGACTAGGTTCTTTTGTCTTAGATAAGGGCCGTGGTGGGAGTAACTGATCATTCATTTATGGTCATTGGCTACACATGCAGTTTGTTCATATGTTGTAGGCAGGGAGTACCTGATCATTCATTTATGGTCATTGGCTACACATGCAATTTGTTCATTGGCTACACATTGTTTTTCTGGTAGTAATAGAAAGAAAGATAATCTAGTCCAGAATGCTTTTCCAGCCTATGTTTTTACATTTGTCTCCATTAGAAATTAGATGGATACATATTATTATTATTATTATTTTGCCATTCTAGTGTTTTCGGGCTTGTTGTCCGAAGTGCCACTCATCCTTGGAACTTTCTGTCTGGAAAATTCCGAGGGCTCTAATGCTCTAATAGCATGTAGGGTGGTTGTGGATTTTGTGTTGGATTGTTACTTGAACGGCTTCTTAAGCTATGCAGAGTTATTAATTCTGATTGCGAAACATCATATTCATATGACGTTTATTATTGGTTGTCTTGCAACATCTTACAATTTTTTTCATGTTACCAACTGTTGTTTCAGTACCCTGTAGATAAGATGCTTTTCCTTAGTAACTGAGAACACTCTTGTAGAGTGTTTGAAATGTAAACTAACTTTCGTTTTCGTAATTACTGTGGTCTAATATACCCATTAATATTTTGTAAATGAAACTATTATTTATGTTTTGTGATCACTATGGTCTAAAATACCTCAATCCTTGAATTTCATTGATGATATCAACATTATATGATATATACATGTCTCAAGAAGGGAACATTTAGCGAGATTGCAGATGGCTACTTAATTTACTAGATGCTTTGGATTGCTGCCTTCACTTCACTTTGCAAGGTTTTTGTAATTGCCTTTGTGCAGGTCTGCAAAGTGATCACACTGTCCATTTAGTCCGTGGTGCATCAGCCTCTGGATCTGCTAATGCCACTTCTGCAGAAAATACCGTGTCTCCAAATAGTATGCCAGCACCACCTGTGCAAGGAGTACCTTCAAATAACAATGGAGGATTCGGTGGATCAGGCTTAGGAAGCTTACTCTTCCCTGGACTTGGTGGAAATGGATTGGGTGGAGATGGGTTGGGTGGGAACAATCCAACAGGTCTGTTTGGTGCAGGACTTCCTGAGTTCCAACAGGTTCAGCAACAACTTACACAGAACCCCAACATGATTCGGGAAATGATGAACATGCCTGCTATTCAGAACCTTATGAACAATCCTGATTTGATGCGAAACTTAATTATGAGTAATCCACAGATGCGAGAAATTATTGACAGGAACCCAGACCTTGCGCACATACTTAATGATCCAGGCACTCTTAGACAGACTTTGGATGCAGCAAGGAATCCTGAACTCATGCGAGAGATGATGAGAAACACAGACAGGGCCATGAGCAACATTGAATCGTCTCCTGAAGGCTTTAACATGCTCCGCCGCATGTACGAAACAGTTCAAGAGCCGTTTCTCAATGCAACAACAATGGGCGGTGACAGTGGGAATGACTCGGGCCCAAATCCTTTTTCCGCTCTTTTTGGACAAGGGCCGGGCCAAACTAGAGCTCAAACGACCCCTTCCACCACTGCGTCTGATGCAACTGGATCACCTGCTCCAAACACAAATCCGCTTCCCAATCCATGGAATCCTTCATGTAAGTTGCTTTATTGGCTTTGTAGCTTTAACAGTGTTTTTGAGTATTAATTTGATGTCTTGCCACAACGTGGTTTTTGATCCTGAGGGAGTCCCATTGAACTATTTTCCCAGCAAACACACCAGGAACAGGAGCTCCTGGTGCTCAGACAACCACTGGAGCAAGAGCTCCCCCTATGACAGGTGCAAGGCAGACAGGCATTGGGGGAGTACCAGGTGCTGCTTTGCCAGACTTTGGCGGGATGGGTGGCGGTGCTGGATTGTTTGATCCTGCTGTTATGCAACAGATGCTACAAAATCCGGCTGTTATTCAAATGATGCAAGGACTACTTTCAAATCCTCAATATATGAATCAGGTAAGTAGTTTATGAGGCTTTCCTCGAATTTGTACACCAATTTTACTATTTCTACATGATTGCCTGTTATGTGTTATTCTCTTGGTGCACTCTACAAGAGATGTGTCACATGGTGGGTTGGTTATGCTAATAAAACTAAAATGGAAATAAACTTTATGTCCAACTTTTAATGTCAAATAAAAAAAGCTGACCTATTAATTATCATGATGTAAAAAAAACGAAAAACTAGCATAAGTCCATAATAACCTCTTGTCTTTTAACTAGCGAGAAGTTTGCATGTATTTTAATCCCTCTCGGTGCTTAGTAGATCCAGGGTTAAGATGGATTTATGCTAGCTTATTACTGTTGTTGCATCGAATACTTTTGCTTTGGTTTTGTGGGTTTTCTAATAGAAGTTGTAATTTGTATTTACAGTTCCGTCCAATGTTAGAGAACAATTCTCAGTTGAGAGAAATGATGCAAAGTCCAGAATTTCTTCGGCAGCTAACGAGTCCAGAGAGCATGCAGGTAGATTCAATTCTTCACTGATGTGTTTTCTTTACTTTTTCCTTTTTTTTATAATCTTTTTACATATTTCTGTGTTTTTGCAGCAATTGCTATCGTTGCAGCAATCTCTCATGTCTCAACTACCTCGACAGATGGGAGGCCAGTAAGTAGTAGTTTATGCAGCATTGTATTCAAAGTCTGTCGTGAGTTCTGAGTATGAAGTACACACTGTTAACATTTATCACAAATTTTTGTGCGAGGATAATTAAATATGTAAACTCTGTGTAATTAAGTATATGTGTCTGATTTTCTCTTCAATGCACATTATCTTGTATTGGATATGGATTGGTATTATATTTTGCTCCTTACTTTAAAAGGTTGTGTTTTTCTTCTTGAGCTTAGTTCTGTGTCTTTTCAACCTTTATATTTGCATTTTTTAAAGTTGTTGGTTATCCCTTATAATATCCCTGAACTTTTCTTTCTGGATATCTTCTACTATGATAATCCTAAAATATGCAGATGTGTGATGTTTGATGATTACCTTTTACCAAGCATTTCTTAAAAAAATTAGAAGCAGACTTTGTATGAGCAGGGAAAATGTATTTTTTTTTTTATTTCAGTCCATTCCTTTTTCTATTCTGTTCTCTTTCAGTGTCTGTTGTCGAAGTTTGTTGTTTCCTTCTCTGTAACTCATTTTGACTGGACTTGCTTTGTTTGGTCAAATCTAATCAAGTTTCCTGATACTCAGAAGTGCCGGTGACTATAAGAGCAATTTCAATTTTTTTGGCATTTTCTGGTGCTATTTTTGCCGAGAGGAGGATTTTCATGCATTTAGAAGGTTTGGACTGCAGTTGAGGACTTTCAAGTCTTTTAGAAGATTTTTGACAATTTGGAGTCCAAAAAATTGCTGGACAGAAGACAGTCCAAATTTTTAGGCCCTAACTTTGATGGGGCTTGTGCTTTTTTATTTTTATAAGGGAAGCACATTGGCAAACTGTTTCAGCATCAAAAGGATCTAGGGCATGAATATTTAATGCAATTTTTAATAAGGAGGAGAGCTATTGTCAAGTTTTGTGCTGAGTTTTGCTATTTTGCCAAGTTGAATCCCCATTTCGGGTTTGTTGAGTTCGAGTTGTGTGACTTTGATTGCCTTTCTATATTCAAGGACTGTGTTCTTTATGTAAGTTTTACAATTTTTATTGAAATAAAAAAATTACTGAAATGAAAGACTTGCAATAAGATTCTATATATTTATTGGGAGCTTCTGGAAACACATGCTGAGGGGCTTCAACGCAATTTGTGGACTTTCTTTGTCTAAGATGGTGGCTCTGAGCAGTATCTATTCTGTCAAAGTTAGTTGGGCGGGTTGACAATCTCATCCCTTTTGAATCAATGCCATATATGTGGGGCAGACCAGATTGAGAATTGGACCTTGGTTCATTGCTTGACAATTTGCTAACCTCACAAGTGAACCAAAGGCCTGTTGGCAATATTGCATGTATTCTCTTTGATGTTAAATGTAATCTTGAATGATTAGGAAATTGGAGTTTAGCAAAGATATCTAGGTACAAAGCTCAAAACTCATAGGGGCATTTGGTGAGTATGCAATACTTTGTGTGTCTACGAAGAAAATGACGCCAAGTTAGGGTGCTATTTCATCCTCAAGGGCTTTGTTGCTTTCACATCTTAGGAAAGGGCGTTTGTTCAAGGGTCTCTCAAGCATGTGGCACGCAATCTTGGTGGTGTTCAATTTGAAATTTGAATGGGGCCATGAAGTTATTATGCTACATCTCTGATAAGCTTCAAAACCTAGGCACGATTGTTCTTAAACTTTGTATAGGTCAATGCACAATCTTCTATCCACATATGCTCAAGGATGGTGATGCAAATCTTGAGTTTTTTGAGTGCATTGCTTCCACTTTGATAATTATTTCTAATGCTAATGATGGCATGTGTGTCTTACATCCAAAGTTGTTTGATTTGTACCCACTTTCAGTGTTACATCCTTTTGTAGACCTTGAACTATTTTTGGATGATCCTTACCCTTGATCAAGGAACATTTTGGTGTAGCTAGTGGAGGGATCTTATTTCTTTCTAGAACACTATAGTGATGATCATTGCAGTCTTAATATTCTATAGCACAATAAACTAACAATCCATCGAAGTAGATAGGTATCTGAATGTTGTAGTAATGATGCTTATGTCGAATCCTTGATCCACCATAGCTTGAGGAACTAACAATCCATTGAAGTAGGTAGCTTTCAAAGTATCTTATTTGATGACTTATTAAATAGCTAGTTGGTTGGGCACAAGGATGTCCTTTTTCACATCTCTTGTACAAGTATGTGATTAGGTTGCAACTTTAGGACCATGCAATTAAGATTTTAGTGGATTTGCTAGATAATGCCAAATTCCCACTTTAATCCATGTTGATATAGTCTTGGCAATGTGCCTATTGTACTGATTATTTCGTGCGAACTTGTACCTTTCATATAATGGCCAAAACGAGGCACTCGTACATGGATAATTTTCTAGTGTGTATTGCTCTTTAATATATTTTTCCTTGGAAATAACTCCATGGGAAACTCCCAAGCACTTCCCCTCGTTTCAAAAATGGTTTCTAGACTAAAGCATGTAGCATAGACTCAATGTGTTTGACCTTGTGGAAATCAAGTCGGGGACTTGCACAATGTGCTAGATTATTGGCAACGCCCTGACAGTAATGGCACCAATTAAGCTAACTCTTGAGGCAAAAAATTGCTCTTAATATGTCTCCTTTAAGTGCTCCTTTTGAAGGTATACTCTGTTTCTTGTGCAAAATTGATGATTTGTGTGGTGTTGATCATGCTTGCCTTTTTGCTTCTATTGATTGTTGTTTAAATCTTATTGATCTTGATCATGAATCCTTTGGATCGTGCCTGTCTTTTTGCGTTTGTTGATTGTTGTTTAAAGCTTATTGAACTTGATCATGAATCTTTTGGATATGTTCAATAAACCTTACAAGTTTCCTAGGGGCAAGAGCTTCTTTTGTCTTCATTGCCTTGGCGATAGGTCCCAAAATGGCTAAGGGATCCTTTGTAAAAATAAGTCACACTTCAAAAGGTGAATTGCCCATTGCATTGTGCAATGCACTAGTGTCAATGGCATCCCATATCTTTGAATGTTTGTAATTGAAAATTCACAACAATTGAACTATGGTGGTGATGTACCACCCCTAGGTAACCATTTGTTTGAGGATGGAAGGAAGTACTCTTAAACTTGGTATCTATCAATCCCCTCAATTCTTGCCAAAAATAGTTGAGAAAACTATTTTTACAATCAAAGACATTTGATTATGGCAATCTAAAGTGCATTGAAACTCGTTCAAAGAACAATAGTGTCCTTGCAAGGTGTATCATCATGACCATTTTGCTAAAGCCACCCACAACTACCATTGAATAGTAATTGTCCCTACGTATCATCATGACCATTTTGCTAAAGCCACCCACAAGTACCATTGAATAGTAATTTTCCCTACTTTTTTTTGTTAAACCTCTTAGGAAGTCTATTGAAACCCACTCCCATGGTCTACTTGGGTTTGATATACAACTTTTGATTTGTTGGCTTTAATAAGCAATAGAGGGAACACCATTTGTGCCATCTTCGACCAAAAGGATTACCTATGCAAAATCCAAAACAACTCCTAAAAAAGTCTTCAAGTGTTATGTGAGATATCTTTAGTGCATTTTGCATTCATTACATGTTGTGAGGCATCCACCTTCATCTTGAAGGATTGATGAATGCTATGTATTGTGAGAGCAATTGATGAATGCTATGTATGGTGAGAGCAATTGATGAATGCTATGTAATTCTTTCTGTGTATTTTGGTAGAAATGTTTTCTGGAATTTGGTATCTGGGTCAGCTCTAAAATTCTGAGGTGTTTCATTTCAGGGCACAGGGTCAAACTGGTTCTGCTGGAGCCAACAACTCAGGATTGGAGACTCTGTTGGCAATGTTTGGAGGGTTGAGCAGTGGAGACACACAAAATGCATCCAATGGTTTGTTCTTTCCACCCTTTTAACAGCTACAATTGACAGATTCAGTAGGGAAATCAAAATTGCTTGATTGGTTTTTTTGTCTCAATTTAATGAATGCTTCATGAATAAGGCCACTTTATGCACTGCAACTTAGTGTGTAATGTCTGAATGTTTTTGTAATCAGTGCCCCTTAGTAGATACTAGAAACACAACATTTAACTGTTAACTCTTATTGTTTTTGTTTTGCTGAACACAGTGCCAGCAGAGCAACTGTATGCAACACAATTAGCTCAGCTACAAGAAATGGGGTTCTACGACACACAGGAGAACATCCGTGCATTAAGTGCAACTAATGGAAATGTCCATGCAGCTGTTGAGCGTTTACTTGGCAATCTTGGCTAGGCCTTTTCAGCAATGTATTTTTTCATATATCCAATTATTTTATGTTGTGTCCAACATCCAAACTCTGTTTTCCATTTCTTTTTTTGATTAGAAGGTTAAGTTGAAGCATTCTTGAACTGCATTTAAAAATCTAGATGTGAAATAATAAGGCAAGTTTTGGTAGGTGCAAACAATTTGTGTTTGCTGACTTATGTGAACTGCAAGTGTCTGGCTTCTATCGAGCTTAAAAAAGCCGTACCTTTTGAGTCACTTGGGCATGGGCCCATTTTTGTACAGTTTTTAGTACTCTTTGGCCTTGTTGCATGTGCATGTTGTCATAATTAACTGTTGGATACTTATAACAATTTATACAGCGTAGGATTCATAGATAGGTTATTTTGAACTTCGTTAATTTTCCCATCACAAGGTCAGAGATTCTGGACCAGAAATCTGTAAATTATATGTGGATGAGAAGGTTGGTTTTGAATTGAACACTACTTGGATTGGATTCCTTTTGAAATTGCAGATATTAGGCTAGAATGAATGAAACTAAAAATTAAGTATTGGTGCTTCTGAATATTTATTAATGGTGTCATTGACCTGGCTGGATATGATGGCTTCTTGAGTTTTATAGATTGTCGCTCAGGAGTCGTACAAAGTACACTGTACAGCCTTTGTGAGACATTTTGTTTTCCTGTGAAGTTTGAGACACGGAGTTACATCTGCTGGAGTCAAATGAAACTGTGCTGTATTTTCAAGTTGTATGTGATATATTAACTGTCTAATTCTACTGTTTCCTATTTCCATGAGTAAGGGCATTGGAAGCTCTGTCTGCAGTGGTGTATAAATGAATTGAATTATGTTTAACACTGTAGTGCACGAACGAGTTGAGTAAAAGAACAAAAGGCTGCCTTTTACTAACTCCCTCCTCCCGTTTCACCTGTTTGGGCTAGCACCAGAAACTTTTCTTTACTTCATCCACATTTCTTGGAGTCAATGGAGCCTGGTGATGATATTGGAATGTGTGGATTTTTTTTAATCTCTGCAAGTTAGAATGAGTGTTTCTTTGGGTTGTCAAAGCCATGTTATCTATATGTTTTTCAAAATGGCATGTGAGATACTTGATATTTCTTTTGATGGCCAACATTATTGGATTTATAATTTGTAACACCTTGAAATAGTAGCGTTACACCATATGATTTGTATTTTATTGAAATACAAGGGACTGGAGAAGACTCAAGAAATAATTAGGTCATTTATTTTTGCTGTTGAAGTGCATCGCTGTTTGAGGCAATGAAATCAGTTATTTGGTGGGTAATGGTACCGTGTTAGAACTTGTCTACTTGCTAATTCTTCTCACGGTTTACTTCATGTTTCACGACTTGTGCTGATGTCATTTGCATGTTGATACTGATGGCAGTTTCTCATTATTTCAGCGATCTAACAAAATAGATTAACAATCGGTTTAACCAATCTGCAATCAAATTTTGTTTTTATTACAGAGGTTGATTAACCAAAGTCAAAGCAAAAGGTTTGGTTTAAATTGCAACAAAATTCTGATTTAATTCCAGAGGTTGAATATCCAAAGTGAAGGCAAAAGCAAAAGCAAAGACTCCTTAGATGATGGGCTTCACTTTTTAGAGGATATTGCATGTTCTGTGAAGACATAAGCCTGTGTATGTATATGTATTTAAGATTTTTCAAGAATGGTTCAGCATGCTTGAAGGACTTCTCTGGAAAGAGTGGATTCCTTGGCTTTGTGTGACATATTTGAAGGGTATTTATTTCAATAAATTTGTTAATTTTGCAAGTGGTTTTTCCCCTTTGAAACTCATCATACAGGTGGGGCATTGCACATTGAGAATGGTACTTTAGTGGACAGCCACCTAATATTCTAGACTTCATTTTCTTTGTTGGCAGCTTTAAAATTTATTTATAATTTGCACCTGTTTATTTGCTGTTTATTCGAGGTTAAATTCTATTTTGAATGTATGGGCTAGTATAATTCCATTATTTGACGAATTGTTTTCATTTTAGTGAAAAATGTTACTGACATTAACTACGAATAATGTGGCACAGTATGTGACCTGAAGGCCTTTTCTTTTAGGAAGTTGCGTTGGCAATTTTATTTGCTTGGGAAATATTGCAATTTCTATTTGAGTTGAAATGAAATTACATGTAGCAGATGTTTATAGCATTCAAAAAGGATCACGTGAATCCCCAGATTTTCATTACAATGAGATATGCAATCACTCTTCATAAAAAAATTCTATTTGTCGAGAACAGTTCTTTTAAAAATCACTCTTTAAAAATGTATTATCTTTACTCGTTTGTTTATAACCTTTTACATCTTTTAAAATTTATAACATATGCCTTAATAAAAAAGCATAAACCTGAACAGATGTATCCTGTTCTATACCTATGAACACAAAATAACACTCGTAAAACCTCCTTCGATGATTGATTGACTGGGGACAACTATCAATAAAGCCAATCGCAGATCTCATGCACCGAGAGTGCTTTTACTATGTGCCATACTTGCTTTCTGATATAAACCAACTGTTGAAGGCCACGTGATGTGCCTTTGGACAGAGTGTATGCCTCTGAGTTAACCTCTTTGTGCATTTGAAAGAAAGAGATGTGCCTTTGTACATGCCTCATTCTCTTTACTTGATCAAATACACGATTTAGCTCCAGATTGCCCACCTTTTATTTGCCATTCATCCAATTTATGACCACCGTCAAAGTATCCCCAAGGTCTTGATTTGCTAATTGGCTCATGATTGTTAACTGTGGCCTTTGTATTTTTGGAGGAGATTGAAAGCTTCCAAAAATTGGTCTCATTTGCGAGGCACACCTGAAAATGGAGAGATATACCTGTGCTTGAAATTCTCTACAATCCTAGCTAGCCAGATGACCTATGACATCATCAAAGGAAGTGCTTTGCAATCTTTTAGTTTCTCCTTCTGTTGCTAGCATTTGAAGTATTTTACAACTTACTCCCCTTGATCTTTTAGTTTATTTTTCTGTTGCTAGCTTTTGAAGTATTTTACCACTTTCTCCCCTTGCTAGTGATGTCTAACTGCTGTCATCAGGTCTTTTGCCCGTGCTAGTGACATCTAACACCTGTCATCATGTCCATCTCGACCCAGTCCTCGCAAGAATATCTACAAGTGATTCAGTGTCGGTGTTCGTTTTGGACAAAGTGCATTTGTTAGGCCCATGTCGGTTTCTTTTTTGAATGACTTCCCATGTTAGGGCTACAAATACTATCCTCCCCTTCAAAGGACCTCATATCTTTTGCAAACACTTTGACCATCCTGGATCATCTCCTTGGTTATCATTCATGAGCATTTGTTCAGTACCCAATCTGGTAGTGGAAACTCCAAATGCTGGATTTTAGTACCCATGCAAATTCATCGTCCTCATATTTGATTTCTATGACTTGGAGTTTTCCTATATAAGTCTCCCACTGCTTTCCTTCTGAGCTAGTAGATCTACTTTTTTCACTCCTGCTGCCATATGTTTGTGAGTTCTAGGTATATGCTACGTAGACAAGTGAAAAATTCCCCTAATAAAGAGAACCGACAAGGTATTTAGGTAATCTATGTGCATCTCCACACCTCGAGGAACAATACTTCTTGTGACGTTTTCTCCTTTACCTATTGACCCAACCAATTAATTTTCCACTGAATGAAAGAATAATGCAATAGCTTTCCAAAATATAGATGCCTTATGTATGGATTTGTTTGGATGTTTGATCCACTCGTTGTAATCAGTGTGCATTAACTTTACACTGCGAGTGCCTTAGTGAAGAGATGTATGCTTTTTAATCCCCAAACCGCTACATCCTTAGGTTTAGCGATTACCTGCCACTTCAATGGAATGCCATCTCGTCATGAACAGTTATGATGCTGGATTGGTATGGCAGTACGAGGGATACATAGATACTGCCCTACTAGATAGCTTTGGCACGTATAGTGTTGCCTAGATCTAACCTAGATTGTACTCTAGTAGCCTACATTATCCTGTTCATTGGTTTGTCTAATTTTGCCTTGTATTCCTTATAACTCTTTTAGGAATATAGGCCAATGAGTGCCAATATCTTGGAATAACTTCAAGTACAACTTTCACCAAAGGTTAATCACCCTCCTAATTGAACTTTGTATGTGACACCACCTGTTAATTCTCTTAACAATTTCTATAAGCCATTTCTTCACATTTTCAATAAGAAACGTAAATACTTGATCTTGCTTGAGAATCTATGCATTGGAAATGAAAAATCTCGATGATCCACCGCTAATTGTCCTTTTCTACCTCATTGAAGGAAATATAAAACTTCTTCATGATATACTACAATTTCATACCTCATTGAAGGAAATATAAAACTTCTATAATTTCTTTTAGTTTGTTTGTATCTCCAAGAATAATCATAAAACAAAAGTACATCATCAACATGTGTCGAAAGAAAGATCTTCATAGCTTAATTCATTTTAGAATATTTGTTTTTTTTTTTCTTTAGAATTGCCCTGCGTAGGCCTTTAATGATTATCAGCAAAAGTAATGGGGTCAATGGACATGTCTGTCTTACGGCTTAGGCCTTTAATGATTATCCCCAAAAGTAACGGGGTCACTGGACATGTCTGTCTTACTCCTTTAGCGGGTTTGCAAAAACTAGATGTTATCCATTTATCAACAAGTAAAGGATATTGAGGTTAGGGATGGCATAATCTAGTTTACCATTTGAAGGCAGAAACCGATATGTATCAGCACCAGTGTCAAATACAACTAGTTTGATCTGTCATATTCATAGGATAAGTTTAGCTTCAAAAACATTGCCGATAGCTTCTTGGTTTTAATGAAGTGCAATGCTTGTTGTGCTACCCTAATGGCATCATGAAATTGTGTGCGATGAAGTGAAATTGTCATTGGATATAGTTTTAGAGAATATCTTTACTATTAGAGCATTGCTTTTGGTAATACAATTTTACAAAAAGATTTGTTTGAACTCATAAATTCTTTTGGTTTGTCCTTACGTTTTAAGGCTAGAAAGAAGGGTTTAGTTGAAAAGGTCTTATGACTTTTCAACTAAAGGTAGAGGTTTGTCCTCAAATCCTTTACCTTCCTTAGTAAGTCCTCTTCTATGAAATCATAAAAAGCCATCAACAATTCCACAATGCAGTCAAGGCTTTGACTTTTATACTCCTCGATTCGCTCTACCATCCTTAGCAAGTCTTCTTCTATGAAATCGTAAATAGCCATCAACAATTCTACACTGCAGCCATCAAGGCTTGGACTTTTATGCTTCAGGAGTTTAACATTGTTTTAAATTCTTCTTTAGAAACTTCCTCCTATTGTTTTTTTTCTGCTTTCTCATCAACAAGACTTTGAAAATAAGTGGTCAATTTAACAATTTCTCAAAATAAGAAATCCTTAATGTTACAATTCATTTAAAGTTGTAGCTTTGATACCATCCTTTCTCTATGATTGGCTTAGTTATGGAAATTTTCATGTTTTCATCTTTGTTAAACAACCACAGAGCCCTACTCTTTAGTCTCTAGAAAGCGTCATTTGCTAGAATTTTCCTTTTGGATTGTTCCAAGACCTTTAACCATTCTTTTGAGGATTCATCATTGGGTCCCTCAAGGTCCCACAATATAAAAGTTTGTCATTTACTTCTCAATTCATATTAGTGTAGGTTGATGTTGCATTCTTAACCTTTTGAAGGTTGGTCGTGAATGGTAAGCTAGTTGAATTTCTTGAGGATACGACATAGGTTTTCCATTATGGTTTTGACTAAATTTAGAAATTCCTACTCTAGCTAGGTAGAAACCAACGTAGATCCATCTTAACCCAGATCTATGCACCAAGAGGGATCTAATTTCTTTAAGTGTATTTTTATTTTAAATTAAATTTTTTTCACATCCAAAAATATTACACTTCCTGAAATTGGATCCCTCTTGGTGCTTGATAGATTCAATAGTTTAAAATGATCTATGTTTTTTTTTTAATGGTTTTAATTTTTTTAAATTTTATGAGCCAACATGGATTTTAATTACCTATCATTTGGTTTTAATTATTTATTTTATGAGTTGATGAATTTTTTTATCTACTTTAAGTTTTTGGTAACATAATGCTAGGTTATTGGGCTGTAGAGCACCTCGCTCCTCTCGGTGCAATGAATTTAAAAGCACCATGTGCTATCCATTTTTGCAAACCTGAAGTAGGATTGAGAGATGATTTGACTTCCATATTGTTTCCACCTGGGATCTTATTCTTTTTGGGTTAGCCACGATGGACTTTGACACCCAATCTCTTGGCAACTCTTGCATCCCTTATTTCCATATTGCTCCATATTGGAACCAACTTCAATGATGCCACATCCACCAATATATCCTCAATCTTGTTTAAAAAGAACTTTGCCAAAGGGATTCAATTTGGTTGCATATCCCCACATCTCTTCTCTTTTAATAAAGTTTAAATACCCTCCCATTAATTTTCACATTTTTCATAGAATCGTGTGCTTATTGCATTTCCCAATAGGCTACCTCGTAAACCCATAGATGTTGGCTAAAGAGACAACTTCCCCCATCTTCAAGAGAAGTGCTTAGCTCCTATACTTGAGTCGAATGACAATGTATTCATTTCCTAGATTTTTTTCTTTCAGGAAATAATTAATCTTCTAAATCTCCTTGTAGAATCCTCAAATAGGAACTCCCATTCCTTCAAGGTGATAAACAATTTTGCAATAGTTTATAATTTTTCTCCTAGAGTCTCTTGAACCATTAATATATCAATCCTATGGAGGTTAGTTAACCGACTTAAGTCAATTTTTTTTGAGGAGTTTACCAACCCCCTTGCATTGAAAGACACAATCATGGAGAAACCTTACCCAAGGTAGAGTCTACTTTGAGGGCCCCTAAGTTTGTTGTTTCTCTTGTTGGATTTCTCTTTAGGCTTTATTTTGGGCTAGAGATAAATGGGATTTCCTTCCTCTTCCAAGTTTGAGCCTTGCTTTGCGAAGTCCAAGTTTAACTTTTTTCTAGTTCCATTTGCCTTCAATTCCACCACACTTTCCTCTTAATGGGTATCCATAATGGTTGGGTATTATAAGAACTTTCTTAGTGGTAGGATAGAGGAGCTTTTACCCCTAGGATTCGTTTATTGATCATTTATCTGTCTAAATCCCAATGCTAGAAACCAACCCCTCATAATCTTCCATGATAGGTATAGGTTGGCCCCTAATCTCTTCCCCTTTCTTTCCTTGCCTACATTCCTTGAAAGCATTTCTTATACACCCAAACCCAACCAATTGTCATGTACTTCATTTGGGGTTTCATATCATAATTTATAGAGCATGAAATAAAGGTTACAATCTTACTCACATTAGAGAGGTTGTGCATTGGATGATCCCCTCATCATTATATTTTGCTTTGGTTCAAAATTTCTCACACCCATCTCCTTTGATACCTTGGGGTTCTAGTTTTCCAATAGTTTCTCTTGGACTTTCATCCATAGGGATTTGATTTGCTCTTGGATTCACCTATTTTTCCTTTCCGTAAATTATTCATTTTCCACGCTTTCTTAGTAAATTCGAGGACAAAATCACTTATGAAGTGTCTATAGGCAGAGTAGCTCGAACAATGGAAATGTATACTCTAGTCCAAAGGTTGTGTGCATTTTCTATTTCCAAATTCCATCTCAATATCCTTTGCTAAACCCTCTTTTAAATCTGCCTCCATTAGAAGTCAAGCAATTATTTTTAGATTCCTTGTTTGATACCATTTTCCCACCTCAACAAACCACCATAGGCTATTTCCTACTCTTAGGATATTAAAGTGTGTTTCTTTAGTATGCATTAGTATGCAATTTGTACATTTGTAATCCGATGGTCACAATATGTTCTAGACATACACTGATTTGACAATTCATTCTCACCTTGATCTTAATAGCCATTGATCTGTCCCTTAACACTTGATTGGTCCATGATCTCTATTTAAAGGGCATGCAGGGTCATTTGCTAGTTGATCGATTGTGAGAAACTCATTGTAATATTCTTTTTCTTTTGCATAATGAGATTGCCTCAAGTAGCTATTTAGTTGGGGTCGTGGACTGTTTCCCTCTTCAAGGGTTTTAACCATGTAAAAAGTCAGTGTGTTGATCTGTAATCTTTTTGTGTGAGCGCTTGCTCAAGGTGTTCAATCTTTTGGAAATATCATGTGTCATTCAAACATGGTATCAAAGCTCTTATGAAGTTTCACTTTCATTGTTAATCGAGATCTTGAGTTGATGTTGCCAAGGGCATCAAATGATTTTTGGTTTTGATATTTCTGTGCATTTCTAGGTTGAGAGAGAAGTTCCATTTCATCCAAAGCACTGCTTTCAATTAGAAAACTAAATAGTGAGAAAACTTACGTTTTTTTGGGAAAACTAAGGATTTGAGACTTTATAGTTTCAAAATTTCCTTTTTAGCTTTGCGTGGTTGTGTAAAGTGTCTTGCAAGAAAAAAACAAGGTTTTTTTGGTAGGCATGCTCTTCAACGACAACAATAATAACAACAACTACACCCCGATTCTCCTCCAGAATATTACTAGTTCTTTTGCTTAGCTCATTTGGTTGAAATTTACTTTAAAAAGTAAGACGTTTTGGGTTCAAGTCCTTTTTGTTACCTTTTTCAAAAGTTTATGAAACTTTAAGTTATAAAGTAACTATATTGTAAAAGAGCTTCCCACTTGTTTTTATAAAAGTTGGTCATTTATTTTGAAACAACTTATTTGTAAAAGTGAGCTTATAGGCAAAAGTTAGCAAGTGGGAGATTTTTTACTGCATTTTTTTTGCTTTCATCACCACGTGGATCAACCTTTGCTTAACATGTGGCTCCTTGACTCTTTTTTATACATTCCTTCAAAAGGGCATAACTTTGACACATGAAATCTGTTTTCAATGTTTTTTTTTAAACTACCTATTTTTTCGAGCTTTGTGTTCAGATCACTAGTTTATGATTTTAAAGCAATATTAACTATGTATTGAAATATGGCCACTCCATGTGATATTCTACTTACCAGTACCAACTACTTCTCATAGAAATCCTGTATGGAGGATGTTCTACGAAGTAGGAGACTTTATTAGATCACCATGGGAACATAAAATGAACCAACTAATGATGATAAGAAAATAAAATGGACCAATAAATGTGATGAAGCTCATGGATTAATCGAGATGTCAATTTTTAATGATTTACGATTCCACCTTTAAGGAATTGATGAACCTGATGACTTGGGATAAATTGGAAATTATGTTTGGTAAACATAGCGAAATTCGAGGTTGCCAGCTTGAAAATGAATTGATTACCTTGAATCCAAATGGTTTATCTTGCATTCAAGACTATGTCTCCAAGTACAAAACCTTTAGACTCTTAGTTAAAGAATGTACCATAAAAAAGAAAGACAAACAATGTATTTTTCATATTCTTTCCAAGCTTGGTCTTGCTTAATCTATTTTTGTATCTACCTTTTACTCCATGAAAAAATGTCTGGGGTTCACTATACAAAACCCATTCTTGAATGTTTTTGTGATTCCTTGATTAGAGAGCAAGATAATCTCATACATCATGGAGTAATCAACAATGCCAATACATTTAACAAAGCCCTAGTGGCACAATAGAAGAACAAAACCAAGAATCTTAAGAAGCAACATTTTTGCATTAATAAGCAAAACAAGGGTTCGAAACCCACTCATCCGGATCATCCTTCCAATGGTGACAAGGAAACCAAATCCTTTCCTTCAATGCATCTTCTTCCTCTTCTTCTAATGAGTGGCTCATTGATTATGGAACATTTTGTCATATGACTAAGGGTAAAGCCATTTTTACTGCCATAAATGAATGTAACACCAAACAAATATTTATTGGTGATGATAGATCTCTTAATGTTGTAGGATCTGGAACGGTTCAGGTAGATCATGGTCAGCTCAATTATGTATTGTGTTCCACAAATTTCTTACAATTTGTTGCCAGTCCATCAAATCACTCATTCTGGTAAAGGTAAGGCTATAACGTTTACACCTCACCAAGTTGTAATCAAGGATTTCAAAGATCTTAAGAATGTCCTAGTTATTGCAATAGTTAATGATATTACCAAGTTGTATAGATTCAACGACTTGAGCAAACTTGACATGATTGGTTTCGTCATTTAAATTATCGTTCATTGCAGTAACTATGTAATAAAAAAATGGTGATTGGACTTCCTCTCGTCTCTTGCACAGATGGTGTTTGTCTTGTGTGTGTTCTTGAGAAACATCATCAAGACAATTTTGAAAAACATGCCACTTTCCACACGTAAGCTCCCTTGCAGCTTGTTCACAATGATTTGTGTGGTCCACTTCCTTCTACTTCTTTCCATAGCTTCAAGTATTTAATAAATTTCATTGATGACTTCTCCAAATGCACTTGGGTTTATTTCTTAAAACTTAAGAGTGCAAATTTTGACAAGTTTTTGGCTCTCAAGTCCTTCGTAGATAAACAATCTAGACATCAAATCACAAGTTAAGAATAGGTAATGGAGGCAAATATGTAAACAAAAAATTTACTGCTTACAGCACTAGACAAGGAGTCCAAATTCAACATATTGGTCCATATACACCACAACAAAATGGTGTTGCTAAGATAAAGATTTGCGCATTAAAACAAATGCCTATTTGTATGCTCCAAGCTAAGAGATTAAGTCTTCAATATTGGGTTGAAGCCATTAATTGTGCCAATTTTGTAGTTAATTGCACTCCCACTAAAGCTTTAAAAGATATCACACTGGAAGAAGCATGGAGTAACATTAAACCAAGATGTCAACCACTTCTGTGTGTTGGTAGTGAAGCATGGGCTCATATTCCTGATGAAAAATGGAAAGCATTGTAGCCTGAGAGTGAAAAGTGCATATTTGTTGGATATTATGAAGACGTAAAATGATATAGACTTCTTCAACTACATTCCAATGATATAATTATTAGAAGAGATGTCAAATTTGATGAAAATATCTTGGCTCGCGATCCTAATTCAATGTTTGTGCCATTTGTGGCCCGCGATCCATCTTCAATGCTTGTGCGATATTCTATTGCCAAATTCATTGACAATGTTCCTACTTCGGATTTTGATGACGACAATGAGGATGAAAATCCACTTTTTCCTGCTCATTTTCATCCAGTTGCACCAACCCAACTGGTTCCTCTATGGGTTTGTTCAACATGTGAAGCCGATGATATTTTCGGTGATCCCATAGATCAACGTCGAACACGTTATCAGTTCCAATGAGCCAATTCGCTTTTGGCTCAAGTTCCAGATAATCATGATCTAGAAACATTTGCAGAAGCTTCAGGCCATCCAGACTGGGACACAACTATGAATAAAGAGTATCATTCCTTAATAGTGAACAATACTTGGATCTTGTGCTCTTCTGAAAGGAAGAAAACTTGTCAGATGTAATTGGGTATACAGAATTAAGTATGCATCAAATGGAAGTGTTGAAAGACTGAAGGCAATGTTAGTTTCCAAAGGGTTTTCACAAGTTAAAGGAGTTGACTAGAATGAAACCTTTTCTCCTAACACCAAAATGAACTCCATCCACCTTGATCTTGCCATTGTTTCCTTACATAAATGGGAGGTCCATTAAATGGATGTCAACTTCACCTTCTTGCATGGTGATTTGCATAAATAAATTTACATGGAACAACCTCATGGCTATGTTAAAAATGACTCTAGCCTTAATAAATCCCTATATGGCCTTAAGAAAGCTTCTTGAGCCTAGTATGCTAAAATGGATAGCTTTCTCATTGATGTTTTCTAGATGCCAATCTAACCCCTATTTCAATACCAAGAAAGTAGGAAACCATCTCAACATTGTTTTTATTTATTTTGATGACCCTATTCTTATTGGTAGTGACCATAAGATTTTAACCCACGTGAAATTGAGCCTTAAGAAGACCTTTGAAATGACAACTTAGGAAATTTGCATTATTTTCCTGGCCTCCAAGTTCTGCAAACCAAAGAAGGAATTTTTCTTTCTTAGTCTAAGTATGCCTGTGACATTTTTCGTCACTTTCACATGGATGATTGTAAACCAACCCTATTTCCCTTCTAGTCTGGAGTCAAACTTTTTACCACTTGCACTTCACCCGAAGTAGATGCCACCTTGTATCATCAACTAGTTTTTAATATCTTATATTTGACTCATACTTGACCTGATATTTCCTTTGATGTTGGTTTTGTTTCCCAGTATATCCATATGCCTCATGAAAGCTATTGGAAAGCAACAACAAGGATACTTTGGTATTTATAGGGTAAATTTTAGTTTGAGATTCATTACATTTCTGGGGGGACTCATTTGCTGGTTGGTTTCATTGATTCAGTTTGGGATGACAACCTTGATGATTGGAAGTCTACTACATGTTATGTTTTCAGTCTTGGTTCCGAACCTGTCACTTGGGCTTGTAAGAAACAAAAATCTCTTTCTCTTTCTTCAACAAAAATAGAGTATCGAGCCACAATTAATGCAAATAAAGAAGCTTTGTGGATTTGATAGATCCTTTTAGAGTTTGGATTCGAGGAGCAACATTTGACTACCTTGGGTTTGACAATCAAAGTGCCATCAAGCTCGCCAAATATCCAATTTAACATCAGTGCAACAAACTCATTGATCTACATATGCACTTCATTTGAAATCTTGTTCATGATTGCATTCTCGAAGTGATCTTTTGCTTTACAAATGATCAAGTTGCAGACATCTTCACAAAGTCTCTTACCAAAGTGAGGTTTTCTAAAATTCGATCTATGTTAGGCGTTCAAGAATTTGTCATTAAGGGGGGATAGGCTCTAATGCCTCCTTCTTTCTCCTATAGTGTAACTCTTGTAAATCCTTCAATCCTATCCCAAGTTGTTCTTAAGGGGGATGTTAGGATATTAAGACACTTAGGAGTTAGTTAAGATCAACTTGGTATAATGTATCTTTAGGTAAAGTGTGTTTTTTAGTATGCATTTGTACATATGTAATATGAAGATCACGATATGTTCTAGGAGTAGAGTGATATGATGGTTCATTCTCACCTCGATCTTAATGGCCATTGATCTATGGCTCAACACCCGATTGGTCCACGATCTCTATTGAAAGAGTAGGGAGTGTCATTTTATAGTTGATTGATTGTGTGAAACTCATTGTAACATTCTTTTTCTTTTGCATAATAATATTTCCTCAACTGGCTATTTGGATGGGGCCATGGACTCTTTCCTTCTTTGAGTGTTTTAACCATGTTAAAACCCGATTGTCGATCTATGATATGTTTGTGTGAGCGATTGCACAAGGTGTTCAATGCTAGGACCTAAAAACATCTAAGGACCAAAACTCTAATGGAAGACTGGACACTTTGGTCCATACATTGTGTGCCATGGATTTCTTTGTTTGGGGGTCGAAATAGGGAGTCTATTATTTGAGAGTTAACAATGTAAAGCCCCACACCCACCTCAACCCAAATATTTTAGAAGCATTTTCATTAGATTGAAAGATAAAGGAAAGCAAACTCCTTACCAATAGATGCGATTTGGGAATATAGTGCAACAAAATTTTTCATCAGTTTCTATCCAAAAAGGTATATTTTCTTTTCAAAAACTTGCCTATTGAAAAAGTACCTTGTCAAGGCTTAGTTTTCATATCAATCACTTTATTCATTTTAATATCCTCACCAAGCACCAATCAAAACTTTATTTTTCGGAGCTTCACACATTTACACTCCTTCCTTGGATTTACCTTAAGAGGGACTTTTTCCTTCACATCCATGCCCAAATCGCCAAATCACATGTTACATTGAACCCTGTTTCCAAAATGAACACAACCTTCTAGTTCTCCAGACTAGGCTAAATCTACCTTAGAGTTCCCATACTCCTTACAACTATGGTATTTAGGGTTTAAGAAAATTAAATTTGTTGATAAATAAACTCTATCTTTCACCTCCACTCGACCAACTTTTGCTTGGGGCTACTAAATGTGTTAAACCTTGTGCGTGGAAGGATTTCAAGTTTGTTTGTTTGTCGTCTTTTCATCCTCAACTCCAATAAGCACCTTTAATGTTAATAGAGGAACATTGGCAGCCTTCACTATCAACTCTAATGGTTGTACCATTCTCTAAATGCACTTGGCTTGGGCCTTTTCTATAGTTTGCATAAGAGCTAAGTATATCCCTTGATCGCTTAGAGTTGTAGCCTTATCTTCCTTGAAGGACTTATCCCCATTCCAGATTGACCTACCTTCAAAGGGTTCTTCGATGCAATAAACCAATTCCTCCTCATTTTCCACTTTCTGCAAAGTCTTGTTCATCTACATTGTCTTTCTTCATCCTCCATCTCTCCTAGTTCTTGAATTTCCAGTTACATTTTGTAATTGTTTAAACATGTTGAAGTTTGAAATTATAACCTGGCATACTTTTCATTTTAAGTTTATTTATTTATGTTAAGTGAGTTTCAATGGATTTCCTGATTGTGATTGCAATTGCTTGATTTTTTTAAATTTTTTAATAAAATAAATTCATTAAAATTTTCCCTTGTTTATTTATACAAATCTCCATGCCATAATAAAGGAAAAGGGGAAGAATAAAAATGATTACACAATGATTTGTTAAAGTAGTTTTTCTCTTTTAGTTCTTCCTTTTTTAAAGTTATTATTTGTCATTTTACATGAAGGTATGTATTGTGGATATTTAATATCTATTTAATTTCTCATCTTTTCAAAGCTGGATGATAATGTGAAAATTAAGGTTTATAATTAAAATCAACCTTCATGCAAGAAGACTTATGATATTTGGATTAATAAAAAATGACTTCTTTAAAAAAGTTAGTCAAAAGGATTAATAATACTTTGGAGTTTGTTCTATTTAAATTCAAAATTGTTTGGATGGATAGGCCCAATTTTGAAAATGGATTATGCATAAATGTGTAGGTCATACAGATTGACCTTAAGATGAATACTCGTCTCTCAAAATGCCCACCACAAAACCTTAGCTTGAGGATATCAATGGACCACTAACCATTGGAGTTAGCAATGCCCATCCAACATCTACTAAAGTGAATTAGAGCTCAATGAAGATATTTTTTGGAAGGGTTTACCCCCATTTTTTATGACCTTTTATATCTAAGCATACTTGAAAGGAAGAGATGTCATTTTGTTAGTTTTTAATAGTGGTTAACACCGTTAATGATGCATGGGTTAACTTTCTAAGAATATCCACTACAATTGGGTTTGCTTGTAGGTGGAAACTTGGTTCATCCATTTTCACCTTTTTCATATCTTTTAATGTGAGAATCACCTTCATGATGCTTAACCACTAGAATAAAAAGGTTCCAACAATATTGTATCTTTCAACAATGAATTTTCTATATTTTAGTGTGTAATAGATTGATTTTATGTTGCCATGAGGATAAATCAATCATATTTTGAAAGGTTTACATTTTATCGATAACAAAGAATATTGGTTTTGGTTTGATAAAGAAATAACTTGGAAACAACCCAATGTCGAGTTTAGTAATAAATATGATAATTATGTTCTCTTATAGTTTTGGTAATTTTATTTGCTATTTTGTGCTTTTTGTTGTATCTTTGTTACATGTAGGAGTCTTCTAATCAATCATATTTTGAAAAAGTTGCATTTTATCGATAACAAGGAATATTGTTTTTGTTTGATAAAGAAAAAACTTAGAAATAACCAAATTTTGATCTTAGTAATAAATATGATAATTATGTTCTCATATAGTTTTGGTAATCTTATTTTCTATTTTGTGCTTTTTGTTGTACCTTTGTTACATGTAAGAGTCTTCTAAAAAATAATATTTTACTTTATTAATCATAAAAATGCAAAGCATTTTTTTATAAAAATTATGTTGTCAAGGAGGATAAATCAATTGCATTTTATCTACAACAAAGATTATTGTTTTTGGATTGACCAAAGAAAAAAATTGGGAATAGCAAAAGTTTGAGCTTAGTAATAATTATGTTCTCATATAGTTTTGGTAATTGTATTTGTTAGTTGTCATTTGTGTCATAGCTTTGTTGCAGGTGGGAGTCTTTTTAAAAAGGAGATTAATTAAAGATGCCATATTTGTTTCTTGTAAAATTTCATAAGATGTTCATTGAATGATTAGTTTTGTTTGGTGTATGAAAAGCAAAAATGCAAATTAGGCATGAATCATAACACTAGCTTTATGTTAATTTTTTTCAGAAAAAAACTTGTATGGATTTTTATTTCAAGAAGAAATACGTAGATATACATTTAAACTCAATTTGAAAGGACTGACATGCCTAGCCATGTTCAACAAAACTCAAATGTAATATTTGAGCATTTACACATGGAATCGAGCACCACTAAACATAAAAAAATCAACCATGGGCTGTATGATGTCATAGAAATACACATGCAAGTCCCATCGAGGACTGGACACCAAAATAAACAAGTTGTAGGGAAATATGCTTGGGTGGAAGGGATGGGGCCAACTCGCCCTCCACTTTAGTCATCTCTCGCTGCCCAAATTGTGTTTCCACAACTTTCTCTGCCAAAATTTTTGCCATAATGTTGTGTTCCCTAAAAATGGGAATGAAAGAAACATTAAAAACACTTCCCTTGATCTCAAAATATCTCCTTAGTGCATCCATAAGAAAAAGACTATGATTTTTGAAGCCCCCTTTCATGAATTCTATGACATGTTTTAAATCCTTGTAGACTTGGAGATTTTCCAATTGCCTCTCTTTAGCTAGTGTTAAGAGAATGGTTAAAACCATGATATCAACCCAGTGGTTAGAGCCTTAGCGCAAACCACATAAAAATGATATACTATGCCCTTTAGAGAGATGGATGATGATTCCGACACCACTTACTGTAGGATTACCCTTAGAGGATCCATAAAAAAATTCCCAAGAAATTGTTTAGAATCTATGTTCGTCCCTTCCTTGTCTTATCTTCCCTTTTATGATAACTTTATGCAAGCCATCATAGAAGTCTTCTTTTTTTATAATACTTGAAGAGGAGTAGACCATTGGTATTCAAGAATTGATTTGTTCCTTACCCATAAATCATAGTTGGAAGTGCTGGAATCTTTTCTACCTCCTTATCCTCTTTATTCGCCTATTCAAGTAACCATTCATTTTGTACTTGATTGAAAAAAATGGGGTAAGCACTATGGGATAGCTACCACTTATGCAATGCCCCCCTCTATTGTTCTTCGTAGAGATGGAAAAATACCTTATCCTTTATCCAAAGATATATTTGAAAGAGGATAAAACATCCCCATTGGGATTTATGAAATTCTATATAGTATTATGATTTCTGTAAATGAAAAGTTATGAAAGAACCTTATTTTCATCAGCTTCTTTGAACCATACAACTATACTTTTTAATTCTCCACTTATTATATTCTAAGCAACCTCCATTTTTCCTCTTCTAGTGTTTTTATCTCCAAAATAATTTCTATAGAGAACATGCTATTAGAATAATCTTTGAAGGCATGTTGAAACTCACTTCTTTCTCCAAATCTTCTTAGGACTATTTCTACTTTTCATTAGCTCATTTCATACATTCCCTCTTGAATTTCATTAGATTTTTTGCATCTCTTGCATTATTGAGTCCTCTCTTCTTTCATCAAATGGTTCAACAAATGCCGAAATATCTTGTAATCTTGTTCAACTCACAAAGGGTTGTATTTAAAAGGTGCAGGGGGATTTTTGTCCCACCTTTCCATTTGTAGTAAAATTAGCCTATGATTAGAGGATTGACCATTAGAGTCTCGGATATAGTCCTCCACATGTCCTCCATTAATCCCTATATAGAAAAACCCTATCAAGTCTTTTTCTACACCTTCCTTCCCTTTCCTATTATTTCTCCAAGTTGGTATTATTTCCACAGGTTCAACACCCCCCAATAGTTTCTCTTCCAATTTGTGAGAGAGAACGTCTGATAGAGGATTAATTCTATTATCACCTCCTCATAAATCTTGGATCCTCCAAAAAAATATCATGCCCCCTCCATAGATTAGGTTACCTTTTTGAAACATTGTGTTACTCAAGAGCCCTTCCTAGTATTCGCTCCTAGGATCATAATATTTACAAGAGTAAATTCCCTATTTAGTTATTTGGATGATACAATAATTAATATGGCATAGTTTAGTATAGAAGACACCTTCAATGTTCTTCCACCCAATTTCCAACCCTCTAGATATTCATCCCTTGCAATCATTTTCCGCAACAAAAATATACCAAGTTTGTGCTTTTACACTACGCTCCTAATGGATCCTTTATTTTGGGGAGATCTAAACCCCATTATATTGAGCTAGAAAAAATATACCAATTTCCTTTGACTTGTCTCATATGTAGATTAGGTTGGTCCAACACCTATCTTTACTTTCTGTTGAGCTAAATTGAGGAAATACCTCTTCCTTTGACTTGTCTCAAATGTATATTAGGTTGGACCAACATATATATACCCTTATACTAAGATATTTTCCCTATTAGATTGTGTAGCCATGGATCTTAGGTGGTACTTCTTATTGCAAGGAAAATTATCAACATTTGAATTTTGAGAAGAATTCAACTACTATAATTCGATACAATGCTCACATTTGCATTGTTTGTGGAAAATCAACCTCTTTTGAAGAGAGTCCTCCCTATCAACAATATCTCCATCACCAATATACTCTATGTGCATGTATGTGGTTTTCAATCTAGGGGAGTCTACATAGTCCCTTCCTTGAAGGGCACCAATATCCTTCTTTGTAGTCAATGCAATGAATTTTTTTCTAGTTTGTTCCTTAATTTTTGCTTCTTGATTTGAGCATGGGAGAGGAATTTAGGTTAATATATGACATCACCCCCCCGAGCTTGACCAAACACTACTAAGAGGATTACATATTTTTGGCACCAAGAGACAAGTAGAGTGCAACACTATTTTAGTTGCTAGATTTATTAGTTCCCTGGAGGTAGCCTAACCCATGCTAGTGAGACTCATGTGGACTTGTTGTCTAAGGTCTCAAGAAAATTTAGAAGAAACTACTAGGTACCCCACCTCCACCTTCTCCCAATAAGGGTTCATCTCTTCTTCAAATAGACATTCCTTATGCCAGATCCAACTCCTCTATCTAGTGTTCTATACATAGATTCTTTCTTTCACCCTAGGATGGTAGGTGAGTTTCCCATTCAAATTTAAAGGAGGACCCCCTCTCTCCTTTGTCTGACCATATGCAATTGGATCCCTGAGGCTCTTTTCCTTATAATTGGATCCATAGTATTTTATTTCCTTTTTGCATTGTATAGTTGAGCTTAGATCATATAGATTAGCTTTGATTTTTGTTTTATAGGAGTGGCCTTTGCAGACTGACTATGTATTGCTAGTTATGTACTGAGTAGTACCGTTGAAAACATATTGGTCCTTTGTTGTACATTAATTATCTTATCTTATCTATCTTATATATATTATCCTTCCCTTTAAGATGGGCGTTATCCACATAAGTTTTTTCTTCCATTAGTGGATGTGATTAAAAATGGTCCCAATTTTGTCCAAAAATTATTTGAATCTCTTGTTCCAAGTTGTTATCATCTATATTTGGTAACAAACTACTCCTTTCCATGGCCCTAAACAAATCCTGGAGAATGTGATCAACTATGGGATAAGTGGAGGCTTCTTTAGTAGTCCTTGAATGCACTTTCCATTAAAGGAAGTTTGTAGTTAAAATGGGCCAAATAAGAAAAATCATGCTTGTTGAGTTGGGATTCAATAACCAATAGAGTTTCAAACAATCGAGTCAATGATAGTCATCAAGTTGGATATGAAATAGTCAAGGATGATTGTGTCATATTTCTATTTGATAATATTTAACCATATATAAACCTCACCTTGGTTAGGATCTTGGTGAGATAGTCTCGGGATATGATAAATATCTTTGAAATACTAAATATGGAATATTTTATATTATTAGTATTTCCATTACGTATTGTATGATATCTATTATCATTTATTTAGTTTACTTGTTATTATATATTGATAAAATATTATTATTATATGTTAATAAAATATTATTATATTATTAGGGTACTCAAATATTCATAGAATGGTTTCCAAATCATCAAGCCTATGTGGATTCTAGTATTTTCAAAGATATTGAGGTGAACATGGCAAGAGGCTTGGCCTAGAAGTGAAGTGGATGGATTAAGGGCATCAACATTCTAGGGATTGAACAAGCCCAAATGAATGGTTTACTTGTTGGTTGTGGAGCCCGATTTTACAGATTTAGAGATCTTGTTGTTCAGCCGTGTTTGTACCCTAGTTTTATATGCTGTGAAAGTGGATTGTACACTCATCCCAGTGGGGGGGGGGATTAGTCCCCCCAAAATATTTTTTATTGCCTTGTAAAATGTTGTAATTTCATAGTCATGTCTTGGTCAATAATGGGTGATTTACGGGCCCATGGTATTGGGTATATCATGGTATTTTCCCATGGTAATCCCTCTTTAAAAGGAAGGCATTGTAATACGGCTATGTATTGTAGTATTGTAAATATCTTTGTGATTGTGTGAGAGATACTGTGAGAGATTGAAGAGGAACTTGCAACGGATGTGCTGCGGGTTGTATCCCTTCATTTGCTGGACAATATAACAAAAAGACTAATTTTTTTTCCGTAGACATAGCCCATATTGGGTGAACCACGTATATTGGTGTCTCCCTTGTATTGTGTTTATGTGTTTTATTTCTGCATCTTATTTTATGCTATTGTTCTGCAATCTTGTTTTTCTAACAGTACTAAAGGTAGTAAAAGAGGAGGCCTTAAGGAAATTTTCAATGGTAAATATGTTATCATTTCTATCTAGGACTATTTTCATGTTTCCTCGGAGGTTTTTGTGAGCCAATATGAAGGTTATGGCTTTCATGATGACATTTGGAGCCCTGGTGACTAGTCCTATGCAGATCCTTTGGTAGATTGATTAGGGACTTTTAGTAGGGAAGAAAGATGACATATTGATGAATAATAGTGTTTTAGGAGTGACATGAGTGTTTGGAAGGAGGGAGGTTGGAATATTTAGGGGTTCCTCTTAAATGTACTGGTGGTGGTTCTCCTCAAGGGAAGGTAGTTAAAAGGGAGTTCAAAGGGATGATTCTAGAAAAATGAAGAAAGGTGCTTCATGTAGAAAAGGGCAGAGGAAAAATTGGTTCTTGGGATGATAGTGCATAAGGTAGTCAATATGGAATCCCAAATTCTGGTAGGGAGGTTTCATGGTAGGCATATTTTTGAATGTTCATTGAAGGAATGAATGATTGTGGGATGGGAACCTGGATAACATATATTTTCAAGTCTTTGGAAGATGTAGGGAAAAGGATTGCATGCTCACTCGAAATGAGGTTCAACACCTTTGTCTCTCAAGCAATGAAGACCTTTTTATTCAAGGACTAAGGGAGCTAATTTACACCTATTTTGGTGGAGATCTTGGGATTTCCATTTGATTTTTGGTTTCTCGATCTTTAGGGATACTAGGAACATTTTTGGTTCTTATATTGAGGTGGATATGAGTTTTTGGGAGTCTAGTGAAATTTTCATTGCCTGAATCTTAGAGGGAAAAATGAATTATTTTAGAAAATAGCTCCTATACACATTTTCATATGCTACCCATATGGTCATGTAGTAGTTGAGTGTGAGTTAATAGTTAGCAAGAAAATGTGGGTGAAAAATTTAGATAAATATTTGAGCAAACATTAGGTTCAAGGAGCCTCCCAAGTGGTGAATGATGAAGGGAAAAAAGAGGACAATAGAAAGGATAAGGAGGAAGTTGGTGAAAATATGATAAGGGAGGTAGGTTTGAATTCAAAGAATGTGGAAGCAACATCAACCGAACTATTCTTAGGTGTCTTTCCAGAAGAAAAGTATTTTGAATCCAACAAAAAATTCATCACCAAAAATGTTAATGCCTAAATTTCATACACATGCGACATTTTGGCTAATGTTGCAGTAAGGCGTAATCAACATATAACATGCAGCCCACCGAAGACATCCTCATCAGATACAAAAAGAAGCACAAGTCCAAAAATGCCCAAAGACAGTGAAAAATAGAAGTAATGCGCTTACACCTGTGATAGACCACGCTACAATGCGTATTATCAGTTTTGTCTCTACTCGACACCAGAACGGGTTTTCCTTCGAAATCCATGCCGCTGTAAAAAACAATAGGACCAAAACCACCCATAGCGCATTGAAGGCCCATCAAGTCTCCATCACCTCCAATAATTTGAATTTCGTCTTCATATGTACTTGGGTTAATTGAATGGCCCCCCTTTGTGTACTTTGGAGCCAAATCATGGAGTTAATGAGTCCACATTTGGATCTAGTTGTTTCTTGGCCACTTCTCAACCTATAAAATGTTAGTTTTTCATCATTTATTTCAATATGATCTAGGATCTTAACTGAGAGAATAAAATGTACAACATATCAAGCATAAGAGACAAGACAAGAGACACAAATCATTTCACCGGGGAAAACCAAGAAGGTGAAAAACCCCGCAACTTCCTCAGAGATAGAATGATCACCAATACAAAGATCACAAAGATCAAACCCCAAAATATAGAGATAGTCTCCTATCAGCTTCTCCTCCTCCACTTGTGCACATTCCTCCTCTCTCTCACTAATGCGAAGTGAGTGAGTGTGTGAATGAATAGAATGAGAGACACACACTCTCTATTTATACAATGACTTGACTTGCCTTTGACTCTAACTGGGCCGAACTCCCTTAGGAGAGTCTAATAACCCATTACCACTTGTCACTGGGCCGACCCCACTAGGGTGGTCTAATAACCCTTTGAGCCACATTGGGCCAACCCCTCTAAGGTGGACTAATAACCCATCAAATATAAGTTACGACACTTACAATATAACTTGCGACACTTGCAAATACAAATGACGACACTTCCAATCGGAGGAATAATACATCTCCGTTGGGGATACAATAAAGTACAAATGTAATACATACAATATATAAGTGAATATCTTCCGAAGTTACAAATACATCAACACTCCCTCTTAACTAGGAAGGTATTCTCTTGACACAGGTCATAAATACATATAGGCACAAGTTTTCAATTCTGGAGCTGGATCATCGTCACTGGATTAGAGAGCATCATCGTCACTACTGCTGTACTCTTCATCTTGATCACTGGTGCTATCTCTCAATTCTTCTCGTCATAGGAAGTTCTACAGAGCCAACCCTTTTTCATGCTGGATGTAGGCCTAACCTCCTGTAGGTCTTCATCATCTCTCCGAGTGTGCCATCATGTGTAATTCTCAGGGCTGATTACATGCGTCAACAAAACCTCGAAAGAGCATCGCAAGACTTTTACGAGCTTACTGCTCAACCTATTGGATCTCATAGGATCTTTTACATGTGACCTTTACAAAACCTTAAAAGAGTATCTTGCAACCTGCAAGATCTCTAAAGAGCATCCCAGGATCTTTTCCGTGCCTAGCACAACCTGTCCGAATCTCTAGGATATTTTACATGTGAACTCGCAATACCTTAAAAGAGTATCTTGCATCCTGCAAGATCTCTAAAGAGCAACCCATGATATTTTCTGTTCCTAGCACAACCTGTCCGGATCTCCATGATCTTTTCTATGCGACCCTTGCAAAACCTTAAAAGAGTATCTTGCATCCTGCAAGATCTCTAAAGAGCATCCCAGGATCTTTTCCATGCCTAGCACAACCTGTCCAGATCTCCAGGATCTTTTCTATACAACTGCACAACCTGTCCACGACCACGAAGTATCATCCTGATACTCATGATCCCACTGATGATCTTCTTCGCATGGAGCATCATCCTGATGCTCATGATCATACTGATCATCATCATACTGATCATCATCATACAATACATCCTCCTAATGCACAACATCTGGAGCATCAACCTGATGCTCATCACATATGATCATCCTGATCATCATCATATAATACATCATCCTTATGTACAACATCTGGAGCATCAACCTGATGCTCATCACATATGATCGTCCTGATCATCATCATACAATACATCATCCTGATGTACAACATCTGGAGCATCATCTTGATGCTCTTCACATATGATTGTCTTGATCATCATCATATAATACATCATCCTGATGTACAACATCTAGAGAATCGACCTGCTGCTCATCACATATGATCGTCCTGATCATCATCAAAACATCGTCCTGATGCATATCATCATCACATGATCATCTTGATCATCATCACATCATATACTTGATGCATATCATCTGGAGAATCATCCTGATGCTCATCACACAACACCTACATCCATAGCCATGGGAAGGATCCTCATACCACCATGCTTGGAATGGCTCCTGCAAATGTGTCCCATCAATTCCTCCTAGAAGTATCTTCTATCTGAAGAACACCAAGCCTCTCTCTGAAGTACTCAAACTTCACTCTGGTTAGTGGTTTGGTCAACACATCTGCAATCTACTCATCTGTCACAACATATTGGAGCTTCACTACTCCTCTCTGCACCATATCCATGATATAGTGATATTTGATCTTGATATACTTTGACTTGTTATGGAACACAGGGTTCTCTGAAAACTTCACACAACTCTGGTTGTCACAATAGATACAAGTAGCATCCAGCTGGAGATCAAATAAATCAGACAATAACTTCTTTAGCCATACTGCCTCAAAACTAGTCGAACAAGCTGCAACATACTCTACTTTGGTTGTACTCAGTGCTATGCAGGATTGCTTCCTGCTAAACCAAGAGATCATACCTGATCCCATACTGAAGTAACACTCCGAAGTGCTCTTCCTATTTGCAGCACTGCTTGCCCAATCTGAATCAACATAAAACTCTAGGTTAAAATTTTGATTAGCATCATACTTGAGCCCATAGTCAACCATACCCCTCAGGTACCTCAGAATATGCTTTACAGCAATGAGGTGAACATGTCTAGGATCCGTCAGGAACTGGCTCAAGGTGTTCACTGCAAAGCAAATATCTGGTCTCGTGTTCGTCAGGTACATCAAGGACCCAATCATTTGACGATACATTGTGGCATCAACCGAATATGATGAAGCATATCTCAATAGCTTCAGGTTCGATGCCATAGGTGTGGCCATGGCCTTACATTCCATCATCCCGAACCGCTTCAAGATATCTACTGCATACTTCCCTTGTCCAAGGAATATTCCATATGCACTTTGCCACATCTCCATACCTAGAAAGCAATGCAACATACCCAAGTCCTTCATCTCGAACTCGGTAGAAAGCTTCCTCTTCGTGTCGGAAATCAACCTATCCTCACCTGTCACAAATAGGTCACCCACATACAGTAGGAGTATCACTGGATTTCCTTCCTCAACCTTGTAGTAAAGGTTGGAATCCACTTTACTCTTGATAAAGCCCAAACTGGTCAAGAAGCTGTCTATCCTGCCATACCATGTCCTGGGTGCTTGTTTCAAACCGTACAAGGCTTTCTTTAATTTTCACACATGTGACTCCTTGTCATGTGTCTCAAATACGAGTGGCTTCTCTACATACACTTCCTATTTGACTACACCATTCAAGAAAGCTGCCTTGACATCCATTTGGTGTATCTTCCACTTCATTACTGCAACCAGAGCAAGTACTGTTCTGATGGAAGCGTATCTGGCTACAGGTGCAAAGGTCTCTTCATAATCTATCCCTTCTTTCTGGGAGAATCTGCGAGCCACAAACCTTTCCTTGTATTCCTCTATGCTACCATCTGCAACATGCTTGATCTTGTTGATCCACTTGGAAGTCACAACAGACTTCCCTATTGGTCTCGGGACCACATCCCAAACATCATTCTTCATGATCGACTGGTATTCCTCGACCATGGCATCCTTCCATTACTGCATCCCGGATCCTAGGAACTTCTGATTCTTCAATATCTTCAATATGTATTTTTTTGGATTTGTTGAGTCTTTGTCGCTTGTTATTCGAAGCAAGTTTCTCTTGTAGGTGATGGTACATGGTCTTTCCTACAAGACAAGTTCAATTGCATGATTAGAAACATCTCATAGATTTTAGAACAAATTCTTACACATAAAGACATATGTCATACAGTCATGCAATTATCTTAGCCAATGCTTCAATACAACATTCATCCATATCCTATATTCATATGGTAACTTTCTAGATGCCTTCCATCTCTACCCGAACATTGTTAAGAGTGTGCACTACTCCAACATGTCAGCAAAGAGGTTTCATTCTAGATAAGTAGAAATGGAATGTTGTACAGTACCATAGGCCACTTACCCATTACTTGTATATTAGTAGTATCTTGTTCATTAATGCAACTTTTCTAAAATGCATAATATACATCCTAAATCTAGGAACATAAGTATGTACATGACTGGACAACATCATTTAAGTAATAAGAAATGACAATTCAAATACTTATCTTTGTTTGCTTGTTTGGAGGACTCCCTCTCAATCTTTTTTTCCTTGCAGGAACTACTGGAGTGTGTTCCCTCTTGATCTTTGTCGTGCCCACTATATGTCAGTTAATTAAAACTTAACATGCAGAGTGCTAAACATAAATTATCAACCAGAGGAAGTCTTTTATTTCAAAGCTATCGTGCAAAATATATACGAGTGCAATTTCTACCTGACATTGTTATCTATTGGTATGCAATCGAAACTATTTGTAAACTAAGTCACAACTGCTTGAAAAGAAATCAATACTCAAACCTATTCATAAATCAAACTGTAAATCAAATACACTTCAAACAAGATCTATTCCTATGAAACACGATCTATTCCTATGAAACAAGATCTGATTGCATAAATATAAAATAAGTCTTGTGTTGTCCAACGATCTATCAAATTGGATTAAGATGAAAACGCTATGATAAATCTAATGAAATCATGAACTGAATAATAAAACAACTATGATAAATCTACTGAATGAAAGCATGAATTAATAAATAACAGATCTACAAAATAAAATACTTACAATCAACACTACCAGCATCTGCTCAGGGAAGAGGGCCCTTCCTCCACTGAGCAGAGCTGAATCTCCACAATAAAAGTCTACAACTCCAGAATTAAGAAACTGCCAGCATGTATTATCATAATGGAAGAATTACAACAGATTTGGATCAAATCCTACATCATAACATTGTGTTCTCTCCTATCTTACATCTCCTATCATCCATCTCCTATCCTGCCTAATTTATCATGCTTAATCTTTATCCCCCTTTCTCAATGAGATTGATTACATATTTATACATAAAATTATCTCATGGAAATGAAGAACTGAGCCCCCAACTTGTGATCTGCAACAGCTGGAACACGGCCGTAACTGTTGGCAACTTTGGAACCGGCTGCAACACCAAATCTGAAAAATACCCTCTCGAAGAACCACCTGCATATCGCAAACCGTAGCTTGTTTTGACAATTTCCTGGTGAGTCAGGTAAATGAGGATGTTACACACAAAACCCATGTATCGGATTTTTTAGATTCATTTCCATATGCCCGCAAATCAAGACGCGAATCAAGGTGTTCTTATGTGGCATGCGTTTTTGGTTAAGGCTGTAACAGCTGGCTATGAGCGTCCCGTACGTGACAACTCACTCCACAAACCATCATTAGTAAAATTATGCATAATAGTCTTTTAATTCATCAAAGATAAAAGAAAATAATCACTATTAACCACTTAAAAGATCAATGGAAGTAGCATGTTGTTCAACGCGCAGCTACAACAAATGGATGAAAAATGGAATGATAAATGAGAAATAATGGTAAGAAAATGGATGAAAGGTATGTCGATAAATGATGGAAAAATGGACAATTCCAGGGCCCAACATCTCCCCCAAACTGAACTTGTTGCATGTCCTCATGCAACCCAATATCTGTGTAGCATCCAACTTGAAAAAAAAACTCATTCACTTGTTCCTTCATTTTACCATTTGCACAGCTGCAGCTAGAAGAAATAGAGAGTTTAACACAAATTGGCAGAGTCACTTAGCGGAGGATTTAGCAGAAAATTTGGCGGATTTGCAGCTCTTTAGAAGAAATTTGGCAAAGTCACAGCTTATTTTAGCAGAGAATTTGGCGAAGGTTTTAGCGAAGATTTTGGTGGAACTGCGCTAAATGTAGCGGCAAATTTGGCAGAGTCAGCTTATTTTAGCAGAGAAGTTGGCGAAGGTTTTAGCGGTGAATTTGGCAGAACAACACTAAATTTAGCGGCATATTTGGCGGACTCGCAGTTGCTAAAAAAGACGTCGTAGCTGCCGGAAAACGGTCGCCGAAAAATATGTCGCAGCCACCGAAAAAGATGTCGCAGCTGCCGAAAAGCGGTCGCCGAAAAATATGTTGCAGCGACCGGAAAAGATGTCGCAACTGCCGAAAAACGGGCAGCTGCCAGAAAGCGGTCGCCGGAAAATATGTTGCAGCTGCCGGAAAAGATGTCGCAGCTGCCGAAAAACGGGCAGTTGCCGGAAAACGGCCGCCGGAAAACGGGAAACGACAATATTTTACGGCATTTTAGCATTTTTGAACAGGAAAATTCTAAAGCCATTTTCTCCCAAACGACGAACTCGGTTGGGCTAAAATTTTGCGGGCAAGTAGCTACCACTCTAATGCATCTCCACGCCAAAAATTAGACAAACCCACATCACGGATTTTGAGAAAAATGCGAATTGGCTGTAGGTGATTATGGCCATTTTCTCGAAAACCGCGCACTGGATTGAGCTGAAATGTGCCACGGTTGTTCATCATGCTATTATGCATTCCCTGTCCAAATTTCATGAGAATCTAACTTACAAATTGAAAGATATGCCCAAATCAAATTTTGCACTTTTGAACATGAATAAAAATGTATTGCAGCTGAACTTCCAGAGCCAATATTTCAAAAACTACAAACTGGGTTGGGATGAAAATTTTCAAGTAGGTAAATACCATTATAGTGCATCTCCTCACCAAAAATTAGATGAACCCACATCATGGATTTCGAGAAAAATACAAATTAGTTGTAGGTGATGATGGTCATTTTCTCGAAAACCATGCACTGGATTGAGCTGAAACTTACCACGATTGTTCATCATGTTGTTATGCATTCCCTGTCCAAATTTCATGAGGATCCAATTCGTGGTTTGTGAGATATTCTTAAATCAAATTCTTCATTTTTTCCAGCTGTGAATGAATAAAAATTAGTGTGCACAAAATGTCAAAAACCACTCCCTCAAACTGAATATGTTGCATGTCCTCATGCAATAGAGGAGTTGTCGTCTTAGTTGTGAACAACCATCTAAGGATATCTCATGTATTCAGGTTTATTAAAACCAACTTCAACCCAAGTGTGTAATCAATTCTTCATATTGCCTCTTTGTGAATTTGAAAGAAAACCAATGATCTCCAACAATTGGCACACCAACTGAATCCTCAAAAATGACGAGCATGAAATGATATATGAAGGGATGAATAGAGCAACTGAATGCAGCATTGAAATGATCAAATTTCTTCTTAGAGCGTGGGAAGAACAAATCACCTACCCTTGTTTCATACCCTGTTATCTGGCAGCATGTGTTTGTTTCAGAACAAAAATGCCCAAATCATTAGAAAACTTCCTTTATGATTGTAAATAGAGGCAACCATGTTTTATTAACCATGAAAGCCATGCCAATGCTACAAGACTATTCGTTGAATGATATGCCAAGCATTCTTTTGCACATTCCACAACAATCAAACTCATTTCAGAAATTCTGTCAAACTTGACAAATGACCAATGCTGAGAGTAGTCATTACCTTCATGCTGCTGAGATACATTTCACATCAGACCTTGAAAAGGCTGCTACAGGATTTCCATTGTGCATGGATCATGCCCATGACGGCTAAAACCAATGTATGCATTAGTGGATGGTAAAGATACCATATGTATAAGCTGGTGGAAAATCCATATACCATATAAAATGTGGCTCTCAATAATTTTGAATTATGAAGATGTGAACCATTATGTGCACCATTGAACAAAGCAAACAAATCAAAGAAATCATGCCTTTGTTTTCTATCGTGCTTGTGTGATAGCATACTCTTGAGAAGGAATGACTTCTACATCAACTTTTCATGTTGTAGGTTCTTGTGTCCAGCCTATCCTTCTCCTTCAAGATGTGTATCAGCTGCTTTATTTCTCCTCATTATTTTTTTATATGGCAACAAAGCACCGTTTCTTACTGCTGGTTCTTGTGTGGCAACAACAAGACTTCTTTTCTTACTGCTGGTTCTTGTGTGGCAGCAGCAAGAATTTGTTTTTTTTCTTATTGCTGGTTCTTGTGTGGCAGCAACAAAACTTCCTATTGTTGGTTCTTGTGTGACAACAATAAGGTATCCCTTTTTGTATGCTTGGTCACTTGGGTTGATGAGATGTTGGGTTGGAATTTGAAGTGGATGTGGATGGATAATGAAGTGTTAGAACTGAGTGGAAAATGATGGGAATGGATGGACATAAAAGGATATCTAGAAAATGGAAATGGCTAATGCTTAGTGGTTCTTCATGACATTTCCCCAAATCTTTAATAAATCAAAAACTCATGCTATTTTACCTCAAGTTTTACCTCCATGGAAGCCTTGGTTGACATGAATGGACTGGTGTATGCTGGAGCTATGTAGCTGATCTGATGCTGAGACATATGTATATGAGAGCTGAAACTGGATGAGACTGGATTTGATCCATGATGTTGTGCTGGTTGCATGTAAGACTAATTGCTGAGACAATGGATGAGCAGAAATTCTACCATAGAAGCAGAAAGTCCTTTCTCTTATTCTGAAAATCAACTGCTGAACTGAAAATGGAAGGGAATTGCAAAACTATTGAACAAATGATGCTGCAAATCATTGTTGAAACCATTAGATCACATAATCTTCAGCTGCTACAAAACCGAGGTACAATTCTTACCATGCGAATGAATGCGCTGAAGTTGAGCATGGAAAGAAATCATTGGATTACCAGCCATTAATGTATGCCATTAACCAATGTGAAGAAACTCACATTTGATGACAGTGAGCTCTAAAGTACCTTAGTGCATCTTGACAGGTACAAATGGATGTGCTGGAGTCAAGTCACCTGCAAGATTTGTCAATCAAGAGGCATTGATGAATCCCCATGATTAACAACAAGGAAATCTACCATTGATTCATGCAGATACCAGGGCACTATAAAAACTCTAATCTCGATCCCAGATGATGTGTCGGAGTCGATGGGACAAGACCATTGGAAGGTGGACCTTAATGAATTCCACATCATCCAATACGAGTACAAAATAAATGATTGTGAAGAATCATAGTGAAAAATAGAACCAACATGAAACTCAGAAGTGGAAAGTATATGTGAAGTCATGATGTAGTAGTGATGGGAAATAAAATGGTAATGGCGACTACATAGCAGTGGAAAATGGGACTTCAACATGAATGGATTAGGGTTTTGAAATGAGGAGGGTGAATGAATCTACCATAGGGAAATTGGCTTCTTGAGGGGTTTCTTTCGGCAACAAGTGGGATGACAAGTGTCTAAAAAGGATTCTTGGCATGTAGCAATGGGACTTGATTTCAGAAACATTGGACTCTGTATGGCTTGCACATTAATCTCTCCATTTTTTTTATGTGCTCAATCCATTTGCAAATTGAGAAAAAGTCTTCAAGAGTCACTCGTGCATGCATTGACTTTCTTCTTCCAAGGACCTGCAAAAACCTAGCACTTGCCTGCAATAAAACATGAGATGATGGAAGAAGAGAGATGGTTGGTCTGTCTTCACCCAACACTTATGAAAAAAAATAACAAGCAAATACTCATAAAACAAATCCAAGGAAAAATGAACAAAGCAAAATCCATTTTATACCCGTGGGAGAGCAATGTCCATCTAGACTTACCAATGGTATTTTGAACATAGCTTCTTCGTTCCTTGTATAATTTGAGTGATTCCAAAGCCAAATGAAAGTAAATTCATAGGTCTATTTCCATTAGAAATAGGTTTTTATAATTCTATGTAATGATGTTCCAAATCACTCAGTAACAGCCTGCAAGACAAGGTGTTTTTTTCGAATTCTGGACTAGACCAACAATCACAGTTTTAGACTTAACTTTTTCATTTGATAACGGATTGATGTAATACCAATTGGAGATGAAAGTAGATTCATGTAGGTATCTCCATTAGAAACAGGTTTTGAATCCAACAAGAATTGATGAGTCAAATAAGCCAATGAACAATCTAGAAAATAGAGTTTTAGGAATGCAGATTTGTGATAGGCAGTTGGTATTTTGGTCATAAAATTTGCATATGATATCGAAATGGAGTGATTAGAATTGCATTATAAACTAGATTCATAGGGGAATATACCAATGAAACAGGTTTGCAAAATATGTCCAATAAGGCATCCAAAAATTGACTGTCCCAGCTCTGTTCTTAAGCTGCCAGCTTGACACCCTGTTAGTATTTTGGCCATAAAATTTTCGTTTGACACCCAATAATAAAAATTTAAATTGTTTTGGAAACTAGATTCAAAGGGATACTTGGGATGTAAATAGGTTTTAAAAATAAGTTCATTTGGTCTCCCAAAAATGGACTGTCCCGACTGTGTTCCAGTAAGATTTTCAAGCCAAAATGTCACCAAAAATTTAATAAATTGAATTTGACTCACAAAAAGTGATTGAAATAGGTGTGAGTGATTTTAACGATGTAAATTTAAATATAACACACATCCATATAAAAAATTTCAAGCATTGAGCACCTAGATTGTCTTACACGGTTTGTTGCAGCCACAACTGCAACTCTTCAAAAAATGACATAATGTTGAAGTAAAGCAATGTGCATTTTTATGGAAAATAAAAACTAAAAAAAATATCATGATGTGCAACACACACATATCTCAATCTCATAAATTTTTACCTGTAGCACAGCCACAGCTGGGTGTTGCAGCTCCTTGTCACAGCTAGTGTTGCAGCTCACTGTTGTAGCTGCGAGTAATCACAACTGAGAGTAATCACTCACAGCTGGGTGTTGCAACTAACAACTTTATGTCAAATTTCAAGCTTGAAGGGTTCCATAATCATGGGCTCATTTTCCTGTGGATCCTTCATTCACTTTCTCGAATTACTGTAATTTTGTTTTCATGATATTTTTATTTTTATTTGTAACAAATAGAGACAAATTGAAATTGGGAAATTGATGACAAAAAGGACTTAAGCATTTTTGTTCAAATAGTCAACAATTCCAAAGCATTCATGAAAACATATCATACCCATTCCTTATCTTTCTACTTTCTGATCTTCCAGATCGCAACAAGGCGCAGGAAGAGAGCATACTTATTCAAAAATAAAAAACTTAAACAAACAAAAGCATGGTTTTATTCTATTACTCTATCCTACCCTATTCTACTTGGAACTAAAAAAAAAAATTTCAAGTGTATGCATATTTCCAATGGAGCCATTTTCGAAAAAGTGACTCAAGTATGCTCATACTCCCAATAGAAAAATATAACTTTATGAATTCTAGGATATGAGAGGTCAACTTCCCTTGAAATGATGGTGCCAAGAATTGGTGAAGTATGAAATGATGTTGCAGACCGATGACAGATTGAAACTAAGCTTCAATATAGTCTTTGTTCCCTTGATTTCTCATGGATGTGACACCGTGAAGCTCCTTAGTAAACTGATCTCCCTCAATGCATAAGGGTTTCGGATCTAATGATGTGAATGATGCTTTTGGTTCCAATGGTTGTTCTCCATCAAATATTATGTGTGTATTGTTGATCTTGTCTGCTTGCTTATGAGGACTAGAAGAAACTCCATATGCAAAACTTGGATTTAAAACATGTTCAGGCCTCATATGGATTTGCTGCAACAACGCACAACCTTTTTGCAACGGTGTAGATGAGGTAGAACAAGAGGGAAATGTAGGAACATTTTGCAGTTCAACACTGTAAGCATACAATACTGCTTTATTATGGTTAGGGTGGAGGGTGGATTGGACAGGAAATTGTGTTGGGTACCAAGGAGTTTGATGAGATAGATGTGGCTGATGTAGATGATTGATTTATGAGGTTAATATTGAAGGACCAACTTGTGTTGCAACATGAGGGAGAGTGGCCATATGATCACAAGATAGGCCATTCCAACCTTGTGGGTAAGGTAGGTAAGAGTTAAATTGAGGCTGCAACAGCTGCCATGGTAGAAGAGTATTCAATGATTGAGTATGAGAGTAAGAAAATGGAGGGATAGAATTTTGAACCATAGATGTAGGCCATGGTTGACATGACTGTTGCAACGAGTTGGCTGCAACTCCCAGATTTCTTTGATATGTTTCTTTCATCCTTGGTAAGGAGGGACAATGATTTGTGGAGTGATTCAAGTCACATATACCACAACTTTCAAGACTATCCAAAGGGAAATCCCTTGCTTCTCTTATTTCCTCTTGCTTTTCCTTATCCTGCAAAATAACCAATTCTGAATTTAGTGAATCATTGATATCACTATTGGAATTTTCAAATAAATTACTAATTTCAGCTCGTAAAACTCTTGTTTTTGCAGCAGATTTAAAAAATGGAGATAAAAGTTTCTTAGAATTCTTACCAGTCTTGAAGTTTCCTCTTGAATACCTTCTACATAACTCACAAATATCATCATATGCTAACTGAAATACATCACCTGTTCCCATCAGATTCAATATTTCTAAACATTCAGCTTGGATTCCTTTGAGTAGAAGTGTTTTTAAGATTTCCTTCCCCAGTTCCCTTTGTTTGGATCTTTGGAGATTATATTGAAATCGTTCTACGTATTCCTCCAGACTCTCTTCTTCTCCTTGTGTCATTTCGAAGATGTCTTCATTGACCCTGCAATAATCTTGGTACCTTTCCAAGAATACATGTTTCATGTCTTCTCAAGTTTGTATACAATTCCCACCGAGGCTCATGAACCATCGGAGGGCTGTTCCTTTTAGATTAAGGGGAAACACATTCAAATTTTGATCATTAGCACAATAACCATATCCTCTACAAAGTACTTCAAATTGAAATAAAAATACATCAGGGTCTTCATTTTCCAAACCATGAAAATTTGGTAGAACATGTGGGGGAATTATTTTTGTTGGTGCCACTCCTCTCGAATATCTGATGGGAAATTCGAAGGTAACAACTTCTGCATCTGCCATCTCTTCATTAGATTCTTCATGTACTATCTTGAGGCTCCTCCTTCGAATGTTCCTGTCGACTTGTTAGTAGAATGGGTGGTGGTTACAACACCACTAAGGGAAATGATAAGATTTATGCTGCAAAGATTGAAACTGAAATAAAACTGAATGTAAAAACAGAAAATTCACACTCAAAATAAAATAAACTGAAATGTAATCATGCAACCTACATGCCCTACTTTAACAATGCATTTACAAAACAATGTCAGATGTACTTTTGCACATTTGATAACCTCCCCGGCAACGGCGCCAAAATGTCGTGCCCACTATATGTGAGTTAATTAAAACTTAACATGCAGAGTGCTAAACATAAATTATCAACCCGAGGAAGTCTTTTATTTCAAAGCTATCGTGCAAAATATATGCGAGTACAATTTCTACCTGACATTGTTATCTATTGGTATGCAATCAAAACTATTTGTAAACTAAGTCACAACTGCTTGAAAAGAAATCAATACTCAAACCTATTCATAAATCAAACTGTAAATCAAATACACTTCAAACAAGATCTATTCCTATGAAACAAGATCTGATTGCATAAATATAAAATAAGTCTTGTGTTGTCCAACGATCTATCAAAATGGATTAACATGAAAACGCTATGATAAATCTAATGAAATCATGAACTGAATAATAAAACAACTATGATAAATCTACTGAATGAAAGCATGAATTAATAAATAACAGATCTACAAAATAAAATACTTACAATCAACACTACCAGCATCTGCTCAGGGAAGAGGGCCCTTCCTCCACTGAGCAGAGCTGAATCTCCACAATAAAAGTCTACAACTCCAGAATTAAGAAACTGCCAGCATGTATTATCATAATGGAAGAATTACAACAGATCTGGATCAAATCCTACATCATAACATTGTGTTCTCTCTGATCTTACATCTCCTATCATCCATCTCCTATCCTGCCTAATATATCATGCTTAATCTTTATCCCCCTTTCTCAATGAGATTGATTACATATTTATACATAAAATTATTTCATGGAAATGAAGAACTGAGCCCCCAACTTGTGATCTGCAACAGCTGGAACAAGGCCGTAACTGTTGGCAACTTTGGAACTGGCTGCAACACCAAATATGGAAAATACCCTCTCGAAGAACCACCTGTATATCACAAACTGTAGCTTTTTTTGATGATTTCCTCGCGATTCAGATAAATGAGGATGTTAATCACAAAACCCATGTCTCAGATTTTTGAGATTCATTTCAATCTGCCCACAAATCAAGACGCGAATCAAGGTGTTCTTATGTGGCATGCATTTTTGGTTAAGGCTGTAACAGCTGGCTATGAGCGTCTTGTACGTGACAACTCACTCCACAAACCATCATTAGTAAAATTATGCATAATAGTCTTTTAATTCATCAAAGATAAAAGAAAATAATCACTATTAACCACTTAAAAGATCAATGGAAGTAGCATGCTATTCAACGCGCAGCTACATCAAATGGATGAAAAATGGAATGATAAATGAGAAATAATGGTAAGAAAATGGATGAAAGGTATGTTGATAAATGATGGAAAAATGGACAATTCCAGGGCCCAACAATCTTTGCTTCCTGGATTATCTGTCCTTGAACTTATATCTATCCTGGACCACTATGCATGCTTAAGTGTGCACTAGTGTCATCATTGTGTCATCCTCAAGATCTCATACATAATCATACATTCATTAGTATAATCTCAATACTATCAAAATATTATGATTCTAAATAGTCTTAAACATTTATGGTCATGGTCATTTCATACACAGTTAATTTATCAAAAGCGTTAGTATTCAAGGTTTGAGGGAGGACTTCTTTTACTCATGCATATGCTTATTTGACCATAGGACTCTTCTAGTTTTTCATATCATCAATCAAAGTAAGATGCATAATATGCATAAACCCATGATTACTCAAACCTATAACTTCATGAATAGTCATTATCAATCATACAAAAAGTATACTTATATAAGATCCTAACACAAGGTAGGATTTTAACTTGATACAGGAAAAAAAATACCTGGATTATCATGTTTGTGATTTATGTCTAACATACCCAAACAATGTCTTCTTTGATCTCTTCAATGATTTAGAGACCTTGTGCTAGTAACCTGCATATCTCATAAGTTAAGCATTGTAGAACCAAATTATACGTACCTCGTAAGTAGAGCTTCTATGTGATCAATGACTATGGATGAGTCTTTGTCTTCATGTCACCATGGTCATATGTTCTTGATCTAGAACTTGATTTGTCTTTCTTGATGTACCTTTCATGTTAGCCGACAACATCATCCTCATACAACACCACAGTGCATTAGTACAATCATAAGTGTCATAACCCTAATCAATGAATGTTTTATATCATTTAGATGCATTCATATTTTTACTAATGTGATAAGACAAGTCTAAAATTAATCAAGATTGTACTAACCTCAATACTATGAAGACAAACATATCATAAACTTAAACATGAACAGATTTCAAAACATACATGTATCTCCTCAAGTCATTCCTGTCAGGATTGCTTGTAGTCTTCTTATGTAAGGCCTTAGCCTCATCTCCCTTTGGAACTGGAATCTTTTAAATTATGTAGGTGTCCAATTCATTCTCTTCTAGGATTAACCCAATCCCCTTTGATTTGCTGAAACTGGATCTGGAGCTGGCTAGGGTTTGACAGAGAAACCCTAAAAATCAAAATTATGAATTTCAAAATTCTGTATGGACAAGGAGATGCATTTTACTGAGGCGAGAAAGTTGGTGTGCTCATATTTTGAAAACTCCAAAAATTGACCTCTCAAAATTGACTTGCGAATTTTGGATCTGCAGCTTTTGTCAAATTTTGGTTTTTCTGGTTTTTTGGTCAAAATCCCGAACTAGGGTTTGTTGGAGCCCAGGGTTCTACTCAACCAAAAAATATGATATTGGTTTCTAAATTTTGATTTTGATGAGGAGCATCCAGCCGTGGCCTCAGATTCCAAAAGTTCCAACTTTTGCAGAAACCCTAATTTCCCGCAGCAGTGACAAACCAAAAAATGAAAGTGCTCAGAATCCAATTCTGTTTGGACAGAAATATTTGCCATATTGTTTTTGATGTATCTCTGAAATTTCGGATCCTCAGGGCCTGAAAATTTGGCCTATGCTAGACTGACTTGTCATCTTTCCAACCCCATAGATATGATCTTTAATGGATTCTCTGAGAGAGAGATATGCCAAGTGTTGCAACATGACCTTTTTATGGCATGAAACAACATAGAAAACTTGTACGGAGTTACACATGTCACTGTTTCAACTTCAGCCTCTGAAACAAGGACGTGTTAAACTACAGTCCGTTCCCTAACTTCCACTTTTTACGGAATTTCGTTTGGAGTTTCCTAACCCAAGATATGACCTTTTTTCCTAGGTCACCGTTTTAGGACTCCATTCTGGAAGAGGCAGAAACCCTAAATTGTAGGGATCATATCTCACAAAGTACAACGAATATGAGGCTGATCTTCGGACACAAGGTACATGAAAATTTCATATTTGTCCTGTAAAAGTTTCAGATTCTGAACCTTCGCCAAAACTGATTTATAGCGAAAGTTCCACGATGACTATTTTTTACTATATCAAGCCCTAACTTCCAATTTGTTGCAAGTGCAACAAGTGTTGTAAATGCCATACAATGCATTCCTTCAAGCTAGCTATGATACCATGTTGGGTTTTCATCATTTAATTCAATATGATCTAGGATATTAACTGAGAGAACAACATGTACAACATATTAAGCATAAGAGACAAGACAAGAGACACAAAGCATTTCACCGGGTGCTGTGAGGTAAATACACCTATAGTTCAGGGGAGAAACTACCAACTTACAGGGATGAAAGATAGACCTACAAATGTTCTGCAAGTGCAATGAGTAAGCAAAGAGATAAAGGTTAAAGAGGATGTGTACCTTATTCAGAAGGTTGATCCCAACCTTTATCTTCCTTGCTCTCCAATACTATTCAGTGTCGCAATGCCCACACTTGCAAAACAACTTCATACCTTTCTCAAATACATTTGACTACATATATAAGACTGATATTTATGACAGAAGAAGACATCAAACTATAAGCAAAATGTAATCAAATCTGAGACACACATAAATAGATCATATTTGGAAAGGAAAGAACGTCTGATCTTTATTAATGAATGAAGCAAGTACATAAAGTTATACCTTCCTTCAAGCTTGGCACTTCACGAAACCTAGATTCAAGGTCTCCTGCTTATGGTCTCCAAGGATCCCAGCCTCTAATCAGCTGTGCTAGGGTTTATCAGAAACTGAGGCACAAGAGAGGGGGATGAGGGTCTCCATTCCTCTAGCATAACATTTTTATGGGCTTGGTCCCCACTCATGGCCCCTCTACCTTCCTTATATAGTCAATGAAGGAGAGAAAAAATAGTTATAACCAATCAGGAGGTTCCCAAACCAACCCAATTTAACTAAAATTCAAGATTTTGACTGATTCAGGAAAGTGCCCTACTCTTCCTACTGCAAACCAACACATTTTTCAAGGTGGGCGCTACTCTCTGCATAATATACTAGCGCACATGTGGAAATATGGCCAAAACAGGGTTTTCTGATGATTTTTAGAAGATGGTTTGGTCTGGAGAAGTGTTCCTAAGGGTTATGACCATCAAATGGACTAGGAGTGAGGTAATTTCAACCATGTTAAGTGTCTCAAATGACCTTTCAATCCACAAATGTCCCGTTGTGTGACTAAACTTGATATCAAGAAGTGTTGTCATGCGACCAAGCAATACAAGTGTCGTCACGGACGGAGAAGTTTCATTTTAAGCTATAACACTGGGGAAAACCAAGAAGGTGAAAAACCCCACAAATTCCTCAGAGATAGAATGAGCACCAATACAAATATCACAAAGATCACAAAGATCAAACCCAAAAATATAGAGATAGTCTCCTAGCAGCTTCTCCTCCTCCACTTGTGTGCATTCCACCTCTCTCTCACTAATGCGAGGTGAGTGAGTGTGTGAATGAATAGAATGAGAGACACACACTCTCTATTTATACAATGACTTGAGTTTCATTTTACTCTAACTGGGATGACCTCCCTTAAGAGAGTCTAATAACCCATTACCACTTGTCACTTGGCCGACCCCACTAGGGTGGTCTAATAACCCTTTGACCCACACTAGGCTGACCCCTCTAAGGTGGTCTAATAACCCATCAAATATAAGTTACGGCACTTACAATATAATTTGCGACACTTGCAAATACAAATGATGACACTTCCAATCGAAGGAATAATATATCTCCGTTGGGGATACAATAAAGTACAAATGTAATACATACAATATACAAGTGAATATCTTCCAAAGTTACAAATACATCAACATAAAAGGAGGCCATGAGAATGCATCTAGTAAGGATAAATTAGAGCAAGGTTATGCTATTGGAATTGTGTTGGAATTTCTTCCACCTCTTCCCATACCACCAAGCATTCTTCAAGCCCCCTTTCCACCTTCCTCCAAGGGGCAAGTGTTTCCCCATTGTTCCCTCTCAATTTATTTAGCATTTAGTGTGGAAAAAAAGGACCTACCTAATGGATATTTTTGGATTCCCTTTGAATCCCACAACTCCTAGGTGACACTTCTTGTAACAAGATTGACCATTGGGAAATCTAAATTGGTTCTTTCATTTGCTCTTTGTTGTAGTTTGCATCCTCTCACCCTTCTTTATTCTATTTCAAGTTTTTGTTTTTATTTTGATTTGGTTCACTAACAAGGGCTTGTAGGAACAATTTGGGGTCAATAACATTTGCTTTTTCTACTACAATACTGGGCCTCATTGACAACCTCATAGGATTGAATTAAAGTGGGAAGTGCTGCACTCCTCTTGTGTATATTTTCCCACAACAATATTTATGGAGACTCCACTCTATTTTGTTCATTTATTTTTTAATTAGGTTATTTTCTGAATAGATAATTACTAGTGCTTGTCTTGTGTAGGTGAAGAGGTCCATACCATTCAATCCCCGAATTCAACCTCCTTTTGGATGGTTTTGTTGTTTACACAGTTGCATGGATCCAAACACCTTGAGCACGCTACCTGTGCGGATTTCTCTTTGATAGTCGCTCTGCCTGCACATTTTAACAGACCCTCACCTATATGGTAATCTTCTCTCTGTATCCACAAATTTGCTGTGTTGTAATCATGCTACTGCGCTCTAGTGATTGCATTTTCCATGCTATTACGTGTCTGTTTTTCGCGCTATTATATTTTATTTGATTTTTATCATTTTTGCATACAATCGTGCAGTCCCAATGTCTGTGTTGTGAGAAAATCTCCCTACGGATAGGTAGATATCCCCTTGGGATTAGAAAAGGCCCCTAGTTGCCTACCCAAGACAGAGATGAAACAAATAGACACTATAGTCCTCCTAGATCTAGCTCACACATCAGCTAACAAGCTATGGAAATACAAAGCAAGTAGATGGCATACCTTACTTTGATGGTCGTCCTGCTGCTCCTAAGTTGCTACAGCTCCAGCCTTTGATTATGGACTTATGAACCTGTTCACAAAGGAAAGACAACACCTTCTCCAACGCAATATATGTATAAACAAAGATCTAACTATATAATAGAGACAATTTCATGCATTCATCATTAAAAACATGAAAATGAGAGGAATAGGCTAAGTTATATTAATGATAAGAAAGCCAAAAGAAGTTGATTACAATGTTATACCTTGATGTCCAAAGTAGTAGCACCTCCTTCCAAGCTCTCCAACATCACCTTTGCAAGACTCATAGGATCATAGGTTTAGTGCTTCCAAGATCACCCCTTTGGCTCATGGAAAGCTTCTCTCTTATAGCACATGGGAAGGCTAACCAACAAGAGAGAAGTGTGGATCTATGGAGGGTTTAGTGGATCAGGCCAGCTAAACAAAGAAGGAGTTAGGATCGAACCGAAGATGGTAATCCCAACAAAATATCCTCGAAGATCGAAATCCCAAAATCCAAGGCAAAAAGGCTAATTTCAGACTACCGCGCCCCTATAACTGAGCATAACGCGGTAGTACCGCGCCTCAGAGAAGGAGCAACGCGCGGTAGTGCTAACTACCGCGCCCTTGTAGATGTGCAAGGAGCGGCAGTGCTCACAAATAGGGCTAAGTTGGGCTGGAAGATGGCAGAAAAAGGTTTTGCTTTCAGTATTCAGTCAATGGTTTTCACTCTGGATGTTCAGATGATCTTTAAGGGAAACTGTCGTTTAGGTCGCTAGTACAAGGATACGACACTAATGCATAATGTGTAATATTGAGGTATAACAGTCTGCTCACTAATGAACCAAAAGTAATTAACTTGCAATAGTTAGTTTTTATTTAGTAATTAGCCCACTTAGACCAATATTAGGGAGTAAAGGGTGTTTCTCTCTTGAAATCTACTTAGGTAACCAAATTTGGGACTTTCAACATGCCTCATTGTCGTCACTAGTATTCGAGACGTCTCATGCTCTTTGTTTACTTTTCATGTTTTTAGGCTAAGGCAGTGTAAATCTACTTTTTCACACAAGCAAGGACCTAAAAACTCTCCTCTCCCCAATTATGCTCTTCACCTCCCACTTTTTGTGAGATTGGTGAATTAGAAAATGGCGAGATGTGTGAAATACCTCCATTGCACACTTTTACTTCATTATAAGTTTGATAGTAAGTACCATTAACATATTTAGAGTAGAAGTAAAATCTCCATTTGCATTTACTTTAAGCTCTCTAGTTAATTGTAACAATCAATTTTCTTATATCACATGTGTTTGGATTACTAGCACACACTAAGGGACCTAAAATCTCTTTCATTCTGAGTATGCTCTTCACCTCGCACTTCTTGTGATCTTGGTGAATCAGAAAGGAAGGGAATTTTTAAATATCTCCCTTACACTCGTTAAGTGAATTTGGACCCTTAAAATTAAAATTTGTAAATTCTAACCAAGTAAATCCTCCATAGGAGGTCACAAAATAACATTTTAGTTAGGTAGTATTGATGGGCTAGGCATCCATTAATGCCCATGAATCTAGTTTCATTAAGTTTTTGAAACATAACATTGTTGACTTATAGGGTACTACCAAATCTTGTTATCTGCAAGTGTTAAAATAAAACCCGGATAAGAAGTGCGCCGTACCCAAGTAGGTCAAAGTTGAGGTATAATTTCCTTTCCCTCTCCAAATATCCACTTAGATTTTTGTCGAGGTGACACTATACCACCTGGGATGAACCACTTATTCACAGTTAACACAAGGTATCTTAGTGGCCTAAATTTGGACATCACCAAGGAGAAATTGTGAGTGCAATTGATTTCTGAAGTTAAATAATTCCATTGGGAAGTGTTTCCAGTCATTTTGGAACATATATTGACGCAAGGAGCCTCAATGAGGTTCTTGCTGACTCGTTAACACACAAAGAAAACACACAAAGGGCTCACACAAATATTATGTGAACTGGAAATGCCGTGGAGTCGGCTTCCTCTATTAACTGAATGAATATTACAATGTACAAATACAGAGTAAACTATCAAACAAGTCGGCCTTAGCCTGTTACAATATACAAAATAAACTGTCTGCAGTGTGTTTCTTCTCACTGTGCGTGATCCTCTCCTCCTCTCAGACTTCTGCAACATGCATGAATGAATGAGCTATGAGTAACGAGTGATCCCTTCCTCTGTGCCTTCGCACTGCTCTTCTACCCTACTGTTGCGCATCCCGATGTCTACTCCAACACCCGAGACACTCTTCCTCTCTGTCCGTCGATCTTCCCTGATCACGTAGATCTGCAACTCTGCAGCTATCAGCACCCTCATGCTGTGCTGCAAAACCTTCCCTTGTGGTGACCTCTGGCATGTCTTCAACCACCTTCATAACTGCCTTAACTTCTCCAACAACCATGAATGCCTATTGAGTACTTCACTTGACTTATACACGTCCTTTCTGACAAGCTACAGTAATCCGTCATGTCGGCCATATTGTCTGTCAGCTTCTGTACCTCGACCTTTCCTGTTGACATTACTTCGATAGCTTCCACTTTCCTACCTGGATTCAACTCACCAGTCTCCACAGCTTCTTCACAACCACCTCTATCGGCATCCCCTTCGACTAGAGTGCTCATTAAACTTTGCCCATCCGTCGGAATTCCCATCGATCGGACTGAACTCTAGGTAGCCTGCGCCTTCGGTTTCTTGTCTTCATCCGTCAGAATTCTCATCGACCAGACTACTCTCAAACCTACAGCAATCCTCGGCTTTGGCCTTGAATCCGTTCATCTATCGGTATCCCCTTCGACTAGACTGAAAACTGAATTGTTTTGCACCAACGGCCATATCGACTATCTCCTGGTCTATCTTCTCTTGTTGGTTCAACCCACCAACTTATCATCCAAATTCCAGTCGCCCTGCTCTGACTGTTCATTTACTTGTTTACCTGATCAGCCGTCGTCCACTTCGACTCATCCTCTGCTGTCAGTCGGTTCTATGTCAACTAATCTCTACACTCTAAGCTGTCGACTCTCCTCAGCCAACTATGTCGATTATACCTTCAACACTTCTCTTGCGGCTTCAGCTTTCACTTTCTTTCCGTTGCCTTGTGTCCTTGCCAGTTCTGTGACTCAACCATTGATCCATTTGATCTCTTCTGGTCTTTGGTCGTTTTCATCCTTCGACCACTCAGATGTAGTCAGCATTCCTTACGTCGGTGTCACCTCTGACTCGCCTAGTTCTACGACTATCCTTAGCTTCTACTGTGACTTGGCCCTCCGACCGAAGTCTGCTCCTCATCATTCATCGACCATCTGGACTAACTGTCCCTTTATTCAATCAGAAGGAAACCACCCTCTGTATGTGACTCCTGCGGTCACCCTACTTGGCCTCTGCCGCGACCAATCCTTGTTGACCATCTGTTGTTGACTTCCCTTCCGGTCTTCCAACCGTCTCCATCGGTGTCAACTCCCGACTGCTTTCCTCTCCTTGGTTGGTAGCACCTTCGACCATTCTCCACTTTGTCGACTATCAGCCATCAGTCTCCTCTGGATCGAAAACCTCGCAACTCCACTACTTGTGTCGACTGTCATCGCCCTTATCCTAGAGGTTGTTGACTATCCTCTGGGTGTCTTCTGTCGGTCATTCCCGACTGCTTCTGTTGGGCTTGGATGCCCCTGCATCAGACTTCTGGGGTACGAAAAGAACTACGTCCTCAGTTCTGAACTCCCATATGGACTTCCCCTTTCTCCATTTGTGTCGACTTTGATGTTGAACTTGGTACCAAAAACAAGTTGGTCCATCCCCATTTCCTTTCGACTCTGTCGAACTCATGTCCGATTCTTCCAGAACTTGTCCGTTCTGTTTTATCCTGGCGGTTGAAATTGTCTATCGCGACAACTTGTTCCACAGACCCATTCCTTGTGTTGACTTATTCGGGGTGTTGCTACTCCTCAGCAACTCTGTCGAAATGTCCTCAACTTTTTGAACCTTCTCTTGGGATTTTCTTCCCACTTCACCAATCACATCAGACTCGGTGGCTTGCATCTCCTCTGCAAGTTCTTCTTCTATCCGTAGTAGACTCACTACGACCTTCGTGGAACCACCTTCCACTATAACTTTATCTTCGACTTGCCTCTCCTCTTCCGACCATGGATGTCGACTACTTCTTCCCGGTTTGGGTTCTCCATGGCACTCTCACCAACCCTTTCCTCCGCACCCATGCATAGGTATTATTCTGACTTATCAGTCAAAGTCCTTTCCTCTACATGGATCCAACTTCCCTTACCAGTTTCCTCAAGTTCTTCACAAACCCTTTAGGAAGTGTCCCTTCCTGAGATCTCTGCGTCGGTTCACATCCGACCGTTCTACGCAACCTCCTAGAGGACTCCATCTGTCCGTCCATGCTATCTGCAACTCTACCCACAACCACAACTATGGCGCTACAATGTTCACGTGCTTCAATAGTTTGTCTCTACAACCCGTTCAGGAAACTCTATCCAACCTCCTGTCAGAGTTATCCCCTCACTGATCTTTTACTGATCTTTAGCTCTACCCAACCGCAGCTGGAGTTGTTCTCCTCTGCCCAATTGCAACCAGACATTCACAAGTCATGCACAACTCTACCCAACTGCAGCTGGAGTTGTTTTACGCACTCAACCACAACACTGGATTCTCAACCAACTGACGTAAGTCAGGTTGGTATTGTCTTCTTCAACCGGACTCGCCTCCGGGCTCTGATACCAACTGATGCAAGTCAGGTTGGTATAGTCTTCTTCTCCAACCGAACTCACCTCCGGGCTCTTATACCAACTGATGCAAGGTGCCTCGATGAGGTTCTTGCTTACCCATTAACACACAAAGCAAACACACAAAGGGCTCACATAGATATTATGTGAACTGGAAATGCCATGGAGTCGGATTCCTTTATTAACTGAATGAATATTACAATGTACAAATACAGAGTAAACTATCAAACAAGTCGGCCTTATCCTGTTACAATATACAGAATAAACTGTCTGCAGTGTGTTTCTTCTCACTATGCGTGATCCTCTCCTCCTCTCAGACTTCTGCAACATGCATGAACGAATGAGCTATGAGCGACGAGTGATCCCTTCCTCTGTGCCTTCGCATTGCTCTTCTACCCTACTGTTGCGCATCCTGATGTCTACTCCAACACCCAAGACACTCTTCCTCTCTGTTTGTCGATCTTCCTTGATCATGCAGATCTACAACTTTGTGGCTGTTAGTGCCCTCAGGCCGTGCTGCACAACCTTCCCTTGTGGTGACATCTGGCATGTCTTCAACGACCTTCATAACTGCCTTAAATTCTCCAACAAGAACGAATGCCTATTGAGTACTTCGCTTGACTTCTACATGTCCTTTCTGACAAGCTACAATAATCCGTCATGTCAGCCATACTGTCTATTAGCTTCTGTACCTCGACCTTTCCTATCGACTTTACTTCGACAGCTTCCACCTGCCTACCTGGCTTCAACTCACCAGTCTCCACAGCTTCTTCACAACCACCTCTGTCGGCATCCCCTTCAACTAGAGTGCTCATTAAACTTCGCCCATCCGTCGAAATTCCCGTCGATTGGACTGAACTCTGGGTAGCCATCGCCTTTGATTTCTCATCTTCATCCATCGGAATTCTCATTGACCAGACTACTCTCAAACCTCCAGCAATCCTCGGCTTTGGCCCTGACTCCGTTCATCTGTTGGTATCCCCTTCGACTAGACTGAAAACTGAATTGTTTTGCACCAACGTCCATATCGACTATCTCCTGGTCGATCTTCTCTTGTTGGTTCAACCCACCAACTTATCGTCCAAATTCCAGTCGCCGTTCATTTACTTGTCGGCCTAATCAACCATCATCCACTCCGACTCATCCTCTGCTATCAGTCGGTTCTGTGTCGACTAATCTCTACGCTCTACCCTGTCGACTCTCCTCGGCCAATTGCGTCGATTATACCTTCGACACTTCTCCTGTGGATTCATCTTTCGCTTTCTTTTCACTGCCTTCTGTCCTTTCCAGTTCTGTGACTCAACCATTGATCCATCTGATCTCTTCTGGTCTTTCGTCATTTTCATCCTTCGACCACTCTGATGTAGTCGAAATTCCTTACATCGGCATCACCTCCGACTCGCCTAGTTCTACAACTAGCCTCAACTTCTACTACGACTTGGCTCTCCGATCGAAGTCTGCTCCTCATCATTCATCGACCATCTGGACTAACTGTCCCTTTCTTTAATAAGAAGGAAACCACCCTCTGTATGTGACTCCTGCGGTCACCCTACTTGGCCTCTACCGTGACCAATCCTTGTTGACCATCTGTTGTCGACTTCCCTTCCAGTCTTCCAACCGTCTCCATCGGTGTCAACTCCCGACTGCTTTCCTCACCTTGGTCGGTACCAGCTTCGACCATTCTCCACTTTGTCGACTATCGGCCATCAGTCGTCTTTGGACTTGAAACCTCGCAACTCCACTACTCGTGTCGATTGTCATTTCCCTTATCCTAGAGGTCTTCCACTATCCTTTGGGCATCTTCTATTGGTCATGCCCGACTGCTTCTGTTGGGCTTGGATGCCCCTGCATCATATCTCCATCATTGGTATAATTGAATCTTTGTTACCTTCACTAGTTGATTGGTGTGTGGACCCCATTGTCACCATCAATTGTGCTTTTGGAAGGCACAATTACATTTGAGAGGAAGGACGTTAGGTATTTAGTAAATTTACACTTATTTTTCTTTTTAAATACAAGTTAACTAACTTGTAATTAAAAAGAACCTACATGTGGGAACTATTGCACTAAACTGACATAGCAAATATCACTCACTTTCACAGCATCTTGCATCTATTTTGGTTGTCATATTTTTGCATTTGTTCAATTGTGTTTGTTTCCATCATCACTCTCACTTGGAACTAAGATTTCACTATTGAGAAAAAAACCCCTAAGGTAGTCCTACAAAATGCAATGCCTTTCCCCTCTCTCGAGGGGCTATTTTACACTTTCTCCCCGTGGTTCATGCGAGAGATACTCTAGCCGGGGCCGGTCCCATGCCACTTTGATAGGATCATTCGGGCGAGGCCGCTCATTACTTGAATCATTCTCATCCTCTCATGGATGAGGCAACCCTTCCTTTTCTCCTCCAGGAGATAATTTGGATCCCTTTGGTTCTTCTTCTCACGGAAGAATCCACACTTTATTTCCAACTCTTAGTGGAAATACAACTACTTCTTCTCCCCCTTCAGGAGGAGGGCATAGAACATATTCATCTTCCCATAAAAGAAAAATATCATCACCACATATACCTCAGTCTCCACCTTGCGGAAACCATACACAACATACAATGGAAAGACCTACTCCCAACCTTCCTTCCATGGCTAGTCGAAATCTCCCTAATTTGGCCAAATTGATGAATGACCCTATAGCACATGATTAAGCATGGCCAAATCTACCAGATAAAATTCCCTCTGATATCCCTAATTTTGAAGGGAAACAAGGAGATGATCCATCCAACCACATCATGTCATTCCACTTATGGTGTTCCTCCAACAACATAGTGGAAGACTCTGTGAATCTTTGCCTCTTTTAGCGAACCCTTACTAGAACAAAAGCCAGATGGTATGTGAACTTAACTGGAACAACCTATGCCACCTTTGCAACATTTTCTACCGCCTTTCTCACATTCTTTCATCTTCCTGTTTGTCATGACCCTAGTCTCGAAATTATCACAGAATTTCGACAAAACACATCTACACACATAGTGGATCCTATCCATGAGTGGCGTAGACGCTGCACCTTGTTTAAGATCGAAATACAACATCAGTTCCTATTGGATTGGTTCATAAAATCACTACAACCAGATATTGAAAAATATGTGGCAACCTCCATGCCACAAACTGAGGAAGAGACCATCTTAAAGGCCCAACATTTCCACCTTATCAATGCACAATCTAGATACTTGTACACCATCCTACTTGATGCCCCTTGACATTGGTCATTGGATCCTACACCTGCAGTTTTGTCACATTTGGTTGATGGGATTATCAGATCCTGATCCTCATAGGGTAAGTGTCCAAGGCATGGTTCAATCCTCATCATTCTCATCCACTTCCTCACCATTACTTATCATCATCGTCATCCTCATCATTAGTATCATCATTTTTGCCATCATCATCATTGTCATTGTCATTTTCATCATCATCATCACCATTGTTGAGGTTTTTCAAACCAATTAAGTTGGTTCCCACAATCCAAGCCATGATCCAAGGTCAAAATATAGAGTCATACACCATAGCAATTTTATTTATGGATCATGGGCCATCCATAGGGCCCCTAAACATCATGTGATTCCCGAGTAAATAATACTTAGATTACTAGTGGGTCATGATGGCCATTTTGATATTTACAACATTAAGGATGGTTCTTGGAGCCTAATCCATGGTGTTATATCAAAATCTAGGTTATTAGAAAAGGAAATTATCTAGGTTATTAGGACAGTCGAAGCCATGATCCAAGGTTAAAATACAAAGTATTACACCTTAGTATTTTCCTTTATGGATCATGGGCCAAGCATAGGGAACCTAACCATCACATGAGTCCCACACAAAGAATTCTTAGATTACAAGTCTCAATACAAACAAGAAATAACAAAAGGATTTTGTAATGATGTGAAATGTTTTATGTAGTGTCTGAAGGAATAAAATGTAATAACAATACAAACTCCTTTGATAAAACATTCAAAGGTATGTTTTCCCTCAAATTGAGATATGTGTGCCATTAGGATTTTTTTAGCACATGAGTTAGGTTCATAGGTGAGATGTGTGCTTATGTGCAAGGTTGGAGCTTTGTGGGCGATATATCCATCAATTTTGTATCTATCATTTCTTTCATCAAGTTGTCTCTCCATTTTAGTACTCTACTTGCAATTGGTTTTTGAGTTATCATGTTAGTTGATTAGGGTTTAGACATTGAGGTTAGGTATGAGGTGAGGGGGTTAGAGGTTGAAGCTTCCAAGGTGCATCAATTCATTGCATGGGTCATTTACACAAGTTGGTTGTGTTAGGTTAGTGTCTTAGAGGCATTATTTGGGATTTCTTATATGACAGTCTTGATTTCATGCTCATATTTATTTTAATTCATATCCATCGACTCACATTTGTGAGTGAGTATTAATGCCTAGATGACAATGATGATGATAATGAAAATGATAATATAACAAAGTGAGAATCAATCCAATGATAATGATGTAATCCCAAACAATTGCTTCAAGGACTCATGGTTATTCCTAATGTTCCATACTACTACACAAGCCATGTAGATTAAAAGTTGAGCTTATATGTGGTATGTAGGCACCATTTTGAGGTTTGGACCATTGTCTAGGGACATAAATCATACACTTATACCTCGACACTTTCTTATAAGGTTCATGGGCCATGATTGTACTAATGATGATGATGATATTGACCATGACAATGATGATGATGAGGATGGATGTAATAATCATGATGATGATGACAACAATGATGATCATGATGATTATCATCATCATCATGATCATCATTGTCATCATCATCATTTTCATTGTTATCTATTTCATCATTATCATCATTATCATCTAGGTCATCATAATCACTATCATTGTTATCGCCATCTAGGTCATCATCATCAATATCATCGTTATCATTGTCAACGATTCCCGCTTAACCAAAATTTAGGTAAACCTTTTGACCAAATCCTGACTCATTAGTCCTTCAACCCTATCCATCCCAACATCACTTCCAAGTTCCAAGTTAACCTTATCCTTCTTGCACATGATACATTTCTTTCTTTTTATGGTTTTGTATCTAGTTTGCTTTGAATTCAACTTTGATACATGTGTGATAGTTTGTGGCATGAAGTTTGGACCAAGGTCTTTACATCTTGATACCTCCACTACCCAGTGAAAATATCGAGGAGCCGTCCTAACCTGGGGTTCTTTGTGCGAAGAGTAAAGAACCCCGTCTGATTTGGTACCCTTGACATTCGATCCAAGGTTTAAAGTGCACCCAAGACTTCCAAGTGTCTCATGATCCTCATGAATTTGAGTAGAGGAAACAAGGTACATATCCTCCTTAAATGCACAAATGGCTCTCCAAATATTTTACAACTCTTTTGTCCAGAAGATAGGTGATGAACTAGTGGGGACATTCTACCCAAAGTCTAAAGTCTCCAAGTTGGGGTCTATGAACTTGGTAACCTAGGAAAACCCAATAAAGAAAAAAAGATAATGTATGTTGTGGTAACCCTAGCTCCAATACCATTTTATCTGAATATCCTCCATATTGCATACCACAATGTTTTATCAGAGTAGGCTAATCATTGAGCATTTTACCTTTTCCGTTAAGTTATTTGATGGAATCTAACAATGGAAAATTACAGTTTTGACAATGAAGTTTTCAAATTATGTATCATTAACAAGCCTAAGTCAATTTTAAAACTTTGGATCTATAAGTCTTTATAGACATCAAATTTTTCGAGTTGAAATATTTTTGATAGAACAAAAACTTGTATCTATAAGAGTTTATAGGGATCAAATTTATAGAGGTGTATTTTTTCTAATAGGTAAAGTGGCTCCAACATTAAAAGCGTACTCCAACTGACTCAATTTTAAAGATAGGAACCTTACATCTATACAGGGGGATAAAACTGAGAGTTTGGATTATGCCATTTGCTGAAGTGGGATTATAAGAGCATTTAAATGATGGAACCAATGAACGAGAGGACATTAGGAAAGGGCCAAATTATTTTTCCTTTAGCCTATGTCTTTGTTCTTTATGCATGTGATGCAAATGAATTGAACAATAACCTTATACACACAACCCATCCTACAATTGTGTTGAGGCATAAATTCGCCATGGTTGGTTTTATATCACTATTAGACATTGAACTATGTCACTAACAAAAAAATCACATGATGTGCCATGTTTAGTTGTATTAAAAATTGAAAAAGAATTACACTAAATTCAAAAAACAAACATCGTGCTAGTTTTTGTAAAATTTTCCTCCCTTGTATTCTTCATGGAAGAAAGAGCAGGGTAGAGTAGGTATGGTTGCTGTGTTTTGGAATTTGAACCTGTGAATCAGAGGAGCTAGAGGATGAATCGTGCATACCCTAGTCATGAAGGAATAAATAATTGTTTAGGAAAGGAATCACTACCCAAGAAAAGAAATTCATCACAATTGTACATACAAATGCATCCATAACACTACAAGCAAATCAAATTGCAACGTGGAGTATGTTATATCAACTAATTCAACATAGATCCCTAAATCCGTACTTAAAATCTTCAACTGTCAAGGTATAATGAGGGGCATTGGTCAAGTACTGAGAATGAAAAAATTTCCCTCATCTCATTTTGTGGTGGTATGGACTTCCCTATTTTCATCGAGGACTGGTAGAAGCCGAGGATCGATCCCTTCACATAGAAGCAACAACAAGAATTCCATTGGCACACCACTTGCAAAGGAAGTAGAACATCAACAACAGGAACGTGATGATGAAGAAGAGCCCTTGCATAGCCAATTACCCACCAAAGGAGGCCACAGAGGAGAATTTCTGAGACATCAAGTGGGAAAGGTTTCTTCCCCTGTTATCCAAGGGAGGGGTTGAGGATTCGTAGATTCACTCAAGATGCCGAGCGATGGCTCCTCCTCTGCTTCAACATGCACTATAGACAATCCTTTCCAAGCATGGCATGCCTAACTTTCGTTTGCTTTCGTGGTGAGTCACAGCTAAAGAGGAAGAAAAATCCCATCTGTAGAATAGATGGAATCAAAACCCCCGCAAGAAATCCCCATCCAAGTACCTTGCGAATCCTGACTCTAGTTTTTTGATTTAAATGTCGAGGTAACTTAGTGTAGGAATTTCATCAAACATTTTATATACCCACTGCTGTAGAATCACTATATTGATTTTTCCCAATTTTGATTGGATATTTAGTGTGCATTATTTTCAGAGTGTTTTAGAATTGGTTTTAGGCTTCATAAATCATCATATGTAGCCATAGAGGTGCTCATAAAAACATGCTCATGCATACACAACGATTTTTCCCAATTCTGATTGGTTATTTAGTGTGCATTATTTTCAGAGTGTTTTATAATTTGTTTTAGGATTCATAAATCATCATATGTATCCATAGAGATGCTCACATAAACAACATAGGAGTTTTACCAGGAATATGAGGTGATTTTGAAGAAATTTGCTAGCAATGATCAAATCTCCTTCGAATGAGACACTTCTTTTCTCTAACACATTAAAGGAGTTTAAGGACCGCATTGGTCGCCTTAATCAAGAGATTTAAACTACAGTGGACCCTCAACGATGTGATAGAATGAATGCCGAGTTAAAATTTTACCAGGAAGATGAGGCGATTTTGAAGAAATTTTCTAGAAATGATCAAATCTCCTTCGAATGAGACAATTATTTTCTGTAACACATTGAAGGACTTTAAGGACCACATTGGTCTCCTTAATCAGGATATTGAAACTACAGTGGACCCTCAAGGACGTGATATAATGAACACGGAGTTTACTGAGTTTTACATCATCTATGACGTCGATACGTATAACCTGTATCTTACTAGTTATGAAACAACCTTCTATAGGAGTTTACAACCTCAAGGCCACACGAGTTTGACTATTTGATGAAAGTTGATAGCCGTTAGATATTGAAAGAAGTTCCCAGCAAAAAGGTACACTCATTAACACCCAAGATACACCACTATTCACCCTTATATTGTGATAAACTCAAACTTAAGATATAATTGGTCCTTCAATAGTAAAACTCACTTCCCCTAGCTGTGATTGAGTCCTCCTTCCTACAACAACAAGAAAATAAAATGGATAGCACATAGTATATGGAAACAATATCTCTGTAACAATAATGTAAATGACCTCCAAATAGGTAGATTCGACAAGTGAAATATCAGTGCCGAAGGTAAATGTGGTGGTAAACTCCTAGGATGAATGGGGTGACCTTTCCTTGGTGCCAAATGACTTCTCTTTGTTTCCCACAAGTTGGTTGTTTCCAACTGAAGATGGTGACGTCCTATAGGAAATGAACTCTCCTCTTATAATGCCCTAAAAGTACCTAAACTAGTTTGCACTCTACTGTAGTGGAATGATGTAGAAACTGAAGGCATTTACAACCCATTTCAATTAGTATCGACCCCACTCTTTTTCCCCAGAGACTGCTATAATTCTCCCTTAGCACACAAGGGCAACGAACTCAATGTTGGCACAAACTCTGAAAAAATAGAAAAAACTATAAATATTTCAAAAAATGGATTTCTTTTAATAGTACATTATCATAAAAGTTAGAATGTTATTAATACATAAAATGATAGACTTAAATGACAATTTAGTAGAAAACTCATGTATATATTAAATCCCAGAGACAATTACATCATGCAAATCAAAAATCACTCTATATATTATTCTATCTTTACCAAAATACAAAATGAGATACACTTAGCTTCCATATACATCATACTCATCATCATCCATGTCAAAGAAAGTAGAATACGATCCATGTTCAATAGTAGATCATGTAATGAAGTGTTTTCAACAATATTTAGAGAAACAAATTAGATATCCAAGTCAGTGGTTTCAGGATTCCTATCCCGTTATTTATGGGGACCACTTGTATATTCTATACACCTATGTGAAACGAGACATAATATGAAAGTTTAAATGCAAAGACAAGATCCTCTACTGTTTGTGATACCAACCTATTGTGCTTCACAAAGTGAATAAAACTGTAGGTGCTCCAATTCCTTTCTTCTTATGAAGATCAACTTGCCATTTGTGAAAGAAGACAAGTGGAATGGGTTTGAAAACGTACACCATTTGATCCATGGAAAATTCACCTTCGATCATGGTTCATGGTCCTCCTCTCATTTGAGGCTCATATGTATGAAAATTTACACATTCCAATGAAAAAATTGATAAATTCTTCCTTCACTTCAATCTATAGAGAAGATGGAAATATTTCCATCAAGGTTTTCTTTACTCCAATAGTGACCTCCCTATTTTTTTGTAGTTCTATATTTGTAATTTCCAACAAATAAACACAAATAGGGCAATGACACTGCTAAGTACTATAGTTCATGATATGCTTAGCTTTGATGATTTATGCTATTAAATTTTCATTACGGTTAGGATTTGAGGTAGAGAATTAAATATTCATGTACTTCAAAATTACAATCAATAAACTAGTACTGAAACGAAATAGTACAATAGTAAATAAACAATGCAACTTAAAACATAATTTTCTTCTCATAACCTTTAACACTACCAAGGGGTCCTTGTGTTAAAGTAATCTTCAGTAACATGTAATTATCGATAACACATTTAATTCATTAAGTTAGGATAAAAAATTATTATAGTTACAGTATTACTTACAACAGAGGTCAACAAGGTCACAATAATTATTATCTCAAAAAAATCTCAGCACAAGAGAAGTGACCACAAGTAACTCTCAACACACTAGATATGAACACAGGTGATCAAAGACAATCACAAATAAATAGGTCTGTCAACAAACAAAAACTTAGCATAAAAAATCTGAACCATATGTAAGTCTTAACAATTAGATATGGGCAAAAATAATACTCAACATCAACAAATAATTTGAGAACTCAGTCCAAGCTGTCCATACAAGTTGAAGCCCTCACAAATGAACAGACAACAAGAAGATTAAGGCCAAAGAGGCTCATGGTATTTATAGGTAAGCATACAGTAGGGTAATTCAAACCCTAAGGCCTTATGGCCTACTTAATTGTGCCACCAACATACCCATACCCTAGGGCTTTATGGCCTCCACTAAAAGACAACCAATAGGAAGATCTAGGGTCACGACCTCCCCAAAAAAGTAGATTAGAATTATTCAACATCACAACAAGTGGATTGGTATTAGTTCATGCCTTTAAACAATAGATCAGATCTCAATCAAGCATGCAACAATAGATCGGGTCCCTTAATACTCAGATCGAACTCCAAGAAGAACTCAAACAACAAATAGAGTCTCAAATAAACCACAATGCAACAGGTTGAGTCTCAATCAAACCATAAGAGGGCATATTGGATACTACATCAGTAGATCAAACCTCACAGAAGTAGATCAGACCTCTACAAGCAATTAATAGTCCACGGTTTGGTCAAAATCAGGTTGCATCCTCCCTCAACAGGGCTCATGGGTAGTTGGGAAATGCTTCTAAAGTTGATGGCTTAATTTAACAACAACATAAAAACCATAACGTCAACTTCAAATCAGATTTTATGTATGGTACTCTCCATGAAAAAAATGTGACCTGTGTTGATAGGTGATCAAGCAGCATAGATTATCCGAGAAACCCTTGACATCAAGCAACATAAATCAGAGCTGATATATGGTATGATGATGATGATAAAATGAGGAACAAAATATATCCATATATAGGATCCTAAAAGACTTCTAGAAGGATCATAAGGTAAACTTTAATTTAGTTAGGGTTTCACATAATAATAAAATATAATGATGTCTTAGGTGGGTTCAATAAAATCAAAATATAAAATATAAACAAAGTGTCTTAGGTGGGTACTAGGGTCATATAATTAAATTAGGTGAGGGTACAAGGACCAACACATGGTACAAGTCAAATCATTAAAATAAGGATGGGTATATGACTCATAAATCCTAGGACCAAGGGGTGTACCACAAAGGTAGGAAATCGCCACTAATACCCATAAGACCAAAACATCAAGGTGGTACAAAAAAAAACAACTCAAAGTGGGTGAACAACACAAAGTACCATAAGACCAATAACAACAAGGTGTAAGGACCAAATGTGAAGAAACCAAGGTGGGGAAGGTACAACCAATCATCTCTCTCTCAAATGTGCAAATGTTCCATATAACCTGAAAGTTCATCATCACTGTATAAGGAAGGTCCACACTAGATGATGTGATCCTGTGATCCTCCATACTGCTCCTTAGGTCAATTGATAGTGGCTCCATTAAGGGGTGGCCAATCCCTTGAGAAGACCATCTAGCTCAACCATCTCAAAGACCTAGGAGAGAAGGACATCACACATCATCATCTTGGTCCATTGACCAAGATACACCTGGTTAACTGACTAGGTATGTCATTGCAAGATATACTTGGTCCTCGTGACCATGAATCTGCCTGGTCCTAGACCAGGAGGTCTCTGTCTCAACTTGCAGGACCTGCTTGGTCTTCATGACCTAGAAACTATATGGTCCCAGACCAAAATACTATAGCGAAAAATAGGGTCCCTAGCCACATGCTAGGGAATTTTCCATGGCATCAACTTGCTTGGTCCCCGACCAAGAACCCCAGGAGATAGCTGGGGGCCCTAGGGTAGCTTCTAGGGTCTTACTCTTTACTCTGCCTGGTTAACTTGATCGGGAACCCTATTTAACTGAATAGGGTACCATCCTCTTTGGGAATGGGTTTCACAACTGCACTATCTTTAACATATGCTACTTTTCTAGGAGTGGCTCCTATGCTCCCACTTTGTATCCATTAAAAGCAATTGATCAAATTCCATCATTGTACCAAATTGATAGCTGGTGTGCTGGTTGGGTTGGCCATGGCCATTCTAGTCAAAATTATGCCCCCAGGTGTTCCCCTGTCTAGTTGGAATTTCAAAATCCAATGCTTGGAATGTTGTAGTTCAAAATCTGTTGGTAAATGCACCCATTGGTTAAGGAAAAGGTCTATCAAGAAAGCTAATATGGATGTTCTATATAATGATGTACATTAATTAGTGAATCTGCAGGATTATCTCTCTTTTCTCACATTTTAAATTTTTTTATTCTTTCTCATGTGAGAGTGAATCTTTGAGAATTTATTCATCAACATTCCCCTTAAGAATTAAAGGTCCACTTCAAAGTATGCATTTACAAACCTTTGTATGTGGGTAAGCTATGAATTTCAATTGTTGTTTACTATGCAGCCTTGATTACTTATATGCCATTTCAATTGTGATTTCTGTGAATGTAAACATCAATTAAGAGGTTAAAAATGCATCCTTGTATGTTTTCTCTTATGCAAAAGTTGGATATATGATTTTACAATCCTTGAGTGTACATTAACGATGTCTTGAATCTTGATATTATAACTCTAAATCTTTTACACGTTTTCAACTTTTCAATATACTAGATATTGTTTTGATCCATTTACATCATTGCACCATACATTGTGATACTTTATAATTTTAGCTTTTATCACAAGAGTGCCCTTTAGAGGGAAGGTATGCTATGGTAGCAATATGTTTACAAGAGCCTCCTGATAAAATTCAAAGTCTTGTGAATGATGCTTTGGAAAAAGGTGTCGAGATAACAGTTAGAGGGAAGTTATTTTTTTGAAGTCTGGGAGATGATGTGGTTGGTCAATTCTACCCACCTACAGTAATACTTAATGTGGATCATTCAATATGTTTGATGCAAGAAGAAGTAGTTGTTTTCTACATGATATATATGAATAGTATTAGGCTTGTTTTCCATGGTGTAGTTGTCATATTAGTCTTTGACTTTGAGCTCCATGACAAAATTTATTCTTGTGTTCATTAGATATTTGGGCCAATAATTGCAATCATGAAGTTCAACTTTGATGAGGAGGCCATGATTGTGGCCAATGATACAAACCATGGACCTTTCAACATATTTGATGACATCGATTCCCATATACCAAAATGAATATGGAGATATGGGTGCACAAATATCAAAATGAATTAGGCCAAGAATCTATCTTTACCTGTGTTCATTGCTTGGGAAAGCAACATTGGCAAGATTTCCAAGTGTAGATCCCTAACACACTTGTTTTATCTCCACCTTGAAATCAGTAAATCCAACCACCATGTCTTTTAGAAGAGGAAAATATCTATAGCTCAAGGGAATCAATATTCTGTGCCAAACTTCACAAAGATTGTATTGTTAGTCAAAAAATATCTTAGTCTCATGGGATCTACTGGTAGTTTTTGAATCCATCCTTTCTAACTCCTTTGGCCTAAACTCAACTAGGATCATGGTTATTACTTCTTGATCATTAAACTCAACCCTGTAATTCAAATTTGCTAGACAATAAATTGAAAGTAGATATTTTGTCATAACGGAAACTACAATACCTCATACATATCTTGAACTTATCTTGTTGGCATTTAGAATGTGATAGATCCAAACCTAGTGACTGGGTACTTGCCTTCATCACCAAGATCCACTTGCATGCTGGTATCTTATCCCTCTAACTGGAAGAAGGACGATCTGTTTTCCGGCACATGTTTTGAGGAACCATTATGAACATACTACCCAACACCTGAAATTATGTTGGTGGAAAGGCATGACACCATGGGAAAGGTTGTAATAAGTCTTACTATTGAATTTTCCAGGCATGAAACTTCTACACTTCCTACAATTTTTTTTTTGAGGTTGCTAACTTTCCCTTCGCCTTCCGCTTCTCAGGAAACTGCGAAGCTTATTGACCACACTTATTTCACTTGAAGCGCTTGATATTTCTCAAATCCTTTATGTGAGGCCAATGACACAACCATCATTTTAATTAGATACAACTGTTGCGAAGTTTGATGGTACTATTAGTGCTGAAAATTAGATACATGTTTAAGATGTTTGGAAGCCTACATTTAAATGGAAGAGTTGAAGGATGCATAAAAAATCACATTGGTAGAAGTTCATAGGAGGATTTAGGCTTAACATAGTGGCAAGCTCTCATTTTTACTAGCTAACAGCTAGAACAAAGCAATCCTTCCTTTTCATTGTTCACCAATCAGATAAGCATGAAAAAAGAAGACTTCCTTCTTCCCCCCAAAAAGCACATCCTTGATGCATACAGAGATGTGTTTGAAGTGGCAAAAGTCATATCATTCTCTTTATAATTTAATAGCTTAAATGAGACTAATGTATTTCAACTATATTTCAAGAATTTCAATAAAAACAATTGAACTATGAATGCTTATGCATGTTCTATTTGAGATGTAGCAAAATGATCTCCCTTCAAGCCAGACCTTCTTTGGACCCATGCTTTGCATTGGGCAGATTTGGTAGCAGCTTTTCGAAGTTCTAAGGGCCTATGTGTTTTTAAACAATTGTTCCTTAGAAATATTTGGTGGCAGCTTCTTGAAGTTCTAAGGACCTATGTTCTTCTAAAAATGTCTTGGTAGATTGTTTAGATACTTGTTTCGTCTATCATTCCAAGATTCTCATTGCATTTGTTAAAGTCAATGTGTGAAAGACTCTCTTTTTCACTATATTTTGGTCATTACAAATGCGACTTCTGCATTTCCCTCTGGCATGCAACATTGTCTATGTATCTTATGCTGCTCATTGAGACAATGTTCCAATGCTCTGTAAAAATCATATTGTTTTGTATCATTTTAACTTTGCCTAGACTACAATGCAAGTGTTGGCTGTGATTTCACACACCAACATGCAAGAAAGGGGTTTCTACCGGCTTGTGGAAGCCAAGGTAGAGAGCCTTGGAACAATGGCTTCCTATGGCTTTGTGTGTGGGAAGTGCGGTAAAAACCGAGGTGAAAATGTGTAAGAAAAAATAGAAACTATGCATATATGAAATACAAATCAAAATAAACCTAAGCTAGATATTGAGTAATACACCGTAAAATCAAAATATGCATATTTACTTTGGTAAAAAATGGTAAAACAACTATCTAGCACACACATATACATAAACATTCACTCCATGCACATTATGAAACACTTCATAAAAGAAATTTTTTTCTTTTTATAATTTGTAAAAAATGGGTTTACAAGCTAGGAGTTACCTCTATGGGTTTCAAACCCTTGCGGCCGTGAAGCTTGTGCAGTCCCTAGTTGGGTTCCGTCGTCCGGGTGGCATTCATGATCTGCTGGTCTTCACTACATCCACCTTCTGTGGTGGCTAGGAGCGAATGATGCTCAACTAGCCGAAGAGGGAGGTGCAAGAGATGGTGTTCGGCCGAGGATATCTGGGCGAATGGAGCTTGGTGCTGAAGCAGGGGGATTCAAGCGAGAAGGGGAAAAAATATAATAGGGACAAAATTGGTTGTAAATGGTGAAATAAATTTAATATATGGTGTGATTTTAGGGTTTCGTAACCCTAAAAGCACTTATGGTATGTGTCTTTCAAATTTTATCGCCCAGTAAAAATTTGAGTTGAGGCAGGAATTTTTGGCTTGGTGAGGCCAAGATACAAGGACCTCTAGGTCTATCCTTTGGAATAAATGTGTTGGCATCAACAGAGGGAGACCCGCAACTACCAAGGCAATGAGGCTTCCTTGATAAGAGTGCGAGGCATATGGCCAAGATGTGATAGCACTGAATTTGGGACTAAGACACTGTGGAGGGGAATGAGGGCCGTGAAGTGATGGAACTCAAACTTCCTTTGATCAGAGTATGATGCCAGGGATGACCGGGAAATACATGAAACCAATCTTGGGCGGACAGGATCATATCTTAGCAGATCAGGAGCTTTGACTGCAATGGGGGAGACTCTAGTGGGGAAGGGGGCACTGATTAATGATATCAGGAGACTCCATGGGTGACTCATCGTAGAATACTCTGAACAAAGGAGACCGTACTTAGAAATGCGTCCATAACATGGGGCTGTACGTGGCGCCTAGAGGCACCTTTTGGGTCTTCTTCATGGTTTATTGAGCTCAAAGAAGGGAGAGAAGTGTGCTCGATATGGTACCGTCGTGTGGATTTTTCGAGCCCAGGACGGTAAGTGCTCGTAGGTGCTATCAATTTTAAGGAGTCTGAAAGAGATAAGAAGACTCTGAAGTGGTAAGGAGATACTGCCGTGTGGATTTGTACAATCCCATAATGGTGAATGCTCGTGGTCGCTTTCAATTTTATAGAGTCTGAAAGGCATAAGAAGTATTCGTGTGGTTTCTTTTTCATGCATTAGTCTCCAAGGATCGAAAAAGCATAAAACTATACAATGGAGAACTCTTCTAGTAGGAGAGACTAGAGCATTCCTTTTTCGTAATTAGTCCATTCGGTCCGGAAAAGGGGTAAACTTATACCAAATAAACGCCCTTTCAGATACTTTAACATGCATGAAAGGAATCAAGATTGCTCGACAATCTTTTCATTCTTTAAGGATTCTGAAAAGGGATTAATAGAAACTCCATGATGGGATCTCGGGGAAGGGCCAATGAGTGATGATATGAGGAACTTGATGCGGATTCAACTCAAATATGTCAGACTACAGGGGCTCCCAATCCTAAGAGGGGATTGAACGACATGGGTTCCAAATGCAAGGGGTTTTAAGAACAGTCACCCATGTGGAGGGAGGCTCTACTGGCGAGCAGGGGAAGATGCAAGGGTGGCTGGGTGGGGCCACCTACTCGGGAAAGGAGGGGGGTCCTACAGGTGCAAGGGAGAATACCAAGGCAATGCATCAACTTTTCAAAGGGAAAGGAAATCCTATATGCCAAGCGAGGAATCATACCCATGGATATTTTTTATAGACTGAAACAAGTGGAGCTCAATGCGAGTTGGACTTGTACACATGGAAATGATACCGAAGCATAAAATGTGTGTATGGAAATTAAACCAAATATAAAAGTGATGTGTGACCTCAAAAACCGACGAGATCACCGATGTGTAAATGAGTAGGGTTAATGACCTGCCCCCATGCTATGGGCATGGGGTTTGTGATTGTGGATCACACGTGTGTTGGTTTGAGCGATGGGCTCATTGCAATACTGAGATATATGTGATGGGGAAGGGTCAAAATGATTGAGCATGCACCCTATCCTAGGGACGAGGTAATTGATTATGCCCCCTAGCTGAGAGGTGTCAATCTAGTGTGGATGCAGTCTCAGAGAGGGATCAACAGGGCGTTGACCAACTGTTGGCAGGGGGTGTACCATGAGGCTAATGGACATGGTGTCACACTAAATTGATGAGATGGTGATGGGAGATTCCCATTGTGGGGTGGATTCCCCTGGTATCTCTGACGAGAATGGTGATGATGATGAGTAGGGAAGTTTTTGGGCCTGCCCCAATGCTTTGGACATGTGATTTCCTCATTTATTTGAAAATGTCGAACAGATAGGTCATAGGGATCAATTGAGGTTGATGACATGAATATGGTGTCAACGGTTGAAATAATATAAATGGTGCTTACCTCAGCCGATGAGGATTCCGGGGGGTGGACCCCCTTAATAGTCGTAATTGAGGACTCTAATGAGTACTCTTTCATTTCGTGGAGAACCAGTCGGTACTCAGGTAAGTTTGGACAATGGTGGGAATAATGTCCGTATATCCTGCAAATGGTGCAGGGATGGTTGGTGTGCAATGATTTGTTGCGCGGGTGAGGAGTACATTGTAGTTCGACTAGCTGAATGTCGGGTTCGTATTCCAATGATTTCATGTGTTCTTGGAGGTTTGAAAACTCTGAACAGTTATGGGTAGCATGGCCCAAGTCGTCACACAAGGAACAATTAGGAGGTGTGCGAAATGTATGGGTGGGTTTCACATTTTTGTTTGCCTGTGGGGTGGTGTGAGTGTGTGTAGCCTTGCCCCCAGTGTTGTTAGAGGAAGATGCTGTCCCCACTCCAGGGGGTGGAGGATTGGTCGTAGTGACTGGTTGGACCGGTTGGAGGATGACTTGTGGGGTAGGGGTAGGGTTAGGGGGTTGTAAATACCACACGTGCAGGCTTAAAGTTAAACTGGGGAGATTTAGTGTAGCCATTACTGGCACACTTACTAGTCCTGAGGGTGGGAATAAAAATGGGATTGTGTGGATCGGTGTGGCTCCGACATGGATAGAGAGCGATGGTGGTTGGGGTAACAATGGTGGTTGTTGGTTTGGCATCATTTGCTTTAATGAAATGGTGCATAAATCGGATATCTCAACTGTTGGTGGAGGTGGCGGTAGAGACCAAAAAGTGGAAGTAATTTGGGTCTCTGAGTAAAGACCCGAAGCAATGGTGGAAACTAACGAAGTGGGCGCACCCAAAGTAGACTTGTCGACCACAGGGAGGAAATTTTATGGTGTCGTGGGAGCATTCGGGTAGTAATAAGTGAGTTGATCAAGTTTAATGACCCGTCCCTCATGGGGGAACATCATGAGCTGAAATATGGATGAGGAAACGACCTTCATCGTGTACATGTAGCTACGTCCTAATAGGAGGTTATAATCGAGTTGAGCGTTTACTACTTCTATGTCAATTAAGATAGTTTTTCTGGCTAGTTGGATCAGGACATTGGAAATCAGTCCTTGGGGTTGGGATGCATGACTGTCATAAGCTTGAAGAGCCGTTGTTGATGTTTGCAAAGGAGGGGATCCTAGAATTTTCCACATGAATGTGGAGATGACACATGTGGACGCGCCCTCATTGATGATGCATCGATGTATGACCAAGTTTTAGACCGTTATTGATATCTGAAATGCAAGAGACATGGGCATGCATGGTTCTGATTGATCTGAGTCAAATGCCATTAGTCTTGAATCTGAAGGGTCAATGGCGCCTAGTGCGGATAGCAATGCTTTGCATTGTCCGGGGCAGTTCTTTAGAACTTCTAGGGCTAACATGGTAGCGGGGGAGTGGGCCAAGTCATCTACAATGTTATAATTAGGGGAGACACGAGCGCTGAGGTTATTAGTAATGCGGCGCAGCGGGAACTTAGGGGTTTTGAGAGCTCCTTCGTTCGGCGGTGGTGGAAGGCGTAATGACTAGTCAACGGGGGTTGACATGGTGTCCTTATCGGTTGGGGTGGGATCCGTAGCCGCACCATATTGGTTACGTCGATTCTGAATATTGATTTCAGCTGACAACATCATTAGAAGATGATGGAATCCAGACTTAGAGGCTTGAATTGTGGAAGCGGCATAGGTATCCGGGGGTTGTGTGGTGGGGGCCCCTTGTGTGGGTAGGGGGTTGTGTACTATCATAGGTTGTGCCGTAATGACCCCTTGTGTAGGTAATGGGTTTTGTAATACCATAGGAGGTTTTGTCGACTGGGGTGGTTGAGGTTGTGCCTGAGGGGTGGTGGTAGCGTTACGGTGATTAGCCTCGTCCCAAAGCTGGTGGGCTGCCGCTAAATGAGGGAAATGGTGAGTATAGTGTCCGTACACATTACTGAAAGAGAAAGGATGGTTGGTTTGTAACTGTGGTTTATTACCTTGTCGAGGGAGTTGATTGGGGTATTTATTCATGGTATTGGGGCCATTATTAACTGAGGGGTTACAGGGAGGTCCTCCCCTCCCTTGGCGTTGATTGTTTTGGCGATTGTGTCCCCGTCTTCTATCTTGTTGGCCTTGTTGGTTATTGGGGGCAGGTTGATTTGGTTGTTGGTTCTGCTAAGCATAAACCTGTCATTATGGTGCAGGGGGAGTCTGCAGTTGGGCGGGAGTAGTTGGTTCCTGCAGTGGGTAATAGGCTGGGGGAGCTTGAGTTTGAGTGGGAGCACGTGGTGCCTGCGGATGGTAGTAAGTTGGTGGGGCCACATGAGGGGTGTACACGTTCTGGTTATGATCATAGCTAGATGTTGTGTATGTGGATCCATATGGTTGGGCATTGTGAGCCGAAGGGGAGTATGAAGATGTTGCTATGGAATGGCTTGTTTTGCGCGAATAGTTGATATATGTGGATGGTTTATCTATGGACGCAACATGGCCGATGATTCCGTTTGCTGCGTGGGATTCCCCTGGTGTATCTTTTCAAGAAGTATCACCACGTGGGGCATCTGGTAGTATAGTGTATAGGTAGCCTGATTGGGTGTAAAGGAGGTATAATTGTTGGGATTTAAGGATAGCTTCTTCCTCAGACTGTGGTCGTTTAGATGCTGTATCCTTAGCGATGGCTGGTATAAGAGAATTCAGGAACCAATCTAAGAATATGCAGTCGTCCAATTTGATCTTGCACAAGCTGCACCGTTTGTGCCATTCATGGATATGGTCCGTGATATGGGTGGCTTTGTTTTGTCTGCAAGACATGAGGATCTCGACACCAACATCGTAATGAACTGGTAACTGGAAGAACTGCAGGAAAGTTGAATCGAGGGACATGAATGTGAAATGGGTCCCATGTGGCTGGTCGATGTACCACTTGGCTACAGTGCTAGTGAAGGTTCGTTGTAATAACCGTAAGCGAATAGAGTCATCCACATTGGAGTTAGAGGAACACCATAGGTTGAAGGACATGATGTGGTTTTGGGGGTCCTCCCCTCCCTTTCCATCGAACTTGGGTATGTACGACAGGAGTTTGGTGGGCATGGGAGGCCATGTGGGGTCATGTCAGATGGGGTCGTTGGTCAATCTAGCCCGACCAGGGAGGTTGAAGCTGGCCATAAATGGAAAACTTGCAGGAGGATGTGGCATGGGTGGGCCAAATTGCGTGGCTATGGTGGGGCCACTACCACCAATGGTGGGTATATGAAGGTTGGTTGGGATGGGAATTGAAGAAATACCTATATGGTGGGGAGGGTTTTGAAAATAAGTAGTGGTTCCCCTTAATGTGACTATGGGGGGTGTGTTTGTTGGAGTGAAACTGCTACCTGCGGGTATGGATGCAGTGGTTGTGTGTAAGGGTCCCGTGGCATTGGGAATGATTGGTCCCGACATAATGGGAATGGAGGGTCCCATGGTGGTGGGAATGGAGGGTCCCAAAGTAGTGGAAATGGAGGGTCCCATGGTGGTGGGAATGGAGGGTCCTGTAGTATGTCCGCCGCCAACGACCCCTCTGTAGAATGAGTTGGGAATCAATCCGACCATGGGGCTAGAGGGAGGTGTGTGTATGGGTGACTCTGCCTCTGAATCATATGTGAAATAAGGTGCATCGGGATGGATATCCAGCGATGACAACGTGTGTTTCAATGGAGCGTGATGAGTGGGGTGTAAAGAACCATGTTGAGGGGACTTCTCCCGTAACTTACGGGAGTACCTCGGGGCATCAATGGTGACTAGTGTTGCGTGTGTAGGAAATCATAAATGCTCAAAAATCCAACTATAACCATGTGTGCAGAAGGAGAGATCTCAACAAAGGTGGCGCTCGGGCCAACAACAGACTCTAAAAATCCACTATGATCGCGTGTCGCAGTAGGTGAGTAGCAAGGAACGTCCAGAATTCCAACAACTAGCACTACCTACAAATAAAAAGGCTCACTAACCTAGGGGGTTTCAGAGCATGCAAACACCTAACCAGAAGATCTGGAAGCTCGCGCAAATCGTATCCTTGCAGGGTGATGAAATCCGCAGTCAGACGATATGAAATGGAGAAACTAGTAGGTGGGGGATATCACTCTACCGAGAGGGATCCCGGGTAAAAGATCCCTAGGAGAATGACAACTAGGCTACCCCGTTCATGGTACGTTTGTTGGTTTTTGAGCCAGATCTTCTAGTCTCATAGATGATATTGTATCAGCCGTGTTTGTACCCCAATTTTATATGATATGTAGGTGGACTGTACAATCACCCCAGCGGGGGGGCATCGCCCCCCCACGAGGTTCCAGGGGGGACCATACCCCTGGCTAGGGGGTTTGAGGGCCAACGGTCCCCTGGTGGGGGTTCGGGGGCAATGCCCCCAAAGAAAATTTTTGGGGCTGTTTTCGCCAGCTGTTTTGCGGGCCCATGGTTTTGGGTATCCCGTGGTATTTTCCCATTGTATTTCCCTTATAAAATAAAGACATTGTAATACGGCTAGGGAGGATGATGTATTAGGTTTTATGCATTGTAAATATCTCTGAGATCAGGAGAGAGACTGTGAAACAGAGAAGAGGAAGTGCAGCGGTTGTGCTGTAGGTTGTATCCCTTCACTTTGTTGGATGGTAATAATAATAAGGACTGGCAAATTTAGTGTGGACATAGCCCAAGTTGGGTGAACCATGATATATCTGTGTCTCTCTTGTAATGTGTATGTGTGATTATATTTGCATTTCTGTTTATTGTTATTTCTCTGCAATCCTGTTTTTCTAACAATTGATATCAGAGCCAAAGGTCTATTTGGTAGTTAAACCCACAGGAAGCTAGGGTTTCTACTTCGAGTGGGATCAATGGAAGAAGAAGGAAAGTTTAAGGTCGAGAAGTTTAACGGCCAAAACTTCGGGTTATGGAAGATGCAAATGGAGGACTATCTGTACCAGAAGGATCTATTCCTACCATTGGGAGGAAAAGCAAAGCAGTCGATGGCTATGAAGGATGAAGAATGGGAGGTTCTTGACAGAAAGGCTCTGGGAACAATACAGTTGAGCCTGGCTTCGTCGGTGGCTTTCAATATCTCAAAAGAAACGACAACAGAGGGTTTGGTGAGCGCATTGGATAAGCTGTATGAAAAACCCTCGGCCTCCAACAAGGTATTTCTAATGAAGCGTTTATTTAATATGAAGATGTCTGAAGGTGGATCTGTTACTGATCATTTAAATGAGTTTAATACGGTTACAAATAAGCTAAGTTCTGTAAGTGTGAACTTTGATGATGAGGTTAGGGCTCTTCTAATCTTGTGTTCATTGCCAGAAAGCTGGAATAGCTTGGTCATGGCTGTAAGTAACTCTGTCTCTAGTTCAAACACCTTGAAATTTGATGATGTTATTGGTGTTATTCTTAGTGAGGAAATGCGAAGAAAAAGCATAGGTGAGACATCAGGTAATGCATTGACCATGGAGAGCAGGGGAAGACAAAAGGAGAGAAGAAAGAGCCAAGGTAATCGTGGAAAGTCTAAAACGGGCAGATCCAAGTCCAGACTAGGAAAGATAGAGTGCTGGAACTGTGGAAAGAAAGGACATATGAAGAAAGACTACAAATCTCTAAAGAAGAAAGGAGATGCACAGAAGGAAACTACCCAGGAAGCAAATGTAGCAGGTGATGTGTTACAAGATGATTTGATTCTTGCATTAGATAATACTAGTGATTATTGGGTAGTAGATTTAGGAGCTTCATGTCATGCTACACCCCATAGGAAATACTTTCATGAGTATGTTCCTGACGACTTTGGACGTGTTTTATTGGGTGATGATGAGCCATGTAAAATTGTTGGAATGGGTAAGGTATGGATAAAAGTTAAGAATGGAACTGATTGGTTGATGAAAGAAGTTAGGAATATTCTTGCTATGAAAAGAAATCTGATCTCAACAGGGAAGTTGGGAGATGGTGGTTGTCTATCTACGTTCAGAGAAAAGTGGTGGAAGATCAATAAAGGATCAATGGTGATAGCAAAAGGAGACAGAGTAGGTACGCTGTATTTATGTCCTCATGATACTGGCCATTCTATCTCTTTAGCTTCCACAGGAATAGATACAGCATTGTGGCATCATAGGCTTGGCCACATGAGTGAGAAGGGGATGCAGATTCTCCACTCAAGGAAGTTGCTGTCGGATTTGAAGCAGGTAAGTTTGGAATTCTGTGAAAATTGTGTTTATGGAAAATAGAAGAGAGTCAGATTTCTCAGGGTTGGGAAACAAAAGAAGAATGAAAAATTAGAGCTTGTGCATACAGATGTATGGGGACCGGCTCAGGTACAATCTCTTGGTGGCTCTTATTATTATGTTACATTTATTGATGATGCAACTAGGAAAACTTGGGTTTATTTCATTAGACAGAAATCTGATGTGTTTGCTACTTTTAAGAAGTGGAAAGCTTTGGTTGAGAATGAGACAGGAAAAAGATTGAAGTGTCTCAGATCTGATAATGGAGGTGAGTACTGCGGCAAGGAGTTTGATAGTTACTCTTAATACCATGGGATTCGTAGAGAGAAGATAGTCCCAGGAACACCATAGGAAAATGGTGTGTCAGAAAGGATGAACAGAACGATCATGGAGCGTGCAAGGTTTATGAGACTGCATGCAGGGTTTCCCTTACAGTTTTGGGCGGATGCTGTAAATACTGTTGTTTATTTAATAAACAGAGGACCTTCAAGTGCTTTGGATGGTGGTATTCCAGAGGAAGCATGGACAGATAAAAAGGTAAACTACTCTTTTCTGAGAACGTTTGGTTGTGAAGCATTTGTCCATATTGATAAAGAAAATAGAACAAAGCTTGAAGCTAAATCCAAGAAATGTACCTCTATTGGATATGGGGTTGATGAATTTGGTTATCGTTTATGGGATTATGAAAATAAAAAAATCATCAGGAGTAGATATGTGATATTCAATGAAAAGGTCCTGTATAAAGATCACTTGCAGGGAAAGAAACAGGAAAAAGAAAACACAGAGTACATAGTGCTTGATGAAATTAAAGAAAATGAAGTTCCGAAGGTGCCAGAAAATCAAGAGCAGCAGCAAGTACCTGAAACTCCTGCAACTGTAAGAAGATATACCAGGTTAAGTAGACTCCCTGAATGATACTCTCCTTCAATGTATTATTTATTGATGACTGATTCTAGTGAACTAGAATGTTATGAAGAAGCAATGCAAGTGGAAACTAGAAAGAAGTGGGAGCAAGGCATGAATGAAGAGATGGACTCATTGGTAGGAAACCAGACTTGGGATTTGGTTCAGTTGCCTACTGGTAAAAGAGCATTGCTAAACAAATGGATTTAAAGGTTGAAGGAAGAAGAAGGAGGTAAGAAGTGGTACAAGGCCAGACTTGTTGTAAAGGGGTTGGCACAGAAGAAAGGTATAGATTTTGATGAAATATTTTATCCTGTTGTTAAGATGACTTCAATTAGGACTATCTTAAGTCTAGTGGCGGTAGAAGATTTGCATCTTGAACAGTTAGATGTAAAAACAACCTTCCTCCATGGGGATTTGGAGGAAGAAATATATATGCAGCAGCCACAAGGGTATGAGGTCAAAGGTAAGGAGGATCTAGTATGCAGGTTGAAAAAGAGCTTGTATGGCTTGAAGCAAGCTCCAAGTCAGTGGTATCTAAAGTTTGACAGGTTTATGACAGAACAAGGTTATAGTAGATGTCATTCTGACCACTGTGTTTATTTCAAGAAGCTAGACAATGGAAGATATATTATCTTGTTATTGTATGTGGATGACATGCTTGTTGCAGGGTCTGACATGCAGGATATAAATGTACTCAAAAGGAAGCTAGCTAATTCATTTGCGATGAAGGATTTGGGTGTTGCAAAGCAAATCCTTGGTATGAGAATAACGAGAGACAGGAAAAATCGCAAATTGACATTGTCTCAAAGTGAGTACATACAAAAGGTGTTGGAGAGGTTCAGAATGCAGAATGAAAATCCTGTAAGTACACCTTTGGCTAGCCATTTCAGTCTAAGTAAGGAAATGTGTCCCAAGACACAAGAAGAGACAGATTACATGTCCAAGATTCCCTATCAATCAGCAGTTGGTAGCTTGATGTATGCCATGGTGTGCACAAGACCAGATATTGCACATGCAGTGGGAGTTGTGAGCAGATATATGAACAATCCAGGTAAAGAACATTGGAAGGCAGTACAGTGGATTCTCAGGTATTTGAGAGGTACTACCACTGAGGCATTATGTTTTGGAGGTTCAGACACTTTTCTACAGGGATATGTTGATGCAGATATGGCAGGTGACAAGGATAGTAGGAGGGGCACCACAGGGTATGTGTTTACTGTAGGTGGAACAATAGTAAGCTGGATTTCGAAACTACAGAAGGTTGTTGCACTTTCAACAACAGAAGAAGAGTATGTTTCCATTACATAGGCTAATAAAGAGATGATTTGGTTGCAGAGGTTTATGGAGGAAGTGGGTAAGAAGCAAAAGGATAGCAGATTGTATAGTGACAACTAGAGTGCCATTCACCTTGCAAAGAACTCAACATTCCATTCCAGGACTAAACATATACAGCTCAAGTACCATTTCATACGCTCTGTTTGTGAAGATGAACTGTTGAAGTTGGAAAAGATACATACTAGCCAGAATCCTGCAGACATGTTCACAAAGGTAGTGACCAGAGAGAAACTGAGTTCGTGCTCGGTTTAAGTTGGCCTTCTAGCATGAAGGTGAAGACGAGAAATTTTCCAAGTCCAAGTCCAGCAACAGTGAAGTTGTTGTTATCAGTCTCCAAGTAGGAGATTGTTGGTTGTGGAGCCAGATCTTCTAGTCTCATAGATGATATTGTATGAGTCGTGTTTGTACCCCAGTGTTATATGATATGTAGGTGGACTGTACAGTCACCCCAGTGGGGTTCTAGGGGGGACCATCCCCCTTGGCTAGGGGGTCCGGGGGAAACACCCCTAAGAAATGGGGGTTCAGGGGCAACGCCCCCAAAGAAAATTTTTGGGGCTGTTTTCGCCAGCTGTTTTGCGGGCCCGTGGTTTTGGGTATCCCGTGGTATTTTCCCATTGTATTTCCCTTATAAAATAAAGACATTGTAATACGACTAGGGAGGATGATGTATTAGGTTTTATGCATTGTAAATATCTCTGAGATCAGGAGAGAGACTGTGAAACAGAGAAGAGGAAGTGCAACGGTTGTGCTGTAGGTTGTATCCCTTCACCTTGCTGGACTGTAATAATAATAAGGACTGGAAAATTCAGTGTGGACGTAGCCCAAGTTGGGTGAACCACGATATATATGTGTCTCTCTTGTAATGTGTATGTGTGATTATATTTGCATTTGTGTTTATTGTTATTGCTCTGCGATCTTGTTTTTCTAAAAACGTCTAGAAAAACAATAGTTTTTTCAGTCCTTTGGTCGCTACACCCCTGGTATGGGGGCATGGCAGTGCAATGAGGACTACAAGTAGGTGTCCTTCAGAACTAAGTGGAGAGTGGTAGTCGACGTAGTACTCCGGAACCAGTCTCATGACTTACCCTCCTAAGGGAGAGGCCTTTTTCGACAAATCGGTTTTTAACCGTGCTAACAAATAGTAGGGGATTTTGGTTCCCTAATGGTCCATTGCTAAGTTTTAGATATGAAAAGGTCCCCAAGTGGGGTTAACTGTGTGTTGAGTTAACAAATTTTAAGTCTCACTTGATATTTTAGGGTGTGAGTGGGTGCACAAGTGGCGTGTATGGCTACGTTAGATGAGAAACATAACACATAAATGAAAATAATCTAACATTCATATTCTAAAAATGAAATAAACTTTTTCTTTTTTTCTTTTTTGAAAACTGAAATAAACTGCTAGGAAATGAGTATAGGTGCTGATCATGCCATAATCACTCAAGCACGCAAACAATATGCTACAATCAGTCAATCATGCAACTCAGACAGTCAATTCTAGGAATGGAGAAATTTCTATGAAAAATTTCTTAAATATGACAACATATTTGGATTCCTTGTTTGAAAACACCCAATTTGAAGAAACAAATTGTCCCAAACAGAGTTCCGGAGAGGGAGATATGGGTGTTTCAAACCTAGGTTTTGCAGTGCACTTAACTAAGAAAAATGAGCGCTCTAGGGCGCACTTAACATGGAAATGGAAGCACTCTAGGGCGCTCTTAAAAGGGGAAAAGAAACACTCCAGGAATCTCTTAACAAGGGAAAATGTGTGCTTTAGGGCGCACTTAACTGAGAAACAGGCGCATCCCAAAAACTGGGAAATGCAAAAATAAAATAAAAATTAAGCTTACAGAAGTGCTGGAAAGGGGGGATTAGGGGTGGGTTTAGGCTGGTTTGGCCAGCCAGGGGCTAACAAAAGGGTTAGAAACACCCCAAACCCACAATTTGGGGATATCTCAACACTTGCAAACCTATGGAAAAAACTACTCAAAAACTTAATAAAAAACTACCACAGATCTGTAGGGCTCTCCCCAGCGGAGTCACCATTTCTGTTGGCTGTGATTTCACACACCAACAGGAAAGAAAGGGATTTCTACCATCTTGTGGAAGCCAAGTAGAGAGCCTGGGAACAATGGATTCCCGTGGCTTTGTGTATGGGAAGTGCGGTAAAAACCGAGGTGAAAACGTGTAAGAAAAAATAGAAACTATGCATTTATGAAATACAAATCAAAATAAACCTAAGCTAGATATTGAGTAATACACCATAAAATCAAAATATGCATATTTACTTTGGTTAAAAATGGTAAAACAACTATCTACCACACACATATATGTAAACATTCACTCCATGCACATTATGAAACCATTCATAAAAGAAATGTTTTTCTTTTTAGAATTTGTAAAAAATGGGTTTACAAGCCAGGAGTTACCTCTATGGGTTTCAAACCCTTGCGGCCGTTAAGCTTGTGCAGTCCCTGGTTGGGTTCTGTCCTCCGGGTGGCCTTCACGATTTGCTGGTCTTCACTAAATTCCACCTTCTGTGGTGGCTAGGAGTGAATGATGCTCAACTAGATGAAGAGGGAGGTGCAAGAGATGGTGTTCAGACGAGGATATCTGGGCGAATGGAGCTTGGTGCTGAAGCAAGGGGCTTCAAGTGAGAAGGGAAAAAAAATATAATAGGAAAAAATTTGGTTGTAAATGGTGAAAGACATTTCATATATGGTGTGATTTTAGGGTTTCGTAACCCTAAAACCACTTATGGTATGTGTCTTTTAAATTTTACCGCCCAGTAAGACTTTGAGTTGAGGCGAGAATTTTTGGCTTGTCGAGACATCCCCCTATTTTGGTGGACACCTCCTTTTTAGGGGAGGATGCCTATTTTAGTGGAGGTTGTCCAAAGGGGGAATGTAGGACTTAGGATATGTGGGATTTTAGTGGATAAATGAATTTTATTCTTTAGGAATGAGGGTCAAGGTATGTGGTCAATTTTTTTGTGTTAACGCATCTTATGATGCATACTAGAAAAATCTATTCATAGCATTTGCACATGCTATTGTTCTTTGTGATTTTAAAGTAGCATTTGATCACAAACTCCTACCGAATGGTAGGTGTGGGAAACTGGAAAAAACCTACGGACACGATTAAACTTAAAAGATTGTAGAAATCACAAAGGATATCTTTCGCTTATTGACCTTGTTTTGTTGAAGTTGCAGTCGTTGAGATGAGCTATTCAAATTTTCAAAATGATTTTGAAAAGTTGGGCCAGTTCATTTTGCTGTAGCTCTTGCCATGCAATGATTTTCTCTAATTTCCTTTTGATTCCTTGTGTGAATCACAACTCTTTTGGACCATCTCAGAAAGCACCTCTAACTTCAACAATTTTTCAGATTGATCCATTTATTAGCAAATCCACACTCAAATAAAGAAATGATCAGTATTATGTAGGTGGAATTCCCATCTTCACTGCGAAAATTTTAGGTTTCAATCTCATATGTTAAAGTTTAGTTTATAAATATTAATGAGTTTCAAGTCTTCTTTGGTGGTCTGCCATCAATTAAATGCATCCTCTGTGTAATGTATGTTCAGTTTCTATGGTCCAAGTATAGGACATTTAACTTTCTAATTAAAATACTTAACGAAAAGTTTTCTCTCTGGTATTATTCTATTTAGAACAATTGTCTTTTCATGAAACCGAATCATCAAATTTTTTGGAAGCATTTCAATGGGACAACTTCATTGAGTAATATTTGCAATCTTATATTAAAAATCCACATTTATTGAAATTACATTATAATAGAAAACTTGGGTAATAGGAAACAATGAAATGTATGTTGTTTGATACTTTATAGTAAATTAAAAAGTAAATGCATACCCTTGGATTATTTCCACAAGTCGTGGTTGCAATTCCCCATCCCTCAGCTTCTCGATTCTCTTTGACACATAATTAATTGCGTGGATAAAAACCTTAAGCCCTGTATGTAAATTTTTTATCGCAACCCTTGTTTTATCAACTAGTTTATGGTCTTCTCCTTTGGAATCCCAATGTCTCAGTAGTATGCACTTCTTGTCATAAGTTATTGTTAAACACTGCCCAACCTGCAAAATTATTTCACAAAATGTCGTTTAGAATTATATATGTAGTGTCTAAGCATAATGTTAAGAGTATACATTTATAATATTCAACCATTAGGACCCAATATTATCCAACTATACCTTCATCATTGGGAAGCTATTAAACTATACCTTCTATAGTTTTAAACTATAAGATATCATGCACCCATGGATATTCCAAGAAGATTACTGAAACATCCTGAAAACTTTAGTAAGATAGAGATATGGCACCAATCCTTCTCTTTATTCTATTTTATTATATGGATTCATCATCTACTCCCCTTTCATGTATTACTCTCTATATTCACAAAATATTGTTTGGAAACCCAGGTCACCATTCACCACCCTATACATTTCTTTAAGAAAAACTTAGGCAATAATGAATAAACTATTACAAGGGTACAACCTATACCCTTAAGAGGAGGACTCATCATTATGAAGAAGCAATTTTGTCTTTGATGAAAGAAGAGACATCACTATGAAAGCAGGTTATAAGTTAAGCTAAAGATATGGACTACCCAAGCCATGGAGAAAACGTGGGTACTTAATAAGGATGTATTTACATGCATAATCCCCCAAGCTTTACCAGCTCAAAATAAAAAAGAGAACACAAAAGGCCAAAAAAATCTGAAGGACCATCAAGAGAGGCCTTGTCAAATGTATAGTATCAAGTAATTCATCAAAAGACATATATATTTTCCATGGTGATATTGTTTTGAATTCTATTTGTATTGTATTGATGCCAAGTGTAGCACAATTAAAGTTATAAAAAGCGGTGGAACATACCAGAACTAACTGGTCCAGATTGACCCAAAACTAGACAACCTCAAACCATCTTATGAACTGGACTTGTACGCCAGTTCAACCCAGTTCCATCCTGATTTGATGCCCAACCAAGGACCACCTAGAGTGTCATTTATGGAAAATACATGAAATAAAAGGAAAAAAGGAAATATTAAAGCCATAAATGGTAAAAGACTATAAGTTGGCATTCTCTTTTATTTTTCGTTTTCTATCATTCTACTTAAATTTTTAACATTACAATTTATAGTTCCAATATGTTTGAGAGTGGTTCCAACCTCGTTCGACTTCATATGAAGAAAGTAGAATTTCATATCCCATTCAAAATTCAGTAGACTTAATAGTTTTCAGGATTTCAACACTTCAGGACTGGTAAGATTGCGGTATTCAGGACTAGATTTTATGATGTATGAGAGTATGGGAATGCAATTTGATCCAATGTTTTAATACTTGGCCAGCTTAGACTTAGATTGACTGAGTTGATGTCCTGAGGTACCAACTTAGCCTTCAAACTGGATCCAGAGCTGGTTTAGTACTGAAGCAACTACTTCAGTGTACAAATCATCCAATTCAAACCTCAATACCAAACTTGTCCAACTCATCCAAATTCGTAGCAACTTAGCTGAGTCAATACCAATTCTATCCCTACATGTTGCAATGCCCTTTTGGAGGAAAAAAAATATTTACCTAAACCCCAGATTCTTTCACCCTTAATCCTAAAAAACCACTATATAGAGACCCTCCTATAATTGCCTCACACCTCTTAGTGAGCTTTGGTTGGCATTTGGAGGGTTCAAACCAGAGAATGGTCCTATAGCTCATGCCAAGTATCCCATTTCTAGTAGTGGTGATGGGTTTTATGATTGATCCGGTTGATCAGTGATATGTAGTAGGCCAATAGCTTGTAGCCTGTTGTTTTTTGGACTTTAGAGACGACTTGAAGCCTCATTGATTATGCATTTTGTTTCAATTATGTATTGAACTCAATGTCATTTTGATATATTCACCCTTACATGATATATACATGAGCAACCTTTGCATGTTTTGTCTCTAATGGTTTGGAATCCTTAATGTTTTTTTCATTAAAATTTTAATATTTTGTGTATTTTTTAGTAAAATGAATCATAAAATTCAAACCCGTCAAGTCAAATCTAGTTCCAAGTTGACCTTTGGACAAGTCCAAGTTTGAGTTTTAAAACATTGATTTAATCACAAATACCAAGCCCTCTATGTACCCCAATGTTGGTGCTGTTCTTTGTTGAATTCATCTGTCACGACCTTAGTAAAAATGTACTCTTCACTCAAGTCAAAACCATTGATTATATTAGGCATGTTATAATTTTTGCCTCATTTTAACCTTGGAGTAGCCTGTTACCTCCCATACCTTCAGACTTGAGATTTTTCAAGATTTCAACATTTCAGGGTTGGAAAGATTGCAGTATTTCAGGTTAGGATTCTATCATGCATGAGGATATAGGAATTCCATTTAACCAAGAGCACCAAACCCTCTATGTACATCAATATTGATGATGTTGTTTGTTGAACTCATTTTTCATAACCTTAGTAAAAATGCACCCTTTACTCAAATCCAAAACCACTGATTATGGGGCATGTTAAGATTTTTGCCTCATTTTAACACTTAGATTAGCATGTTAGCTCCCAAACTTGCACTCAAATATATTGAAAATATAAAAATCAAGTGCAACCCTAGAGGCACTTACTATGGTTTCCCACTATCACCACAACAACTCTTCCTCTAACTTTAGAGTAGCTCTCCTCCAACACAAGGGGGAAATCCCTAGGAGAGGTGTAAGAGAAACTTTAGAGATAAATTGGATGGTGGACCAAGACCAATGCCTATCAATTAGGTGATGAAGTCAATATCTATGAACAAAATGGTTTGAATATAATGGAGAATATGTTATTAAGCCATACACTAATGTGCCATAATTAGTCTAAAACAAATTTTCTAGCTATGCAAGAATAAGTGAGAGCTATTATACAAGATGCACCATCACAACCATGAAATTATAGACAAGAATAACATGCAACCTTTAAAAAATGAAAGAACAATCATAACATATAATGTAGACAAGGTAAGACAGTCTTCTATTGAATGAACAACCCAACAGTACATCATATCTCCAAATATGATTCCATCAAAAAATCAAGAGGGGCATAATGTTGCACACTTTCATATGAAATTACAACATAAATTCCCCACAAATTCAAGTTTATGACAAGAATTAGAGAGGGTTCCACCTCAACACTAATCTCTTCTCTTTGGAGTACAACTATGCTTCTACAAAGATTATTTTAGTAGTGAAACAATGGCAATCCTTGCATAAACCCTAGTCATCCATGAAAAAAGAAAAGAGAGATGGAAAACCTCACATATGGACTCGCTCCTTGACTTCTTCCTCCCAGTATATCTTCAACTAATATTGGAGGGGATCTCCCATTAATCCAACCATGCCCTTGCAAGTGATAGAACTCATTTTATAGAGTTGAGCTCAACCATTTTTACAATAAAATAGTATTAAGGGCTTGCTAGATCCATTTTTTTCTCCAAGAATAAATACAAAAATACAAAAAGCAATTCAAATGATCTCCTCAAAAGAGGGAGCACTCCTTATCTAAGGTGAAGAATGCACATGATGAGGTTGACCTTGCTGCCAAGTATCCTTTTCACGAGTTTTCCCTTAAAATATGCTTGTTGACCATGTCAATAGGGTTTGTATGTCACATGTCCTCTTATCCATATCACACTTGTCAAGAATGTCCCCAAAATAGCAACGTAATTCATAGTAGGTGGAGAAATCTTCAAGGCAAGCTGCATTCATCCTTAAAAACATAAATCATAGTCATGTGCCCTCCTTTTAGTTAGGGTGCTCCTCAACTAAGGCATTTTTTCGACTGACCATGCCTTCTTTTCCATAAAATAATCCTAGAAGACCTTCCTAGGTGGAGTGCTCTTCATCCTGGGTACACATTTTATCATGCTATAAAAACCTCCAAACAACCCTTATAATGATGGGAATTTCCTCCAAGAAGGAACTTTGACCATGAATGAAGGTACCTAAATTTCAAGTGTCCCTCTCATAAAGGAAATTCTTCTTCTTTTTCATGTAGATGATGCCAAACCCCATCAAGTGATGTGCCATATCTCTGATATTAAATTTCCCTCGTGAAGTGCAAGATGAGCCCAAATATCAAGAAATCACTCAAAAGATGCCATCATTGAAGGGACATACATCAAAATATGAAATAAAGGTCTCCAGGGAAAAGTATCCCACGAACCACTTGCTAATAATAATATGTGCATTGTCTGGAACAGACACAAAGGTAAATCACCCTCACTGCTACCATGAATAACTACAAATAGATCTGAAAATGGTCTCTAAAGCTACTCATTCATGTTGGTCAGAATACCAGGCTTCTTCTGGTCCAATCCCAGGCTGACCCTCGACCAGTTCCAGTTCTTGTTCCATACTTTATAGCTTTGAACAACTCAAAACTATCATAGGGAGCGGAGACAAATCTCTGTTCACCCAGGGTGAACCCAAGGCTCACCACAAGGAAAACCAGAGTAAAATCAAGTAGTGAATTTGTTGAAAATTTGAAACCAGTTATTTTTCCAAAGTATTTTTATAACCATGAATTTTTAATTTAATATAGTACTGCACTCATAGACTTCCAAACTTAACTTCTAAAACTGTGTCACCACTCATATGATATATCCCCAAAGCCACAAAACCTAGTAACTATTTACTTCTTTCCAGTTAATATTTTAAACTTTTTATATTGGGCCTTTGTGGCTATTGTTAAAATCGATTTTCTGGAATATGGATAATGTGTGTATCATTAGTCTTGCTAGAGAATATGTACTTCTAAGTCCTATATATGCACATATCCTACAAAATTTGGTTAGAATAAATGTAACATTTTACTGTATTCCAAGGAAGCAATTGTTCAAAATATCCTTGTACAATTGTTCACAACATCCTTATGTCTTGCACTATTGCCACTAAGTTTGCAATTATTATTGAGAGCTATGGGATGCCATTCCTTTTTTGGCATGCTGAAGCTATGGCATGCGATTTATTATTTGAAGTATGCTGAAGCTATGCATGTTTTCTAGTGTGTGAAGCCTGTTTATTTTATGTTTTCCAGCCTTTGCTTATGGAAGAAAAAAAACTACAAGTTTTCTCACGTCACAACATACAGCAATATTGCTTATCCATCGATAAAAATGACTTCTGCATCTCATGTCATTTCATTTTATCAGGTTTGTATAATTTTATGTTGCAATTCTATCAGGTTTGTATCATTTTATGTTGCAATTCTTGTTCATCAGTGCTCATGCCATTTTGCAATATTGCAAGCTAATGGCTCTGCTCCTTGTCTATTTTTAGCTTTATCATCTCTTTTTTTTTTCCTACTATGTTGCAATAGCAAAAAAAACAATGTTTCTTTTAGACTTTTGTCATTTCTATATTTCATGTCTTCATATTTCAGGATTCTTTGCTACCAATATATTTACAATTTGTAGGTCATTTCTATATTTCATGTCTTCATATTTTAGGATTCGTTGTTTCCAGTAGATTTTGGTCACTTCCTTAGTCATTCTTCTTTTGTTGGGTAATTACAGTGGATGTGATTTCCCAAGGGCCAAAACATCCTTTTCACAAGGGCCATCATGAGGAAATTCTTTGATATTACAATGGGATATAGATGGGTTACAAACCTTAAAAAAGATCCCTTGGCCAAGAAACCACAACCATAGGGGATCAACTCTGTCAAATATTCCTAAGGATTGCACTTGGCCCCATATGCAAGGAGGATTGCTTATGAAGGTGAGGCCCTCTTCATGTGCAAGGCGACCCATGAGCTCCATAGAGTTGAGTGAGACTACAACCATCCTAGATCCATCTTAAATGATAACAAAAATTACACCTCAAGGGATTTGATCCCTCTCGGTGCTTGATAGATATAGGATTAAGATGGATCTAAGATGGTGTTAAAGTTGTTATATTAACCATTCTTGCCCCATGAGGGCTATATGAGTTTTAGGTAGTAATTTTTGTTGTTAAGAAATGGTGATTGAGAGCAAAAGCTTTATTACATGCTATAGCAGTAAGGCTTGAGTATAGCCATCCATACATTATCGTCTATGTATATTATCATTATATGATGCGTGGATGTATGAATTCACCTATAGCATGAGAAGAAGAAATTTTAATTTACTGATGGAAGTGTTTACAAAAAAGTTACAAAAATAAAGGCGGTTTGGTTTAACTAACTAGATTAGCTTCTTAATCACAAAATACGCACAAAATTGAAACTTGACATAGAATGTAAGCACTAAATTAGAGGACCATTTTAGATTTTAGAAAATACTGTTTGCCACCCTTTTTATTTTTTTTTGTAGAAAATCATTCCTTTAAATATTAATAAGGTGAGTCTTAAGGGAAACTGCAGAGATTCGGGACCCAGGACTAGCTCTAAGGGAATTAAAATTTGCATATTGTTGTTTGGATATTTTGTGAGCATGTAAACCATGTTTAAAGTCTGGCCACTTGTTATTGCTATAAAAACAAATAGAACAACCACTTGTAGCGGCCTTCCTTAGAGCTTTGTTTGCTAGTTGTAACTACTACTGAGCATGCATACAAAAACCCTCCATGAAGTTCCCTTGAAGCATAGGTGGTATCCATATCTAGGAAGAAAAGAAGTTGTATCTCAATAAAATCCTTCAAAATATAATCCAATGATTAAGTATGAAGCTAGGGTTTATAATTATCAGATGTGCCTATGGCTAAGAATTTTTTAGCCAAGAATTTCTTGAAGAAAATGGTCAAACAATTATGGGCATTACTTATTTCAAATAAATTTATTTAACCAGCATGTCAAACATCCACAGAGAATTCTATTCTTGGCAAATGCAGACTATGATGCCCATGCACTTGCTCGACACATTTTTCAAAATCTTAGCCCATCGTGTAGAAATTGCACTGCACGTCACTTAGCAAAACCGTATTTTAGAAAACCATCAAAATAGAAAAAATTTTGCACATGAAGCCACCAGATAAGGGTGTCCCTATCAATACTTTTGATGTCACGAATCCAACGGAACTGATGGTTTTTCCATTAGAGCAACAATTTTCGAGTTATGGCGATTTTCATCTTGCTTCCCAAGGCCATTTAGGGATACGAGGCAAATTTCAACCAGGGGCATAAAAACCAAACCAAGCAACGGAATTGAGTTCCATTGCCTCATGCACCTTTAGGAAGGGGTGATATGAACACGATTCCCACACACTCGCTTCCCACATTTTTCAAAATATCAGCCTATGGTGCAAAAATTGCATTGCACATCACTAAGCAAAACCCTATTTTAGAAAACCATCCAAATAGAGAACTTTCTTTCCATGAAGAGACTAGAAAGGGGTGTCCCTAGTGGTACTCGAATGTCACAGATCCAAAAGAACTAACGGGTTTTCCATCAGAGCCATGGTTTTTGAGTTATTGTGAGTTTCATCTCACTTCCCAAGGCCATTCAGGGACAATAGGCAAATTTCAAATGGGGGCATAAAAACCAAACTGAGCAACGAAATTGAGTTTCGTTGCCTCATACAAGTGTGTTTGGTCAAGGATGAGATTACTGCGATTCCCACATAGTCACTCAACACATTTTTCAAAAGCTTAGCCTATCGTGCAGAAATTGCATTGCATGTCACTTAGCAAAACCCTAGTTTAGAAAACCGTCAAAATAGACAAAGTTCGGTCCATGAATCCACTAGAGAGGGGTGTTCCTAATGGTACTCGGATGTCATGAATCCAATGGAACTGACGGTTTGTCCAACGGAGCCACGGTTTTCGATTTATGGCGATTTTCATCTCGCTTTCCAAGGTCATTCACAGACTCCAAACAAATTTCATCCGAGAGCATAAAAACCAAACAGAGAAACGAAATTGACTTATGTTTCCTCCCGCAAGTGTGTTTGGGGAAGGGTGAGATGACCACCATACCCATACACTCGCTCCTCAAAATTTTCAAAATCTATGCTATGGTGCAGAAATTGCATTACATGTCACTGAGCAAAACCCTATTTTAGAAAACCGTCAAAATAGACAACGTTCGGTCCATGAAGCCACCGGAAAGGGGTGTCCCTAGTGGTACTCGGATTCCACGAATAAAATGGAACTAACGATTTTTCCATTGGAGCCTCAGTTTTCTATTTATGGCGAGTTTCATCTTGCTTCCCAAGGCCATTTATGGACATTAGGCAAATTTCAACCAGGGGCATAAAAATCAAACCGAGCAATGGAATTGAGTTCCGTTACCTCATGGATGTGTGTTTAGGCAAGGAAGAGATGACCATGATTCCCAAACACTCGCTCCTCACATTTTTCAAAATCTTCGCCTATGGTGCTGAAATTGCACTGCACGTTACTAAGCAAATCTCTATTTTAGAAAATCGTCAAAATATACAACTTTTGTTCCATGAAGCCACTGGATAGGGGTGTCCCTAGCGGTAATCAATTGTCACAAATCCAACGGAATTGATGGTTTGACCATCGGAGACACGATTTTTGATTTATTGTGAGTTTCATCTCGCTTCCCAAGGCCATTCAGGGACACCAGACAAATTTTAAGCGGGGGCATAAAAACCAAACCGAGCAACGAAAATGACTCCTGCAAGAGTATTTGGGCAAGGACAAGATGATTGTGATGTCTATGCACTCACTTGACACATTTTTCAAAATCTTATCCTATCGTGCAGAAATTGCATTGCACGTCACTTAACAAAACATTAGTTTAGAAAATTGACAAAATAGACAACTTTCGAGACATGAAGCCACTAAAAAAGGGTGTCCCTAGCAGTAATCGAATGACACAAATCCAACAAAATTGACGATTTCTCCACCAGAGCCACTGTTTTTGAGTTATGGTGAGTTTCATCTTGCTTTCCAAGGCCATTCTGGGACACCAAGAAAATTTCAACTGAGGGCATAAAAACCAAACAAAGCAACAAAATTGAGTTTTGTTGCCTCCTACAGGTGTGCTTGGGCAAGGGCGAGATGACCATCATACCCACACACTCGCTCCCTACATTTTTCAAAATATTAGCGTATGGTGCAGAAATTGCACTGCATGTCACTAAGCAAAACCTTATTTTAGAAAATAGTCAAAATTGACAATGTTAGATGAATGAAGCCACCAGACATGGCTGTTCCTAGTGGTAAGAAAATGTCACGATCCAATGGAACTGTTGGTTTGTCCATTGGATCCTTGTTTTTCGAGTTATGATGAGTTTCATCTAGCTTCCCAAGGCCATTCAGGGACACCAGAAAAATTTCAGCTGGGGGCATAAAAACCAAACCGATCAGCGAAATTGAGTATTGTTGCCTCCTACAAGTGTGTTTGGGCAAGTATGAGATGACTACAATGTCCACGCACTGTAATACCCCAATTTTGACCCTTGCGATTGATTGGATTCTATGTAAATATTGTATACATGTGATGTATGTTGCCCTAGCATGGAGCTCAAGGCTAAGGCCCCGCTAGTATATGTTCGTATTTTATTTAAATGGACAAGCATTTGAAATTTTGTTTCCCATGTGCTATTAAGCCATGGAATATTGTAAATTGATGTAAATATTTAATATTGCAATAAAATACCAAACACTGGCTATGGGAGAAAAGAATGAGAAGGGGCCATGTGTATCCACTAGGGAGTGGTGAGGAGGTTGTGGGGATGAACCATATGCTTCCAAATGTCATTGTGAGAACCCATTTTACTTTCCTTGATGACATTTATTTCTGTTGTAAGGAGGTAGTTGAAGATTTCAGTCCATGGCTTCAATGGAACATGGGCAGCCCAAAAATTCGTATTTGCAGGTATGGGCTCTGTTTTCTTGTACCAAAAGTCACTCTACCTCATGGGAGTTGATTTTCCCTCACACCCATCCCAGTGTGGAAGAACCCAACATCATTTTCCATCCAAGAAATGAATTGCCAGCAGGGAGTAAAACCAGAAATCGTAACTTTGCAAGAACCCACGTTTTGAAGAGCCAAAAACGCCCAAATTTGGTATTTGACAGTAAAATCCAATGGGGGATTCATAGATATGAACCTCGGGGTGAATTTGAGAGTATTAGATACCCTAAAATTCATTGGAAAACCCATTTTTTATAGCCCATAAAACCAGTGACGGGATTGAGTTATTTGATGAACAGAATTGTGAGAAATCCAATTGTGAATGACTGAGTAGAGGTTGGGTTTGTTTGATAAACCCAGTGAAGGCTAGAATCTCAAGAATTAGTAGCTGGACCTTTCTATACCCATCCTGAAGAGAACTGGAGGGAAGGGACACCTAAGGGACTGTGCAGTAGAGAAGGGGACCTTCCTTATGTTGGGTGTGGTAGGTAATGTGGGTGCCTTGACTGTTGAATTCCTTTGAGATGCCTGTAGCTTTGTGGATGAGCTCATTGGCTTAGCACTGTCCTCCTTTGTCTGTTATATGCTTGATAAATCCAACTGTGAGTTGGATTAGCATAGTTGTTGAGTGAAGCCATGGCTGTGAGTGAGCTTGTTTAGTTCCTCCTTAGTGGATACTCAACCCAGCTCGGGGGCGATCTCTCAGCTGAAAGAATACAAGCTATACAGAGATCTATGGTTGGGTGGAACGTTGCTCTAGCGTAGCCAGTTGTTTGGACAACTTCATCTTCAAGAAAAGTGTTTTATGTGATTTACATTATATGCATGATGTGTTTTGCAGTGTGTTAATTCTTAATGTTAATTTCCCATGTTAATGAAACGAAATGATTGTCTTAATGAAATCGACATGAAGTCTGTGCAAAGCATGAGTACGAAGTTGAATTCTCTGCATAATGAACCATCATATGCCTGTGTTAGATATGATGATGCATTACTGTTGGTGTGTTTGCAAATTAATTTATTTCCGCTGTGTTTATATTGAGTATGAGTCTGCATATAGAAGATTTTAATTGTTATGAATTTATGAGTAATGTATGGGACTGAGATTGTCAAATAATCCCGATAGATTGGTCACGTTTCCTTCCTTGCATCGGATTGATGGAAGGTGACGTGATAGAGTGGTATTAGAGCCCAGCTTGCAGCACTGGGGCTGCTTGGGCCAAACTCTGAGTAATGTATGGGGCTGAGATTGTCAAATAAGCCCGGTAGTTTGGTCACGTTTCCTTCCTTGCATCGGATTGATGGAAGGTGACGTGATAGAGTGGTATTAGAGCCCAGCTTGCAGCACTGGGGTTGCTTGGGCCAAACTCTGGGGCAAGTGACATAATGTTTTAATGCAGTATTGGTGAACTTGGGGTGGAATTTTTGATTGGATAAATGGCAGGGTCAGATTTATCAGGTGTGGAAGAGGATCACACAGGTGCATAGATATCTCCAAGATATTTCCAACGGTACCAGACTCGTCCCATTTGGCTATGGGACGAAGGAGTTATGGACCCCGGAAATCGTAGGGACGAAAGCGTTTCAGGGTTGCGAATGTCGGGTTTCGGGTTTAAGGAACGAGAACTTTCAAAAATTGTGTTTGGATTTCCGAAATCCCGAACACGCAATTTTTTTTGGGCTTTTGAGATGTTGGGTTTCGGGTTGCGGGAATGCAAAGTTTTGAAATTGCGTGTTTCTGTTTCCGCGATCCCAAACACGCAATTCTAGGTTTCGAGTTTTGGGTTGCGGGTTGGGGGATGCTTACATTCCGTGACTGCAACTTGATTTCCTGAACCCGCAATTTCGGGTTTCAGGTTGCGTGTTGCGGGAACGCAAGTTTTGAAATTGTGCGTTCCAGTTTCCGCAATCCCGAACCCGCAATTTTTCGGGTTTCGAGTTGCGGGCTGCAGGATGGTTACATTCCGTGACCGCAAATTGACATCCCGAACCCACAATTTCGGGTTTCTGGTTGCAGGTTGCGGCTTGTGTGGCGAACAAAAAAAAGAGCCAGAAACTTGGTTTTTGGATTGCAGGAGCATGTGGGATCAGAATTGGATGAGTTCAGTGGCATTCTGAGGCCATTGATGGAGGCCATGAATGAACCAGTGAAGACCCCGAGCCCATTATGCTTCGATTTGGCATAAAATCGTAATGAATGGCTTTTACAAATCAATGTCCTGACGCTTAACAGAAGGTCAGATTAAGATGAAACTGATATGGGGCGGTCATGGAGAAGGCACGGTGTTAAGTTTGGAGTTTTGGAGCCAAAATCCAGAGGATGTGGAGTCGGGGTGTGCAAGAAGGTCAAAAAGCACTATTCCGGGCCACGTTTTGGGAATTTGGAAAAGCTTGCAGTGGACGAAATTGACTTTAAATGGGAGATTCAAGGAATTTACTGAACTCAACATTTCATATTCTCATTAAACCAAACATATTCCATTAGACAAAGATTTCCTAGAAATGCACCGTTTGGGAAATAGCCATTTTTTGCCCAAAATGTGGAATTTTGGAAAAATGTGAAAAGTAGTCTAACCCAAAATTTTATAGAAGATGAATGGAGCATCGGAACAGATCCATGAGTTTTTGAGTGTTCTTTTCTATATGGAATAACTTCACCCGCTAGAAAAGTTTTCGTGATTCTTCATAGATTTTCTCCCACGGGTGGCTGAAGTTGGCAATTCATGATATTTTACAATTGTAAAAAAGTGCAGAATTGGGGTGAAAGTTGTCATTTTTGAAATAATGTAGTTTCCACCCGAAGTCGGTATGGAGCACGAGGACAGGCATTGGAAATCTTTTCCAGCAGGGAATAATGTTGTATAACCATAATTTGAATAGGGATATCACACACCATGGATAATTAGAGCAGAAAAGTGCCAATGGCTGTTTTCTCAAATTGTTGATAGTATGGGCAATTTCCAGAATTACATGAATGTGCAAAAGAAATGAATGCATAACAACTATGTGAATTATTCCATGAGTTGATTATGTTAAATATTGATTGTTGTATATTTCTAGATGCATTCTTATGATGTCTAACAAATATTTTCATGATGCACAGTGCTTGCAGCTCATAAAATTAATAATTGTAGCAGAGGTAGAATACAAGAACAATGGTGACCATAAATGATGCTCAAGATCCTTAGGAGCATGAAGAAGACGTTCTAGGAGAAAATGTGCATGAAAAGAATGCTGAGATTGAATCCAATGGGACAAGGGAGCAGGTGACTCCTCAGAATTTGGTTGATACCATGGTGAGCTTCAACGAAAGATTGATGAAGGCTCAAGAAGAACAAAACCAACTCAACACTGATATTTTGCAAAGCCTCACTGATATGCAGCAGAAGATAAATCTTGGGTCCAACCCAAGTCATGTAGGTGAAGAAGGAAGAGATGCATAGATTTGTTCTAGAGGTCATTCAAAGAAGAGGACTCCAAGACCAAGGAAGAGTTCTGTGAGCAAGAAACATAGAACACCTTCCTCTAGATCTTCTTCCAGCAAATCATGTGACTCCAGAGGTTCTCAAAGAAGTCAAATGCATGTGCCCAGGATATTTGAGGGGAGAAAGAAGTCCAAGGGAATCCCACAGGGAGAATTTAGGAATGCAAGGCCTCCCACATTTGATGGAGAAGACAAGACTGGCCAAGAGGCTGAGGCATGGCTTCTTGGAATGAAGAAATATTTCAGAATTCAAGACTACTCCAGAAATGAAATAGCCAGAATTTCCATATACAATCTAAATGGTAGAGCTTCAATTTGGTGGGACAATCTCTTGTAGGTGAAAGGGATCAGTGAGAGGAAGATCAATTGGGAGAGATTTAAGAAGTATTTCAAGGAGAAATACCTTTCTGCTAGGTATTATGAAAGTAAGAGAAAATAGTTTAATGAACTCAGGTTGGGACAAAAATCTATGGAAGAGCATGTCCATAAATTTTTGGAATTGTTGAGGTATGTGGATTATATTAAGGATGAGAGAATAAAAATCCAATGCTTTCTTGGGAGTCTACCTCAAAGTTTCAGAGATAGGATTGAATTTGTTAATCCACCAAGTCTTGATGAAGCCATTAGAATGGCAATGTATTGCTATGAGCATAATAAAGGAAAATCAAAGGTTAACCCAGCATGGAAAGGGAAGCTAAGAGGGAGGTTTGACCAAAAGAAGAGTGGTTTCAAGCCACCATTCAAAAGTCATCCTAGAACCTTTCCACAGGGCATCAAGCAAGGAGTGGATTCAAACCAGCAGTAGCAGCAGACAAAGCATCAAAGAGACTGCTTCAGTGTTGGGGATGTGGAGAAAACCACATGCTGAAGGATTGTCCACATCAGAAGGATAATCCCTAAAGGTTGCAAAACTTAAAGGGATCATCTACAGGGGAGGACATGGAAAGGGAAACGCCTCGAATTAATGCAGCGTTGGATAATCATCGAGTAGATCATCAATCATCAGTGGTGGAAGTTGAAGGTAAGATTGCTACGCAATCTATTTATGTTTTGATTGATCCAAGATCTACTCATAGTTATGCATCTCCAAAAGTGGTTGAAGGTTGTTCTCTTAGAAAAGTGAAGCACAATAAGTCTTGGTTAGTTCAAATAGCCACAGGGACCAAGAGAAAAGTTAGTGAAGTGGTGGTGGAGTGCGCCATAGAATTGAATGGACTCCACACACATGCAGATTTAAATATACTACCATTAGGTTCTTATGATGCCTTAATTGGCATGGATTGGTTGGAAAAGCGTAGAGCCAAGTTGGACTGTTATGAGAAAGCACTTGAGTGCATTGATGAAGAAGGAAAACCAAGATTGGTAAGAGGAATTCCCAAGCAAGTTTCAGTAAGACAAATTTTAGCCCTGCAGTTGAAAAAGTTTTATAAGAAGGGTTGTCAATTATATGCAGTTCATATGTCAGATTCGCCCGAGGACAAGGGTCCAAGGATAGAAGATTTCTAATTATTGCAAGAGTTCCAAGATTTATTTCCGGATGAAGTGCCGGGACTACCACCAAAGATATATATTGATTTTACCATTGATCTTGTTCCAGGGGCAACGCCAAATTCCAAAGCTCCTTATAGAATGAGCACATCGGAATTGGTAGAGTTGAAGATGCAGCTACAAGAATTAATGGACAAGAGGTATATCAGACCAAGTATGTCTCCTTGGGGAGCACCGGTGTTATTTGTTAAGAAGAAGGATGGGACTTTAAGGTTGTGTATTGATTATAGGCAGCTCAACAAAGTGACAGTCAAGAACAAGTATCCATTGCCAATAATTGATGACTTGTTTGATCAAATGAAGGAAGCTAAAGTGTTTCCAAAGATTGACTTGAGGTCAAGGTACCATCAAGTAAGGATTAAGGAGGAATACATTCACAAGACAACCTTCAGAACTAGATATGGTCATTATGAGTTCACTGTGGTTCCATTTGCTCCTACCAATGCACCTACTACATTCATGTGTCTCATGAATAGTGTCTTCAACAAATATTTGGATAAGTTTGTGATTGTGTTCTTCCATGAAATTCTTGTCTATTCAAGGAATGAATAAGAACATGAGGAGAATCTAAGGATGGTGTTGCAAATCCTTAAAGAACATCAGCTGTATGCCAAGCGAAGAAAGTGTGAGTTTTACAAAAAGAAGGTGCAATATTTGGGTCATATCATTTCTGAAGAAGGTATTGCAGTGGATCTGGAAAAGATTAATGCCATCATGGATTGGTCTACTCCAAAGAATGTTTCAGATGTTAGATATTTTATGGGCCTTGCTGGTTACTACAGAAGGTTTATTGAAGGCTTCTCCAAGATAGCTCACCCAATCGCTTCATTGCAGAAGAAAAATATCAAGTTACATGGTCTGAAAAGTGTGAGAAAAACTTTCAGCAGTTGAAGGAGCTACTTACCAACGCTCCTATTTTGAAGATAACAGATCCAAAGAAGGAATTTGTAGTGTGCACAGATGCTTGCATTGAAGGGCTAGGTGGAGTGCTCATGCAAGAAGGATTTGTGATTTGCTATGAGTCAAAGAAATTAAAAGAGCATGAAAAGAATTATGCCACACATGATTTAGAATTAGCAACCATAGTACATGCTCTCAAGATGTGGAGGCATTATTTGATGGGAAGAAGATTCGAGCTTAGAACAGACCACATGAGCTTGAAGTATTTGTTTGATCAACCAAACTTGAATGCTAGGAAAGCTAGGTGGACGGAATTTCTTTGTGAATTCAATTTTGAAATTAAGCATGTAAAAGGAAAAGAGAATAAGGTTGCAGATGCTCTTAGCAGAAAATTTCATGTTGCAACATTAAGTGCGTGTAAATCAGATTTGAAGACAAGAGTTATTGAAGCCCAAAACAATGAGGAAACTTGCCTTCAAATTAAAGAAAAATTGAAGTAGGGTAATGTGGATGAAAAGTGTGCGGGATATCAGCTTGGTGAAGACAATATCCTCATCTACAAGGATAGATTGTACATTCCAAATAGTGTAGATTTGAAGAAGCTAGTGATGGATGAAATTCATCAAATGCCATACTCTGGACATCCAGGATATCAAAAGACTATAACAGTAGCAAGAAAGCAATACTTTTGGCATGGTATGAAGAAGGACATAGCTGAGTACATTGCTATGTGTCAGAAGTGCCAACAAATCAAGGCAGAACACCAACATCCAGCAGGATTGTTGCATCCCTTACCCATTCCAGAATGGAAGTGGGAAGTGATCTCTATGGATTCTATAACAGGTTTTCCCATGACAGTGAAGAAGCATGATTCAATCATGGTTGTGGTGGACAAGCTATCAAAGGTAGCTCACTTTATTCCAGTCAATTCCACTCATAAGGCTAACGACATTGAAAATATATTCATGAGAGAGATATTCAGATTGCATGGATTGCCTAAGGCAATAATTTATGATCGTGATACAAAGTTCACTTCCAATTTTGGGAATGGATTGTTTCAGGAATTGGGAACTAAATTGAATTTCAGTACAACATATCATCTTCAAACAGATGGCCAAACTAAGAGGGTGAATCAGGTTCTTGAAGACATGCTGAGAATGTATGTGATGGAAAAACCATCTAAGTAGAAAGATTTCCTACACTTGGTAGAATTTGCATACAATAATGGACATCATGCATCCTTGGGAATGAGTCCATTTGAAGCATTGTATGACAAGGGATGCAGGACTCTAGTGAATTGGGACAGCTCGGTGAACATGGTAGTACTTGGACTAGAGATGATCAAGGAAATGGAACAGGAAGTTGCTAAGATCAGACATAATTTAAAGGCAGCTCAAGATAGGCAAAAGAGTTATGCAGATTTGAAAAGAGTGCATAAGGAATTTCAGATTGGGGATCATGTTTATTTGAGAGTGAAATCAAGGAAAATTTCTCTCTAGTTGGGGAGTTGTGCCAAGTTGTCACCAAGATATTGTGAGCCATTTGAAACCCTAGATAGGACAGGGCCAGTTGCATATAGGGTTGCATTGCCTGCTAACATAAGAGCTCATAATGTTTTCCATGTATCTTTGCTTAAGAAGTATGCACATGATCCTAATCATATGATTGATTGGAATGTGATACAGGTGGAACCCGAGGGAGAGTTCCAAGTGGAGCCTATGCGCATCCTCGATAGGAAGGTCACTTTGCTTCGGAATAGAGCCATCGGGAAGGTAAAGGTCCAATGGGAGCACCTTAGCCCCGATGAGGCTACATGGGAGCTGGAGGATGCCATGAGAGAGGCATTCCCATTTTTGTTCAGTTTTGAGAACATCGAGGACGGTGTTGTTCTAAGGGGGAGGGGAATGTAATACCCCAATTTTGACCCTTGTGATTTATTGGCTTTTACGTAAATATTGTATACATGCAATGTATATTCCCCTAGCATGGAGCTCAAGGCTAAGGCCCCGCTATTATATGTTCGTATTTTATTTAAATGGACAAGCATTTGACATTTTGTTTCCCATGTGCTATTAATCCATGGAATATTGTAAATTGATGTAAATATTTAATATTGCAATAAAATACCAAAAACTGGCTATGGGAGCAACGAATGAGAAGGGGCCATGTGTATCCACTAGGGAGTGGTGAGGGGTTGTGGGGATTAACCATATGATGCCAAATGTCATTGTGAGAACCCATTTAATTTTTCTTGATGACATTTATTTCTGTTGTAAGGAAGTAGTTGAAGATTTTAGTCCATGGCTTAAATGGAGCATGGGCAGCCTAGAAATTCATATTTGCAGGTATGGGCTCTATTTTCTTGTACCAAAAGTCACTCTACCTCATGGGAGTTGCTTCTCCCTCACTCCCATCCCAGTGTGGAAGAACCCAGCATCATTTTCCATCCAAGAAACGAATTGGCAACAGGGAGTAAAACCATAAATCGCAACTTTGCAAGAACCCACGTTTTGAAGAGCCAAAAACGCTCATATTTGGTATTTGACAGTAAAATCCAATGGGGGATTCATAGATATGAACCTTGGGGCGAATTTGAGAGTATTAGATACCCTGAAATCCATTGGAAAACCCAGTTTTTATAGCCCAGAAAACCAATGAAGCGATTGAGTTATTTGATGAACAAAATTGTGAGAAATCCAATTGTGAATGACTGAGCAGAGGTTGGGTTTGCTTGATAAATCCAGTGAAGGCTAGAATCTCAAGAATTAGCAGCTGGACCTTTCTATACCCATCCTGAAGAGCACTGGAGGGAAGGGACGCCTGAGGGACTGTGCAGTAGAGAAGGGGACCTTCCTTGTGTTGGGTGTGGTAGATAATGTGGGTGCCTTGACTGTTGAATTCCTTTGAGATGCCTGTAGCTCTGTGGATGAGCTCACTGGCTTATCATTTCCCTCCTTTGTCTATTGTATGCTTGATAAACCCAACTGTGAGTTGGCTTAGCACAATTGTTGAGTGAAGCCATGGCTGTGAGTGAGCTTGTCTAGTTCCTCCTTAGTGGATACTCAACCCAGCTCGAGGGTGATCTCTCAGCTGAAAGAATATAAGCTGGAAAGAGATCTATGGTTGGGTGGAACGTTGCTCTCACATAGCCAGTTGTGTGGACAGCTTCATCTTCAAGAAAAGTGTTTTCTGTGATTTACATTATATGCATTATGTGTTTTGCAGTGTGTTAATTCTTAATGTTAATTTCCCATGTTAGTGAAACGAAATGATTGTCTTAATGAAATCGACACGAAGTTTGTGCATAACATGAGTATGAAGTTCAATTCTCTGCATAATGAACCATCATATTCCTGTGTTAGATATGATGATGCATTACTGTTGGTGTGTTTGCAAATATGTTTATTTCCGTTGTGTTTATATTGAGTATGAGTCTGCACATAGAATATTTTAATTGTTATGAATTTATGAGTAATGTATGGGGCTGAGATTGTCAAATAAGCTCGGTAGATTAGTCACGTTTCCTTCCTTGCATCAGATTGATGGAAGGGGACGTGACACACACTCACTAGACACATTTTTCAAAACCTTAGCTTATCGTGAAAAAATTGCATTGCACGTCGCTTAGCAAAACCCTAGTTTAGAAAACTATCAAACTAGACAACTTTCGGTCCATGAAGCCACCAGAAAGGGGTGTCCCTAGTGGTAATCGGATGTCATGAATCCAACAGAATTGAATTTTTTTCCACTGGAGCCATGGTTTTCGAGTTATGGCGAGTTTCATCTTGCTTCCCAAGGCTATTCAAGGACACCAGACAAATTTCAACCAGGGGCATAAAAACCAAACCAAGCAATGGAATTGAGTTCTATTGTCTCCTGCAGGTGTGTTTTGGCAAGTTCTAGATGACCATGATACCCACACACTCTCTCCCCACATTTTTCAAAATCTTAGCCTATGGTGCATAAATTGCACTGCATATCACTAAGCAAAACCCCATTTTAGAAAACCGTCAAAATAGAAAACGTTCGGTCAATGAATCCACCGGATAAGGGTGTCCCTAGTGGTACTCAGATGTCACGAATCCAATGAAACTGACGGTTTGTCCATTGGATACTCTATTTTCTATTTATGATGAGTTTCATCTCACTTCCCAAGGCCATTCAAGGAGACCAAAAAAATTTCAACCAAGGGCATAAAAACAAAACCGAGCAATGGAATTGAATTCTGTGGCCTCCTGCAAGTGTGTTTGGGCAAGGGAAATATAACTGTGATTCCCATGCACTCACTCTCCATATTTTTCAAAATATTGGACTTTAGTGCATAAATTATAATGCACGTCAACAAGCAAGACCCTAGTTTCGAAAAATGTCAAAATAGACAACGTTTGGTCAATGAAGACACCGAATAAGGGTGTCCCTAACGATACTTGGGTGTCTCGAATTTAACGAAGCAGATGGTTTATCAATTGGAGCCTTGATTTTCTAGTTATGGTGAGTTTCATCTCGCTTCACAAGGGCATTGAAGGACATGAGGAAAATTTCAACAGGGGGCATAAAAACCAAACCGAGCAACGTAATTGAGTTCCATTGCCTCCTAAAATTGTGTTTGGGTAAGGGAGAGATGACTGCGATTCCCATGCACTCGCTCGACACATTTTTCAAAATATTAGCTTATCGTGCATAAATTGTATTGCACGTCACTTAACAAAACCCTAGTTTAGAAAACCATCAAAATAGACAACTTTCGGTCCATGAAGCCACCTAACAAGAGTGTCCCTAGTGGTACTTAGATGTCACAAATCCAACGGAACCAACAATTTGTCCATCGGAGCCACGATTTTGAGTCATGGCGAGTTTCATCTCGCTTCCCAAGGTCATTTAGGGACACCAGGCAAATTTCAACCGATGGCATCGAAACCAAACCAAGCAACATAATTGAGTTTCATTGCCTCCTACATGTGTGTTTGGGAAAGGGAGCAGTGACTACAATTCCCATGCACTCTCTTGACACATTTTTTAAAATCTTACCCTATCGTGCAGAAATTGCAGTGCATGTCACTTAACAAAACCCTAGTTTATAAAACCATCAAAATAGACAACTTTAGGTCCATTAAGCCACTAGCCAGGGTTGTCCCTAGCTGTACTAGGATGTCATGAATCCAACAAAACTAAAGGCTTGTCCATCGAAGCCATGGTTTTTGAGTTATGACGAGTTTCATCTTACTTCCCAAGTCCATTCAAGGACACCAGACAAATCTCAACCAAGGGCATAAAAACCGAACTGAGCAACATAATTGAGTTTCGTTTCCTCCTACAAGTGTGTTTGGGAAAGGGAAAGATGACCGCGATGCCTATTCACTTTCTCATAACATTTTTCAAAATATTATCATATCATGTAGATTGCACAACATGTCATTGAGCAAAACCCTAGTTTAGAAAACTGTCCAAAAATATAACTTTCGGTCCATGAATCCACTAGACATGTGTCCCTTGCGGTACTAGTATGCCACGAATTGAATGTAACTGATGGTTTTTCCACCAGAGCCACAGTTTTTGAGTTATGCTAAGTTTCATCTTGGTTCCGAAGGCCATTCAGCATAAAAACCAAACCAAGCAACGAAATTGAATTTTGTTTCCTCTTGCAGGTGTGTTTGGGCAAGGATGATATAACCATGATTACCAAACACTCGCTCCCCACATTTTTCAAAAGCTTATCCTATGGTGCAAAAATTGCACTTCACGTCATTGATCAAAACCCTAGTATAGAAACCGTCAAAATAGACAACATTCGTCCAATGAAGCCACCAAAAAAGGGTGTCTCTATCGGTAATCGAATGTCATGAATCCAATGTAACTAACTGTTTTTCCTTCTAATCCTCAGTTTTTGAGTTATGGAGAGTTTCATATTACTTCCCAAATCCATTCAAGGACACTAGGAAAATTTCAACTAGGGGCATAAAAACCAAACCGAGCAACATAATTGAGTTATGTTACATCTTGTAGGTGTATTTGGGAAATGGCGAGAGGACCATGATTCCCACACACTCAATTGACAAATTTAGAACATCTTATCCCATCGTGCAAAAATTGCACTGCACGTCTCTGATCAAAACCCTAGTGAAGAAAACCATAAAAATAAACAATGTTTGGTCCATGAAGTCACAGGATAGGGGTGTCCCTAATGGTGCTCGGATGTCAAGAATCCAATGGAACTGACAATTTGTCCATCCGAGCTTTAGTTTTCGATTTACTGCAAATTTCAACTCACTTCCCAAGGCCATTTAGGGATACCGAGCAGAAATCCAACTAGGGGCATAAAAACCAATCCAAGCAACGAGATTAAGTTCCATTACCTCCTGCAGGTACTTGTATAACATTTTTCCAACTAAGCTTTATAAACTTTCCGATTATTATACCAATGATGTGATTAATATGTTAAAAACTATATCTATGATAATATTCTTTTAGCCATGTTTATGAGGGTATATTATCAAGCATGCTATATTAAATTTACTTTTAGATTACAATGTAAACAATTCATGAACTTGATTGAGTGATGAAAACCATGGTTAATATGCTCTTAAAGATATAAATTGAATAACATGTTATGTATATAGATTTAATAATATAACAACTTTAGGAAAAAAAATGGTTCGAAGCAAATAGTATATGTGATATCATATTTTTCTTCACTTTATATATAATCAGTGGTATGTCTATTTTTCCTTGCCTCTATGTCTTGTTCTATTGTGATATGAAAATTTATGGTGTACATGCGTGTGTATGTGTGATTGTGTGCACAGTTGTGGATACACTTTATATGTGTGGTTACTATTTGTTGATGAGAAAATGTTTATATTCATGGTTGGAAACTCGCAAGAATACATAAATTATCACACTAATATTTGCAATGTAACAAAAAAATGCATTCTGTAATGAAATTAATATGAATGTTTTAAATTGATTATTTATTGTTGTTTGCAGAAAAATGGTAAAGATGACTCCTTAGATGATCCAGATTATGTTGTCACCAATGTACCAAAGAAAAATATTGTGGATAATGATGCAAATGGATAAGATGAAAATGATGTTGGGATAGATGAGGATGATGAGGATGACAATGATGATGATGATGGTGATGATGATGGTAACCATTGATTCTACTATTGAGATTGTGGATGTTTATTGCTTTCTCCATCCTACTAGACACGTATTGTTATTTTTGTGATGATCCAAGTTCATATTACATTCTGGGTCATTTTGATTTGTATGGTGGATTTATGTTGACATATAAAATTTGATTACCCTTGATCATTTTGACATTTCTAGATATGGATATCAAAAACAATATTTCTTGTGATATTGGTATTTTCACTATATATATCGTTCACATGTTCTTTTAACCTTAATATGATGATCTGTATTCTAGGTTATTTATATGATGATGTTTTATAATTTCATTTCTTTTGATGAAAGATAATGGTGATGTTATCGTTATTATATTGTAAATTTATATATAGTGGAAGTTGTTGGTGATATTTTCATGGAAAATTAATATATATGACGATGTTACTACTTTGGATAAATGTTTTCTGTTTGTGTTAAATTTTTTCATAAATGCCATGCAATTAATTTCAATAATGGTATCTACAATTAATTTGAATGTTTCATTATGTTATTTCAGAACTATTGAAATTAATGTAATAATTATAATAGTTTGATATAATATATATATTAGCACACAATTGGATATAGTTGTAGGTGTTAAATAGCAAGCCTAATGTGATGCTAATAAGGAAGCAAAATAGGAAACGAGACTAGGAGATAAAATGGAAGCTTATTATGTCATAGATATAGAAGCAACATTGGATGCAAAACCCAGCGCTAAGTTGGAAGTCAATTTTGATGCTATTTTGGATTCCAGAGTAGAAGCCAAACGAGAAGCTAAACTAGTGGCCAACAAAGAAGCAAAATTATATGCTAAATGGGAAGCTAAATGTAGCGTTCATGCGGAAGCAAAATAAGAAGAAATCCAAGGACCTAAACGGGAAGAAAAATGTGGCACTAGTGTGGGAATAAAAATGGACGCTAAATTGGGTGCTAAAGTGGTATCAAAACATGGTTCTAATGTGGACGTTAGTAGATATGAAAAACTAGTCGTTAAAAAGGATGCAACACTTGGCGTTATTGAGGAAGGAAAACAACATGGTGTTGATATGGTATAAAAATAAGACATTAATTTGGATGCAAAGTAGGGCGTTACATAGGAAGAAAAACATGGTGCAACAATAGAAGAAAAATTTGGTTCCATTTTGGTAGCAAAAAACTATGCAAAAAAGGAAGCAAAAGGTGGTGCAAAATTAGAAGCGAAAATTGGCACATATTTGGAAGTAAAACATGGTGAAAAATGGGATGTTAAAGTGGTAGAAAATATGGATTCAATATTGGATGCTAATTTGGAAGAAAATATGGCACGAACGTAGATGAAAACATAAATGCTAACATCGCGCTTTTAAGGATGCAAATATGGTGCTAATGGGGACATCATTTAGGAAGCAAAAGAGGAAAATCTCTAGTAATCAAAATAGGATGTTATTTAGGAAACAAACCTCGACATTGTTTAGGAAGCAAAACTGGATGCTATTCTGGAAGCAAAAAATGGGTGCTATTTTGGACGTCAGAAAGAATGATATCTAGGAAGAAAAAAAAGACACTATTTTAGACTCTTTACGTTTTGTACATGACGTGTCCCATTTAGCGTCTATTGTGACCACTCAATGAAAAAAAATTACACTAAAAAGGGACACTAAATGGGATGCTAATTCCAGGATTTTGTTTAATGCCCATATGCAAGCCCCCCACAATTTCAATATTGTGGATGACTTGTCTTAGTCACTAGATACCATGTCCATGTTATAGGTGATACATTCTTGCCTCACCCAATGAAAGGAATTACTTAATGCAGTTGGAACAGTCGACCCTTCCGACTCACGCCTTATGACCTTTGATATTGACAAATGTGAACTGGTCAATCGCATTTCAAATCCCTGTTACAGTGAAAAAAATTATGATTCATTGTTGTTTCATCGATGAAGGCGCTTCCACATGTGTCATGCCCTCTAATGTTTGGAAACAATTGGGATCACCTCAGTTAGTCCCCTCATTTATCGCTCTTCGCGAATATGATGGGAGACCATCACAACCTAGGGGATTGTACAAAAATGTTCCCATCGAGCTGGGGGGGTAAATGGCAATGATCGTTATCAAAGTAGTTGATGCACAACTCGACTATAATATCCTCTTGGGTCGTAGTTACATGTACGCCATGGAGGCAGTGGCCTCTTCGGTCTTCTGCATCTTGATGTTTCCATTTAATGGGAAAATAGTCACCCTTGACCAACTCAACTACTACAACCCTAATAACAACACCAACCCCGACAATTTCCTCCCCATTGTCGCCCAAACTAGTCAACCCCCTTACGTTGATATTGGAACACGAGTGTACATGGATTCCAACTTACTAGGGGTATATTTAGGCCCGCCATTTGAAATCCATGCATCGAATGATGACCTTATGTGCACCATTTTCACCTCCAAAAATGTTCCCACTTCCCCCTCGACATCATTATCAGTGACTCCCGTAAGCCATGAAATTGAACAAACGTTGAGTCCATCAATGCCTACAATTATCCAAATAACATTCTTATACCCCCCAAAGGGAGTGCAAGGCACACCGGTCATGTATCAGATGACTCTACCAGGCCTCACTTTGGGCATACTTGTGTGGTAACTCACTCCATCTTACCAAGAGATGGATTCTAAACCAACATATCGCTATGATGTTGTCCCTATATTGGTCATTATTCCATCTAGGATGGTTACACCATCGACACTAAGCACTGATCCTAGGATACCTGTGACTCAACCACAGTCGGTGGTCACTAAACCCCCCAACGGGGCCATGAGACAACCTAAGTTGAAATCCCCCCTCATACCCAACCCTTCTTTCGAATCATCGTCGGGGGTTGCCAAGCCTAAAGTGGGGGGCATAACCCAAGAATGATTAAGAACCTTATTAATGACCACCACTACTCCTATGACAAGGGTCACTCATTCGTGTGACCTATGTGGGAAAAAAGGACATGCATCCAACCTGTGCCCCACCTTATTGGAGCTCAAGAATATTCTTAACACCCCTGTTAGTGTGATGCTTGCTCCAGCTACGGTAGCGGGGGACACCTCTTCTTTGGCCAACTTGACCCCTAAGTCTAAATCATTACGTATCAATCATGCATGTTTGATTTGTTCCCAGTTTGGGAATTACACACATCATTGTCCTGACCTCCCTTGATTTTGAGACACTTTGGAAACCATTCGCCTCACCCAACGTTTGGATGAGATTCCTTCACCTCAACCACTAGAAACAAATTCTATAAATACTATTACCACTGGATCCCATTCCTACAGTGAATGCCTAGATGACAACTCAATTGACATAATCACTACCCGATCAATAATTACCTCTTCGACGACCCTAAATCCCAACCATTGTTCTCAATCATTCCCACGATACTCACCCATGTAGGTTAATGACTCATCACTCCTTCCAATGTCCTATATTGGTCATATTATGCACCCTTCGTGATACACAAAAGCGACTATCAGATAACCTTACCCATTTGGGAACAACCCTACCCACGGTGATCGAAGAAGAAACCAACTTTACCGAATACAACCAAGAACTCAATGTCTCAATGGTTCCCCTTCATCTTAATAGCAATGACCCCCCATCACCAGTTGACTCAAAGGTATTTTTTTGACCCCCTAGTTTTCCCACAAAAGGAGGTTCCACCTCCTCCCCAAATCCCTCTTCGCTATGTGGACATCCTTCACCTCGATTCGATACCCCTTTCACCAAATGACCAGACCACCTAGGTCAATTCTATCCGACCAAATGGTCCCATCACTTATTAGTCCAATCATACCAAATCTGACAATTCCTTTTCTTCTGACGAAGAAATGTCAGAGGAATATTTATTCTCCACAGATGACGAAATAATGAAACCCATGCATTTATATGAATCCTTGTGGTATGAACTCCATCATAGGTCATCGTTTGTCCCTATTCGAGACCCACCGATCACTTTAGTGGCTCAACAATTGTAGCTAGGGTTTTACCCCTAGCTTGTGCCAATGAGCACCTACTAAGGAGAATGGACTCCTTAGTAGCAGTTCAGTATATTAAACTAATTATGCAATAAACAAAACATTAAATTATTTCTAATACAAGCATGAAGCATAAACACCAAAATGAAAGAATGTCTTTGTATTGATGTTACCTTGAGTGTCAAGGTTGGTGAAGCCCTTTGCAGTGTCCAAGAGGATGCTCCAAGCTTCAAGAATGCTCCTTCTCCTTCTCCAAGGTTGGGAATGGGCCAAAGGTGGCTCTCAAGGTGAAAATAGTTCAAAGGTGAACTAGGGTTTCGAGAGAGATTTTGGCAGAGTAAGAGTGCTTGTGATTGTGGATATGGAATAAGGGATCTCCATCACCTATTTATAATTTTTTGGTGGTGGAGTGCTGACCCATGGTTTTAGGAAACACATGGTTTTAGGCAGCTGTATAGGGTTTTTTCCTCCTTTTCCTCATTATTTTATATTTTTTATTCCCTTTTTAGGGGATTTTTGCTATTTTTGGAGGAAAAGGGGGTTTTTTAGCCTTTTTTAGGCTATTTTGATGGTTTTGTGGCCTTTTGGAGGCATTTTAGGCCTTTTGGAGGCTTTTTAATGGGATTTTTGGGATTTTTAATGGAAATATGGTAGGCAAATGGACAAATGAGTCATATAATGTGGTAAATGAGCTAGTGAGCACTTTTTGGGTGTTAACAGATTGCCCCCTGATGTGCGAGGGCAGGAGCTCATCGTATGGCCGATGGACATCATAAGTCATGAATGGTTTTCTTGGGTGTGGAGAGAAGAGAAGAAACAAACTGGAGCCCGGAACAACGATCCCGAACAACTGCAAGAACTAAAAGTACATAACCTCAATAAAGGATGAGGAATCATCTGATCATATGGACGAGGCGGGCATTCCCATGCTCGTATCAGGATATAACATAATAACAACAATGGGGTCCAAAAAATGGGGACCTGAAATATACATGACCTCAAATACTGACTGAGGAATAATCTCAATATATGGACGAGGCGGGCATACCCATGCTCGTATCAAGATACATAAATATAACTGTAAGGCCCGAAAAAGGGGGACCTGTAAGGTACATGACCACTGTGTACATCATAAGAGTCCAGAGGGGACACAAATCTGGGACATACTGTTCAACGGATCATGTGTGAACTGCAGAACTGGTGCACCGGAACAATCAACAGTGCTACTGAGTGTGGTACCAAAGGAACTGATGAGCTGCTGGATCATAGTGACTGGGGTCATACTCTCCATGGTACACTGAACTGGAACCGAAACTGGGTACTCAAGGAAGCATGGAACTGGATGGCTTCCGAATACAAACGCCAACGCAGCCCGGACATCCACGGGAACATACAACTGGGCGTTCCAAAGTGACTCACCAATGTGCTAGAGTCGGGGGAAATCCGGGGTCTTCGACAAAAACTGATGGAATATAATCCTACGCGATCCTCAACGATGCGATCAAGGTGCTGAAGTCGAGCATGTGAGGAACAACCACGCAGAGAGGCAATGATGTCTCCTCTCAGAATGATCCGTAGGCACTTACCACAGATGGTGATAAGTCCAAGGCGTAGGGACCTCTGGGCCTATCCTCTGGAATAGAGGAGCTGTCGTCGACAGAGGGAGACCTGCCCCTATCAAGGCAATGATGTTTCCATGACAGGAGCGCGAGGTACAAGACCGAAATGTGATAGTGCTGATGGCAGGACTGATAAACTGTGGTGGGACAACTGGGCAAGTAGAGCGGGTGGACTCAAACTTCCTTTGTTCAGAGTATGATAATGGGAATGATCTGGCAGCATATGAAACTGACTCAGGGAAAAGGGATCATAGCTGTAATGAATCTGGGGGAATAACTGGCGGAGGGAGACTCAAGCTGGTGTAACGTGGCAGGAGACTGCAGAATACTCTGAACAAAGGCGACCTAATTGGGGGTGCTGCCGAGATGATCGATCATAGTGCCATGAGGCACGGGAGGGTACTTCTTCATGGGTTAAGGAATTAGAAGAAGTGTGTGGATAAAATGATACTGTCGTGTGGATTTTACGAGCCCAAGACAGTTCATGCTCGTGGTTGCTTTCAATTTTAAGGAGTCTGAAAGCAATAAGAAGACTCTGAGGTAGTGGAATGGTACTGTCGTGTGGATTTTACGAGCCCAGGACAGTGTATGCTCGTGGTTGCTTTCAATTTTAGAGAGTCTGAAAGCAAGTAAGAAGACTCCAGAGGGTTGCTTTTTCGTAGATTTAGTCTCCAAGGCCCAAAGAAGCATAAAAGGATGCAATGAAGAACTCTTATAGCCGGTGTGACTAGAGTATTCCTTTTTCGTAATTAGTCTACCAGGTCCGGAAAAGGGTTAAACTTATACCAGATAGACGCCCTTTCAGGTACTTTAACGAGCATGAAAGGAAGCAAGATTGCTCGGCGATCTTTTCATTCTTTTAGGAGTCAGAAAAGAGCTTAACGAAAACTCCCTAAGTGCCTTTTTCGTAAAGGACTTGTCCGGCCCCGAAAAAGGGATAAAATTATACCGAACAAAAGGAATGGCCAGGCAAGGAGGAAGTGTTCAATCAAGGTTTAGTAATGATGACCAAGAACGAGGGTAGGTGGGAACACTGATGGACCTCCTTGCGGGGTAGATGAAATGGTGGCAAAATAACGAAACATTTGCAGTATGACAGGAGTGAATGGCTCATGTAAAAATGTGGAACAATCCGATGGCGGCCGATGTGGCGCGCAAACCGAGGCAGCAAGGTGTTGGGACACAATGTTGAAATCGTACCAAGTGAGAGCGAGAAATGATCTCAAGCATCATCACGGGCTCGGAAAAATGAATCCGGCAATATAAAGGATGTCAAAAAACGGGTAACGGCCGATGTGGCACGCAAACCGAGGTGACGGGGGCATTTTGGAAAAATGCCCGGAAAAAACTGGAGGTGAGAGCGAGAAATGATCTCTAGCATCATCACCAGCTCGGAAAAATGAATCCGATGATATAAAATATATGAAAAACGGAGAACGGCCGATGTGGCACGCAAACCGAGGCGACTAGTGGAGTCTGAAAAAAGGGTAAAAAATGACAGGACAAAAATAATGCAACGAGGTGACCATCATGACGGTCACGTCGCGCTGATTCCAGTGGTGGAAACGGTTTGGAAAAACAAAAAACAAAAAAGAAAGTACTGTACAATGCGGACCAAAATGGGGCCGCGAATTATTCTATGGATAGAGATTCCGTAGGATGCAAACCCATCATGGGGGTTGCGTAAAGGGAGGCCTTTAGAGTTGGTTTCAGTAAGAACATGGAGTTCCTCTGGCCGTGTGTCTATGTGATGGTTGAGAATGGCGGTGTCGAAACCGGGCATTCCGATAGAGGGCCAAGCAAAGACATCACGGAACTCTTGGAAGAGTTGTATATAATCCTCAATCTCCCGCTCGCTGCAGGAGGCTCCTAAAGTGATGAGTTCAGGGGCATATCCTGGGAACTTTGAGGGAGGAAGAGGATGTTGTTTTTGACGAACGGGGGTTACATCAGGCCATGTGTCAATGTGGTGCTCTATAATGGCGGGATCAAGACCAGGCATTTCGGTATAAGACCAGGCAAAGACATCACGGAATTCTTTGAAAAGGTGTGTGTAGTCCTCAATCTCTTGTTTACTGCAGAATGCTCCTAAAGTAATGAGTTCAGGAGCACGACCTGGAGCAGCAATATCAACTTGGATGACAGGTGAGATGTTGGCCATGTTGCCCTCCTCGAAGGCATCAGGAGCAGGAATAGGGTCCTTGAACCAGTCAACCTTGGTGGGAAGGAAGTCTTTGGATTCGACCGCGTATTGGGGTAGCGGTGCTAGAGGAAGATGCTTCTGGGATGAAATAGGAACGGTGGTGCATATCATCCCAAGGATAATCCGGGGCAGTTAGGGCCTCAAGAATCTCCTCATCAGTACGGAAAGTCTGCGTCGTCAAATCGGTTGACGAGGGGGTAGTAGAAGTGTTGGTTGAAGAGATCATGTAGATGATATTAACCTCTTCGGAAGGGGGAGAGACCGGGGGGTAGATCTCCTCAATGGTAGGTGGTGCCGTCTCAAGATCCAGATTGTTCATCTCATAAAGAGCTGCTCTGTAATCCGGGAGATCGGGACAATGATGTGAATAGTGCCCGTAAATACCGCAGATGGCGCAGGAGTGGTTGGTACGTAGGGACTTATCTTTAGGCTTAGGAGTAGGGTTTAGTTCGACTGTTGGGATGTTGGGGTCATCATCGAGCATTTGCATGTGCTTCTGCAATGCGGGTAACTGTGGGCATTGGTGGGTCGCATGGCCCAACTCGTCACACAGCGAGCATTTGGGAGGAGCACGAAACACTGGAGGGTTCTTGACTGTCTTGGGAGGTGGGACAGCAGTGTAAGGTTGTGGACCTCTGCCCCCAGTGGGTTGAAGAGGAGGAGGAGGTGTCGTGGAGGACGAAGGGGTAGGAACCCCGGGAGGTGGGTGGGGTGGTAGTAGCCATGGGTTGCACCGGCTGGAGGACGACATCTGGTGTCGGCGGGCGAACGGGAGGCGAAAGGTACCATACAGGTAATCCCAATGTTAACCCAGGGAGGCTAAGGGTAGCCATGACCGGGGCGCTTACTACTCCTGCTGGAGGAACTAGGAAGGGGATCGTATGGATCGGTGTAACACCAATGTGACTAGGTACCAATGGTGGTTTAGGCAACAAGGATGGTTGATTGTTAGGTGGTAGGATGTCATGGGACAAGGTACATAAGTCAGACATTTCGGGCGTAGATGATGGCGGAGGAATGGATTGAAAGGTGGAGGTCATCGGCGCGTCTGAGTAGACTCCAGGCCCCGTAGAAGAAACAAATGAGGTGGAGGCAGGAGAAACAGGTTGTTCAACCATGGGGAGAACATTTTCTGGTGCCGCCGGAGCACTGGGATCATAGTAGGTGAGCTGGTCAATCTTAACCACGCGTCCGTCATGGGGGAACATCATGGTGCGAAAGACAGAAGAGGCAACCGCCCTCATGGCATACATGTAGCTGCGGCCAAGTAGAAGGTTGTAATCCAATTGGGCATTGATTACCTCTATGTCAATAAGAACTGTTTTACCACCTAACTGGACAGGAACGTTGGGCAGGAGGCCTTGGGGCTGGGTCGAACGACCGTCATAGGCACGTAACGCAGTGGTGGACTGCTGGAGAGGAGGGGATCCTAGTTTCTGCCATACAAATGTAGACATAACGCATGTGGAAGCACCCTCATCAATGATGCACCGATGGATAACAAGATTCCTAACGGAGACTGTAACTTGGAAGGCTAAGCTGGAAGGTAGGCGTGGTTCAGACTGGTCTAAATCAAACGCCATCAAATGTGAATCAGTTGGGTCAATCCCCCCGATGGCGGAAAGTAAAGTCTTGCGCTGGGAAGGGCAGTTCTTCAAGACTTCTAACGCAGACATGGCTGCGGGAGATTGGGCTAGGTCGTCTACAATGTTGTAGTTTGACGCAGCACGTGCATTAGGGTTATTATTGATTCGGCGCAGTGGGAAACGAGGTGCTTTCGCAGCGCCGTCTGTGGGAGGCGGAGGTATACGTAACGCCTGATCGGTGGGGTGGGCGTTAGTAGTTTTATCCGTGGGAGTGGCTTCAGAGGTGGAGCCATATTGGTTCCGACGGGTCTGGAGGTTGACGTCAGCGGATGACATCATCAGTAAGTGGTGGGTACCTGAGTCGAACATGGGTTGATCAGGAGCAGCGTAGGTGATCTGTTGTTGTTGGGGTTGCACGTTAGCTTGAGGGGCCAACGGCTGAGTGTTCACCACGCCTTGAGTCGGTAAGGGGTTTTGCAGCACCAAAGGGGGTTGCTGAGGTTGGGGGGGGTTGGGCGGTGCTTGGGGAGCCGCATGCCCTTGGCGATGGGCCTCGTCAACCCAAAGCTGCCGAGCTCGCTCCAAGTGTGGGCAAGCATGGGTGTAATGTCCATAGACCCCGCAAATAGAACAAGGGTGGTTCGTTCGCAGATTGGGGTTTTTGGCCTGCTTGGGCGGGCGATCAGGGTTTTGATTAGCGGGGGCCGCATTGTTGTTGTCAGGGGGATTAGCCGGTTGACCAGCTTGGTCTGCAGGTTGGTTGTTTCCCCGATTACGGCCCTTGCCGCGGTTCTGTTGGCCCTGGTTACGTTGGTTATTCTGGTTTTGCTGCGGGTTATGTTGGGCGTAAACTTGCCCTTGGGCAGCAGGTGGATTTTGAGGTTGCGCAGGTGCTGGAGCAGGCTGCGGAGGATGATATGCGGGTTGAGGCTGAGCAGGTGCAGCAGCTTGAGGGGGTGGCTGATAGGACTGCGGGGCCGGTTGTGGATGTGCCGCAGGGGCTGCCTGGGGCGGATAATAAGCTGGTGGGGCTTGGGAAGGCGCAGGAGCTGAGGCAGCCTGCTGATGGTAGTAAGGCTGAGGGGCGACTGGAGGAGCATAAGCAGGAGTCGCATACCCAAAGCACTGAGGTGGACACGAAGGTCCATGGGAATGGTGATGTGTCATGGGAGCATATGAGTTGGTTGCTCCAGACTGGGAGGTAGCCCTCGACAGGTCGGGGCCAGGGGAAGGACGTGCTATAGAAAATGGTTGGGGATGCGAAGAAACACGGCCAATGATACCATCTGCAGCGTGGGATGCCCCCGGCGCATCATGATGGGAGGACTCGCCGCGAGGGGCGTCAGGTATAATGGTATAAAGGTAACCCGACTGGGCGTAAATGAGGTCGAACTGCTGTGCCTTAAGGATGGCCTCTTCTTCAGACTGGGGTCTTTCTGAAGCTACATCCTTAGCGATGACAGGAAGCAGGGACTTGAGGAACCAATCGAGGAAGATACGGTCATCTAGTTTAATCTTGCATAAGCTACGGCGTCTACGCCACTCATGGATGTGGTCCGTGATATGGGTAGCCGTGTTTTGTCTACAAGATAGAAGGATCTCAACGCCCGCGTCATAGCGGACTGGCAACTGGAAGAACTGCAGGAAGGTCGAGGCCAGGGAAGAAAAGGTGGCGTGGGTCCCATGAGGCTGCTCAATATACCACTTGGCTGCAGAGCCAGTAAAGGTGCGTTGTAAGAGACGGAGGCGAACAGAGTCATCCACAATGGAGTTAGAGGAACACCATAGGTGGAAAGACATGATGTGGTTCTGTGGGTCCTCACTGGCCTTACCCTCGAATTTAGGGATGTCAGAGGGTAGTTTGGTAGGCATATGAGGCCACATAGGGTCGTGTCGAATAGGATCGTTGGTCAATCTGGCCAGGTCAGGTAGGTTGAGGCTAGCCATGAACGGCAAACTGGAAGAAGGCTGTGACACAGTAGTGCTGTGGACCAAGTTGGGGCCAGTGCCCCCAAGTGGAGGGACAAGATTTAGGGTGGTGCCCCCAAGTGGGGGAACTGAGGTAGTGGAGGATGGTCCAGCACCACCATGGGTAGTGTGAGCCACTGATGTAGTGGGGATAGGTATTCCCGCTGTGGGAATAGGTACCGTGAGGGGAACGGTAGATGGTTGCCCCATGGAGGGCATACCAAAAACAGGTGTAGTAACTGGTGTAGTGGTGGATGTGCCACCAATGGTCCCTATGACAAATGGAGTGGAAGTCGTACCAGCCATGGGGCTAGTAGGGGCAGTATAAATAGGGTTCTCAGACTCTTCGTCAGAATCAGAGGTAAAGTAAGGTGCGTCACTATCTGGTGACGGAGACCTACGTCGCTGACGGGTGGAGTCAAGTGACAAGGCTCTAGATCTGTGATGAGTGGTATCAACGGACAATGATCGGAATCTACGACGAGTGGTGTCGAGAGAACCGTGCTGTGGGGGCTCGCCCCTGAGGCGCCGAGAATGTCTCGGGGACTCAATGGTGACAGATGGTGTCTAAATCTCTGTGGGTTGAGGTGAGTATAAAAACAGCTCAAAAATCCTAATGCAACCGAGTGTGCAGAAGGAGAGCTAAAAAGCAAGGCACTCAGGCCAACAACCAACTCAAAACACCCACTGCAACAGCTGTGCTACAATAGGTGGAGTAACAACAAAGATGGTCAGAATACCAACAAGCAGCAGGTTTCCTAAAAAAGAAAAATGGTGGACTCACTAGACCAAAGGGAGGTAAAGGAGCATGCAAACACCTAACTACAAGTATTCTGACTCAACTAAACATATCCTCTGCAAGGTGATGAAATCCAAGTCAGACAATATGAGTAGGAAAGCCAAGTGGCTATGATATCCCCCTACCGGGAGGGACACCGGGTAGTCAATCCTAGAAGAAAGGCAACTAAGATACCCCGTTCATGACACGTCCAGAAAGGTGAATCTGCCGTTTAGTTCGTTGACCGCAATACCCCTATACAGGGATATCCCGCGAACCGCGAAAGGTAGCCCTTCGGTTACTGAATGGAGTGCGGTATTCCACTCAGGCCTCCGGAACCAGTCTCCCGACTTCAACCCTCCTAAGGGAGAGGCCCTCTGATAAACTGGTCGTGACCGTGCCAAAAAGTACTAGGGGATTTTGGTTCCCTAGTTGGACAACAACTATGTCTCAAGTGAAATGACCAAGGGGTGTTATTGGAAGCCTATCCCCCTGATCCTACCTAACTACAATGATTCTTTAGTGTTCCCCAAGTGGGGTTAGAATGTTGGTTTAGTTAGGTACTTTTTAAGGCTCACTTGATTTAATGTGACAGAGTGTGTGCTCGTGAGGTGTTGAACCCAAAAACAGAAGTGCCACAAGGGAGGGCAACTTCCAATCTATCAATAATGCTGAAATTGATTCTTTTAATTTGCAAAATTTTCTGAAAATAAAAATACTGAAATTTTAAAAAGATTCTGTAAAAGGAACAGAAATTATGTTGCAGAAAGGCTGTAAGGAAGTAGGCTGCAGGTGGGACAGAGGGCTGTTCAAATGCAGAAAATATTGCAGCAAGAGGGGCTGGGCTCAAAAACAGGAAAAGAGCAGAAATCAGACCGCGGGTCTGTGGCGGGTCAGAACAGGCCGACCGCGGGTTTGAGGGCAACAGCGGCGGTCAGGTCGCGGCTATCGGGCCAATAGTTGCAGTCGGGACGCAGGAAACAGGGGACAAGGCACAGTCGGGTCGCGGCTATCGGGCCAACAGTGGCAGTCGGGACGCAGGAACAATGGAAAAACAGACAGTCGGGTCGCGGCTAAAAGGCTAACAAGCGCAGTCGGGACGCCCGAAAGAGGCAGAAAGCCGCAGTCGGGACGCGAGAACAAGGCCGATAGGCGCAGTCAGATCGCGGCAAACAGGCTGATTAGCCACGGTCGGATCGCAGGTAACAGACTTGAATCCGCCGACTGAGCGTCGGAAGCAGTCTGAGAGCCACGGTCGGATCGCGGGTAAAGGCCTGAAAGGCGCGGTCGGGACGCGACTGTAGAGGAAAAAGACGCGGTATGCAGCGGCCGAAAGGGACAGCCGAAAGAAAAAAAAAATTTAAAAACGGAAACCAGAAATTCGAAAACTAGGGGAGTCGCCAAAAACTGTAGCTAGGGTTTTACCCCTAGCTTGTGCCAATGAGCACCTACTAAGGAGAATGGACTCCTTAGTAGTAGTTCAGTATATTAAACTAATTATGCAATAAACAAAACATTAAATTATTTCTAATACAAGCATGAAGCATAAACACCAAAATGAAAGAATGTCTTTGTATTGATGTTACCTTGAGTGTCAAGGTTGGTGAAGCCCTTTGCAGTGTCCAAGAGGATGCTCCAAGCTTCAAGAATGCTCCTTCTCCTTCTCCAAGGTTGGGAATGGGCCAAAGGTGGCTCTCAAGGTGAAAATAGTTCAAAGGTGAACTAGGGTTTCGAGAGAGATTTTGGCAGAGTAAGAGTGCTTGTGATTGTGGATATGGAATAAGGGATCTCCATCACCTATTTATAATTTTTTGGTGGTGGAGTGCTGACCCATGGTTTTAGGAAACACATGGTTTTAGGCAGCTGTATAGGGTTTTTTCCCTCCTTTTCCTCATTATTTTATATTTTTTTATTCCCTTTTTAGGGGATTTTTGCTATTTTTGGAGGAAAAGGGGGTTTTTTAGCCTTTTTTTAGGCTATTTTGATGGTTTTGTGGCCTTTTGGAGGCATTTTAGGCCTTTTGGAGGCTTTTTAATGGGATTTTTGGGATTTTTAATGGAAATATGGTAGGCAAATGGACAAATGAGTCATATAATGTGGTAAATGAGCTAGTGAGCACTTTTTGGGTGTTAACAACAATATAAATTGAATCAAAAGATTTTCTACCTCCTAGTCACATTGATTAGTTCAAAAAACCCATCGCGGCCCCTGTTGCCTTTGAAGACAATAATCTATCCAATATTTGTCCCACAATTCAGGTTGATATTTCTAGCACACTAGGAGTCATTGAAAACATCTTGGTTGGTGCATCATGTTCATCGTAAGGAATCGTTGACTTCATCGCCCTCTTCAAATACTTTCAAGATGTATTTGCATGGTCATATCAAGAAATGCCAGGTAAATTAGACCCTTCAATTGTTGAACACCATATCAACACTTGGATCGACGCCACCCAACTCAGACAGAAACAACAACCTGTCCAACCCTACAAGGACCTCGCTATCAAGGCTGAGATCAAAAAATTCCTTCAGGATAGGTCCATTTTACCCATTGCTTCTACATCCTGGGTCTCCAACCCTATCCCTATAAACAAGAAGCAAGGTACCATTTGAGTTTGTACTAATTTCCACAATCTCAACTTGGCCTACCCTAAAGACAATTACCCCTGTCCCTTTCATCAACCAAATCGTTGATTCCTGCATGCGTAGTGAAATGTTGTCCTTTATGGAAGGGTTTTCCAGTTATTACCAACTACGGATCCACCCTCAAGATCAATACAAAACGATGTTTACAATGCCTTGGGGCACCTTTGCTTACAAGGTTATTCCGTTGAGGCTAAATAATGTTGGAGCCACCTTTCAAAGGGCTATGGCATACATTTTCAATGACTTGGTCCATATCACCCTATTCTTCCTGGATGACTTCACTACCAAATCTAAAAAATGATGTGATCACCTCTGTGACCTATGTACCATATTTATGTGCTGTCGCAAGTATAGTATCCACCTAAATCCCCTGAAATGCGTGTTCTATTTCAACGTAGGACAATTGTTAGGATTCATCGTATCTAAGGAAGGGATCACTGTCGATCCATCAAAAGTCCAATACATTCTTGACTTACCTCCCCCGTGAACATGACGCCAATTGCAAAGTGTTCAAGGGAAGGCCAAATTCCTTAGGCGTTTTGTCCCAGATTATGCCACTTAGGCACATGGGTTTCTAAACCTTCTTAGGAAAGACATCCAGTTCAATTAGGATGAACAATCCCAAAGTTCTTTTGACACACTGAATCAAGCATTGTATTATGCACCTCTCATCTCCCCACTGGATTTTGACAAAGATTTTATCCTCTATAGCTCGGCGTCAGCCTCCATTGTTGCAAGTGTTCTAGTCCAACATGATGATGGTCACAATGAAAATGTAATTTACTACACCAACAAAACATTGGCAGGACCAACACTCATCTACACTCATGATGAGAGTCTTGCTTTAGCTATCATTCTCTTAGTACAAAAATTACACCTCTACATATTACTCCCGCAAAACAATAGTGGTCACAGACTCAATCCCATGCAATACATACTTATCCACCAACTTATCAACAACAAGTCTGCACATTGGATTATTATCCTCCAAGAATTCGACCTTGAGTTTGTAATCCATAAAAGCAAGAAAGCCTTGGCCCTTTCCTACCATATCACAGACCTCCCACCCACTGCCTCAGGAGAACCCGTACACGGCCATTTACCATATGAACATTTGTTCCTCATAGCCAACGACGATCCATGGTATGGCGATATTTTAACATATCTCCACACTCATAGGTTTTCCCTACACCTATCTCATGATGACCATCGATGAATACATCATCAAGCCCCATGATATCTCCTCGTCGGAGATGTCTGGTCACCGCCCAAAAAATTCTTCGCATAAACTATTTTTGGTCATTAGTATTCAAGGTTTGTGTCTATGCGGTTAAAATATGCACTAATTTTCAAGTCTTTTCTTGCAAGACATGAGCTCCCCCTGCCGCCCTCCACATAGTAATGACCACTGGTCCATTTTGAAAATGGGGAATTGATTTTATGGAATGTCTCCTCACCTCAGCATAATGCCACAAGTATATCGTTGTAGTAGTTTAATATTTCATTAAGTGGGCCGAAGCAATGCCCATGTTAGATTACACACGTACCACCGTTGCCTGATTCTTCTTTAACCACATCATTTCACACTTTGGAGTACCCAAGTAGTTAGTTTCTGAAAATGGAACCCACTTCCGCAGTCAGTATTTTGAGGAACTATCACGGTTGTTAGGATTCAAACATGAATTCTCAACATCCTACTATCTTCAAGCCAATGGACAAGTCGAAGCCATGAACAAAGTTCTTAAGACTATCCTCCAACACACAATCAACAAGAAAAAATCCAATTGGAACCATATTCTATTCCTCACCCTTTGGGAATACTGAACCTCAGTCAAGAGGGCCACTATATTTACTCCATTTCACCTTGTTCATAGAGTAGAATCCATGCTACCCATTGAGTGCCAAATCCCTACACTGCAATCAACTATGGAGTTGTTACCTAATAGTCCGAATCTCGAACAATAGCTATTTACATTGGAACACCTCAATGAAGAGAGATGAGACTTGCTCCAAAAAAACAAGGCCATGAAGGTGTGCTCCAAAGTGCACTATGACTGTCAAGTTCAACCTCACACCTTTAATGAGGGAAACTTTGTCCTCATCTTCAACGCCAAAAAACACAGCAAATCAGGACTGGTTAAATTTTTATCTAAATGGATAGGACCCTATGTTATCAATAAGTTCCTACCCAAAGGGGCATATATCGTAAGCGGCCCTGAAGGAATCACCTTCAAAACCCCTCCAATGGGTAATACCTCAAACTGTTATATCCCCGATTCACGTGCACTCCATAGGCACGTTATGCTTTTGGTTATTAATTTTGTATCATCAATACTTTTTTCATGTTCTTTATTACACTTGGGTATTTGTGCCATGTGTGCAAGATAATGACCAAGAGACAACTACCTCTTGTTTTTCCATTATAATGACGCTGAACCTCTATCACAGGTATCATCTCAACACTGGCATATAGGAAAATTCTTCCCTTTGTTTGCATTGCATTTACCAGATATTCCCGATGATAACCATAGGGTCCCCATCCCTAGTAATGATGTGCCATCAATATCACTATTGAGGGTAGCATCTTTCCCCCATGGGTGTGCGCACCATTTCATCCTAGTCATAACTTGACACTCATGATGTCGACCCCCCACAAGTATGAGAAATTTGATAGACCTTGAAATGATCAACCCATAGTTCATCATTTTCATAGCTGCACATTTACTGCCCCACTTTCAGCAGTCAATGCCATCAAACTCCTTGGCACACATTATGATCAAGAACCGCAGTTGACCACTCATGACTCCATGAGAAATATACCATCTACAATATTCTTCGTATCATTACCCCCCATGAAGACCACAATGGGGCCCCCATTATCTACATAAACTAATTCTACTCAGTTATTCATGCAGGAACAATCTGCATGGCATTGATTCATGGGGCACCCGTCTTCGCATTTGCGAAACAACCCTCACCTAATCATGGAAAAGGTTCCCCGACTCACTCAAAACCATGGGAAATTTTCCCATCATCAAATTGATTCCCTATTGGAGCATAGGCCGTAGCTATGGTAAAGCTGCCAAATTTTGGGGAAAAAGCGCTAAGTCTTGAAGGAAAAGTGCTAATTTTGAGGAAAAGCACCATTTTTGGGCAGAAATGAACAGTGCGCGGTACGGCGCCAGATGGACGAGCTCACCGCAGATTGTGGGCCGGAAATCACGGAGCTCGCGTGCACGTCAAGGGAAAGAGTAAATAAGGTGGCCGAGTAGAAAGATCAACCACCACAATAAATGAAGCGGCGGAAGAGGGCTCAGCTACCCTCATTAAGGCAAAGTACAGGAGTTATGGTTGCTTGGACCAAGGAAGAGCAACGGGCCGAAGCATTGAAGGTGAAGGACAAGGAGCAAAGAACGATGAAGTGGTGCCCATACCCGCGATCTACGCTGGAAATCGCGGAGTCTGCAAGAAGCTGCGACGTGATTTCAAGAGGCGCCTACAATACACCTAGCCGTGTCAGTGGTTAGGGTTTTTGGGGATCACTGTTGGGAAAGGCCCATAGTTTTGTAAAGGTGTGACCCTCAGGGCCACCTATATATATGTGTAATGGTAAAAGGGAAAAGGGTTGGTTGGCTGGTTAGATAGTTTGATAGTCACTGAGTCACTTGTATTGCTGTGTATTGTAAAGCTGTTAATGAGCATTTTGTGCATGTAAGAAGGCCGTGATCTCACAGGAGACCGCTTGGCGTAACGACCATTGTATGTATCGATCAGTCGCAAGAGGACTGAAAGGAATGTAGTTGTATGTCTTTGTCATTGAAATACCTGTAGAAGAAGAGAATAGATCTAAGAGAAGGGCTCCCAGCTGTGTGCGTGGAGTTTCCCAGAAAGATCTAAGGCTGCAGCTGTGTGCACAACAGAACTGTGTTAGCCCCATCTAAAGATAATATAAAACAGTCCTTTGGACATGGATTCCCTCCTGGAGGTGAACTACATAATTCTGGTTGTTGTGGTGATGCTTTATGTGATTGCATTTCTTTGCTTTACTATCTATGTTTCCATGAATGTTTCGCTATCTTTATGAATGAGTATGTAGAGTAAATCCTTGAAGCTCCCTTAGAAGCATACTTGTGCATTGTCGAAGGAGTCTGTGAGAACACTGTCGTCGCAGCGCTTAAGGTGTGTGTTGCTGCGCCATGGCGCAAGGGTAGAGACGATACATAGTGTATCGGACGTAGCGGGTAACGCCTCGTGCGCAGGCGAGGAGAATTGCGTAGCTTGGCCGAGAAGAGTGAGATCCAATGCTGTAGCGCCGGGAGACCTGTGAAAGAGTAAGACGCTCTGTTAAGAAGGGAAGAGAGAATACTGTAGACTCCACACCACCTAGGTTAAGGAAACCTGATTCCTTAGCCCCCCCATAGCCACTTCGGGTGAGACTTCGGGCTGCTACGCAGCTCGTTGCCGAGAGGGCCAGTGCGCCAAAGGGGTGTTTGTTGCTGTGCATCCTGAAAACCCGGGTCTGTCCAAAAAGTAGCTAACAAATGGTTCCGTTGCCTTGAGACTTGTTATGCCGGCGATGTGCGAAATGGATGCGAAACCTAGAGAAAAAGGGAGCCAACAAATGGTTCTGTTACCGGCTTTAACCCTATTATTTTGAAGGCAATGTGGTGCTGGAATCCTACAGCTAAAGAAATTAAAGACTGGTTTGATTCAAAGGCTAGAGAGTTCGCTAAACGTGAAAATAGAAGCCTTAGTCTTCAGACAGAGGACTGGTTGCAGAAGCATATTTATACTGACCTTCACGAAATATTCTTTGTAACATTTGCAATTGAGTTGCATGAGTGGGTATCCAAGCTAGCACATACTGGACCCACTGTGCATGTTAATCGACCTATCGTTTGGACGCCTGAGCTGGTTAGCACTGTGAAGTGGGTAGATAATCCCGTGTCCCGCACAGTAGACTTTTGGTGGAATAGTCTGCTGGAAGTTTTCATCACTGATTTTGCAGTAGATACGAGAAAGAGCTTCAGCGAGGCTGAAAGGAGCTTCTTCAAAGCATATAGGGGTAAGTTCTTAAATTCTTTGAACTTGTGGATTAAAATTCTCTTATATGAAAAAGGAAAACTATGCATAGCTTCCGATGAATAGCATAGAAAAGTAATGTCCGCAGATTCTGATAGTGATCTTGAAGTTATTGGTTGCACTCGTAGCGGAAAATGGTATAAAGTAGGCCTTGACCAGCATTCTTTTCAGTCTAGACCAGAAGATAGTCGAGCTCATAGAGCGAGCCATATAGAGAGACAAGGGAGTGCTCATATCCCTTATTACCCTTTTACACTACAAAAGCCAAATGGGGCTCAGCATAACCCCGCAGTAACACCCTTTAGTATCCCGCATAGTACTTCTAGTACCTCAGCCCCACCTTTGTTTAACCATCCTGGAGGCAGTGCCACAACACCTCCACATCAACCTAGCGCAAGAAGGATGAGTGATGACATGAAGCTACCAACCTTTAGAGGAACAGGGCTAGAAGACCTTGAACAGCACTGGTTCCTATGTGAAGCCATTTGGACGATTAAGCAAATTAACGATGATGATGTTAAGCTAGTTCAGTTATCAACCACACTAAGAGAGAGAGCCTTAACCTGGTTTATGAAATACTCAGCAGCACAGAATAGGACGCTTGCTGATGTAATAAGTGCTATGATTAAGGAATTCAAGAAACCTAAATCATAATCACAGTGCATAACATAACTCAAAGACATAAAACAGTTACCTACAGAATCAGTATGGGACTTTGACCAGAAGTTCAAAGCCTTGATAGATCAAGTAAGCTTTGAGTTTGCACCGCAACAGCATAAGGAATGGTTCATTGCTGCGCTGCTTCCTCATATTAGACTTCCTCTTATGCAACAGAATCTCACTACTCAAGAACAAACTCTAGAGATGGCTATGAAACTAGAAGCTTCACCAATTGCTGGAACAAGCAACGATGTTGCGCAGTTGTAGAACCAAATAACAAACCTAACCTTGCAAGTGCGTGATATTAAGAAAGGAAAGGATGTTAAAGAAGAAATTTGGTGTACAAAGTGTAGAGAACAAGGACATTCAAAGGACCATGTTATACCTCTATATTCCATAGTGTCGCATCTCCACCACAAACAGAGTTGACGACACTTCCCCTGCTGTTTGAACCACCCAGAAGATGAGTGAACCTTGAAGGTAAATCTACCCTGACAAGTTCTGACCCAGCCGAGACTTTATTTACCCACAATACCGCGCCTTGCTTAGTTATAGGCGCGCGGTACTCCACACTACCGCGCTATGATTTTTCCCCAGAACGCGGTAGTACCGCGTTATGCTCAGACCACAGGGCGCGGTACTCTTTTATTAGCATTTTTCCCATGGCTCGTGGGATTTTGGATTTTTGAAGATAGTGGAAGATTGGGGTCCCTGATTCGATCCCAACTCACTTTCTGTGATTAGAAACCTTGATCCACTTATCTCTCCCTAGATCCACCCATCTCTCTTGTTGGTTAACCCCACCATACACTATAAAAGAGAGGCATTCCATGGGGAAGGGGGAGGACTCTTGAGAGTACCAAACCTATGATCTTACAGTCTTGTGGAGATAGCTAGAGGAGAAGACACTTGGAGCTAGAAGATTGGCTTGGACATCAATCAACCTTTGTAAGCATTCTTCAAGTTGTAATAAGATAAATTGTCTTGTCTTTCCCATTTCATGTGTTTATAATAAGTTCTTAGCATGGAATGTATCTAATCTATATTTGAATCTAATTTTTACATTCAAGGTATTTGGAAGCTTGCATGTTTGTTCTTTGGTTGATCTTAACAGGTTCTACATTGGAGCTTTGGATCAAGAGCTAGAAGCGAGATAAACGTCAGTTTGAAAGGTGTGTCTCATCTCTCATTTGTTTCTGAATACATTTAATCTTGCTGTAAAATTTAGTTCAAGAATTTCAAGGTAGCATTTGTTTTGAATTGTTTCTTGCTTTAGAGTTAGTTGAAAATCTATTTTAAAGTTAAGAGAGTTTTGACTTATCCGTAGGGCAAAATTCTACATAACAAGAATGGCGACTCCGCTGGGTTTGATTTCTGTTTGATTGATTCAATTCACTGTCATCCATCTGTAGATTGTGATTTGCTTTATTGCACTTCAAACTAGTTTGAATCTTGGTCCTTTTTGACCTTTATTCACCCCTCCTCACTGTATTTTTCTCCTTGTCTGATCACTGAGTCCCCTGGGTTAGCAACAACCTTGAAAAATTCATTTTCTTTTCTCAAGTTGCGCTTTTTTCTTACCTTGCCATAGTACCGTGCCCCCTGAACTGATTCCAGCGTGGTAGTACCGCGTTCTCTGCCTTAGTACTAGAGCGGTACTGTCACAGTGCCGCGCTCCAGTCAGACCCTGACACGTGGTAGTGTCTGCAAGTTTTTAAATTTTTTATCCTTGCTTGGTTTCCTGAGTCTCTCTCTGCCTTAGATAGTGTTTACTGTTGCCTGTTATCATCCTGGTCATTTCAAAGTCTGCATGGTGTGCTTATTTCCCTGTTTGTGAGCTTGATTGTTGATTGAATTAGTGGCATTTTTGACATATTGGGTCATTTTTCCAGTTTGATTGCATTGGCTTGATTTTTTCACCACAACCAACTCAACACCACTGTTCTCTGTTACTGAACCCTGTAGCTTTTACAGTCACATTATTACCATCACTTTCAGTAATTAAAATATTATCGTTTGAGAGCAATTCTGTTGTTTAAATTGGAAAAATCTAGTATCATTTTGCATTAGAAATGAACCATTGATTTTGCCACAAAAATTCTCATAGTTGAAGCATTGTAGATTGTAGGATTAGTGCATTAAAATGAGTGTTTATTTCAGTTTGGCTTTGTTTACAAAAAGAAAAGAAAAAACTTTTACTTTGATTTGTGATTGCTTGTGAAGAATTTCATGCATATTTGATCGAAGAACTCTCTCTTTCCCTTAGCTAGATTTCATCGAAGACAAAGGCTTATTTTTGATTCATTCTCATTTGCATGGTTTGAGTCGTCATAACACCATCAAGTTTCACGTCCACTACTTGATTGAGTAAGACATCCACTAAAATTAATCTCTAATTAAACCAACTTTAACCTCACTTGAGGAAATCAAAAGAATTTGGTAGTTAGGGAGGACACCGGGGATAGGAATCAAAATAATTCCCCCTTGTCACTTTCATCTAAGACATAGTCATTGTCTTTAGGGAACTAAAATCCTCTAGTATTTATTGACACGGTCACAAATAGTTTGTGGAGGGGCATCCTAACTGTTTTTAACTTTCAGGGGTTAAATGGCCGCGAGATTGAGAACCGGACGGACTCTGTGGAATACCGCACTCCACTTAGCCCTAAGGCAACATCGATCGCTGTCTTCTTCTAAAGGCTGAAGTGCCCAAAACATTTTTCGATGTGTCATGAACGAGGTAGCTTAGTATCTATTCTACTAGGGCTCTTTTACCCAGGATCCCTTTCGGTAGAGGGATATCCTTCTTATATCGGTCTCTCATGTTGTATTGTTTGACTTGGATTTCATCACCTTGCGAAGGATACAGCCTGTTGAGGTCTCCAGCTCTTAGTTAGGAGTTTGCTTGTTATCTTATCTTTGTAGAGGGTCATTTTTCTTTGTAGGGACTGCTTGTTGGCATTCTGGCCATTTTTTGTATCAGCTCGCTTATTGAGATGCCGGTCTCAGTATAGATTTTAGAGCTTGTTTTTTTGGCCTGCGAGCCTTGCTTTTTCTAGCTCCTCTTCTGCACGCTCGACTACATTAGAGTTTTTGAGTTCTTTGTTTACGACACTGCCCCCGATTTTCATTTTCTTGTCATCATGTCAGAACAACCACGAAGGTCACGAAGAATACAGGGCCAAATCCCTCCACCACCACCACCGCCACGGACTTCTGGTCCGCCTGCATCACGCATTCCTGCTCCTCTTGGCCGCGGTGCTGGTCGAGGCAACATTCCACCGCCGATACATACAACATCTTCAGTTCCTCCCGTAATTGCCACTCACAACACAGTCTCAGAATCTATTGCAGCTTCTGCAACCATTAGCATATTTGAGACCTCCACTGTCACTTCACCCACTATCATTCCAGATTTATCTGTCACAGTGGACACAGTTACCGCAGCTGAACATAGTACAACCCAAAGTACTAGACCAGAGGTCATCCTTCTACCAGATGTCAGTACTTCCCGTCCATCAGACACTTTTCATGATGACACAGACGGATCTATTGGCACCACAGAAGGGTCCGACCAGGACATACCTGGCTTGATTTCAGTCCCAGGCGGATACGTTGAAATTGTTGAAGATACCCGACTTCCTGACACACCTTTTGAACCTGATTATGGCTTCATCACTTCCCAGGCAGAACTTCCGCCTGTTATCACTACATCACCCAGTGTTCATCCTCAGGAGACAAGTTATTCAAGCAACATACCTCGTACTATAAATCTACCCAACCTCCCTCCGGGACATGAAATCATGGCTTCCATCCAGTCTAGTATGGTTAGTCTAGAGAACTCCCCGTTAGCATCGGCACGGTTTAGACACAACACAGAGAAAATGCTCTCGACAGCGTCTAGATATCCCCCCGTTTCTCGTCCTTCTGACTATAGGGATCCCAACGTCCCGTCTAGCACAGAGTTTCGTCACTCCTTTGCAGACGGCTCAGGACCTTCGGACTTTACTATACCTAGGTTCCCACCGGATCCCAAAAACCTTTTTCAGGATATGAACTCGGACCCAGTTCTCGATGGTCCTCCTATCATTGAACACGTTATGGACGACGCCGATACCCTTGGGATAAATTCCCCACATTTGCTCCCATATCCCATTTTTGGCGCACATTCTATGAGGGATAACCCAGTTTTTTCTCCGTCCTCGCCTGTCAGATATGGACGACCCCCTCTGCAAATCGGTACTTTTGGCGCCGTTGGCCAATCCACACTATCATATTTGGCTAGCGGCGAAAGAACACCTAGTTATACTGCTGGATCTTCCATTCTGACCGGAGGATCACCTTCAGCCACCATTTACACTATTTCAGGAGGTGGACAACCGATTGTAGTGGTCCCTAACTCCAACATACAAACCCTCCCTGGTGGGCCATCAACCCAACCAGCTGGGGGACAACCGTTTGTTGGGAACCCCATTGTTAGTCAGCAACCTCCTCCCATAGGGTCATCAACCCAACTAGTTGGAGGACAACTTTTTGTTGGGAACCCCGTTCCTACTCAACAGCCTCCTCTTATAGGGCCATCCAACCAATCTGCTAGCGGACAACCTATTGGTTCTATCCAACAACTCTCCCAACCAACAGCATCTGCTCAGTATGGTATGTACAGCACACCTGGCAGCGGGTAACCTTATTCCAGTATTCCAACCGGACCTCATTCTCAACCTCCACCGTCAGGTATGCTTCCTTCTTGGGACCCTCAAATCCCACAGAGTGGGGGGTACTCACTTTTTGGAAACTGGAACCAAGCTGGGGGGCAATCTCAGATTCCCCCCAACTTGAATTCTGGCTTCCCTTACCCTTCAGCTGCTACAACTCCATGGAACCCATCACTTCAATTTCCACTCGCTCCCCAAGCAGGAATGAGCCTTCCATGGACACCACCGTCGTAGCCACCCCCCAACCCTGCTATGGGAAACCCTCCACTTACACAGTACAGTGGTAACATCCCTGGAACACAACAATTCCAAGGAACTTTTCCCCAACAAGGAGCAGCAACCATTCCTGGGTATCAGCAACCCCACGGTACCGTACCCACTCAGCAGAGCACCTACCAACTGGCTGCTTACAATCAACTGGTTAACCAGATGGCTTACTATCCACAGAACTTCCAGCAGTATCCCCCGGGAAACACATATGGGTATAACACGCAGCAGCATGTTATGCAGGGCCCTCTAGGTTTCTCTGCACCACATGGTTATTACTCATACCCGCAGACTAACCGTCAACTTCCCTTTTTGGACACACTTGACTTACCTGATTTGTCGAGGCTTATCAACGATCCTATATGGCATGAACCTCACTGGCCACCTATTCCAGCCAAACTACCATCGGACATTCCCGAGTTCGATGCTAAGCCCGGGGAAGACCCCAAGAACCACGTGATGACCTTCCATCTTTCTTGTTCATCCAACTCCTTGATGGATGATTCCATCCGACTTCGGCTCTTCTAACGTACGCTTACCGGAATGGCAGCAAAATGGTACATCGAGCTGCCACAACACTCTTTTCGTGATTTCAACACTTTGGCTATGCAGTTTCTGACTCATTTCCAACTCCCCATCCGGTACGAGACTGGAACAGAACTGTTAACCTCACTGCGTCAAACCACTTCTACACATATTTCGGATCACATCCATGAGTGGCGACGATGCCGTAGGCTAATTAAGGCTCCTATTCCAGATCATCTACTCGCTGATTGGTTCACGAAATCCTTTTTGCCTCCCATAGCCAGAGATATCGCTATGCGCGGGCCGGTTACAGAAGAACAAGCCATCTCGGCAGCCCAGTACATGGATTTGGTATATACTCAATCCGGTACTTTACATGAACTTCTTCCACATGCCTCCTGCGTTCACACTGATCCAATGAATCCTACCACTGAACCCCCCATTGATGGTATTGTCGGTTCAGTCAAGGCTCAGCCTGGTACCAACTCGACGGGACAACAAGCTTCTGCTTCCCCCGCTTTTACCTAGGCTGCTTCAAAAACAACTAATTCTCCTGCTGTTTCCTTTGAGGTGAACGTAGTTCAATCTATGTCACAACCATCCGGGGGAAAGAAGAAAAACAATCGTGGTAAACCCAAGAAAAACCAGCAGGAGAACCCCAAGCCACAACCCACCCAGAATGACCAAAAACCACGTCGGAAAGCTAAGTTTCCCTGCTTGATTTGTCAAGATGATCATTACATGCGTGACTATCCCTACAAGGACGAGGTCAACAAGTTCGTTAAAGGATCCTCTCGCCCAGCAGTGTTAACTGACCCTTTCCCCCAACAGCAACAACAAATGGTTGCCCAAGAATCCCCACAAGGGGGCAACCCGACCAATCCCACCCGCGGAGAGACGTCCACAAACCGCGAAATCCTAATGACGAGTAATGAAGAAGTTAATATCACCACTCGTTCAAAGACTTACGATAGCCCTCCAAGTTCAAACAAACAACCCGAGATAGCCAAAGGAAAATCTCCTGTTGAATATCCGATTCCTATTCCCCCCCCTACCGGTCATCTCCACATCGAGAGACCGCTTACGGACACAGTGCTACGCCCACCCAAGGGCACCATATGAAATGCGACATTCAATCATAATGCGCGAGCTGCCCAAAACTACAACATTGTTGAGGATTTAGCTCAAGCACCTTGTGCTATGTCGACTCTCGAGGTTCTGCAACACTGCCCCACGCAGCGTAGAACCCTACTTTCAGCACTAGGGGCAATGGACCCAGATACTTCAAACTCCATTATGTTTAACTTGGAGCACGCTAAACCGCGGCTTTCTCACCAGTTAGCCTTTCAGGTTCACACTAAAATCCGTGGAAATGTCATCCATCGCACTGTGTTAGATGAGGGTGCTTCCACGTCGATAATGTCTTTGAACTGCTGGAGAGCCTTAGGCTCACCCGAGGTCACAACTTCTCCCACTAATATTAGGGCGTTTGATGGACACGACTTTCAACTGTATGGAATCATTCCCTCAATCGGTGTTGAACTGGGGGGCAAAACAGTATCCGTACACATCGAAGTCGTAGATGCACCTTTGGATTACAATCTCCTACTTGGTCGAAACTGGTTCTATGCCATGACCGCCATAGCATCTATAGTCTTCCGGATCGTGCAATTTCCTCATGAAGGAAAAATTGTCACCATTGATCAACTGGATTACTGCATCCCAGACTCCCATCCGAACTCCGCCAACACCGTTCTGTTATTGGATCAACCTCGGTACCGGTTACAAGACATTGGTGTTGGTCTCATGAAGGATTCTTCCCTCATTGGAGTTTTTCCAGAGCTGGGAACCCATCTTCAACCAGTCAACATGATTTCATCGCATGTCACCCCTTCCGATGATTCATGGGTGATTCTGAGTCCCACTCAGATTCAAGGCTATGGCAATTCCATGCCTTTGAACAGAAACTTTGCAGCATATGACGCAATCCAATCAGCCACAAATTGGGTCGACTGTCCCATTGATCATACCGTGGCGCAGCTCTCGGCTGAAACTCATCCACACCCACCACCTTTTGATCCTCTCAATTTGATTTTTCCCACTGACGAATCAATTATGGAGGTTATGTGCGATGATGATCCACCTTGGGGAGATTTTCATCATCGATCTTCATTCCCCACCATTCAGCCACTAGAGCCTGATACAAAACCCAGCACTTCACTTGGGATGGTTCAAACCAAGTTCCCCACTTCACTCGACAAGATATTTTCTGAAGGAAACTTGGCCAATCTTATGGCAACCACTCCCATCGATATTTCAGTGAAGCCTGGTATCGTGGAAAACGAACACATCAGAAAAACATGTACTCCCCTCGAAACGGAGTTCTATAGTGCCTACTTTAAAACTTTCCGCAATGTTTTTGCTTGGAGTTATGAAGAAATGCCAGGAATTGACCCTTCGATCGTGGTCCACGAAATTCCAACTTTCCCTGGCGCTCGACCTGTTCGGAAAAAGATTCGACCCATCCATCCTCGTAAGGAAGCCGCCATTAAAGTAGAAGTTGAAAAATTTTTGCGTGCTGGTTTTATCTATCCTGTCCCATTGACAGAATGGGTATCCAACATCGTTCCCGTAGCCAAGAAACAAGGAATGATTAGGGTCTGTGTTGATTACCGTGATTTGAACAAGGCTTGTCCAAAGGACAACTACCTAACTCCGTTTATCGACCATATCATCGATAATTGTGCTGGGAGTGTCATCTTTTCATTTATGGATGGCTTCTCTGGCTATAATCAGATCGATATCCTCCCAGCCGACCAGCACAAAATGGCCTTTATCTGCCCTTGGGGGATTTTTGCATATCGAAAGTTACCTTTTGGCCTGAAAAATGCCGGGGAAACTTTCCAACGGGCGATGTCCTACGCATTTCATGACATCAAACATATTGTAGAGCCATATCTTGATGACCTTCCCACTCACTCTCGGACCCGGGAAGACCATCCAGACCACTTAAGTGCCATTTTCGAAAGGTGCCGTCGCTACAATATACGTTTGAACCCGCATAAGTGCGTCTTCTGTGTAGAAGCCGAAAAACTGCTGGGCTTCATAGTCTCCAAAGACAGGATACGTTTAGATCCCGCGAAGGTAGCAGCTATCGTAGCCCTGCCTTCACCCACCAATATTCCAGAACTTCAATGTTTGCAAGGGCATGCAAACTTTCTACGCCGTTTCATCTGCAATCTGTCCGAGATAACAAAAGGCTACATGCGGCTTCTCAAGAAGAATGTTCCCTTTATCTGGGATGACGAAGCCCAATGCTCCTTTGACAATCTAAAGGCAGCCTTAACCAAAGATCCTGTGATCCAACCCCCCGATTACACACGAGATTATATTCTTTATCTCGCAGCCTCGATTTCCACCATCGGCATGGTGCTAGCCCAGGAAGACCAAAACGGCCTAGAACATGTGGTATACTACCTTAGTAAGAGTCTTCTCGACTCCGAAACTCGCTATTCACATGTTGAAAAGCTGGCTCTGGCAACAGTATTTGCTGTCCAAAGATTCCGTCACTACATCTTACTCCGCCGGACCACTGTTATAGCCGACTTCAACCCAATGTATTACATCCTCACACGTCAAGTGCTTGGGGGAAAATACTCTCGTTGGATTGTCATCCTTCAAGAGTTTGACTTGGAGTTTGTCAAGGCTAAGTCCAAGAAGTCTTTGGTCTTTGCGGAATTAATTTGTAACTTGCCCCGTGCTACTGAGCAATCCGAGCCCATTGATTCTCTCCCTGACGAATCATTGTTCCTCATTAGCATGTCTGATCCATGGTATGGGGATATTCTTTTATATCTCCAAACTCAACGCTTCCATCCCGATCTCACTCGCGATGAACAACGATGCATCCAACATCACGCAAAATACTACCTCATAGTCAACGATACTCTTTATCGGCGTGGTGTCGACACTGTCCTTCGACACTGTTTGACCTTAGATGAGGCGGAACGCGTACTCAATGACTGCCACGCTGGAGCATGTGGTGGTCATCTCTCTGGGATGGCTATGGCCCAGAAAATACTGCGAGCAGGATACTTTTGGCCCTCAATTTTCAAAGAATGCATTGAAACAGTCAAGAAGTGTCCGCCATGTCAATTCTTTCATAGCAAAACACGCTCGCATCCTGCTCCACTCCATCCTGTTATTGCCGTCGGCCCTTTTTCCAAATGGGGCATCGATTTCATGCACTGTAAGCCCACTTTAGCCGGGGGGCATAGCTATGTCATAGTAGCTGTCGACTATTTTACAAAATGGCCTGAAGCGATGCCTACGTATGCTGAGGACGGAAAAACAACAACGTAGTTCATATTCAATCATATTATAGCCAGATTCGGTGTCCCACAGTCCATTGTGACCGATCATGGTTCCCATTTCAGGAACCATATGATCGAAGAACTAAGTGCCAAGCTGGGTTTTCGCCATGAAAACTCAACCCCGTATTACCCACAAGCTAATGGCCAAGTTGAAGCCATTAACAAAGTCCTAAAACGAATGATTCAGTGTATTGTGGGTACCCAGAAATCCAATTGGCACTCAGCTCTGTTCTCAGCACTGTGGACATACCGAACCTCAGTGAAAAGTGCTATTGGGTTTACACCATTCCAACTGGTGTATGGCCTAGAAGCCATTCTGCCGATTGAATGTGAAATTCCATCACTCAGGATAGCCATAGAGCTACTTCCACACACCACTTCCGAAGAGGAACGGTTTCTATACCTAACTAAGCTAGATGAAACCCGCCGCGACGCTGCTTTAGCTAATGAAGCTCACAAAAAACGCGTCAAAGCTCAATATGACAAATCCGTTCAACCTCGGATCTTCAATGAAGGTGATCTCGTACTTACATATGATCAAATGCACGATAAGCTTGGAAAAGTTAAACTTGAATCTATGTGGTACGGCCCCTTCATTGTAAAACGTGTCTTGGAAAAAGGAGCTTATGAACTAATCGATTGTGATGGTACGCCATTGGCACGAACCCGCAACGGGCTATACCTCAAACGTTTCTACGTGTGAGGTTACCCTACGTGGGTTACTTTTTCTACATAATGTACTTAGTTTGCTTTTACTTTCTTTTTGGTGTGCGCGTGGACCTCATATATCCACTCTTACTTTGACTCATGGCTTTATGCGCAGATGTCTGCCTACTTTGGATTCGCCAACGGTGCAAGACGACATACCCGGAATCTTGCTTCCGCAGCATGGGTAATCTATTCCCCCACTGGCGAGTTGATTTCTTTAGGAGCCAATTGTTTAGGTCCTGCAACCAACAATATCGCAGAGTACCATGCAGTCATTGGTCTCTTTACGGAGGTTGCTTCACTCGAAATTGACTCCTTATCAGTCTTTTTAGACTCCCAACTCGTGGTTTCTCATCTAAACCGTGTTTACACAGTTCGTGATCCTATACTACTTCATTTATTTCGGAGAGTACGCCTCTTGGAACGATCATTTAATTTCATTACATATCAACACATACCGAGAGAGTTCAATTGTATAGCTGATTCATTGGCTAATTACATTTTGGATTGGCATCTTGCCCACACATAAACACATCATAAAAAATAAAATGCACAAGTCATCGTAAATATTTAGATCATAAATAGGTCCATATCACTGTATATAAGAGTGTTTTTTCCAAAATACATAAAGTTTGTGTCAAAGACAAAATTTGGGACCAAATCCCATACAAAATTTGGCTCTCAAAGCCTACATATCGTGTACATGCCGCACAGATACTAAAAAGACCATCTATGGAGATCTAGGAGACCTATCATGTCCCTCGTCGGACTCCTCCCGCTGCTGGTGGTAACATACTACAGCTCGAACCACCTTAGGAAGAAGTCGACTGATACGACCAGGCACACCTACAGTATGCCACTGGAGATGGTAAGGGACATCATCCATCCTCATAGCAGGGATACCATGAGTCAACCCCTGTAAGTTCCTCTCAATGTCCTGAACGCCTCCTGCTTCGTCTTCGTCCTCCTCCTCGTCAGGAATAGCTTGACGATCAACACCACCACGACGTAGTGGCGAGTACCCAGTTGGTCTCTGTGGTCCACGGTCTGCAACATGCATGCGAACATACATCAGAAGTCTTTTACACATTCTAAAAAAGCAATAAAAATTAAATATTCAAAAAAGGAAAAAATACATATCCATGAAGGTCATACCTGAGTTGTCCCAATCATCATCCTCTGGCAGTGCCAAGTCGATGTCCTCGCGGAAATCTACCCCGGCATAGGGATAGTCATCAATCATAACTATCTGCTCCTCGAGCCAGGAAAAGAAATCCTCACCAAAGGCTAAGCGCTGAGGTCCCCCGAGACGTCCAGCATAATCACTCCATCGAGCCATCCATGGCTCGGTAGGTGGATGGGGGGGCATAGATATCTGCGGGCGCAATAGTGGCACCCTCGCTAAAAATAAGGTAACCAGGATGCTCCCATAGTCAAATTGGGAATTCTTTCCAACCCTACACTTGTGCACTTGTTCTTTAAGATTGGCCAATGCCGCCTCACACCAGTTAAATACCATTCCTCCCATACACTCTGCTGCGAGATTCACTTGTGTGCGGGATGCCTGATGCGGACTCACACTTCTTGCTGCATGCGTGATCGTGAACAGTATGGTTTTTACAGGGAGTTCTATAACATCCTTTATGGCCACCTTCCCACTTTTCTTACTCGAACCCTGACGGCAATATCGAGCAATCAAGTCATCTGTACTCGATTCCGAGGCTGAGTACCCAGTAAATTTCACCTGGGCCCCTCTTTTCGAGAGGCCCGTGAGGAAATAAATATCCTCGAGTTGAGTTTCGAGAACATGCTCTCCCACTCGGAAAGCTTGAATGTCAGGGTCCCACAATTGGACCAGATGAGTGAGAAGCTTGGGTTGCCGACGAATCCCTTTGGTCTTAAAGAACTTCAACAAACCACATTCTCTCAATGCAGTCACGGTCGGTAAGTGATTTTCAGCTGCAAAATCATCCACTTCGTGCTCTCTTTCTTTCCAGCTTACCATTTTGCTCCAAACAAGTTGCAAACTCCTGCAAAAGGTCATGGAAAACATTTAGTAACTATTTAGCAACTTAGTTTCAGCAGAAAATTTGAGAAAATTTGATTTCTTAATCTCAAAAATCGCCTTCACCGCGCCTGGGACAAACTCTGCCGCGCGGTAGTGTACAGTGCCGCGCCTCGGTTTAGAACTACAGCGCGGTACTATTAGACAGTACCGCGTTTCTCAATAGAGCCCCCACGCGGTACTGTGAAGGGCGATTTTTGCCCAATAGGGCTTTCCCAAAAATCGATTTTTTCCTAACGAAAGCAAATAATTCCTACATGAAATGAAAGAGGAGCTCAAGAGCTCTTACCTGGTGCAGACGGTTGTTGAAATGGTGTCCTGGAACTCCCGATATGGATCCTTGAAGTTTTGCTCCTCAAATGGGTAAAAATCTCCTCTTTGGGTAAAAACACAAATGAAATGGTAATTTCTATTTTTAACCATTCTTTATATAGCATTTTCACCTATTTTTTAATTATTATTTTAAATGGTTAAAATAAAACCCTCTTTACATTGCTAATATCCAGTTTTTTGAGCACTTATTGACAGGATCCCCGGTAAAAAGCGATATATTCACACTGGTGTTTATTCATGATTTGACCTTCATTTTGAGCCCACTTTATATTTTTCGTGCTCTGGATTTAAAACTTGAAAAAGATTCCAAGCGATTTTACACCCGTGTCGTGCTTGTCAAACTCAAGTAAATGGTGTCGAGTACGGTCAGCTTTACTCATGCTCGTTAAACGATGAGAAAAGTATTATCCTGGTTGTATTTTATTCTTTTTTCAGACCAGAATAATTAAAAATTATGAAAAAGACCATAGGAGTCCATAGTTAAGCTCTTTTCAGACTCCCTAAAATTGAAAATATTGCCAAGTGATCTTGACTCTTTTACACTTGTAAAAGTATTTGAAAGGTCATCTATTCGGTGATAGGTTACCCCTTTTTTGGCCCGTCTAGACTATTTACGAGAAAGGTATACCTCAGTCAATCTCGGCTGGGAGAGTTTCTCTCGGGAATTGTTTTACACTTTTTCGGGATCGAGGGACTAAATTTATGAAAAAGTACATTGTGGAGCTTCCTTTAAGTTTTTCAAGCTCTCTAAACATGAAAAACTACCGAGTTTTCCTTCCTTGGACTTGTTAAAATTTTAACATCGAAGGACCCACTTTGGGACGAACCCCCCCTTTCTCAGGTTCGTAAAAAATGTGAGATTGGACTCATCTATGAGATGAGCTACACCGAGCATCTGTTATCCTCTTGAAGCTCGCAAAACAACAAAGATGTACTCGTCTATCATGTCGGGGGAATATGGGGGGGATAAGTCAAGTTTATTTATGGAAGCTTGTCAGTCGTTACCTTTGAACATGGCATGTGTCCGTCTCTTGTCTATATTGGGTATCCATTTTTCACTGAGTTATGGTCATCATCCTGAGTCGTCTCCCTGGCCACGAGCCTACTCATCCGGTGTCTATACTCTGTTGTCAATAATCCCTGCTGCCAAGTCCTGTTACATGCCGTTATATGTTCAAAGGGTTGCATTGTTCAGAGTCGTTCATTGTGTCAGGCCTCCGGTGTGTCAGTACATACTCCATTGTTTCATCATCTTATCGTTCGTGCCGATTTCGTGTCGATGATGTGGGAATCATTATGGTCCACCTTCGACGAGTTTATTCCCGTCGACACCAAATCACTATCCGAGAATTGGACTTAGAGATCAACCATTAGTACCTTGGTACCTGCATGCCTCAATGACAGGTTTCCTCGTGTTCGACAGTAGGTTCACATCATTGACCTCTGATCGAACAATCTCTCGAATGCTCGACATCAACTCATCTATTCGCATTTCGTTGAGATGTACTTCAGATACCTTGGGGATCATCCTCATCATTGGTGATTTCCCTCGCATTTGTTAACGGTTCACATCATTGACCGGTAATCAAATGGTTTCTACCATGTTCGACCTCAACACCTTGTATTCACATGGCTAGATTCGTATCTTTTGCGATCGGGTAGAAGACCCTGGGCGCACCGCTGTATCTTGAATGCGTCCAGATTGCGATGGAGATGTCCTTTGTATTGTCACACAGATCCACTTATTGTATTGGTCGTGGCTGTGTCATTATTGTCTCATGGATCTACGCTTGTTCATAGTAGCCATGATCTGTACATAGTCTATAACATCTCAGTACTCATGGATCTGCAATGTATTGGTCGGCAGCCATGCTTTGAGTCATTTGTTTCCGAGCATGGGAATGCTCGCCTCGGTGGTATATCTAACACTCTGTTTCTGTTTCAGCTCCTTGTCGCTCTCCTCGATGCTATCTCTGCACACTTTATTCGTAAAGTCTTTCGGCCATCAGTCCCTTCTGACCTCACACTTTAGGGGGCATCTGTTATACCTCTATATTCCACATTGTCGCATCTCCACCACAAACAGAGTTGACGAAACTTCCCCTGCTGTTTGAACCACCCAAAAGATGAGTGAACCTTGAAGGTAAATCTACCCTGACAAGTTTTGACCCAACTGAGACTTTATTTACCCACACTACTGCGACTTGCTTAGTTATAGGCGCGCAGTACTCCACACTACCGTGCTATGATTTTTCCCTAGAACGCGGTAGTACTGCGTTATGCTCAGACCACAGGGCGCGGTACTCTTTTATTAGCCTTTTTCCCATGGCTTGTGGGATTTTGGATTTTCGAAGATAGTGGAAGATTGGGGTCCCTGATTCGATCCCAACTCACTTTCTGTGATTAGAAACCTTGATCCACTTATCTCTCCCTAGATCCACCCATCTCTCTTGTTGGTTAACCCCACCATACACTATAAAAGAGAGGCATTCCATGGGGAAAATGGAGGACTCTTGAGAGTACCAAACCTATGATCTTACAGTCTTCTGGAGATAGCTAGAGGAGAAGACACTTGGAGCTAGAAGATTGGCTTGGACATCAAGCAACCTTTGTAAGCATTCTTCAAGTTGTAATAAGATAACTTGTCTTGTCTTTCCCATTTCATGTGTTTAGCATAAGTTCTTAGCATGGAATGTATCTAATCTAGATTTGAATCTAGTTTTTACATTCAAGGTATTTGGAAGCTTGCATGTTTGTTCTTTGGTTGATCTTAACAGGTTCTACATTGGAGCTTTGGATCAAGAGCTAAAAACGGGATAAACGTCAGTTTGAAAGGTGTGTCTCATCTCTCATTTGTTTCTGAATACATTTAATCTTGCTGTAAAAGTTAGTTCAGGAATTTCAAGGTAGCATTTGTTTTGACTTGTTTCTTGCTTTAGAGTTAGTTGAAAATCTACTTTAAAGTTAAGAGAGTTTTGACTTATCCGCAGGGAAAAATTCTACATAACAGACCATTGTCCTGTTTTCATAGATTATATTGTAACTGGAGCACCTAACCCTTTACCACAGGCTCAGGGAACTTGGTGTCAAATCTGTAGAACTAGAGGCCACAGACCACAAGAGTGTCACTTGTTACAGAAATATGTACAAACTCCAAAGAATCTATATTGCACTTTCTGTAAATCAGTAGGCCATGATGAGAACAATTGCAGAGCATATGAGTTTTTGATAGAAAGAAAACACGATGTTTATTGAGTATAGTCAGAACCACAGGGGCCCACAGCAGGTCCGCAGTATGACCCAGCCATGAAGGTCGGGGAGGAAATTACAGGGGTCGAGGACGCGCAGCAGGTTTTGGTCGTGGAAGAGGACATATCACTTGCTATAACTGCGGAGCTCAAGGCCACTATGCAAGGGATTTCCAAAACCCTACAACCACCTACAGATAATGTAAATCTTATGATCATGTCATTGAAGAATGCCCTCAGTTGATGGCCAAGATTCAAGAAAAGAAGCCACAAGTTAACCAGAATATTCAGTTGATTGCAGCAAAAAAAAGAGAACCAGATCCCACAGTTAATATAGTGACGCGCAGTGGTACAACCACTGGTGCGCCAGAGTCGAGAACTAGAAAGCCAGCAACACAATGGGTGCGCCGTGCTAATATTAAACCATCCCCGCTTGACCTATAGAAGCAAAAAGAATACTTCAAGCAAGCTCAAGAGTATTTCTCAGATCCGGGAGCTTCAAGTTCTGTCGCATTACCGCACAATGACATTAGACCGCATGTGCCACGACAAGAGAACCTGGTACGAGAGCAGGCCACTACATCTGGAAGGCCTGATGAGGAGGATACACTAGGAAGTGTTCATGCTTTCCTAAGAAGCTGCTTAAAGCTGTTGCGCAATGAAAAAGCAACTATGGAACTCCAACACCTGTTGGATTAGTGTCAACAATCTGCTTCGATGAATACACCGCAGCGTGCTGTTCATCAAATCAGGAGTCATGCTAGAACTGGAAGAGAGATGAGACTCACAACACAGATTGGATCATTTGAAATGGACAAAGTCATTTTGGATTTAGGCTCAGAAGTTAATTTTCTCACCATGCAGACATGGGAACAGATGGGTAGCCCTCAGCTTATCAAATATCCTATCCACCTAAGACTAGCAAATCAACAATGAGTTTCTCCATTGGGCAGATTACCCAATGTACCCATTGATATTGAGGGAGTAAGAAGTTCTGCAGACTTTGAAGTAATCAAAATTCTGGATGACAGTAGACCTTATCCAACACTTTTAGGCATAGACTGGGCATTTGATAATCTAGCTGTAATTAATTTGAAGAAAAGACAGATGACCTTTGAGGATGACCAGATTAGGGTCATTGCACCACTTGATCCCCTTCAAGGACCACGGTATATTGAACCCATTCGAGCAGAAGAAGAAGTGCGCCACATGGAAAGTTTGTATCAGATGACTGCTAGTCATAATGACTATGTCAAACCCACAGTCGACGGTCATATCAGCTGGCTATGCGATAGCTCGTGAGCATCAGATTCAGAAGCAGGACTGGAAAACTGGTAGAATCGCTTACATGAGGTTTCTGCAAGGTGTTGTGCCATGATGACTAAATCCATTCGATGGATTGGCACATAACTGAATAACACTCCAATCTTTGATGGTTTAAATGGAGTAAGTGAATTCATACATGCATATGAACAAGAAATACCAGATGAGCAGCGCATACAAGCATTGGATGTAGCACTGCGTGCTACACCCGCAAGATGGTGGGGTGCGCATAAAGAAAATATCGACACATGGCCAGACTGTCGCAGGTTGATACTGCGTAGATTTCAAGAGACTACAGCAGGAGGTTTGCACAAATACGATGGACATAGTGACCCTAGGTCACATGTTGAAGCATGTATTCAGCAATGGTCACATATTCCAGAAGATGAGTGGGTTCACCTATTCATCCACACGTTGGATATAGTTCCAAGGAACTGGTACACTGAAACAGAATTGTGCAGAGGCACTATCACGTGGCCTCTCATGATTGAAAGTTTTCAACTCACTTTCAGCTTTGAGTCAGAAAATCCAAGCATCGATCAGGCTTTAAATTGTATTAGAAAGAAGGTATTTGGACGATGTCCTTTACCAGAGTACTCTCAACCAGATTGGGCTGTCCAGATGGAACATGCCCTGGAATTCTATAATTTCGCCGCTGGAGAAGAGGATGATGATCCTCACAACATCAATATTCTAGAGTCAGAAGGGACGCGCAAAGTTGAAGGCCCTCAGCTTGATATCCCTGCCATTACATAACACATCAAGCTCAAAAAGATTAATATTGGTACAGAGGCTGAACCCAAGGTTGCCTCTATAGGAGATTATTGGGATGATGAAACTGTTGGCCATATTGCAGATTTACTACATGAGTACCAGGATATCTTTCCTACCAAGTTTACAGAAATGAAAGGCATCCTAGGAGATTTAGGATTTATGTGCATACCTCTGAAAGCGGACGCTAAGCCAGTAAAACGGCGCCCGTATAGGTTGAACCCGCGATATAAAGAAAAGGTAAGAGAAGAAATTGATAAGATGCTCGTAGCTGGTATCATTGAGCTAGTAGAGGAAAGTGATTGGATTAGTCCTATGGTGGTACAAGAAAAAAAGACAAAAGGTGAAATAAGAATCTGCATGGACCTGCGCAAGCTCAATGACGCATCAGCGCATGATCCATTTCCTGCGCCCTTTACAGATGAAGTGCTTGACAATGTTGGAAGACAAGAGGCTTACTCCTTCACTGATGGCTTTTCAGGATACCGTCAGATCAGAATCCATCCAGAGGACCGCCATAAGACCACTTTTGCGACTGAATGGGGCTCATTCCAGTATACGGTAATGCCCTTTGGTCTTAAAAACTCTCCTGCTATTTTCTCTAGAGTCATTGTTGTTGTTTTCAAAGAATTCATTCATAAGTTTCTAGAAGTCTATTTTGATGACTGGACTGTGTTTGGTTTACTAAAGAACCATATAGGGAATCTAAGGATGATGTTAGAAAAATGTAGACAGTATAAGATCTCCCTTAACTTGAAAAAATGTATCTTCTGTGCTCCTTTTGGTATTTTGTTGGGTCACATTGTATGCAGACAAGGACTCATGATGGATCCTGTGAAGGTTGCCATCATTGCTAACTTGCTTGCGCCCAACTCAGTCAAACAATTGTGCACTACATTGGGACATACATGATACTACAGGAAATTTATCAAGGGTTATGCAAATATCACTGCGCCTATGGAAAGATTGCTGAAAAAGGATTCGAAATTCCAATGGACAAAAGAATGCCAATAGAGCTTGGACACACTTAAAGGAAGGATGGTCATAGCGCCTATTCTAGTTTTCCCAGATTGGAGAAAACCCTTTCATGTTCATGTAGATGCTTCTTCCATAGCATTGGGTGTTGTACGGACACAACCGGGAGAAGGAGGTATTGACCACCCCATTGCTTACTCTAGTAGAAAGCTGTTTATAGCTGAGAAGAACTACACCACTACAGAAAGAGAAGGACTAGCTATGGTGTATGCCTTACAGAAGTTCAGACACTATCTATTGGGTGCTCATTTTAAAATGTATATTGACCATTCTGCCTTGAAGTACTTGGTCAATAAGCCAGTGTTAGGGGGAAGAATTTGCAGATGGCTACTCCTCTTCCAGGAGTATGATTTTGAGATTATTGTGAAGCCAGGTAGATTGAATGCAGGACCTGACCATTTATTTAGGATAGAGTCAGGGGAGGAACCTACAAATTTGAAGGACAATCTGCTTGATGCGCAGCTGTTTTCTGTTCAAGCAGCATATGAATATTATTCCGATATTCTTGAGTTTCTCACTACAGGACAAGCGCCAGTTGAGTCCACAATACAGCAGAAGAAACAACTTGTTGTCAAAGCCGCAGACTTCACTTTGATAGCAGGCCAACTCTATAAGTTGGGCCCTGATGAAGTCTTGCACAGATGCATTTTACCGCATGAGAAGAACTCCATAATTGCTGAAGCACACTCAGGAACCGCAGGAGGCCATTTCGTAGGAAAGCCGACTGTGCAGAAGATCTTAGACGCAGGTCTTTGGTGGCCAACATTGCACAAGGATACTAAGGAATTCTGCAAGTGTTGCGATGTGTGCCAGCGAACAGGAAAACCTTCAAGAAGAGATGAAATGCTGCTAAGACCCTAGATAACAGTGTGTGCTTTTGATAAATGGGCCATGGATTTTGTGGGACCTATCAACCCACCAGGAAAGAGAACTGGCGCAAGATACATCATCACAACTATTGAATACCTCACCAGATGGGCTGAGGCGAAGCCAGTCAAGAATTGCGACGCTGTCATTGCCGCGCAGTTCATTTTTGAGAATATTGTCACTAGATTTGGATGTCCACTGATTCTAATGAGTGATCAGGGCACACATTTCTTGAACGAGACTATAGAGGCCCTTACTGAAGAATTCCACATCAGTCACCATAAGAGTACACCTTACCACCCTCAAGCTAATGGTATGGTGGAGGCATTCAATAAGATTATGGAGAATGCCCTGACCAAGATCTATAATCAACAAAGAGATGATTGGGACCTTAGAGTCACAGTTGTGTTATGGGCTTACAGAACCACATGCAAGAAATTAACATGTCACACACCTTTCTGTTTCGTGTATGGACAAGAAGCAGTCATGCCCATGGAATACATTATTCCCAGTCTCATAATTGCTCAAATTACAGAAATGGCAGATACTGATACTATGAGTGAAAGGATGTCACAATTGGTTGCCTTAGAAGAAGATAGGCTTTTAGCTGGATTCCATCAACAAGTGCAGAAGGAGAGACAGAAGGCTTGGCATGACAGGCATATTAAGAATAAAGTATTTCAGGAAGGAGACTTGGTACTCCTCTATGATAGTAAATTCATCAAGTTTCCAGGCAAGTTTCGTGTACATTGGTTAGGCCCTTTTCAAGTGATGAAGATAACCGAAGGTGGAGCAGTTCAGCTTGTGAAGCTTAATGGAGAGTTGCTTCCCACAATGATCAACGAGAGTCGGCTCAAGCTTTATTGCGACGGCCACTCTGCCCTGTCGACCTAATCAGTTGCTAAAGTTGTGCAGATGTCCAGTGTAGTTGAAAGAGGAATCGCACTTATCAGTCTACACGGAAGTTGTGAGACATGTTTCAGTCTCTGGCTTCCCGTGCAGTTCCTCGAAGCATCCGCACAGTCAATAAAGCCTGTTCTGAGTGAGCCTATTTTTGCTCTTGCGAAGTCCCCTGGGTTGTCGAACTCTCGCTCTTGCGGAGCTCCCTGTTGTCTATTTATCGCTCTTGCGGAGTTCTCCTCACCGTGGAGCCCTCCATGTGCACAGTTACCCATGCTGAAGTTACCCACCAAAAATTTGAATTGTGGTAGTTCTGTAGTCGCGTCTGAGTCTTAATGAAGGACGAGACCGCCATTTAATTGTATTTGCCCTGACATATTCAGCTTGATTTCCATAAGATCCGCATTTAATTAAGGAGCCGAAGGCCTTAGCTCATCTCCCGAAGGATGTCAGAGCCCATCCCTTGCATTTAATGCAGCACAGAGGCGCGGGGGTAGGGGGGTCGTCAACTCATCTGCTTAGGCGCCAACGGTTATTAGTGCCACTTGTCCGCATCTACTACCGCCTTCAACTATAAATACCCCTCATTCGTATATGCTTGGGTTACTTTTCCTTGCTATTGCGTTGTATAGTTGTCCTGTTTGAGAGTCTAAGTCATTATTTTTAGAGCCGTGACATGCAGACTGTTTTCCTGTTTTCAGAGTTCATATCCTACGCTGTTCTGCCCTGTTCTGATCAGTAGTTGTCATGTATGCAAGTTCATGACGGAGAAACTGTCAATTGAAGAATTTGTCCGTCAATTCAGACACAGAGGGTTAGATTTCGGTATGGGTACCCCGATCAAGATCGTCGAGCTTCCAAATTTTCCTGATCCCAGACAGTCCCCGGGCACAAGGGCATCTCAGCACCAGCAGACGGAGGAAACCATTCCAGAGCCCTTAGCCACTCTGGTTAACTACATTCCTTCGCGCCCAGATGATGCACCCGAGGTGCGTATTCCCAAGAATGCCAAGTATTCGATTCCGCTGCCACCAATGGAGGAAGTCGTGCAAGAAGAAGGATCCCTGCTTGGACATCTTCCACTGGTTAAGTTTTCTGACTTCAACTTGGGAGATTATAGAACATATCCTTAGTTCACGCCAGATCACTATCTGACAGTGGTCCATAATCCTGTACACAAATAATAATTGGTTGGGTCCCCACGGTTTTTGGGGTGTCAGGAGACCGATTTGATGATGAGTGGGATTCTTGCACCTTGTGTGAATTGGGGAATGTTGGCTGCTTTCTTAAGCAACGTGCTTACACCTGTGATAGACCGCACTACAATGCGTATTATCAGTTTTTCCTTTGCGCTACACCAGCACGGATTTTTCTTCGAAATCCATGTGACTGTAAAAAATCGGGGTATGACAATCACCCACGACGCATTGAAGGCTCATAAAGGCTCCATCACCTTCATTGAATGGCCCCCCTTTGTGTACTTTGGAGCCAAATAATGGAGTTAATGAGTCCACATTTGGATCTAGTTGTTTCTTGGCCACTTCTTGGATTATAAAAGGAGGCCATGGGAATGCATCTAGTAAGGAGAAATTAGATCAAGGTTATGCCACTGGAATTGTGTTGTAACTTCTTCCACCTCTTCCCATACCTCCAAGCATTCTTCAAGGTCCCTTTCCACCTTCCTACAAGGGGCAACTATTTTTCCCATTGCTCCCTCTCAAGTTATTTAGCATTTAGTGTGGACAAAAAGGACCTTCCCAAGGGAGATTGTTTTATTCCCTTTGAATCCCACACCTCCTAGGTGAGACGTCTTGTAACAAGATTGACCATTGGGGAATCTAAATTGGTTCTTGAATTTTCTTTTTGTTCTAGTTTGCATCCTCTCACCCTTATTTATTCTATTTCAAGTTTTTTTTTTGACTAGGGGAATCAACAACTGGATTTGGGCTGGTAATTGCGTGACACAGGGTCTAGGGATCCAATATCGCCACCACTATACCCCTAGGTGCATCCACATGGACCGAACCATGGCGCACATGTAAGTTTGGGGGATTTGAACACATGACCTTCCATTTATAACTGATTACAACTTCTCATCTTTACCACTTGAACTTCCCCCCACTGGCCTTTATTCTATTTCAGGTTATTTCAAGTTTTTGTTTTGATTTTGATTTGGTTCATTAACAAGGGCTTGTAGGATCGATTTGGGGTGAATCACATTTTCTTTTTGTACTACATTACCGAGCCTTTTTTTTATTATCATAAATGAGAAATCTATTTATATATATATGAATAGAGAGTACAGGGAACATAAAGGCCTCCAAAAAATAGCTTGCCAAAATCCAGAGAAAAAGACCTCTAGGAGCAAAAAGTCTCCAAAGGTATAGGAAGACTTTCATAATTTATTAAAAATCCTACATTTTTGCCTTTTATAGTATATATTTGAATGAACTGAATAGATATAAACTTGCAAAAAAAATAAATATCTAGTTCAAAAAATGGAAAGCTGAGAGTAGCGCTCCATTCCTGAATCAGGGTCTTTGCTATTTCCGGCTGCAGAGCTGCTTCTTCTTCCATATAGACGTTCCCAACTTGTTGCTCTTGAAAACGCGGATTCTCCTCAATCCCTTCCATTCCCTTCTGCACTTCACGCATAATTTCCTTAAGATGGATGAAGCGGTGCTCATTCCGCTCATTGCCATGCATGAAAGCTTCCCGATGCTGAAATTTCATGCTCACCAGGGGTCTCTTCAATACCTAGAGCTGTTCCAACTGATCCTTTCCCATGTCTCTCACCGTCTTCCTTAATTCATCCAATTCGCCAATGTGAACCCAAGAGTGGCTCTCGATGTCCTCCACACGAGAGTCAATGAAACTAAGGTCCTGTGCATTTTTCCGACCTTCCTCCAGAGCACCTCGAGCGACTTCATAGGTGCAACACACCATCTTCCTACTATCCGTCATGATTTTTTTAATTTCGCTGATCTCTCCCAAGAGCTTCTCCATTTCTATGCTCATGGTAACAGGGTTCCTCCTCCTTATACACCAACTACCTTCACAAATGATCAACTCTAAGCTCGAGAGACTGCACTCTGGAATGTGCGAAATGATATAGACATTCTCCATTTTAATGAGGATATCTGACAGGGGAGCATGCGAAATAAATATTCATCCTCTGCCTTCCAGACATTAAAGGAATTAGATCCATTGAAACTATCCTTTAAATTCTCGAGGGGATCAACCATTAGAGGGAAATTAAAGGCTATCAACTCCCGCCTAACAACTATCATCCACCTTGCTTTTCTCCACCGCATGTCGTTGATTCTCCCTTTGAGTAATGGGGACGTAGAGATGAAGGAGACACCCTCTCTCCCATGGAATTGAACTAAGGAGGGGTGTCCTCTTTCCATAATTAACATGATAACCATTTAAAAGAGATAGAAAATCTAATTTTCATGATTTCCTCTTGGCCAAGCATGGATCCCTTGTTGGCCATAGTGTTCGCTTCACTGTTATTCTGACACTTTATGTGATAAAATTGGATCTTGTCTATTTCAGAAATAAAAGATAGGATTATTTTCTATATCCTACTTGCTTCTTGGTATTTACCATATTGGATATTACACATCTTCCGAATGACAATATTTGAATCTCCAAATACCTGATAAGACTCAAATCCTAGATTGGCCATAGTTTCAATACCTAGCATTAGGGCCACCCATTAAGCCTAATTATTTGTTTTCTTCCCAAGCCCCCAAGCATAGGAAAATACCTTATTTCCTCCAGGGTCAAAGATGACCCCTGCCCCCCCCACCTCGCACCTACCTCCCCTATACATTACTGGGCCTTGTTTGACAACCTGATAGGATTCAATTAAAGTGGAAGTGTTGCACTCATCTTGTGCATATTTTCCCACAACAAAAAGCTCAGATGGACTCGAGGGTACTCCCATTCAATCTTGAGTGTAATAAGTCTTAGGTAATTCCTTAAAATATTTTCCTCCATTTCATTATAATATTTTTGAGGGCTTGTATGAGGTGAAATAGCCAAATTTAAGAATGTATAGCCAAGTAGGGGTCCCTAGTAGGAAAGAAATCTAAAAGGATTAGGGGGAGGCTTCCTTAGGTTCTATATAAGGGAATAAATAAGACAAGGGGGCTTAAGAAGTTTTTTCTTAATGTTTTACGAGGAATAAGGTTCCTTTGGAAGGTGAGAGTTACGTTTTGGTGGAGGATGATAACTTCTACGTGGGCCATCCTTGGTATCCTCTTAGATCTCATCAGTTATTATATGAATATTTAGAATATAGGACAATAGGATGGTTGGATTTGGAGGATCCTAAGGGTTTTTTTTGGGTTTGGGAGAGGAATAAATTACTATTTGGAAAAATCTCAAGCAAGGTATAATAAGTAAATTTAGGTAATAAATAAGGTATTTTTTGGTCTCCTTAGAGTAGAACAAACACTTGAGGTGGGTGGCTCATGATCTACATGCAATTGAATGTGCAAGGGGTGGGAAATAACTTTAAAAAACAGGCCCTTAAATGACATGTGGAAACCTACATGCCCGATGTCATTATGATTCAAGATCTGAGGGTTAAAAAATAATTGGGGATTTGAGAAAGTTTTAGAGATTAGGAGTTTATTTCGATAAAATCTGTAGGGTGATTGGGGGGTTTAGTATCTGGATAAAGGAAGAGGGTAATTAAATGCTCGAACTTTATGTATTTTGAATCAATATTAAGAGATGTGTTATATTCACAAGAGTTGGGAGAGGAGTATATATTCATAAACTTTTATGGGCCTTATTTTGATAGGGTGTTTTCTTTGGACAACATTTTTGCTAAGGATTTGTTAAAGATGAGGAATGCCATTGTTGGAGGGGATCTACATTTTACCATGAGTAGAGATGAAATATGGGTTCTACATCTCATTACAACCCTTTATTTGAGTAGATTTTAATAAATTTAGAAGAGGTTGGTCTTATTGATGTAGAATTTGTTAAACTCACTCCCTCCTAGAGAAACATCATGGTTGGGGTAGATAGAGTTCCCAAGAGAATAAATAGTTTTTTATTGGACAAGCCTATTAACAAGTTATACACCTTAATGAGAACCCGACATTGTTCTCGTTTTTTTTTGGGTGTCAAAAACACCAAAAAATAACCCCAAATCAAAAAGTGTTGCTACCGGTAGCACCACTTTTTTTTTGGACTAAAATTACAACTTTTTGGTAACCCCAAGCAGGTATTGTGGTGTCACTGCAGTAAAAATTGTAAAATAGACCCTCGAATAAAAAATGGTAAAACACATTTTTCTTTGCGTGGCTAAAATTACAGTTTTTTTGACATTGCCACATTAACAGCCGATACCTTTACAATGTAAAGGTCAGAAACAACCCGTGACTTAAAAAGTGGTGCTGCCAATAACACCCCTTTCCTTTATCAAGTTAAATTTACATAAACTTCTAAACCATGCTCGAAAAATATTTAAATTAAAAAAAAAATATTTATAAAAGTAAAAAAAAACATAACAACTTTATGAAAAAAAAAAAAAAAAACTAAATAAATTTTAACAAAATACACCTTAAAAAAATAGACATTTTAAATAAATTTTAAAAAAATTAAGGTTAAAAACTATCTTAAAAACAAAATGGTGGTGGCGGGTTAGTGGTTGTGGAAGGGTGGTGAGGAGGTGGAGCGATTCTCAAAATTGCCCCCTCCCTCAACCATTCCCCCTTCCTTATTACTCCCCTTTTCCCTATGCGATATCTCCTTTCCCCTACCCACTACCCCACCCCCCTAGCCCCTATCTCCACTACCCCACCCCCCTAGCCCCTATCTCCACGTAACACCTTATCCCACATACTCCACTACCCTACCCACCCCCTTCCCACTTAACGTCCTCCTCCCCATATATTGAAACTCCCACACACATATCCCTTTGCAATATTTTATAGTTTGGTTTATTTTTAAATATATTTTTATAATATTTCTTTTTTAAATTTTTTTATTACTTTTCTTTTTTGATTTTTTTCTTTTTCTCTTTTTAATTTAGGTTTTTATTTTATCTTTTTAATTTTTTGATTTTTTGATTTATTATTGTTCCCCTTTAACTAGGTCTTTATTTTATTTTTTTAAATTTTTTTGGTTTTAAACATTTATAAATGTGTTTTATTTCATTTTGTTTTTTGTTTTTTTATTTTTTATTTTGTTTTGTTTTTTTTTTTCTAAATGTGTTTAAAAGATTGTAATTTTTTTTTCTCATTTTTTGTTTTTTTAGGTTTTTTTGGTTTAAAGTTTGTTGCTTTTTTTTTCCAAATTGTCATGTAATTTTTCATTTTTACATAGAATTGTTTTTTTTTTAAATTTAAATATTTTCATAGTATGGTCTAAAAATGTCCTCAAATGTAACTTGACAAAGAAAAGGGGTGTCATTGGTAGCACCTCTTTTTGAGATGTAGGTTGATTTTAGCATTCATGTTGCAAATGAGTCGACTGTTAAGACAACAATGTAAAAAAGTTGTAATTTTAGCCCCATAAAGAAAAGTGCATGAAAAGCATGTGCTACCATTTTCGATTTGGGGTCTATTTTATGGTTTTGATTACAATGACACCGCTTGGGGTTACCAAAAAGTTGTAATTTTAGCTCTGAAAAAAAAGTGGTGCTACCGATAGCACCACTTTTTGATTCAGGTTTTTTTTGGGTGTTTTTGACGCAAAAATATGAGTTTTAATGTCCAGAGTTCTCGTTTTCAGTATACATTTCTCGTCAAGTTGTATAGCTTGTGTATTATGGCGGAGAAAATTAGGTTTAGGCAATGGGTTGGATTTTGGGAAGAGTATGATAATATTCCAGTCCTCTTGGAGGTAGCAAGGGAAGGACTAAAGTCCTATATCCCTTTTAAATTTATCTTATCTTGGCTTGAGGATGAGGATTTTAGGACCATGGTAAAAGAGAAATGGGTCCCTTTCAATTGTGTACTTAGTGAATATGCAAGCATACAATTTCCAACAAACTTGAAGCAGTTAAATAATGTAGTTTCATAATGGTCTCATAAAAAATGGTTAATAATGAACTAGAGATTAATTTAAAGTAACTTTGAAATCGAGAGTTATCAGTATTTCCCAATGAATTCTATAAAGAACAAGTGAAGCCTTGGATATGCATAGAAATAAGTTATTAGTAGAAAAGGGAAATTGTGAGAGACTTACTAGTAGATATTTATGGCTCTCAAAGGGAGATGAGAATACAAAGTTTTTCCACCAATATGTTAATCATAGAAAAAAAGTGAACACCTAATAGCAAATTAAGAGGGAGAATATATCTTCAACCAAAATATTTCATGACATTTCCAAAGTTTGGGTGGATTATTTTGATGGCATATATAAGGAAGACAATTGGGTATCCATTTCTAAGGTGGTTAAAATGACACCTTATTTTCCTAGTTTTGTGAATGAAGAGGCGAATGTGAGTTTACTAGAAGGGGTTTCAAAGGATGAGCTTCAAGAAGTCTTACACAATTTTTAGAAGGATAAAAGTCTCATCCTGGAGAATTTTCATTGGATGCTCTAAAATTGTAGAGGATGATTTGTTAAGATTCATTGAAGAATCTCAAACTTTAGGCAAGATGCTTACTACATTAAATTCACCATTTATAAAACTAATTTTTAGATTTGACAATCATGCTTTTTTGAGGAGTATGGACCCATATCCTTGTAATTGTATTTATACCAACATAGGTCCTCTTAAACCTAGATCTATCAATCACCGAGAGGGATATCATTTATCGAGGTGTAATTTTTTAATTATCATTTAAGTCCATTTCAAGTATTAATTCCTTCATTTTAAACGATAATTTTTTTAACAACTCTTTGATCCCTTTAGGCGGTTGATAGATCTAGCTTTACAATGGATCTATAGTATTATTTTTTTTAGCTTTTGAGTATTTTTGTTGTTGTTGTCACATACATTAAATTATGTTATGTGACAACATCTCCCCTATACTTGGCTATAGAGAACCTCACCACTCTTGGGGCAAAAAACATATCTAATATAATAGCTTAGAGGGTGAATAATTTACCAAATAATACCATTTCAAGTGAGTATTTTGTTTTTTTATTCGGAAGACAAATTTATGAGGCCATAGGGGTAACAAAGGAAGGTATACACTCTATCAAGACTAAAACGTTATCTAAAATGGTGGTAAAGTTGGATTTGTACAAGACCTATGATTGTGATAGTTGGTTATACTTGACGTTGATGCTTATTTATCTAGTTTTATGTGTTCATTTTTTCAATTAGTCAATGAGTCGTGTCTCCACATTGTCCTTTGTTGTTCTCATTAGTGGATCAACAACATATTTCTTTATGATAGTGTTGGAATGTGTAATTTTAATATTACATGTGTAATGATGTCGTAAGATGTCTTTTCTAGCATTGGAATGCATAAATAACTATAATCTTACGTAAAATGAGTTATTCCACATGTATCATGGAATAATATGCTCATATTACCATTCATTCTATAAAGAGGTGGAAAATAATTTATCCCACATGTATTTTGGCATGTTATTCTTCCATACCTTTTGGTATATAATAAAGGTGAGGGAGAGCCTTTGGGCATATGGTGATCTCCTGCATTGTGATGTTATTGTAAAGATGTGAAGCATATGTGGGGTGGAGCTCTCTTGTAATGTTGGAGATTTTCGAAGAATAAATAAGACCAAACCTTCTTGTGGATGATTCCCCATTTGCGGTTTTACCATGTATATCTGGTGTATTGTTCTCTTATTCTCTTGTCTCTTGTTTCTTACATGATTATTGTTTCTTGTATCGATAGAAGGCTAGAATAGTAGACCTTTGCTATTGATTTACATGTTAGTATAAGTGTATTGTTGTATGTTATGCATATTCTCAATATTCTAACATGGTATCAGAGCTAGTTTCTATGCTCTACCTTCTTCGATAATTCTTTGATTTTTTAAGCAAGCAATGATTCTTCATGTTTTGAGAGCTTTTTTTGTTTGCTCGAATGTATCTAACTTGTGAGACTGAGATTTGGTCTAAGAAACCATGACCCAAGGGAATCTAAATCGTCAAAATCACTAGGGGATCACACTCGGGAAAGGGAACACCAACCCTTAGCATGGATGTATTTTTTTGGTGTGTCCTCCAACCATTGATGAGTTTCGAACCTTGGGCCACCTAAAAAACGTAACCCATCGAATACCAACTGCACTAATGGGACTTGATTAAATATTTTGAGAGTTGGATCCTCCATATTTTATAGATTTGGCATCTGATCCATCAAATCCATGTGGTATTTTTATAGATTTAGTCATTTTGCTGCATGTATGAGAATTTTTTTTTTCAAACCTTGACCCTCACCATTATTTAAAAAAAAAATAGAATTTATTTAAGTTTCCCTTGATTTTTTCAGTAGATCTGGATTAAAATCAATTATATACTAACTTGCTATCAACAATCTATTTGTTTGAACTAGATCTAGTTTGTTTTCAGCTCTACTTGTGTTTTGTTGTAGGTTTCTGTAAGGGATGATGATTGTTTCACACTTTTCAAAAATTTGACAGGGTTCATGGCAACTTTCGGCTAATTCACACCTTTTGGTCTAATAAAGCGTGATTTTTTCTAGGAATTCATGCCTTGTCTTCAGCGAAAGCGTGACTTTGTACTCGAGTTCACAGTTTTTTTTCAATGAAAGCACAAATATATCTTTTTTGGTCCTTTTTTTTCCGAATTGATTTTCTTCTCTCTGTTCTCTATTGCAGGGTTACCGATCCAACTATTAGAGGATGTTAGGCTTCGATACAAGTAAGAAATTTATGTTTTTTAAATAATTTTTCTTCTTTTTGTGATAAATCAATTTTTGTTGTTTGGGTTTCACACTATGATTTCAGAAGTTGTTTCTATTCATGCACTAGTTGGATCTAACTATCTCTCTTGGAAGAGAAATGTGATTGATGTTATTAGAAGTAAGAATCTCTACAGATTACTTAAAGGTGAACAAATGAAACCAACTGATGCAAAAGATTTGGAAATATGGGAATATCAATGTGATCAAGCAAGAGGACTCACTAGACAAACTATTTCGGATAAATTCTATGTACACATTGATGACGAGAATAGTCCCATTGAGGTATGGAAAACCCTAGCTTCTTTATTTGATAAAAATGATGATTTTTCTGCTTACTAAAAAATAAAATCCATGATTTAGGCCCTAAACATTTTGATAGAATAGTCATTTCTTGCTAAAGTTAAAATATTTAATGAAAAGTTAAATATTTATGGTTCTAATTACAAGAACAATGATAATTCTCTTAGTATTCTTGTTGAACAAAAGTTACCTTCATGCTTTGATATGTTCATCCAATCTAGGAATAGGGCCATTGAAATGTCTAAGGGTACTTTAAAACCCTCTTTTGAATATATTTTGTAAAGGTTTGATAAATGGGAAAGATGGATTAATTGCTTGTGGTCAATTATCTAATTATAATGCTCCAATGGAACATAGTAACAAGAATCCTAATAGGAATTTAAAAAATTCTAAACCACATAATCAAGGATCTACTTCTTCTAATGAGGATGCTTCTAATATGGTGTCTAATAAAAAAAAGTGTATAATCTTTGTAGACATTGTGGAAAAACCAACCACCCTGAAAATATTTTCTTTAAATGGAGACGTGAACTTGAAAAAACAAAGAAGAAGTCTTCCGATGAATAGTCGGTGTCCCTATGTGCCTATTCTGTTCAACCTAGTAAATCGTATTCTAATGTGGAATGGATAATGGATTCTTGTACATCTAACCATATGTCTGGTACAACTTCTTTATTTAATACTTATGACACTAAAAAACACACACAACATAAAGTATCTATAAGTGATGGTAATCATCTTTCAATTTTAGGATCTGGCAGTGTTAATGTTCCTAATGGTACTTTGGAAGATGTGTTTCATGTTCAAGGAATGACCATCAACTTGATTTCTATTTATCATGCATGTCAGAAAGGTTATAAATTTGAAGCTTGGCTTGATAAATATGTGTTAAAAGATTTCAAACATAACTTCAAAAATGTTTCTTTTGGTCATGTTGATCGTAATGTTGGATTATATAAGTTACTGGTTTTAATTCAAGCAAAAATCAACATTTTTATTCCTATGTTGCTCATGCTAATGAAAAAAGTAAATTATGGCATGAAATATTAGGTCACTTGAATTATTGTAAAATGCAAATGATGTGTAACATGGTAATTGGATTTCCGTCAATTTCTTCCTCTAAATGTGCTTGTGAAGGTTTTGTTCTTGGTAAAGATCATAAGGAAATGTTTAAAAAGGTAAAGCTTAATGTGCTAAAGAACCATTGCAACTAATTCATAGTGAAATTTATGGTCCTCTTGAAACTCCTTTGTCTCATGTAGTCTATTTTCTTACTTTTATTGATGACTTTAGTTGTGAATCTTGGGTCTATTTTTTGAAGCATAAAAGTGAAACCTTTGGTATATTTCAAGATTTTAAATCCATGGTTGAAAAAGAATTTGGTAAAAGTATCAAGAATTTGAGAAATGATAATGGATAGGAATTCACTAAAAAGGAATTTAATATGGTATTCAACATCAAAATACTATTCCTTATACACCTCAACAAAATGAGGTAGCTGAAAGAAAGAATAGAACTTTGGTTGAAATGGCTAGATTTATGCTATATTATAAAGGATTACATAAACATTTTTGGCATGAATCTATTTGTTTTTCTAACTATATATTGAATAGAGTCCCCACTAAAGCAGTTTTGCAGGTTACTCCTAAAGAAAAATGGAATGGAAAGAAACCTGATATTAACAAGTTTAAGGTTTTTAGCAGTGAATGTTGGGATCAGATCTCGGATGAAAACGGAAAAAGTTAGAACCCATTTCTCAAAAATATATTTTAATTGGTTATTGTGAGGAATCCAAACCAGATAGGTTGTTTGATTCATCTACCCAAGGTGTCATCATTAGGTGAGATGTTCAATTAAATGAAGTCTCTCCTCCTCCTAAGTTTTTTGATCCTCATGTTACCTTGAATTTTCATTCACCATTTGTTACTCCTATATATTTTACTCCTTCCGCTATTTATGTGACTATTGTTGATCCTAGTTCACCTTCTTATTCAAGTGATCCTCTTGAATGTTCTGAAGATACTAGTATGGTCCCTACCACTAATTTCTTTCCTGTTTGGGCCCAAAAAACTCTTGAATCCACAGGTTCTGAGATTGGTATTCTTTCTAATACTCATTGAAATAGATTTGAATTCACTCTTATGACTAAATTATTTTCCATAGATGAACCCTCTACCTATGCTCAAGCTAAAGATAAACATGCATGGGAGAAATCAATGATAGCTGCATATGGCTCTTTAATGAAAAACAAGACATGGACTCTTGTGCCTCTTCCTCTTGGAAATAATTTAGTTGGATGTAAGTGGATATATAAAACAAAGTTTACTGTAGAAAGACAGATTGAAAAACATAAAGCTCGGTTAGTAGTAAGAGTATTTTCTCAACAAGAAGGTATTGACTATACTGAAAATTTTGCTCTAGTTGCTAAAATGAACACAATAAGAACTATTATTTCTCTTGCTAAATCTTATCAATGGGAAATACACCAAATAAATTTCAAGAGCGTGTTTTTGAATGGTGAAATTTGTGAAGACATTTATATGCAACAACCACTTGGTTTTATTGCTGCTGACACTTCAAGTTTAGTATGCAAATTGAACAAGTCTTTATATGGTCTTGGACATGCACCTAGAGCTTGGTATGAGAAAATTGATGCTTATTTATTCAAGAATGGTTTTAAGCAATGTGTATATGATCCAAACTTGTGTGTGGATAAATTTGATGATGATGTTATTGTAGTATTTATTTATGTGGATGACCTTCTTATTAATGGCAGCCAACTTACACTTATACATGAAATGAAGAATAATATAAAGAATGAATTTCAAATGATAGATTTATCCTACTGCATTATTTTTTGGCTCTACATGTTTGGCTTATGGATGATGCATATTGTTGTCTCATCCTAAGTATGCGACATATTTACTTGCTTGGTTTCATATGAGTGATTTTAAGCCTTCACCTACACCATTCCAGTCCAATGTAAAGTTAACTGTTGATTATAACAGTCATCTTGTTGATGTCATATTGTGTCATCAACGTGTGGGGAGTTTGATATTATTGACACACAACAAGCCATATCTCTCTTTTGCAGTCAACATGGTTTCGAGGTTTATGCAAAATCCTCATGAAATTCATTGGAAAGCAACAAAGAGGATTCTCAAATACTTACAAGGGACAATGCATTATGGTGTTTTCTATTCTACAGGGCTACAATTTCACTTCTTGGTTATATAGATTCTGATTGGGCAGGGGATACTTTAGAGAGAAGGTCTACTGCAGGGTACATATTTCTGCTTGGTTCAAGTCTGATATCATGGTCTAGTAAGAAGTTGAGAAATATTTCTCTTTCTTCTTTTGGAGTATAGTATACAACAAATAAGGAAGCAACTAAAGAAGCAGTGTGGATCCGACATGTTTTGACATAGATTGGTCTAGTATAAAAATATCCTACCAAATTAATATGTGACAATAAGAGTGCAAGTCAGCTTGTGTACAATTTAGTGTATCACTCCAATACTAAACACATTGGCTTGGATACTCATTACATTCAAGATTTTGTTACGGATAGTGTTATTTATTTGGAGTATTGTCCCATAGAAAAACAGGTAGCCGATATCTTCACCAAATCCATTATGTAAGCAAAGTTCGTGTATCTTCGCAGTCTGTTTGGAATCAGGGAAGTTGTTATCAAGGGGGAATGCTAGTGTAATGCCATCTTCCTCCATTTAGGTGTTGTTATCCCTATCATCATTAAGGAGGGGTGTTGGAATGTGTAATTTTAATATTACATGTGTAATGATGTCTAGTATGATTTTGTAAGATGTCTTATCTAACATTGGAAGGCATAAATAACTATAAGGTTATGTAAAAGGAGTTATCCTACATGCGTCATGGAGTAATATGCTCCTATTACCACTCATTATATAAACAGGTGGAAAATAATTTTTCCCACATGTATTTTGGGATGTTCTTCTTCCATGTCTCTTGGTATATAATAGAGGTAAGGGAGATCCTTTGGGCATATGGTGATCTGATGCATTGTGATGTTATTGTAAAGTTGTGAAGCATATGTGGGGTGTAGATATATTGTAAGATTGGATATTTCTAAACGGTAAAGAAGAATAAACCTTCCCCTAAATGTTTCCCCATTTGGGGTTTTACCATGTATATATGGTGAATTGCACTCTTATCTCTTATTTCTTACATGATCATTGTTGCTTGTATGGATAAAAGGATAGACTAGTATATCTTTGATATTGATTTACATGTTAGTGTAACTGTATTGTTGTATGTTATGCATATTCTCAATTTTCTAATAGATAGGGAGAGGCCTTAAGAAATCTCTCCTTTTATATCCTATTTTATTTGTGATTATGGCTGAATGCATGAGCAGATGAATGATTGAGGCAAAGGTAAAAATAAAAGCATAAAAATAGGAAGATTTATTTTCCTTTCTCACCTTCTTTTTGATGATGACATTTTGTTGTTTTCAAATGGGTTGATAAGGGATGCTAAAAAATTAAAGGATATTTTAGATCTATATTGTCATGGTATATGGGTGGTGGTTAATGTAAATAAATCTTCAAATTCCTGCTCTAGGGTTACTGAAGAAGATATTATATACTTTTTTTTTCCAGTTATTTCCTTTCTAACAATTTGACTTTTAAAATGCGTTAAAATATCTAGTTGTCATCCTTCAATCAAATGAATATGATAAAAAACATTGGGGGTGGCTCATAGAAAAAAATATGAAGGGGTTAAATGTTTGGTGTAATAGGTGGATTTCTAGGGGAGGTAGATTCACTTTGCTTAAATGGGCACTGAAGGATGTTCCAATAATCCAATTTACCATATATCTTTAGCCTCTATACCCAAAGGGGTCCTAGAAAACTAAAGTCTTGTGGTATGGGCACAAATATAAAGAAGGAAGTCATATTTGGTCAAATAGGAACTGGACAAACCAAAGGATTTGGGTGGGTGGGGTTAAAGAATATCCACTTAGTATAGATTTTGTGGCTATGAGTGTTTGGAGGCCTCCTAAGGAAAATATTAAAATAGTAAAAGTATATTCCATATCAAACTAGTCATATGTCACATCATACTAAGAGGTGTTATTTAGTGAATGTTAATATCTATTGTCTCATTAATAGTAGTTGTCAAGTAAATTGGGTTAATGTAGCGTTAAGAGGCGATGCTTAAAATCTTAATGAAAAGTTAATATTCTCGTGGACACATAATAAATGATATAATATTATACAATATTATCATATTCATTAGTTGTTATATAAATAAAATCAATTATTATATATAATCTAGTTATATAAAAATCCCGATGGGCTAGCTCAAGTGGTTGAGTGTTGTAAGTTGTGAGAAGAAGGTCTCGAGGTTGAATCCCTGGCTATACATTGCTATATAAGGGCCTCACTTGATGTACCCACCGGGTTAGGCCCTGTAATTAGGGTCGATGGTTTACCTTGGGTACCATACTCAAAATGAGGGGAAGTACCCGAGGGTTTCCCCATGACATGTTCCAATGAAAAAAATATCCCAGTGGGATAGCTCAAGTGGTTGAGTGCTGTAAGTTGTGAAAAGAAGGTCTCAGGGTCAAATCCCAAGTGGCTATAGATTTCTATATAAGGCCCTCACTTGATGTCCCCACTGGGTTAAGCCCCGTAATCAAGGACGATGGTTTACCTTGGGTACCATCCTCAAAATGAGGGGAAGTACCTAAGGGTTTCCCCATGACATGCTCCAATGAAAAAAAATAAAAATAAAATAAGCTATTTATATAATATTATTATATTATTATTTTTCCAAAGGAAACAAATATTTTCTATTAAAGGATAATGGAGAATCCAATCATCATGTGCTAAGTGCACAATCCCACATATCCTTAATCATGAAGAAAATAAAAAATACCTCCAAAAAGACATTTAGTGTTCAAGGAAAAACAAAGAGGTCCTTAATGAGAAACAATATAGAATTTCTAGATCTAAGTCCTCCAAATATTTAAGAAGGTCCTAACAATTCCAACTCATGATAGGGGTCAAATTTTATAGATCTTTGAGATAGATCTTAAAGAATTTAAACTATGGATTTAACTTGTCTTGAATAAATATATGAATGGAACAACATGAACTGAATGGATACAAATAAAATAATTCTAGATGAATTTCATAGATCTTAACAGTGCTTTGAATATAACTGAGGGTGAATTTAGTAGATGGAAAACAATTTAAAACATCAAAGGTGCCTGTAGGATAATTCTTTGATATTCAATGACATAATGACATATTGAGATTTAATACATAATTCAACATAAACGAAAAAAATGTATAACATCTCATAAATATGTATGAATTCATTTGGAAGCATAACATGTACATAAACCACAGTAAATGAACCTTTCAGATACAAACAATCTACATACATATTCTAGAAATGGACCAGAGATTATGGAAACATAAAATCTCCGATAACATATTCAAACTCAACAATACATGCATTTTTTTTTCCTTGAAAAAAAAGCAGTAATTTTATTTCATCTTGCGAGTACAAAATTACATTTAGATCTTCGTCACTCTGTAAGAGTGTAATAATTTTTGTTAAGCAAAACCAATATAAACCAGTCTCTGCTACAGCTTCTAAAAAATGCAGATAACAATGGGAAAACCCTACAACTATCACCCTATCCAGGGCAGCCATGCGTGTCTCAAATACAATGCAAAAACCAGCTTGAAAGTGCTGTAAAGAAAGGACCAGAAAGAAGTAAAAAGAGAAATGGCGACCAAGGCTGGAAAAAATGTTTTCCCCCCAAAACGCAAGGAAATATAGCAGAGCCACTAGCTTCTGCATAGAACCCCAAATATGCCGCAATGAAGACACACCTTGATAGCCAGATAGGCTCCTTGGCATGGAAACATCCGCCGCTGTAAGTAGGAGCCCTGCCATTAAAACTGGGTGCTACCTCGGCATGCCGCTGCCGTCAAGGGGATCCAGGAGCTTGTGTTAGAGGGGAGCCCGAGCTCATTCGCCACAACTGCCAACCACCCTCGAAGCCCCGAAGAGTGGCTACCACATCGAGCACGCCGTCGCCAAAGGACTGGAGCCCACGAGCTCTAACGTCCTCCACTACCGCCGTCGACATATAGCCATGGACGCGCAGCCCCGGTGCCTCTTCCCTTGTCATAAGAAACCACCGTCGCCGCCACCGGGAAGCAGGAGGAGCCTGCTACCCAATGGGTCGCTGCGTAGAGGTGCTGCCACCGATCCAAAGCACAGGGTTAAACTGACCAGAAACACCTTCAGTCGGCCAATGAAAAAATTTAAATCAAGGAAGAAGGAGGAAAGTGGCCATGGAAAGATCCATGGCCGCCAGGACCAGCTCGGTAATCGCCTATCAAACCCTAGTTGCAGAGCTCAACATAATCATTGAGTGCCAATACTACATGCATTTATAACACATAAATGGTCAAATATGCTGCTCAAAGCTTGATAATATATCAATGAGATAGTTACATGGACTAAGAAGATATGGATAAACATAGAAAAATACAATGTATAGATGAAAAATTCTCTGCAAATGCTCTGCAATCTTAGTCTTTGAAATTGAATTACAAGTATATAGAGTTTAATCGACTTAACAACTCCCTAGAGGCCCTCTAAAAAAATTTCCAACCCTTTACAATGAGTTCAATGATGCTTTTATAACCTTTTACAGTGTAACTTAATTCGGTTTGCTCCAACAAATTTGTAATTGTCTTTTAGCTCTTTCCTTTTCACTTTAATTTCCACTCCGACTTAACAAAATTTTCACTTTAATTTCCACTCTGACTTAACAACCTTTTCACTTTTAGTTTCTCTTATTCAAGGTCTTCTTTTTCCCTCTTGTTGATGTAGTTTTATCTCTCATATAAACATTTGGATAACTAGTTGGCTAACGTGCCGATTGAGTTCCTGCCTGGACCACTTGAGGTATACCTAGTTGGATCATTTGATGCATCATTTGTATATTTGCCTTCCCTACAGGTGGAATGAAAGCAAGGGGAGTAGGCTGATTTGAAATATGAATTGGAATCTGTATTGAGGGTTGTCCTGATGATTGGATCGATGATTGGCACAATTAATTCTTCTATATCCATTGGGACCTCATCAGATTCTTCTCCTCCCACTACTGCTTGAATTTCTTTCTAATATTGCATTCTAGCCTTCTTAGGTCATGGGCCTTGCTCAGGATCATCAATATCCATTTCTTCTTGGAGCTATTTTGCTCCCCTTTTTTGGCCTGCTAGCTGTTCTACAACAACTTTCTTTTCTATGCTCTTTAACACTTCTTGGAATTCCTCCCAAGTTTCCTTATTTTCAATCTTTTCCCAAATGGGTCCTGGATCACATATGTAGGTAGAGTTTTTGTTTGCTATCCTTTGGTTTGATATCACAATATGAGGATCATAGGCTGCCCTTTCTGCCTTTCCCAAGCTTAATTGATTCAAATAGACTTCCACATACTACAATGTATTCATGCCTCTGACTTGAAGAGATCATATTTTTTTAGGTAGTATGAATGTTCTATGTTTCCTGAAGTGCCTAAAATGCATATGATCTGATATAAACCTTTGACTTATACATTCCATTGTGAAAATTCTCTGAGTGAGGAATACTAGCAGCTTGTATGGTTCTTCTTCAAATCCATATATTTTGATTACTGTGTGATATTCAAACAAGAACCAATCTCCCACTTTTACATCTGGAGTGAACTGCAAGTGTTTCTGATTATCTAGCAACATCCTAGGAGGTGGAATTCCAAATATAAATCTGTATGCGACACCCATAAATTTATTTTTGAACTAAGCAAAGTTTGAATTATATGCTTTTCTCAATACCAAATCAGTCCATTTAAAAATTGGAGTTTGCACACCACTTTCATCTACTATTTTAAGGTCCAGGTGCTTGAAGCTTTCATGGTTATGGTAAAGAAACGTATAAAACAAAAAGGATGGATACTAAACCATTCTATTGTTAGTAACTCCTCTAATTTCTCATGGATAATCTCTGTCAGGTAACTACACCGGTCAAACTTATGGGGGCCACACCTAGGGTATGTGGTTAACTTGAGTAGAGTCCCTAGAACCACCTCATCTACTGTGTTGTCATCTTTTAAGCCTATAATAATGCATGTGATTGAAATGGACTTTCTAGAATTTTCAGAAAACATTGTTGTGTTATATGGAGGCGGAATAGTAAGGACAACCATACCTAGTTCAAGATGTTTAGATAGGGACTGGTGGCAGTCAAAAGGCTGTAGGTTTTGGAAAGCAGTGGAGAGAGATTTTTCATTGAATGGATAAAGGGATAGGAGAACGAGAATGAAAAACATATTTTGTAAGGTATCTGGGACAATGAAACATAAGGTTTTGGACATATATGTAGACATAATGTCTCTTTTACTTGGGCAGTAATGTTGGGAACACCAGGCTACAAATTTAGGAAAATATACGGATTCTAGGGAAAATTTTCCTAGCAAAATTTGAGTTCCATAAGTTGCACGTGTCCTGGTTTTACATGGAAATGGATTTGGCATCCCTAATGGTGGAAATTAAATTTGAATTGGTAACAACGATGTTGAATATATCAGCTTGATGTTCATACACATGCTCATCACCTAAAAATATGGGCTTTTGAAAAATTTCTTTGATTTTAGGAGCCATTTTTGGGGTTTTATCAGATTGTTAGGTTTAATGACTTACATGGTAAATTAGGGAAAATTAGGGCCTTGAAATTACTGTGTTATATGATGATATACATTGAATTTGTTGGGAATAGTAAACAACACATTACCCAGTTGATATTTGGTGACAGATTCAGATGGCTAGTTTCCAAGTTGGACTGGTTCAGTATGCTGGATGCTACGTGCACATGAGCTTGGGTATGGAGACTCTCTTTGGTACCAATAGATTTTAGAAATGACTTTTTACCCCTTTAACAGCTAAAAGAACTTTTAAAACAGACACACAACAATTCTATATTTGATTTTGGGCTATGGGTGGAAAATCGGATTTGAGACCCTCTAGGACATGTGTCTAACAACGACAAGTTGACGTGGTTAATAGCTGGATGGCTTATAACTGGAATTTACACTTTACAAGACGTCCCATTTGGAAGAAACCATCCTGGTTTCCCTGAGTAGTAACGCTCGATGGAGCGGTGATTTTGGAAAAAGGTTATTTGGAGGAACAGTTAATCAAAATGTGGCACGTGCCCTCAGCGGTTTTTAGGACAATGTGCCCTCAAGCCACTTTTATGATGGGAGAAATTTATTGGCGTGTGATTCATCACCACTGTTGATCTGCTTCCCCCTCCACTTGATTAGCTTATCAATCATCAAGGTTATCTCCTTTTCACTTTATGGGAGTGCCTAACCTCTCGACCTTAGATATTATCGAATGTAACTGTTTTATGTTGTTCACGCTTAGTGCTCTATATTAATCCTTTGATCAACCACTGTCGGTCATATGAATCTCGTGCTTTCTTGAAGCTTTTTCTTTTAGACCCTCGGGGTTGAACCCTTTGAGCTTTACCAACCTTAGAGATATGAAATTCGTTTTTAGAAGCTTTGAAAATATTAGTACTAACATGAGCTCCAGCGGGGACAACTGTCTGTTCCATAGACTACTAAGAACTGTAGATTAGTGCCTTCTTTTGGGTCATGGAGTCTTCTCTCTCAGATATTTTACACATTGAGCCACATTTTTAGCTTTACAAACATATGTACAAGCTTGGAAATGTAAAACCTTGAAAATGTAAATGTTGAAACGAACTGAAAATGGATAAATTAGAAATTAAAATGCTCCTATTCTATTATATACATATATGGAGGTTCTTCTCTGATATTTTAGTATAGAAATAAGTGTTTAAGCAACCTCCCATTGACAGCAAGTTCCAATATTTCACCATATAGCTCTGCAAGGATGAAAGTATTATTGTCTTGCACAAGTGATATGAGGTAAGGGCCTATCCAAAGGTTGTCAAAATTTCCATGCTTTCCTTTGTCCTCTCTTCTAGCATACCACTTTAACACTATGTCACTAGGTTTGAAATCCCTCTCTATGGATTTCTTATCAAAAGTGATCTTCATTCTTCTCCGATGTTCTTGCATTTTTACACTAACCTACTCTCTTTCTTGTGGCAATTCTATCAGTTCACACATTCTCCCAATCATGTCATCTTGTTCCTCTGACACATTTTGGATCAACTTTAATAAAGGGAGTCCCAATTGGATTGGTAAAAATGAATATTTACCATAAACTAGTTGAAAAGGAGATGTCCCAATTGCTCTTTTCACACTTATTTTGTCAACCCATAGAGCATATCTCATATTTACATTCCAGGCCTTTTTATTCTTTGGCTGCATTTTCTTGGATTTTCTTAACGATTCCGAGCAGGATTTTATTTGATGATTATGCCAGGCGATTTGCTTGAGGGTAGTATGGGGTGGAGTGTCCCAACTCAATATTATATTTCTATCAAAATTCTATCATCTTCACTGATCTGAATGCCTGGGCATTATCAACTATGATTTTTCTTGGGCATCCAAACCTAGATAGGATATTCTCCTCCAAGAATTTGATGATCAATGTATCATTAACTGACCCTGTTGGGATAGATTCAACTAAATTTGTAAAATAGTCAGTTGTTGTTAGGATCCATCTGTGTTGACCACTTGAGTGAGGATTTATCTCTCTAATGAAATCTAGACCCCATTGTTGAAAAGGAGCAGAAATTTTGATTGGCTTCAAAGGAAAAGGATTTAACTTCTTGCCTATAAACATTTGACATTCAATGCATGATATTATAATTTGATTTGCATCAAAAAATAGTTTTTTCCAATAATACCCATCTCTCAAGGCTTTATATGTTGTAGCTCTCCAAGCATGATGTCCTCCACATATGCCTTTATTAAATTATGCAATAATCCCTTCTGTTTATTATTGAACAACACAGTTTAACAATATGACTTGAGGATCTTTCCAATAAATATATTCATCCAATATGCAATATTTTACTGCTTGCAACTTTATAGATCTATCCTGTGATCTAGTCACGTGTTCTGGAAATTCAAGATTTATCAAATAAAAAATAATATCCATGTACCATGGGGAATATGAGAATTTAGGATTTACCTTCATAATCCTACTTCCAGGTTCATTATTGTTCCCTATTCTCTCTTCCTCAGTCCATTCAGCCACTAGATTTAGATCTAGTGCCTCGCAATTTGCCTCACCCAACAACTTTGCTAGCCCTTGACCTTTTACCAACTTTGTGGGCTTGATTTCTAGATCATACTCTTGTATTTTGGAAATCCACTTTCCTCTTCCTCCCTGACTTTCTGTTTGGCATAAAATATATTTCACTGTATTATGTGGGACATATGCAATTACACAAGAATGCAACACATAGCATCTACAATATTTCAGGGCCTTTACCATGGCACATGCTTGTTTTTCCATTAGGATATACTTTAATTCCGCATCTCTTAGGGTTTTACTGAAAAATAATATGCATTGTTCATATCCTTCTCAATTTTTCTAAAGAAGTACAACCGCTATGGTGTGGGTGGAAGAAAAATAGAATATCACGAAAGGCTTGGTGTAGTGAGGATTAATTAACATAAGGGATTCCCCTATGGTTTCTTGAGCTGCTGGAAGGATTCTTGGGACTCGATCCATTTTACCTCATTACCTATTTTCACCATTTTGGTAATGGCCTTTATCAACTCCTCTAGATTCAGGATAAATCTTCTCAAATATTTTATTCTCCCTATGAAAGATTCGCTACAAGGAAAAGGCCTTGTAGTGGAGGTCATAGCAAACCAAGTTTGGAAACAATTGTCAAAAAAACCCATGCTACAACCTCCTCCGATGGTAGTGGATGTTTTAACGGAGTTATCTTTTATAACTAAAAAAACTCTGTGGTCAGAGGTTTTAGCAGATGTTTCTCCACTGGTGTGCTTTTTTGGAAAAATGTGCATGGGTGAGTACCTTCATACAACACATTGGTGCTACACAATATAAATATTTCACACTGGTTCACTTAAACATATTGAGCACCAGATAGCACCAAATTTTAACGCCGCACCAATGCTTACGTAGAGCTTATACACATCAGTGCTTACAACCGAACTGCACTGATGCGACATTTTACGTCATACGCATAGGAAATTTTTAATATTTTTAAACTTTATAACAACGCCCCGGTACATATCATAATAATAAGCACCGATGCATACAAACTATTACAATGGCCTAGTGCATTGAAACAATTAAATCTCCTCGGTGCAATAAATTACAAAAAACATTGGTGCATATAGGCTTTAAATATCCTAGTGCAGATTAACAATTAAAACACATCAGTGCAATTAACAATAAAAATTGCATCGGTAAATGCCACTGAGATGTGGACATTTTTATTTTTTTAATTTTATGATACATTTAATTTACATTGGAGTATCAGGGCGTATAAATTATTTAAACACACCGGTGTGTATAATTCGATTAAACACATCGGTGAGATATAAAGTACCAAAAGCACTGTAGATGATTCTTTGAACAATGACTCCTGGCATTGTAGTGAAATATCTATATTATTTTTTTAAATTTCATTATTCATCAGAAATTGAAATATTTTTTTATAATACTATTCATTTCAATTTTAATTATTGTGTTTGTTTCGATTAATTTCTTATATTATAGGTTCTAGCATCGATTGTAATATTTAAGCATCCATACATTTAATTACCAATATAATGTAGTATTTCACATGTAACATTTGACAATAACATTGGAGAATGCAATAGAATAAAAAAGTTAATTTCATTATATATCTATAAGAGGGCCTTTGTCATACAAAATAGGGCAACAATAATCAACATGTCAACATGCATGTAATTGTAACACTTATTGGTAACCCGTTGTCTTTAAATTTGGACACTATGTCCAGTACATTATACAAAATGTCTGATTATCACATACAATTACTTAATTTCAAAATTAATATACATAAGGTTGCAATAACATCAAAAATAAATTTGGATCATCATTCTTTGTTGGAACTGTTATCAGTGCTTGAGCCACTTGCATCAGTTGGGTTATTTTTCTGAACGTTTTTATGATTGGCTTGATTGTTTTCCTCTTCTTCAACTTCCATCTGCAAACATAAAAATAAAGCATATTGAGAGTATTTACATTGATGGGAATAATTAAAATTAAAATAGATAGTATACATGAATGTAATTTGAAATTCGACGTACCAGATCAATGATTGTGGTTTGAGTGTCACACATTATTTCAAAACCATGTCTCATGCCATCTATCAACAACTGTTATGTTGGTTGCACTCCATAATTTTTTTCCTACATGTTTTATACCCCGTAAGAAATCATTCATTTAATATTTATGATTTTTGTTGTTCTATTACTTAGAAAATGAGAGAATTAAAACAACATAGATACTTACAAAATCCACAATTAATTTTTGATACACCAACATATACTCACAACCCTTGCTTAACTCAACGTCAATCAATTCTTCTGATGGCTCCTCTTTGTATGTTAACACCTGTTTCAAGACATCCGAGGATGGTCTATATATATATATATATATATATATATATATATCACAACCACTATGGAATCTTAATTTGATATAAGGACATCACAAACACTCACAAACTTTGCTATCAACCTGTTTTTTCCTTGTCATCCTGTCTTGTGTGCTGAATGGGTTCCATTTTTTATTTATTTTCTACAACAAAACAAATGAAAATTAATATTTTATGTTGAATTAATTAATGAGATGTACATAATCCAAAAATCAATGATTTCATACATTTGAAGCATGTTGTTGAGATGGCTCCTCCTATGATGCAATTATGTCCATTTCCTTGACCATCTTCTTATACATTTTTTTGGACATTTTGCATATCACCTCGTTCATCCTTTGGCATTTTCATAATATTCCTGGAAATCTAAAATGACATTAAAATATTTCCCTATTGATATGAAAAATAAATATAGCAGGATTAAAATTATTAAAGGAAAGGACGCTTTGTGGTAATTATAGATACATATTCTACATAAACATGTTTAGGAATATTACATTTTGAATGATTCATTTTTGGTATTGTATGTTGAATGTTATTGCTATTGAAATTCTGATAGGCCTCATTGACCATTTGTTTGGAAGCGCTTCTTATAGTTTACATATGACTTGATTCTTCGAATCATTGGATTGATTTCTATATTGTAAGTGAAAAGTACATCTATACGTTCTTTCCACTATATCCCTCATAGTATTGTAAAATTATTTCCCCTTTCTATTAACTTCCAACACCACTCCAGATGAGCTATTAACTTCCAACACCACTCCAGATGAGCTAAGGACCAATGCATCATCATTTGCATCTTCCATAATTTTTTTTCTTACGATGACATTCACTTATGTTGCTACCAGTCCTTGCATAACATTCAACATATGTGAATTAAATTATTTGAAACATATTAGTGAACATTCTTAAGTATAATATTACTCAAATTTGAAGAAATCATTTATATTAACTTATTTTTTATTCACCTCATTCATCCGTTTGCAATTTTTCCATCAACATTTTACAATCTTCTGGACTTAGATTGGTAAGAATCTTATTGAGTTTCCTCATTTTTTGGCTCTACATGTCAGACATGAACAAATGCATATTAGTTAAATTTACAATTATAATTCAAACAAATTAATTTAAACATAGAAATTAAAAAGCACTTGCCTTCTTCGTAATTTTGGATGTGCTCAAATTATGTTGACTAAAATTGTTATTCATTGAACTCATACCATGCATTTTCTATCAACAAACAACTTGTACCATTAAATATAGAAGATATCAATATATAACAAAAATAAATTACGTAACTTCAAAATAGAAAACAAGTTTGATATTGGTGCACTTAATCACATAAAATACCTCAGTGTGTTTATGTACATACATGCACTGGTGCGTTATATCAACATAGGCGCATTGTGAATGACTGAAAATTATTTAACGTTTTAGGAAAATAAAAAATAATGTGTTCCTGCCATTAGTGGTGCAATATTCGTATAAATGCATCTGTGTGTTACTACAATACTGTGGTATCGAGAACCGAGAAACGATTTTTTGGGTTTTTAAAAAATGAATATATTTTCATGCATATCAGTTATAGTGTGCTAGTTGTACAAACGCACTCGGGCATTCATTTTACATGACACACCGAAAATGATGCATGTGTTTTTAATTGGAAAAAAATTTGAGAGGGCCGACATGGTTACAGATTCTACCCAAAATGTGGCCCCATCTCACCTGTAATGTAGTTACGAATTCGACCCAAAACTATAATTATGTAACAATAGAGGGATTTAAACCCTAATGTAAAATTTTGCAGCTACATAATTCTACCCACATAAAATGAAAAGAAGCAATGGGAAAATAAGGTTTTCAACATTGAAGGTAACTATGAAGTTTGTTTTCTTTCTAAATCTAGTTGAAATCTAAATAGGATAATAAGATCAATAGTAATATTTTGCATACTTGAAATTTAAACTATGTAGGGTTTTGTTTGATTTGCCATACCTAACAAATTTCAATCCTCAGAATAATCTGGCTGCTTCAAAATCCTTCTATGTAAGTCTCTCTTCCAAAACTATCCCTTCAAAATTTCAGAAAAAATAATGAATTAATGTTTAGGTTTTTATTAAACCCCTTTAGAATTAGTTTTTGGTTTTAAAATTGCCATCCTTTTTTCACTTTAGGGAAAAAATAACTTGTCCAATTTTTTTAAACTTTGATTTTCAACATTTCCAGTGCGTTTGTTTTTTGGACGCATCGCTACGTATATACATTAACCGCACAGGGCATTTGAATTTCAACGTGGCACCGTATAAATAGGAAATACAAAAATTTAAAAAAACTCATGCATCGATGCTTGTTGAATTCATACATGCCAGTGCGCATGTATTTATATAAAGCACCGGTGTGAATTATTTCATAAAATGCATCGATAAATATCCACTATCAAATGTAGCAAATATTTTCTTCTGTGGAGGTGTTGATGCCCAGAAAATCTCCACACCAACAATAGGGATTGTCCCCGGAAAGCAAGCCCAATTCAATCGCTCACCGTTTGGTGTGGGGAATCCGTCCGGTTAATGGTCCGACTATCGTGAGTGTAATTGTTTAAAATCTTTACCGGTTGTGGCCTGTTTCACCGTTTATGTGATTTTATTTTAAAGTATGAGATGCAAGTGCCCTAATTAAATGCAATGAAATTGACAGGTAGAAGCCTCACAAGTGATGCGTATGTTCTTACCTCCCATCTTATCACTGCTACCAGATCAATTCAATTATTATCTAATCTAAACTAACTATCCTATCCTATCCCTACAGGGAGCAAATTCAAATTAAGAGTAATATACTGGAAATTTTCATACAAGTCTAAAAGATAGCTGTTCCAACATAATATTCACATTTGCAGCAGAAAGAATACCAAGTATAGGTCTGATATGATAAAACAATTTATTTCTCATTTCACACATAAACATTTGCATAGAAAGTAAAATCATTCATCACCAATGAAGTAATTCAAGAGAGTTAGAACGATCTCACAGTATGAGTTACACATGCAAGAAGTAGTTCCACATTAAACATTCCACACAATCCAAGCAAAAATCAGTGCAGGATTTTCCCAGCAAACAGATCCTTCTTATTAGCAGAAAAATAGTTGTCTTACAAAATGGTCCAACTTCTATTATGCTAGAAAAAGTCTCCTTCTCCCTAACCAACTCCTCCACCTAAGATTTCAATTATTTTACCTATTGGTTTGCAGCCGACTCTCCTGACTCTAACTAAGTGATTTGAGCTTCAAAGTCACTCCTTTCCCATTCCATAATCATTAATTGCACAACTAATGCATCCTTTTCTGCTTCCAAATTCTAGTATTCATTCATTATCCTTTCCTTCTCGGATAGAATGGCGTCATGTTTCCTTTTTCAGTTCTATCCCTTCTCCTCACATTTTCACCAAATTATCTTTCAATTTGAGCATCTTCTCTTTATTTCACTCCACATCGCTCATCAACTTGTCAACATTATCTGCACTTGCTTGCGCAGCAACTATGTTGATAGATGCCATGAACTTAGGGTCCCTGTGGGTACCCTCCATGATTGTGTTTTTCTGAATAGTAACAACATCGACGTGGGATGGTAATTTTAGTCTCTTCTCTGACCTCCTCATAATAGTCTTTCTTTTTTAATAAAAAAATATTGTGTCCAATCTGTCCACAGTATATTGCTTCGATGGGGTGAATGGGGTGAGGCCAATCTCATGGAAGGGAAGGTGGCCTCCGATGAACATTGCACCAGACACCATTTCTTTGATGGAGATGAAATTTCCTGGAATTGTGACTCTTTGGTATAAGCTCTTTTGGCTTTTGATTTACAGCATGGGATCATTTTAAATTCCATACATCTGTGAGACCTGCTTCCTTTCTGTGGGGGGTCCATCATAGTGGGATACCTGAGACAGTTATTAATATGAGAGTGGATGAATCCCCAAGATAGTAATTCAGAAATCAGAAGTCTTAGTTATTTTATAGGGGTTATCATGACTCAATTATGAACTTGAAACAGGTTTCCCTTTTCTAAAACTGATCAACAAATGCCAATCTCACATAGAGAATTGTTTCTTTATAAGTATATTTTTACCTTTCAGGAGATGCCCTTGAGATTGTTCAGATTCCTATATTTCCATACACCAAGATGTTAAGATGGGGTTTATTTAAAACAAAATAAAGGAAATCAAACAATCAACAAACGAAAATGAAGCCGATGAAAAGAAAACAAGACAAAAGACTAATCAATTAGAAAACAACAGACTAAAAAAAATAAAGAAAGGAAATTTTTTATTTATGTATAGAAGTATTCCTAAACCTATGTGAAGTATTGTTTCAAAGCAAGGCTGTTGAAAGGGAGATTCACTTCCTCCCCTTGTAAATATTGCAGTTTATATGTCGACGAGCAATGCTTTTTGGCAATCTGATAGGGGCCAAGCCATGAATGTTGAAATTTTGTGTGTTTTCCCTTTTCATCATGTGGGTGATCCCACTTAAGAACTAAGTCTCCTAAATCAAAGATTCTTTTACTGGAATTTTGTTTATCAAATTATCTCTTAACAATATCTTGATGCTGATGGAATCTATCATTGGCCTTTTGTCGTGATTCTTCGAGTTTCAACAGGGTATTGATTCGTGACTGTAGGATTTCACAACTGGAACCTAGAGAGGCCTAGGCTAGTTGTAGGGATGGGAGTAGTATGTTAGGTGGGAGTATAGCTTCTTTCCCATAAACTAGTGTGTAAGGGGAAACTCCTAAAGAATTTTTTGGAGTAACCCTATCTGCCCATAATGTGTTAGGGAGTGCTATATGCTAGTTCTTCTGACTCTCAATAACGGTTTTCTTTAGGATTTAGATGAGATTCTTGTTTGTAGATTTGGCTAGTCCATTTCCTTGGGGATAATAATTCGCTGAATAATGCAATTTGATTCCTCTTTCATAAGAAAATACGGTTAATTTAACAGATGAGAAGTAAGTTTCATTATCAAAAACTAAAGAAATCGGAACCCCAAATCTGGTTATGATGTTTTCTTACAGGAATCCAATGACTGTGTCTTCATTCACTTTACATAGAGGAGCAACTTCTGTCCACCGTTTGAAGTAGTCAGTGGCTGTGAGGATATACCGATGTTGCAGCGAAGAATTCACATTAATTTATTCAATAGCGTCTATGCCCCACTGTTCAAATGGTTCAGAGATAATAACCGACTGCAATGGCCCTACTGCTTTTGGCAATCTGCCAGCACTCCTTTGACATACATCACATTTTCTGGCATGAGCATGAGAATATTTGAAAAGAGTAGGCCAATAATATCCAGCTCTTAGTATTTTGTGAGCAGTAGTATCACCAGAATAATGTCCCCCTGCAGGGCCACCGTGTAATTCTTTGACCACCTTATCACCATCTTCTTTCTCGAGACATCTAAGAAAAAATCCATCATAATTTTTTCTAAAAAGTATTCCATGAATTATCTGATAAGATTTTGATTTTAATCGGAGTGCCCTTCTATGTTTAGGAATCCAATGTTCTGATTGGTATCCTTGTTGTAAATAGTGCACCAAATCCCTATACCAAGATTCTGGAGCAGTGAAGATAGGACATGCTTCAGTTATATTCAATTCAACTTCATTTTCCCAATCATGATATTCGCTGACTGGTTTTTCAGTGAGAAAATTACATAGGCCTTGACCTTTAATGATAGTAGCTGGCTTGAATTCTAGATCATACTCTTGCAGTGTCGTTACCCAATTTCCTCTTCATTCTCCCAACTCCTTTTGTACAAACAATGATCTGACAGTCTGGTGAGGTGCTATGACTTTCGTTCCGTTTTTTAAAATGTATGGCCTGAAATGTTTTACCACTTTGAACAATGCATATGCTTTCTTATCCATGGATGGATAATTCAGTTCAACCCCTTGTAACCCAATGCTCATGAAAGATATCAGATATTCGTTTCCCAATTCTCCTTTCTGAGTGAGCACTGCTGCGAGAGAATTATTGGAAACAAAGGTGTATATGATAAAATATTTTTCAAAATATGGAATTCTCAAAGAAGGTGCATGAGATATGGTAGCCTTTATGTATTTAAACACAATCTTCTCAGTTTTGATCCATTTAAATTGCACACTTTGTTTTACCATTTGCTGCAAAGGTTGCACAATTTGTGCAAAATTAGGCACAAACCTTCGAACAAAATTAATCATGCCCATAAATGATTGCATATATTTTTTGTTATGGGGCATGGGAATCTGAGTTATAGCCTGAATTCTCTCTGGGTCTATTGAGATTCCCTTTTTTGAGATGATGTGACCCAAGAGTTTTCCTTCAAGAACAACAAAACCAATCTTCTTTGGGTTCATAGATATACCATATTTCTGCAACGGTCAAAAATATGTTTTAAGTGGAAAACATGGTATTCCCATCTCTTGGTGAAAATTGTTACATCATCTAGATATATGACCATGCAGTGGCCGACTAAACCTCAAAATGCAATATCCATGGCCCTCTAGAATGTGGCTCCAACAATCATTAGGCCAAAAGGAATCCTCCGATATGCGAACGTTCCCCACTTCGTGTGAAATGTAGTCTTCAGTCGATCTTGCTCGACCACTAATACTTGATTATAGCCAGAAAATCCGTCTAACATGGAGAACATACGATCCTGATACCATTTGTAAAATATGTTCCATAAGTGGGACCAGATAGTTATCTTTGTCTGATGCTTTATTCAAATTAGGAAAATCAACACACAATCGTATCTATCCTGATTTCTTCCTTACCAGAACTATATTTTCCACCTATTCAGAATGTCGAACCTTGAAAATAATCTCAACGTCCAACAAATTCTTCAACTCCTTTTGGATTATGGGTTCCAACAGAGGATGCATCTTTCTGAGCTGTTGTTGAAATGGATTCACACCTGGTTTAATGGGTATCACATGTAGTATGATGCGTGTATCATAAGTCTTTAAATCTTCATACGTCCATGCGAAGACATCCTTGTACTGCTGAAACAACTTGATGAACTTGTGCCTTTCTCCAAGTGAACAACATGTTCTTAGATTGACATACTTAGGTTCAGCTTCTGTTCCTAAATTCACCGACTCATACTGCATCGTAGAGCTATTCGTATTAGAATTAGCTGGTTTACAGAATCTTCTTTGCAGGTCAAAAATTCCTTCGAGGGTTCTAACCCCTTTTGGCATGAAATTTCCCTTGACCACATCCTTGTTCTGCAAATCTGATTGGTGTTCTTCTTCATCAATTATAGATTCTTTGAAATATTCTTCATTGGTCAGGAAGCTAATAATCTGTTCATCATCATCGAACACCCTCAGATTCGTAATATTGTCAGGTACCGATGGCATGAAAATTAGTTCGATAGAAAACTGTTATTTGTCGGAACTAATCTAGAAGTAGAAGTAGCTAGCAAATCAGTTGCAACATTTTGTAATTTGGGAATTGCATTTATGTTAAAAGCATTGAACTGTGATAATAAATTCCATACCTCATATTGATATCCTTCAATATGTGGAGATAAACAATGAATAGTATTTCTTATTTGTTTGACAACTATTTCAGAATCACGAAAAACTTTCAATTTTTTTACATTCAATTCAATGGATCTTTTCAGGCCCTGGACTAGAGCTTCATATTCCGCAATGTTATTTGTACATTCAAACTCTAACCTACAAGAGAGAAAATGTTTATTCCTTTCAGGGTCAATGAGAACACAACCGCATCTCGATCCCTCTTGTGTCTTGGAACCATCAAAGTACAAAACCCAAAACTTATCCTCTAAATCTACTTGGTTAGTAGTATGTACTAAGTTAGTAACTAAGTATTCCATGTTACAATCAATTTCATCAGTCCATGAGAATCAAAGGAGATCAGATTGTGTGTCTGATTCATGACTGGCTTCTTCCGCTTGATAATTTCTTGGTTCATGCTCTAATAAGTAATTCCCTAAAATTGAAGATGAAAAATTTATAGGCTCATTCTTTTCTTCAAGCTGAGTTACATTCTGCTTCATGTGAGCCTCTCTCAATATTTTAATATGATTTTGCTTGTTCTGATATGGAAACCACAAGTGAGACTAATCTGTTGCAAAATAACCATTTAGTTTCATAGACCAGTCCCTGCTCAATATTAAACCATAAGCTTCGGGTATATCTACTACCATGATATCTATAAATTGACATACCTTGGGTCTGCAAACAATCTAATAAGCATGTCTTTCATCTCTCCTATAACCTTAACAACAAACCTGTCCAATTGTATGATCTGGGAAGATGATGGTATTGGCTTCCCATTAATTTTCTTACAGATGGATAGTGGCATAACATTGGATGAAGCTCTAGAATCTACCAAATAATTATGTACATCATGATTGAAAATTTCAAAGGTCAACAAGAATGGTAGAGTCTGAGATTTTGATTTACCACCAATGCTTGTTTTGTTTATCTCTGTATCTGACTCAACGGTGTCTATATCACTGCTTGATTGTGGGTCAAAAGCTTCTAATAATTTCTTCCTTTGCTGGGGGAGATTACATAATTCAAACAAAGATATGTTTGCTTTAGTATTTTTGATGTCTTCCACAATGTCATACCCCATGTTGTATTCTTCTGTTCTCTTCCCACCATTTCCTGGCTTGTTCAATATGCCTTTTTCCTGTTTATTTATTACTAGGCTTTTGTCTTTTAAAATTTCAGAATTCATTTATTACTAGTCTTGAGGCTGAGTGATGCCAACACTCCTTTTCAGAGCTTCCTTGGTGATCTTCATCTTTGGCAGCAATGGGCTTTGATCTAACACTGGCCCTTTACTTCTAGTGGTGATTTTTACTGATGATACTTGGATTTCTTGAGCTCTCTCTTCTTCATTCAATCCCAAAGTGGGTTCCAAGTTCCATAATACCATTGTTCTTTCCTCAGTTGGATCTTCTTGTTCTTTTGTTTGATATTCTTCTAGATCTTCTTGATCTGTCAGCTGTGCATCTAACAATTGATTCATTACTAAAGTCATTGAGTTAATCCATTGTGGAAAGATCTTTTCAGAGTGATGCTCTTGGTGAAAAGTTTATAAATGTTCCATGCCAACCTCATTCAAATTTAGGACAATAGAATTAGTTATAGGAGGTAGAGGTTGTCCAATTTCTTCCCTTTTCTTGTAGAAGGGCTTAAAGGGTTTTCTAGATGTACTAGCTCCCTTCTCTTTCTCTAGGTCCACTATTTTATTAGATAATTTATGTACCATTTTAACCATGTTTTCCAGTTCATTCGAGGGTTCTTCTTTAGGTATGGTTAATATGAGAGGCTTCTTGTTGGCCATTGGTTTCACTTCCAATTCTAATGCATGTTTTGAAATACTATCCAAGTTAGATTCTACCTTCTTAGCTTCCTCATAGTTTTCTATTAGAGTAGCCTTAACCGCTCTTTTGACAAACATATCTATAGGTGGATACAATGTTTTGTAGTGTAATATTCTACCAAGGACTCCTTAGTGGGTTCTGTTGCAGCACTAAAATTATTTAACAGGGTAGTAAATCTTTGATTAAACCCCTGCACCTTTTCTTTCTTCCCCATCCTCATAGATAACTGTTCTTTCATGAGCATGGAAACGGTCTTCTGATTTCCAAATTTGTTTAAGAAATATTTTTCAAAACCATCCCAATATGCTATAGAATTAGCTTGTAGACTAAAATACCAAGAGGATGCCCTTGGATAAAAAGTGTAAGGGAAAATTCTGCAAACCACATATTCATGTTCTACATTTAAAAGGTTGAGAGCCAAATAGAAACTCTTCAGGTGGTATTCAACATATATTCCTTTTCTAGGATCAAACTTAGGTAGCACCCTCTCTAGATGTTTGGGAAGATCGTATAATGGGGAAACAAAATTAAGTGGCCCTCTGGCTCTCAACGCAGGTTGGTTAATGTTTCTAGCCATAATTCATGGTGGAGAACGCGGTGGTGAATGTGGTGGGGTATGAGGAATTTCTTGAGTTGGAGGGTATTCAAGTCTCAACTGATGAAGGGGATCTGTGATTTCTTGAAAAGATAAATCCAACAACTCTTCCAAATTTTCTACAAGCACCGCATCTCTGGTGTATTGGCTTGCTTTCTTAGGAACTCGCCTTCTAAGCAATGTGGGAATTATGTTTAACCCCCAGGTTTTCTTACGTAGGAATGTGCATGTCTCCGGAATTGGTTTACCTCCTCGAATGGGACAACGTATAGAGGTTCTTGGTGTTCACCTCTAGAATTGAGGTTTTCTTGATCTTTTGGTTCCAGAACAAAGTCTTCTGGTAAAGCTATTTCAAGTGGGTTTCGATAGGAATCTCTTCGTATAAATGGATCGCCTCTGCCAGCCATGCAGTGGCTTCCCTCCTTCTAGCGCCAAAATTGTTGATGCCCAGAAAATATTTACACCAACAGTAGGGATTCTCCCTGGAAAGCAATCCCAATTAGATCGCTCACCATTTGGTGTGGGGAATCCGTTCGATTAACGGTCTGACTACCGTGAGTGTAATTGTTTAAAATCTTTACCGGTTGCGGCCCAGTTCACCATTTATGTGATTTTATTTTAAAGTATGAGATGCAAGTGCCCTAATTAAATGCAATGGAATTGACAGGTAGAAGCCTCACAAGTGATGCGTAGGTTTTTACCTCCCATCTTATCACTCCTACCAGATCAATTCAATTATTATCAAATCTAAACTAACTATCCTATCCTATCCCTACAGGGAGCAAATTTGAATTAAGAGTAATATACTGGAAATTCTCATACAAGTCTAATAGATAGTTTTTCCAACATAATATTCACAGTTGCAGCAAAAAGAATACCAAAGATAGCTCTGATATGATAAAACAATTTATTACTCATTTCACACATAAACATTTGCATAGAAAGTAAAATCATTCATCACCAATGAAGTAATTCAAGAGAGTTAGAATGATATCACAGTATGAGTTATGAATGCAAGAAGAAATAGTTCCACTTTAAAAATTTCACACATTCCGGGAAAAAATATCTGTGTAGGCTTTTCCCAGCAAACAAATCCTTCTTATTAGCAGAAAAATAGTTCTCTTACAAAATGGTCCAGCTTCTATTATGCTAGAAAAAGTCTCCTTCTCCCTAACCAACTCTTCCACCTAAGCTTTCAATTCTTCGACCTGTTGGTTTGTGAATGTTGTAGACACAACAGATCCCATGCTTAGCTAAGCACGGGAGCACCCCCCCCCCCCAATTTTAATAAACGCAAAGGTATTTGGGTGAGTCATCTTAAAAATTTTAGATTTTTATTTTACCTCTAAAATTCTTCACCCATGCTTTTGGTCTGCTTGTTTGTAAGGATTCGATTATTCCTCCCAAAGTGTTTTAGTCTGAAAAAAGCCAAAATTTTGAGTATTTTTGTTGACTACTATCATCACCCCGAAACTAGACTTTTGGAGAACCGGAAACCCGCAACCCGACAGATGCAGGTTATGGGACTGTTGTTTTTAAATTTTGGTTTTGCTAATTCTGAAACCCGCAACCCGATAGCTACGGGTTGCGAAATTATTCTTTAATAAAATTGAGAAATAATTACCCTGAAACCCGAACCCTGAAATGTCGGCATTCGGCTTTCAGGAGTGTGATTTTTCGTTTATTTGGTGTGTGCTCCCGAAACCTGTAACCTGTAATTTCGGGATGCGGCTTTCGGGATGGTTATTTTTACATCACAGTTTAATGTTTCCGAAGCCTGCCACCCACATAGTCGGTCTTTGGCTTTCGAAAATCTTTTTTGTTACTTCTGTTTGCATACCCGCAACCCGCAAATCCGTACTTTCAGGTTTCGGCTTGAGGGATCTTTGAATAAGAACTTCATGGAATTTTTTGAACCCGATTCCGCTTCCTCTCCGGTTAATCTCCGTCGTTCATCTGTTATGATCTTCGAGTCGATTTTGGGTAATCAGTTAAGTCAGGCTTTGCCATCTTGTCTTTTGAAACCTGGTTCTGCCAAATTATTATCAACTCTATCACCATAACCTTTGTCTCTATTACTAATCACCAGTCATAATTATTGATGGAAGATTGCTTGTAACGATGTGATCGTAAAGGCAGTTCGAAATCATGCGAGTAATAATTGAACTCGTACTTCACACAAGCTTTGATTCGACTGGAACATACCTCGGCTATGTTAATTACAATTGAATTAATTACAATGAATTGACTGGATAAGTTTAATCATTGCAGATTGTCCCCACACAATTATCATCGACCTGCTTGTTGGCCTTTAAATAACAATTAACATGAAATCTCCACTTCATCCATTGCCTTCTGAAACAGGAAACACTCTGTTTGGCATTCTTCTTATATCCTTCTATCCAAGACTCATACAGAATGAGCAATTTTTTGCAGATGGTGAATTTTCTAATGTTCAAGTTGGAAATGATGAACTCTACCCCTTGTTGTATCAAAAAATGTTGTCACCACCTTTTGATGCAGGTGTTCCTGATCTTAGCAGAGGTAGCAGTGAAGAAGACTTCGAAACTTTGTCTGCCTGCATGCACAATCCCGAAAAGCAAAGGAAGGAAATTTCGGAGGGATCAATTGCTCTTGATACTGATGTTATACAGGACTTTATAATCAACGAAGAACCTAACATGTCGACCACCGTTCCTGAAGTAAATCCCCTAATGGATTTCTCTGTTTTTGACAGTGGGTTCTCCGACCCCGAATTCCCTACAGCGGATGCTTTGCAAGACACACCACCTGTCGATGCTAGTGAACAATCTGTGATTAAATTTTTATGGTGCCACGAGACCTTATCTAATTAAACAAGTCTTTCTTTTGTGAAAGGCGGCTGAAAATCTTTTAAGCTTGAAAATAGTAAGATTTCTTGGATCGATGGTTAGATCCGATTTTGTAATCCCTATTTTGTAGAATTTCTCCTTTTGGAACTCTCATGTAAATATAGTATATAAGGAGGAATGTTTTCCTTAGTAAGGGGTTGGGAATTTTGGAATTACAATTGAGCAGGAGTTCGGACTGAAGATACTCTGTTTATCAGAGTCATTGTAATTTTTGTACAAGACTTCTCTATTCAGGAAAGTTGTCTTTTAATTCACCTCCTATTGTTCTTCAAATTTCTTTGGGAATTGCTGAGTTATGGTTTCAAATTTGTCATCGGTTATGTGTTGAATCCTTTGCAGGGCATTCGTTAATGCATAAGATTTCTCGTATTGATTTCTCTGTATGTCTAGATTATGCTCAAAATTGTTCCATTAAATTTTTTTAATTGAACGTTTTCACTTTTATATTTCTGCAAATGATTCGATGTAAAGGAATATGTATAATCAAATGTTAATTTTTCAATTAACACAATGATTACAGATCAGATATTTGAGTAGGCTTAAACATTTTGAAGAATTGTCACTTGATTTTTATTAATTGATAAAACTTTAAATTGACAAGTGAAGAACCCGAAGACGTTTCTGTTTAAGGTTTTATTTACTTGTTCATCATACTTCAACTCTGATCTGCACAACATCAACTTTTTTTTTCCTTTTAGGTCAGGTCTGACTTAGAATATGTTGTTTCCTTAGGTAGGTTAAGTTAGATTTCGTTAACCAGCTTTCATACTTTGTTTTCTGTTATAGGAAAACTGATCTTTTGGGATCAAATCTTTTACTCATAGAGTGCTAGTGGAGGCCAAATATCCGTGGGTGATTACCACACCAAACAACTTGAGGATAGAATTTCCCCTGCGTAGGGTCTTTCGAAGCCTTTGGATGGGTTTTCATCCCCTGTTGTGTGCCTTGGAACCCATTCCAGCACCTTGCACTTACCCTGCACCCCCGAGGCATCAACAAATGGCGCTAGAAGAAGGGCCTGTAGTATAACATGCCTAAGAAAACTACTAATAAGCCTCCTCCAGCAAGTACTTCAACGGTTCAAACCCGAAGCCAGACTAGGGATTCAACATCTAAACAACCAACTACTACACAACCTACGATTCTCCCTGTCGCGTCCACACAACCTGCGGTTATACCCATTACGCTAGTGGTACAACAGGAGAATAGAGGAGAAATCATTTTCACATCACCCACAAGGGGACCCATCTCGTTAGAGAAGTTACTGAAAACATCTGTCGATAGGGTTTTAAGAGTAGAACAACGTCTTGTCGATCAAAGAAGACGCGGCCTGGAAGCTCTAAACTTAGAAGGTGTTTTGTAGGCTAGCAGTTGGGAAGAACATCAAGTTACCACCTCACAGACCACTGATCCACAGGTTCAACATACCAATAGTTTTAACACAGAGGATCAACATACAATTGATCACCAATCTGAAAACCAAGACCTAGTTAATCGACCAGATTCTCCTGAATATAACCGTGAGACCACCCACACAGCAACACAAGGTCAAGCAAATCTTGGAGCCGGTGGTCCACCACCGTCCCCTCCTTTATCTTCATCATCTTCCTCATACGTGTGAAAATCCTCACAGCAGATCTAAGAGATGATGTATACCTCACAAGAGAATAGTGGATTAAGCAAGAAAATAGAAGAAGAGTGATACATGCAGTATAATGAGCAACAGAATAATATGGTACAGTAGAACTCAGATAGAAGCAATAATACTTCACACACACTAGATTATTAATCACAAATGGACATATAAATAATACAATGCATGAGGAATTCGAATGCCTAAGGTGGCAATTCGAATTAGCCTTCATGGAGTGATCAAAGGATCACTGGAGTGTCATCGGAGCACAACTAGGTGTCCTCATGATCATCGGAGCACAACTGTAAGTCTTCATCATCATCAGTGGAGTCATCAATGCTCAAGTAACTGTCAACCATCAGTCAAACTAACTCTGGTAGGTGTAACTCAGTGTAACTAAGTGTAACTCAGTGTAACTAAGTGTAACTGAGTGTAACTCAATGTAACTAAGAGTAACTGAATGTAACTGAGTGTAACTGAGTGTAACTCAATGTAACTGAGTGTAACTCAATGTAACTGACTGTAACTGACTGTAACTGACTGTAACTGACTGACAACTGGACTGGTAGGTGAAGAAGGGCGAGTTGCTCCCTAAAATCAAGGAAGAAGGGCGCATTAAGCAACTGGAGGGCTAAAACTGAATAGTGAGAAGCTCCTGGGGGATGACTAACTGAGGGCTAGGTGCTGGACTGATGACTGGGATGCATGCAAAATGCATGCAAACCCTAGAATGCATGCAAACCCTAAAAGGTGCATGCATGACTGAAAATGTAAAAGATCAAAATACTGGTGGGACTAGGATGGAGTATAGGAATATCCTAACAAGACGAAGAGAATTCTTCTAGTTCGTCATCTGAAGAAGAAGAACAAGAAACTCCAATGGCTGGAGAAGGTCAAAACAGACCTTGGCTTGACCAAGGTGCAGTTTTCATATTAGGTGATCAACATAGATTACCGAAGAATCCAGAGAAATGGCTGTCTAAATACAACCCTGACGATAAGATACTTGCATTGGATCACACAAAAAATTTCATGCAAGCAATCAGGATTAGAAGTGTGATGCATGAGGATGTAGTATGCATACTTTTTCCATACACTTTTGAGGGTAGAGCAGTCACTTGGTATTTTGCTTTACCGGTACAATCTATAACTTCCTAGGATGAATTCGAGAAACATTTTACCCAGAAATTCGGGGATGACAAAACACCGCAAGATCTTGTCTTAGATTTATCCTCCATGAAATCCAAAGGAAAAGAAAGGGTAAAAGACTTTAACCAAAGGTTTTCGTATCTCAAAAACAGAATTCCTGCCAATCTTCTTCTTGCTGAAGAATTGTTGGTGGCTTATTATGAAAAGGGTCTACCTCCCCCTATTGCAATATGGGTCAAAAGGGAACAGAAGGGTACTTTACTGGAAGCATTTGATGAAGCAATCCAAGTTGAAAAGGACATCTTTTGTCTGGAAGATAACCCTGAAGCTTCAGATGGACAACCTTCCACTTCCAGGAAGAAAATTGAGATTGTCCCTAAAACGACAGTTCAGAACAAGGATTCATTCGATTTGACTGACATGAAAAAATTCCTTCAGAAAATGTCAAACGAGATGGTGGATTTGAAGAAGAACACTAATGATAATCAGAATCAGAACAGAGGTTTTGTAAGGCCACCGTTTAGGAGACCTTACCAGCCTCCACAAAATCCACCACCACCAAATCCGGCGGATGCACTCACAAATGATGAACTCTTTTCTATTTTTAGAGCATTGGCAGTAGAATCTCAAGTCACCCCTGACACTTCCAACAATCAGAATACCCCGGATCCTCCACTACCTGAAGAAGAAGCAGAAGATGATCCACATGTTGATGCTGTGGGTTGCTTTTCGAAAATTCCTATGTGTGAAGAAGAAGAAGAACCTAAGGCGGTGTTTAACACACAACATCCTTATAATACAAGGTCAAGACCATAGCCACCTCAACAACCTTCATCGTCTCCTCCGGTTCCCACAAGAAATAATCCTGTCCCACAGAAGGATGCAGTCCTCCCTCAAATGGAGTACAACTTGGTTGAAGACTTAAAAAGAGTCAAAGCAAACATCTCTCTATTTGAGCTACTCAAAATTCCTGCTATGAGGGATTCTTTACCTAAAAACATGATAGTCAAACAACCTAGAGATTCACAGAGTAATAATATAGACTCTGTCACTAAAGATGATGATAAAAAACCAACAAGTAAGAGAACTCCTCCTTTCTTGCTTACTTTTGAAATTTTCAACCGGAATGTACACAACTGCATGATAGATTCAGGAGCATCGTCAAATGTGATGCCCCTCTTTGTTTGCAGAAAATTGAATGCAACACGGGAACCCTATCCAATCCAGATTGTGCAACTTGACATATCCAAAGTCAGAGTGGTTGGTAAATTGAGAAATGTTCTGCTCACGCTGTTAGATGATCCCAGGATCCATCAGATAGTTGATATTGTGATAGATGACATCCCAGAAGCCTATGGGATGTGGTTAAGTAGGGACTGGTAAGAGAAACTTAAAGGTTATTTTGCAACCGACTGGTCCCATTTATGGTTTCCCTACAATGGTCAGCCAAATAAAATTAAGATCGACAGAGAACCTTTTATGAAATAGACAGTCACTGATCATAATGATTCAACTGAACCTGCTAGTTATCTCACCTCTCGTGTGGAGCAATTTACATTTGATACATTTTTTAGTGAATTCTCAGTTGATTCCTCACCAGAAGAAAGCATCCAAAATGAATCACATATCACTCAGGTTACTTCTGTACCTTTTTCTGGTGAAATTGTGCATAATGTATATAATGTGAATACGAATTTTAGATTAGACCCTATCTCTTGGAATTTATTTTTTGATGGCTCCAAGTCCAAGGAGGGAGCGGGAGCAGGTCGTGTTCTTATCAATCTTAAAGGAATAAAAATCATGATTGCTTGCAGGTTAGAATTTGATTGTACTAATAATGTAGCCGAATATGAAGCTCTTGTGAAGGGGCTCAAGAAGGCCATTGATTTAGGTGTACAAGTAATTGAATGCTATGGAGACTCCGAAATTATAGTCAAGCAAGTCAGGAATAAAATACACTACTTATCTCCGCGTCTGGCTAATTATCAAAAGTTGGTAAGATCTAACCAACTCATTTTCGGCATTTAATATTAAATCAATTCCCAGGTCACAAAATTTTGATGCAGACTTGTTAGCAAATACAACGTCTAGACTGATCCCGCCAGAAGGTTTGTCTCCTCAAACGTTTTCCATTGAATTGATGTATAGACCCTCTATTCCAGATAATGTGACTAATTGGAAAGTGTTTGATGATGACTGACAGATACTTGACTTCCTCACTGCTCAGGATAAATTTCAAGACATGGCCATCGATGAAGTAGAACATGAAAAGTCTCTCACTGATTCCTCAAACATCATCCCGAAGTCTGTGATCAATCTAGAAAAGTTATTTGCAGGACAAGTTCAAATCTCAAACTAATTGTAAAACTCAAAGCTCATCCTTGAATTATGAGTGGGTCAACCTAGGCACCGAACATGAATCTCGTTTCATCAATTTGGGAGTGTAATGTCCCCATTTTGACCCCCTTTGTATTAAACCGTAAATGATGTAAATATTATTATTTGATCATGGTGAGGAGCTCAAGGCCAAGGCCCCACCATTGATTTAGCGTTTTATGTATCGGTAATTAAAAATAGATGCCTATGGTTCTTGTGCTAGATAGGCACAATGTAAATTAAGACATAATGTAAATACGAATTTTAATGAAAAATACCCACAACTAGCTATGCAATGCAACAAAGAGATGGGGGCATGATTCTACAAGGAATAGGGAGGGAAATTATTCAAACCCTTGAGCCAATGGTGTTAATCCATGTGTCAATGAGAAAACCCATAAACCACCAACTACCCATTTTGGGTTATGCACCCAATCATTTAATTCTTCCAAGAGTTGGTTGAGGTAGTTAATGCCTTGGGAATGAAGAGGTATGGCAGCCAATTTCGTGCATGGGAAAGCCATCAACCTGGGAATTCATATTTTTGATTCTTGGGCAAGAAAACACCCACGAAATGGTGCCCAAGGCCATGCTAAACACATAGTATTTCCTCTCTCACACAGTCTGAACTACTGGGTCTTTCCTCATCATGTTTTTATCATTTTCCTGCCTTCTTCCATGGCTGGGAGATCGTTTTTGTGTTACACAGTGGCTGGGGAAGGAGGACCACGATTTGGGATTGTTATGGAGGCCGTTTTTGCCCCAGAATGTCTATGGACATTTTTCTGAAAACGGAGTTGGCTTCCCAGGGTTATTCCCCATCTTCCAGTTTCATTTTTGGGTTTCCCACGTTTTTCTGAAGCTAATGAAAACCCCATATTTGGGCATCCCACTGTAAAAACGTTTCTTCATTCCCAACACTTATACTTTTGCTGTTATGTGCATCCCTGTTTTGGTTTGAATCTGTGAACAAGAGTTTTAGAGTGGTAATGGACAGAATTGGCTTGATAAACCTAGTGGGGAGAATAACCTCTCAAGATGATCAAGAGGGCTGGCTACTCTTCTATGCACACCTGGGACACTCTAGAATTGGAAGGTATGGCCTGAGGGACTGTGAATTGGTGAAGGGAATACTTCCTTGAGTGGGGTGTGTAGGCATTGTGGGTGCCAAGCTAAATAGATCTTGTAGAGGTATCCATAGCTCTGTGGTTGAGCACACTAGCTTAGCAATTCTTCCTTTCCATTTCCTAGCAGCCTGGTAAACCCAATTGTAGATTGGATTGGCTCATTTTGGTGTATGATTGGCTATGTGTGAGTCTGCTATTCCTTGGTTCCTTGTAGTAATCATGCCCAGCTCCGGAGTGGCAGTTTTATCAAAGGTTGATAAGAACAATTGGCCTATGGTTGGGTGGAACGTTGCAGATGCACAGCTGGTTGCTTGGGAATACTTTGTTTAAGATAAGTATTTTCTTGTGTTAATTCTGCAATGTCTTTATTTTATGACTGTCGCATAAATGTTTGAATGTATGTTAGATATTAAACATGATTTTTATTCCGCTGTGTTTCTATAACATGCACATGTATATGTCTTTTTATCAATAAATTTTTAATTAATGGTCATGGGGCTAGATGCCCGGTTTTAGCATCACGATCCTCTCTATCATGCTGGTATGATAGGAAGGGACGTTCCAGGGAGTTGATTGCACCCATAAAGAACGCAGAGCCATTATTGCATTGTGTAAATAGTATAAGGATGTTTTTCTCCTGGACGTATGACGAGTTGAAAACGTTTGACACTAGCATCATGTTTCATAATATACCCATGAAACCAGAGGTGAAGCCATTTCAACAAAAGCTGCGGAAGATGCACCCCAGTTTGGAGCCTTCTGTGAAAAAGGAGTTGGAGAAGCTACTCACTGCTCGAATTATCTTTTCGGTCAGGCATACTCAATGGATTGCTAACTTAGTACATGTCCGTAAGAAAAGCGAGGAAATTCGAATGTGTGTCGATTTCAGGAACCTAAATCGGGTTTCTGAGAAAGACAACTATCCCGTTCCACCAATGGAGGAGATTCTTCAAAAGGTAGCTGGGTCAGAGATGTTTTCCCTCCTAGATGGTTTTTCGGGGTATAACCAGGTTATGGTTTCCCTAGACGATCAATTTAAAACAACTTTTAGGACCCCATGGGGTACTTTTTCCTACAGAAGGATGCCTTTCAGGCTGATCAATGCAGGAGCTACTTTTCAGAGAGATGGATATAGCTTTCCGAGGGTTAATGCATAATTCTATCGTAGTTTACCTTGACGATATCACTATTTACTCTAAAAAACGACATGAACATCTGTTTGCTTTGAAACAAGTTTTTGATCGCTACAAAAAATTCGGTATTTCTCTCAACCCGAAGAAATCTATTTTTGTAGTAACAGAACGAAAGCTTCTGGGCTTCATTGTCTCGAAAGAAGGTATGATTATCGATCCTGAACGTACAGAGGCTATTTCAAATATCGGTTTACCAGGCTCGCGCAAAGCAATGCAATCCTTCGTAGGTAAGATTAATTTTGTACGTAGATTTGTACCAAATTTTGATCATATTGTTAAACCATTACAACTTTTGGTCAAGAAAGATGTGCAGTTTACTTGGTCGCAGGAACAGAGAGATGCATTCATCCGAATTCGTAAGGCCATTGCAGAAGATCCTGCTCTCATGACCCTAGATTTTGATAAGGATTTCATCCTTTATACTTTTGCCACTGAATTTTCTTATGCAACTGTCTTAACTCAAAAGCATGACAATGACACTGAAATCCCAATCTCTTTTATGAGCTCAACATTCAAAGGTGCAGAACTTAAATACTCACAGATTGATAAGCAAGCCTATGCGGTCTATAAATCTGTCAAACATTACAGACCCTACTTGCTGAAGTCTCGAACCAAAGTCATTGTTCCATATTCTGCTATCATAAATGTCCTCATCCAGAAATAATTGGGAGAAAAGAGGGCCCATTGGATGACCACACTACAAGAATATGATCTTGAGATTAGATCGGCTAGAATTGTAAAAGGACAAGGCCTTTGTCTTCTCACTGCGCAATCTAATGACCCCGCACAACAGTAGTCCGAATGGGATCATGAGGAAGAAATTCCCTAAGGTGTTGTTAATGTTATCGATGCCCCGACATTGGAATGGTACGACGATATCAGATTTTTCCTGAACCATGGGTTTGATCCTGAAACCCTTGATTTTAAGAAAAGAAGAGCTTTAAGACTGAAATCGACTCCTTATCAATTCATTGATCATGTTCTTTTTAGAAAAAATTATGATGGAGTATTTCTTAGATGCTTGGAAAAACATGAAACACATGACATTTTGTTTCAATTTCATGCAGGTCCTATTGGAGGCCATTTTTCAGGAGAGACTACAACACACAAGATTCTTAGGGCCAGATATTATTGGCCCACATTGTTTAAAGATTCTTATGCTTATGTCAGGAAGTGTGAGCCATGCCAGAAATGCACAGGAAAGTTTAGGAAACCTGCGTTTCCTTTACAACCGGTTACAATTCAGTTTCCATTTCAACAGTGGGGACTGGATTTTGTTGGGCCTATAAACCCTCCCTCATCCATCCAACATAAGTATATCCTCACAGCCACAAACTATTTCACTAGATGGGTGGAGGTAGCTCCTCTTAAACAATGTAACGCTACCCAAGTAATCTCTTTCCTTGATAGCCAGATCGTCACACGCTTCGGCGCTCCAGAGTACTTAGTTTTTGATAATGCATCCTACTTCTCTTCAATCGATATAACTGGATATGCCTTTGAGATGGGGATTAAGCTTCAGTTTTCTGCCAACTATTATCCTCAAGGTAATGGTTTGGCTGAGTCATCGAACAAAAACCTAATAAACATTCTCAAAAAGATTGTAGCTTCTCATCACAGAGATTAGCACACACAGTTGTATAATGCATTATGGGCCGATCGAATTACCCCAAAAGCAGCAATTGTGAATTCTCCCTACTGTGGTTTATGGAAAAGAAGCCATCCTTCCCACTAATCTTACCATTCCTTCGCTACAATTGGCCCAGTATGTCCAAGAAGATGATTCTTCTCCCCTCCAGCAAAGAATTGACACCCTCTTGAAGATAGAGGAGGATAGGGAAATAGCCAAGAACAAGTTGTATCATCATTAGCAGATGGTGAAGAGATGGTTTGATGAAAAATCTTCATTTGATAGGGAATTTTCTGTTGGTGACCTGGTTCTAAGGTGGGATAAGCAACGTAAAGATAAGAATCAGTACACCAAGTTTCAGTACCTTTGGCTAGGACCTTTCATTATTACAGAAAAGATTGGTCCCAGCGCTATTCGATTACAGACGCTAGAGGGAGTTGTAGACAACTTCCCGGTGAATGTGTCTCTGCTAAAAAAGTATTTTGTTTGAACAATCTGACGCACTTGTACATAGGTGTGGTTTGTTTTTCAATCATTTGTTTTATTGCATTGACATTTTGATTGGTTTTCTTGTTTTGTTTTGGTTTTCATCAATAAGGCTTCACACTTGTGGTAATGGCTTATGATCGCTTTTCTTAGCAGCAATTGTTTCCGAAGTTTCAGCATTGTTATCAATCTTACTTTTGGATTTTGATTAGAATTTGCTCTGAAGAATAAACAGTCAAATAAGTGCAGTTCTTTTGGATACTTTTCACTTTGATCATTATCTTTCACCATGATTTATTTGTGTAATTGAGGTATGGAGGATGGTCATCATTTCTCTATTTGGTGTTTCATGGTTGAACAACATATCATAATAACTGACCAGTTCCGATTGCTCATGGATCCTTTTACAATCGCTTTGAATATGAATTTTGTTTAAAATTACAAGTTACAAGGTGGGTGGTCTTGTTATCAAGCTAGCCCATTAGGTTCATAGGTGTTTAAAGTGGAATGACATCTTCACATCAAGCCACCACACTTGGAAGATGAATTTCAGTTTTGATGGAAGGTGGAAGATCCTATTACAGGTCCGTCCATTCATGATCCGCAAAGCACTGGTGAGTAACATTATCACTATATGGTCACCAAGCCATGGTAATGCCTTGTAGCCTATGCCAAAATAAATTGTTTTGTTTTTCATAAGATTTTGCTGTATATAAGGACAGGGGGGTCTTATTACAAGCCAACCCTGCTATGATCATGGGTTTGACCTTGGACTGGAATTATCATTATATGGTTACCAAGCCATGATAATTTCTTTTGGTCTTACAACCGGAAGACAAGGAGTCTCGTTATCGAGCTAGCTTGACCAGTTCCAGATCAGGCCTGTGAATGGCGCTGTTTCATCTGATCACCAAGTTAGTACAGTGGTCTTGTATCAACAAGGTTTTATGTATTAAAAAAAAATATAAAAACAAAAAAGAGAAAGAAAGAAAAGACAAAAAAAAGAAAAAAGAAAAAAAGATAGAGGATTACTGAGTATACATATGAGTAATAAATCAAGGGGATCTGTAATTAGGATATACATGGGCATTTCTAAGACTGTGTCTAGATTCAACACAAGCTGATTTTCAATGATTACATCAAGGTAAGGATTTGGTATTACTCTCTAAATCTCCTTATCGGATAAGTGTTATCTTTAAAATGGTCATTGTTGAGATGTATCCATTTTCATGTTCACTGTTTGTTGCTTGTTATCTTTTGAGTATTTTCTTTGAATTGAGTTTCAAGAAATTGGTTGATTGACATGTTGTCTTTAGTTGGATTTGATTGCAGAGATAACTGGTTCTTCCTAGCCAGTCGCCATTTGTTGTAGACACAACAAATCCCATGCTTAGCTAAGCATGGGAGCCCCCCCCCCAATTTTAATAAACGCAAAGGTATTTGGGTGAGTCATCTTACAAATTTTAGATTTTGATATTACCTCTAAAATTCTTCACCCATGCTTTTGGTCTACTTGTTTGTAAGGATTCGATTATTCCTCCCAAAGTGTTTTGATCTGAAAAAAGCCAAAATTTTGAGTATTTTTGTTGACTACTATCATCACCCCGAAACCAGACTTTGGAGAACCCGAAATCGGAAACCCGACAGATGCGGGTTACGGGACTTTTGTTTTTAAATTTTGGTTTTGCTAATTCTGAAACCCGCAACCCGACGACTACGGGCTGCAGAATTATTCTTTAATAAAATTGAGAAATAATTACCCTGAACCCCGCAATGTTGGCATTTGGCTTTCGGGAGTGTGATTTTTTGTTTATTTGGTGTGTGCTCCCGAAACCTGTAACCCGTAATTTCGGGATGCAGCTTTCGGGATGGTGATTTTTACCTCATAGTTTAATGTTTCTGAAGCCTGCCACCCGCACAGTCGGTCTTCGGCTTTCAGAAATATTTTTTGTTACTTCCGTTTGCATACCCGCAACTTGCAAATCCATACTTTCGGGTTTCGTCTTGTGGGATCTTTGAATAAGAACTTCATGGAAGTTTTTGAACCCGATTCCACGTTCCGCTCCAATTAATCTCCGTTGTTCATTTGTTATGATCTTGCGGTCAAGTCGATTTCGGGTAATCAGTTAAGTCAGTCTTTTCCATCTTGTCTTTTGAAACCTGGTTCTGCCAAATTATCATTCTTCTATGAAATTCATCATAGCGGACACCATTGCAAGTCTATCAGTTACTTCGTGTTAGATGGACACCATCTCTCCGCATTATGTTCGCCATGTCTGGACTCGAGCTTTGATATCTTGTCATTTTTGTTCCACCTCTTAATGATCGGATTTGTTACGTGCGAAGAATTGATAGCCCATGTACTGGAACTCCTAGACGAGACCTTTTTGCACATCAACTCTATCACCATAACCTTCGTCTCTATTACTAATCACCAGTCATAATTATTGATGGAAGATTGCTTGTAACGATGTGATCGTAAAGGTAGTTCGAAATCATGCGAGTAGTAATTGAACTCGTACTTCACACAAGCTTTGATCCAACTGGCACATACCTCGGCTCTGTTCATTACAATTGAAGTAATTACAATTAATTGACTGGATAAGTTTAATCATTGCATATTGCCCCCGCCCGATTATCATCGACCTGCTTGTTGGCCTTTAAATAGCAATTAACATGAAATCTCTAGTTCATCCATTTCCTTCTGAAATAGGAAACACTCTGTTTGGAATTCTTCTTATATCCTTCTATCCAAGACTCATCCAGAATGAGCAATTTTCATGCAGACGGTGAATTTTCTAATGTTCAAGTTTCAAATGATGAACTCTACCCCTTGTTGTATCAAGAAATGTTGTCACCACCTTTTGATGCAGGTGTTCCGAATCTTAGCAGTGGTAGAAGTGAAGAATACTTCAAAAATTTGTCTACCTGCATGCACAATCCCGAAAAGCAAAGGAAGGAAATTCCAGTGGGATCAACTGATCTTGATACTGATGTTATACATGACTTTATTATCAACGAAGAACTTGACGTGTTGGCCACCGTTCCTGAAGTAAATCCCCTAATGGATTTCTCTATTTTTGACAATGGGTTCTCCGACCCCGAACTCCCTACAGCGGATGCTTTGCAAGACACACCACCTGTCGATGCTAGTGAACAATCCGTGATTAAATTTTTATGGTGCCACGAGAATTATCTGATTAAACAACAAGTCTTTTTTTTGTGAAAGGCGGCGAAAAATATTTTAAGCTTGAAAATAGCAAGATTTCTTGGATAGATGGTTAGATCCGATTTTGTAATCCCTATTTTGTAGAATTTCTCCTTTTGGAACTCTCATGTAAATCTAGTATATAAGGAGGGATGTTTTCCTATTAAGGGGTTGGGAATTTTGGAATTACAATTGAGCAGGAGTTCAGACTGAAGATACTCTATTTATCAGAGTCATTGTAATTTTTGTACAAGACTTCTCTATTCATGAAAGTTATAATTATTTCAACTCCTATTGTTCTTCAAATTTCTTTGGGAATTGCTGAGTTATGGTTTCAAATTTGTCATCGGTTATGTGTTTAATCCTTTGCAGGGCATTCGTTAATGCATAAGATCTCTCGTATTGATTTCTCTGTATGTCTGGATTATGCTCAAAATTGTTCCATTAAATTTCTTTAATTGAACGTTTTCACTTTTATATTTCTGCAAATGATTCGATGCAAAGGAATATGTATAATCAAATGTTAATTTTTCAATTAACACAATGATTACAGATCAGATATTTGAATAGGCTTAAACATTTTGAAGAATTGTCACTTGATTTTTATTAATTGATAAAACTTTAAATTGACAAGTGAAGAACCCGAAGACGTTTCTGCTTAAGGTTTTATTTACTTGTTCATCATACTTCAACTCTGATCTGCACAACATCAACTTTTTTTCTCCCTTTTAGGTCAGGTATGACTTAGAATATGTTGTTTCCTTAGGTATGTTAAGTTAGATTTCGTTAACCAACTTTCATACTTTGTTTTCCATTATAGGAAAACTGATCTTTTGGGATCAAATCTTTTACTCATAGAGTGCCAGTGGAGGCCAAATATATGTGGGTGATTACCACACCAAACAGCTCGAGGATAGAATTTCCCTTGCGCAGGGCAGGGTATTTCGAAGCCTTTGGCTAGGTTTTCATCCCCTGTTGTGTGCCTTGGAACCCATTCTAGCACCTCACACTTACCGTGCACCCCCGAGGCATCAACAATGATCGACTCTCTTGACTCTAACTGAGTAATTTGAGCTTTAAAGTCACTCCTTTCCCCTCCATAATCATTAATTGCACAATTACTGCATCCTTTTCTGCTTCCAGATTTTGGTATTCATTCATTATCCTTTCCTTCTCGGATAGAATGGAATCATGTTTCCTTTTCAGTTCTATCCCTTCTCCTCACATTTTCACCAAATTATCTTTCAATTTGAGCATCTTCTCTTTATTTCGATCCACGTCACTCATAAACTTGTCAACAATATCTATACTTGCTTGCACGGAAGCTATGTTGACAGATTCCATGAACTTAGGGTCCCTGTGGGTAAACTCCATGATTGTGTTTTGCTGAATAGTAACAACATCAGCGTGGGATGGTAATTTCAGTCTCTTCTCTGACCTCCTCATAATAGTCTTTCTTTTTGAATAAAAAAAGATTGTGTCCAATATGGCCACAGTATGCTGCTTCGATGGGGTGAATGGGGTGAGGTCGAGCTCATGGAATGGAAGGTGGCCTCTGGTGAGCGTCGCGCCAGACACCTCAGGTGGTTCTATGTCCATATTCTGCACACTCAAGATTTCCTTTTCCATAGATTCCTTGGAATTTTCTCCTTCTTCATTTTTCTTTTGCTGTTCTGCTGCTTCTCTTTCCACACTTTATTTTACTTCTTCGTCCTTTTTTCTTTTTAATTCATTAGTAACCTCCCTTTCTTACCTCTCGGCCTCTTCCTTCTGCCGTTTTTCTGCCTCTTCTTTCTGTATTCTTTAGGCCTCTTCCGTTAGCTTCCTTTTAGGTTCCGTTAACTGCGGCCTTGTGGCTTTATCCTTTTGTCTCCTTTTTGCTTCCTCTTTTCATTTCCTCTCAACTTCCTTGATAGTGTTAGTTTGAGTATTGGAACCAGCTCCACTTTGGCGACCAAAATGCTTGTTCATCTTGGTCATGTTTCTTGCGCTCCGATACACTTCTTCATCCTTCAAGAAGTGATGTGTGTATTCAAAGTTAATTCTGCAAGAAGCACAATCCCAAGCGACCTTATCTAGGCTATTGTTCCTTATAAAAATCTTCATCCCAAAATGAAAAGCCTCTAAATATTTGAAAAAATCCTCGGCCCCCTTCTCCTTGGGGAACTTGTATACCTCGATAGTGAATGACAGTGGTGGGTAGGAGGCCTTCTTCTTCTCATGAAGAAAAATTCCAACCCCATTGATGAAAACCTACCTTACGACCTCTTTGTGCACAACAAAATAGGTATCATACCGAGGCAACAAAAAAGGGGGTTTGGTTCCCCCATACATCTTGATATATGTTCCTTCCGCAGAGAAGTAATAATCTCCATATTCCTCGATAACTGACAAAGCGTTCTCAGACATACAATTTTGCTCTTCCTTGAAGACTAACCAGTATAGAGGCATGATTAATCCCTCACAAATCAGTTTGTAGTGACTTGCATATTTGTGAGCCCATGTCATCTGATAGGCTACTTGGAGGGGATATTCCGTCTGGCTCCAAACACATCCCAAATCAGGGAAAGGATTTCTGATTAATATGCAATCCAAGAGATAAGAGAACATGAAAAATTAAGCTTTTTTTCTGTGTCATTCCTCCTTTCACTGTAGCAAAGTGTGACACCATACTCTCAGAAATGATATCTTCCCAGTTGAAAATTGCACCATGTGTTGCAATGTGGTACATCACTGGTACCCAACTGAGTTTATATGTACTTCCGCTCGCCAAGCCAAAAATCCGACTTAACATTAGAGCTATGATTCTATACGGGGTCCTCAAATTTTGACTATCGTATTCTCCGCTAGACCTCGGTCTCGACTGTATTTCAGGGACTGTCATCTTCTTAGCATACTCAAAGTGATCTATATTGGCCTTTGCTATCCATTCATCGGTTATCATGATTTTAGAGGAAGGAATCTTGTGTGTTGCATCTATGTGGGTTGGTTGGAAGGATGCAAGCCCTTCTCCTTTGACATCTGAAATGATCTTGGTGTTAACATCCACTTGGGGAAAAATCCACCCAATAAATTCTGAGCATGGGAATAATTCTGGGCATGTGGCCACCTTATGGAGGTTGGACCTCTTTAAGTTCGGGTAAACCATTAAATATTCGATGGAAGCGTTAGGGAAATTTCCATCTCTGATGGATCTGTATAGTTCACCCCATTTGAATTCTGGGGTCCCTCCCATCACGGCTTTAGTATCTCCAAACATTGTCTCTAGTGAGGTATCCAATAATATCTCGACGTTTGAGTCTGATTATTCTAACTTGGACTTTCACCTTGTGGACCTCTTACGCATATCAATTCTGATGAGACACATAATGGACAAATGAGGAAACAAATTATTCATAAACAATTCATTACTCAAAGTATAAATGAGCAAAAATAAAAATAAAATTTGATTGCTATGATTGTTTGTCTAACTTTTAAATTGCAATGGAGTCTTTAAGAATAATTGTGAAAATAGAGTAAAGCTACTTGTTTCAGCTGTTTACATAAAAAATTAAAAAAAAAATTGTACTTATCTAGTGCATCCATTTCCTCATCACTCGGTGATACAAATAGAAGGCTACCCCTAAAAGTGGTGTTGTGATCAATAAAAGAGATCTCTCTGACATCCATGTTCATTGTGATTTATGCTACTGGGATTATGAAAAGAAGCAATGGGCCTATGTAAACAAAGGGAGGAGGTCGCTGCAAACAAAGAAGAACTATTTTGGCAAACCCTTCGTTAATACTGACTACGATAAAACTGCAATGGGGACTTTAGCTTCAAAACCTGCTCGAAAGAAAAGACATTTTCTCCTTTAATTAGAAACATTAAAAAAAAATGGGCGCGAAAAGCTTAACACTATGACAGAGCGATATGTAGACACTGTGTGGGTTTTGTAAACAAAAGGGCTCGGTAGCACGGGTGGCCTGGAGACAGACGCAGAATCCTAAACTACAAGCCAACACTAGAATGGTTTTTTGTGTGCTACTGACGTTCGGATACGAGGTGCTTTAAACCTTTTTAGAGGTGAGGCTCATGGCGACAGGGGACCTGGTAAAAAACGTAAAAAACCCACTATTTGTGGCCAACTCACCACTTCACTATACACAGTCATGCCAAACAAGAAGCATACACGGGATACCACGGGGTGAATGGGATAAAAGATTAAGGCAAGCAATTTAGAGCGGGAAAACTTAGCCGGCCATGGCAGCCTTATGTGTGAAAGAAAAAGAAAAAAAAGGTTCTAAGCCTGAATTAAAAAAACCCTACCCAAACAACTCTGAAAAACAAAGACACCAAGCAAGGGTCCAAAATAAAGGATTAAAACAACCCAAAGCAAAACAAAGACACTAAAAGACAAAGCGGAAAAGGTCGTGAGGTCGCTTACTTTTCACCTACAGAGTTACCGGGTCAAAAGAGCTCGGTGGCGTCGAGTTACTTGGTGTTCGATGACTGGCTGTGATTCAAAGTTCCCAAATGGTGTTCTTCTCCCTTTTTGCAAACAATGGCTAAATAACCCCTTAGTACATATATAACAACTAAACCCTTTCCATAAATGTGAACGGGGTTGGTTGGTGGGCTCATTTAATGACCCTACTTGTTGGCGCCAATGCCATTTTCGCACTTTCTGGTTTAAACGAGAAAATATAATGCCTACCATTTCAACGAACTTTCCATAGCCAACGCGAAACAATTGATGCATCCTATCCAGACTGTGACGAAATAGTCGGCAAGACTTTCCTAACGGCGGTGAAACAGTCGACGGTATTTTCCCACACTACAGTGATTCCATCAACGAGCTTTTTGGCCCAAACCACAACTACTTCTTCCGGCTCAAATCTTTCCTAAAGGATGCAACATATCGGCGAGATTTCCGGTCACTACGAAATGGTCGGCGTAAAATGCTCACACAACGTCGACTAAATGGTTAGCGTAAAACGTCGACGAAAAAATTCTGAAACTGATGCGAAGGAGCTCGGTGCAATCTCGTCAAAAGCTACGAAACATCGGTGCAATTTGACCAAATCAGTGTGATTTAGTTGGCGTGAAATCACTAGAACGCTACAAGATATCGGTGAAAACTCACCAAAATGCTGCGAAACGTCGGCACAAAAAACTGAGTGGTACTTAGTCAAAACTCACTTGCTCTTCGAGATTTTCAAGAAAAAACTAAGTGTCAAAAAAGGAACTCTTCTAAGAAGCAAGAAACTCTAAAAAAAAGGGAGGGGCCCTACAATTTTTTTGGAAATTTTTTTGGGGATTAGGTTGTAGCAGCAACATGAGGCTTTTGTGGATGTTAATATATGGTGTGTTTATTGTGAAGACACACTAGTGCATTACAAAGAAGGTGACACAATGGTGCATGCTAAATTAATTAGGTGCACCGATTTACTTTGAAAATCCTATGGTTTGATGTGTCAACTTAAAATTATATATTCATCTCAAATGTTCTTTTGGTATTCAACCACACCAATTGCAATATTTCATAGTACATATATTTTGCTTAAACTTGCCTTGTTCTTACAAAATTGTTTCCAAACTATATTGGAAGTTAGATTGTGATATAGTTCTTAAAAATATTTTAGGATTGTAGAGATGGATATTGTTTGTTGATTTGGCTCAAATGCAGGGAGAAAAAGTTATAGTATCAAATGTCCAATTCTTCAGATTCCATCTCATTCCATCTTGTTCAAAGTTCGACTAGTTCTCCCTTTCCATCACTAGTAAGTTCAGGGTTTATTTATATTTTGACTATTTATTTGAATTTATGTTACTTATCCATGTGAATATAAATATAAATTTTTTCTATATTGCAGGATCTTGATTCAGGTTCCATTTCGGATGCACAAGATATTCCTCCAGTTTCAAAACATCGTAAGCTCTTATCAAGAGAAATATACTACAAGCAGTCCGTAGATGAAAGTGGGAAGCCGCTTTACCCCATCAATTGTAACATGCCATTTTCAAGCAGCAATCCTAGTTCATCGATGGTAATTCGTTGTGAGATGGATCTCTCTTATGACACCCCGGTAGTTAGTGGTTGTTCAAAACGTCAAGGGTTGAAGGAGAACCCTCGATGTTTCAGACTCACCCATTACACCAATGATAGATTACCCAATGTTGATGGTCTAATACCCCCTAATGCAGTAAAAAATCCAATAGGTGATATAGAAAATATACACAGGAACACTTCCCTATGCTCATTTTTGAAAAAGTTGGAATCCAAAACAACTATGTCTCGTCCTAAATTGATGAACCCCTCTGCTTATATTCAGTCAACTAAAAGTTCTAGTGATCCAATGTATGATATGAATGCCACCCAATACATCTCTACTGGAAGATTCAAAAAGTTGCATGATTTGAGAGAAAATTTTCCAAGTACACACCAAGGCCCGTCCAATTGTTGGAGGGTAGCGACCATTCTCCCTTCCTCTGGATTTGCAAAGTAAATATCAAACTTCTTAAAATTGTGCTCTGTATGGCACTTGGCTGTCTTCTCTACCTATGCCTTATGTTGGAACCAAATTATCCTTTTGTGGTAATTGTTTCATTATTTCCAAGTCTAATATAGATGTTCCAAATCTTGGGTTGTTTATCCTTCACTTGTACTCATTCCTCCCAAACAATCAGTAGCGAAAATTCTCATTCCTCCCAAACAATCAGTAGCGAAAATTCACTTGTACTTATTCCTCCCAAACAATTTGAGAGAAAATTTTCCAAGTGCACACCAAGGCCCGTCCAATTGTTGGAGGGTAGCGACCATTCTCCCTTCCTCTGGATTTGCAAAGTAAATATCAAACTTCTTACAATCGTGCTCTGTATAGCACTTGGCCATCTTCTCTACCTATGCCTGATGTTGGAACCAAATTATCCTTTTGTGGTAATTGTTTCATTATTTCCAAGTCTAATATAGATGTTCCAAATCTTGGGTTGTTTATCCTTCACTTGTACTCATTCCTCCCAAACAATCAGTAGCACTTATGCCATTTTGTGGTCCTATCTATTGTCGGTCGGATTACTTGAATATTATTAAATACAAGAATAACATTTCCATATATAGTATGTGCATGAATGGTTATGTTTATGAAAACTTTAACAAGAATAACTTGTTATAAATAGATGGCCGTCCATGCACTCATGGGAACATTGCAAGGTTTATAAATAGTTCTAGGTGTTCTTTATTTTATGCAAATTGTTCTTTTGAGGAACACTTCAATGGAAATGAGTTCTTTATGAAAAGGAAAGCATCCACATTTGTCAGTTGTGCATGCAATACATAGTTTGTCTCTTGGTGATGAGTTGTTAATAAACTATAACTTTCGTAGACCACCAACCGCTCGTAAAAGATGCCTTGCATTGGGATTACCCTTAGATGTCCCCTTGGGGCGTAAGACAAAAAACATTGATTAATTGTATTTGTTAATTTTCAATGGGATTCATGTTAATGTATTGCTCAGTTTGAAATTTTGTTTTATAAATTGTTTGTTTCATGGCCAAAATATGAGACTTTCCCTAAACTACTCATGTGAGACATCATACACTCAAGGATTTTTTATCACACCATTATCATATGTGTAATTGTCATGTCAAAATATCACACACATACTCATGAATTACATTGCATGTGCTTCTAGCTCAGATACAACGCTCTTCTGTGATTAATTGTATTTGTTAATTTTTAATTTAAATGTTTTCTTTATAAATTGTTTGTAGCTTAACATTTTCTATTGGAAATTATTCTCGTGCTTTCGTAGTAATTTTTTTGTATAATACTGGATCAAACCAATTGCATTATGCTTACTAACATCATTGATGTAATGTTCACTATTCTTGAAATTGGGATTCTAATATGAGTGACCTATCTACCATCTTCCGTTCCACCCTAGTATAATGTCAAATCAAGAGAAGGTTGAAAAAAGAGCGCAACTTGGAGAGGAATCATAGCAAGTATGGTTGAATAAAACACCTATTCAATTTCCATTGCGTCCATTATCACCAATTATGAATGCCTACAGTAATAGTAGTTCTTCACATTTTGGCAATGGGGGTAATGAATTATATGTTGGTATGGATTACTTATTATGAAAAACAAGTGCCATGGAAGCAATGTTGTTACATACATTCCAATAAAATGAGCTAGGGGATGATGCTCATATCACTCAAACCTTCTTAGAAAGCCTTAAATCGGCTTCCACCACCCCTCTCTTTGGATCTGGCTGGTCAAAGTCTACACAATTTGGGAAAACAATGTTATTGTACAACTTGAAAGAAAAGTATGGCATGTCAGACGCGTGTTTCTTAACACTTTTGAGGTAACTGACCATCAACTACCTTATATTTTGAGGAATCTTGTCACATAATCAACATTGAAAATGGTTGATTTTATGAATGCTAAATGACATTGTACATTTATATTTCCCACTAACTACATGTTATTCAAAGATAAGGTACTTACGAGTGATAATGTCTTGCCTGGAAGCTATGAAGAGGAAAAACAAATGTTGAAAATGTTTGGTGTTGAGTACATATCATATAATGTGTGTCCCAATGATTGCATTCTATATAGAGGTGAATATGTAGACAAAGAGATATGTCCAAAATGAGGGCATGACAGGTACAAAGAATCAAATAACAAGGCAAAAGTACATGGCCCTCCTCATAATATATTAGGCACATTCCTATAATCCCAAGGATTCGAAGGCTCTTTAGTTGCAAAGAATTAGCTCTGCTACAGGGATGGCATGCCTCACACCAAACTGTGGAAGGAATTATGTTAATCCCAACATATTCAATATCCATGAACCATATAGAGGATACATGGACTGATAAATTCAAGAATGAAGTATAGAGCCTTCAATTGAGCATAGCCATTGATGGCATCAACCCAGTAGTCAACCAAACACCAAATATATTGTTTGGCATGCAGTAGTGATCAATAACAATATCCCCCCATGGTTGTCCGTGAATAATGAACATCTTATGTTGGCTCTTATAGTCCCCGGTAGAATACAAGTGAAGAATATGGATGTTTACCTACAACCATTGATTGATGAATTCAAGGAATTATGGGAAGGGATACAAGTATATGACGTATCGAAACCCATCCCAACATAGAGGAGTTTTATGTTGTATGGCATATGTGCATATAGCATACATGATTATACGGGTTTATGAGTTTTCTCTGGAAAACATGTTGTTTGATTCATTTATATTCAAAGCAATATTTCTTGGCATATTTAATTCGGTGCAAGTGTATTGATATTCAATACTAACGTGGTATGTGTACCATAACACCACAGGTCTTGTAAGAAAAGGTTATCATGGATGTAAATTTTATGGGCCTTCTTTGAAGGATATATGGTCTAGAGAGCTACGAAATTGAGTGTACAACTGCTCGAGGGTATCCCTCCCAGAAAACCACCCTTATAGAAGAGCATCATCTACTTTCATTGTTAAACCAAAGAGAACCCAAAGGCCTGAAATAATGACACTGGTTGACTGGATTAGCACATATGACAAAGAGAAGGAGAGGGAATTTTTAGAGATGTTTGGTTCAAAAGGGGATCCTATCGTCGATGATATAGAATTTTTAGACACCTATGTTGAGAAAATCCCCATCGGGATAAAAAGGAAATCGGTATTTTATGAGCTCCCATATTGGGAGCATATTAAGATTTCCCACTTACTAGATCCCATGCATATATTAAAAAATGTTTCATCTTCTTTGTGGTGGAACATATCATCGAAAAAAGTGACACGTTGGGAGTCAGGAGAGATCTAATTTATTCAAATACTAAAAATAAGCATTGGACAAGACAAGAAAATAGAGGAGAGGCTAGCCCCTCTTGGTCATTTAAAGAATGTGATGTTCCATGGGTTTTGAATAAAGGTGACCTTTCTTTGGAAAATGAAGTTATATTGGGTGTGAAGGTGCCTTCTTTATATGGATCTACTCTACATCATTGCTTCACTGTAGATAAAAATTTGTTGCGTTTGAAATCACATGACCATCTCAACATATATAACATGCAGTGTATATATAGATATCAACATATATAACATCAACTAATGTTACAATATTCCAAATATATATATGTAGTCCAATAAGTGCTATGACATATCCAATCCCTCTGCCTATAGAGGCATCATCAATATATCTCCGACCAGAGCGAGATGCATCATCATCTCCACCAATAGAGGAAGAGGCAGTATCAACACCTCTACTAGTAGAGCTAAAGGCATCAAAACCTTTACCAATAGATCCAAAGGAATAAATACCTCTACCAGGAAAAAAAAGAGCTCAGAGAGAAGCATGGATAAGTCCATCAAGATGAATCATATGAACCCCTCTCATGAGAATCTCTATAATAAATTCGAATGGAGCAGGAAATGGTGGATGGTCGGGCTGATCAGTAGGATCGGTAGGTCAGTCGAGCAAGAGTAGAGGAGATGATGAAGTAGGATCGACATGTCGGTTGAGTAGGAGTAGAGGAGATGGTGAAGGAGACGATGGAGGAGGAGATGGAAGAGATGTTGACGAAGATGATGGAGAAGGAGGTGGATTAGTATATGTCGAAGATGATGGAGGAGGAGGTGGAGTAGTAGATGCTGAAGATGATGGAGGAGGAGGTGGAGTAGTAGATGCCGAAGATGATGGAGGAGGGGGTGGAGGAGGCTGATGGTCATCCCTCCTAGAAACTAACTGAATGCATGCACCAACAATAAGTTGCATTGAAAACATCATATCACGAGGAAGAATCCTCCATATATCCACAAGGTGAGGCCATCGAACAATGTCGTGCACCCGTACAAAATGAACCCCCTCATCTGCGAACAATGTTTCCAATCTGTCTGCCACATACCGATGATACCTATCATGGGTCCGGTGTAGATGATGACCAACCAAATGTGGCTCATACTGATCGGGATCCTCCATATCCTCATCCTCTTGAGTGGGAGGAGGTGGCCTGACCTCACCATTGAATGTGCCAATGTCTGCAAAAAATATAGTACACAATAATAATTAGACAATTTCATTAAAAAAATTAATATTTAAAAGATATTCCATTTTCATTAAGTATAAAGAGAATAAAATGCAACTAGAATAATTTAAACACAACAGTAATATTACCTCTCTCATTTGGTGTCTCCTCCAGTGTGAAGAAGAACTCAGGGAACCCTCTCCAGTCCAAGCCTGCATATGGATATGTCATAATGTCTAGTGCATGGTCCTCCTCACTGCCTAGAATCTTGAGCACATCTAACGTGATCCTAGCCGTGAAGTTAGGTTCCCCCCTCTCGGACATCATCTACCCCCACATGTGCATATGCACCTCTGTCATTGGCTTACAAGAGAGGTGCTGCAATGATGTCTTGGTGGCCGGACACCTCTCAAAAAATAGACAAAAAATATCTGAAGAGAAAGGGAAGTTGGACCTCCCATCAATCACCATACCACCTAATGCATCTAGTTCTATGCATTAAAGAGTCAACATAATACAATAGAGGGAAACTAAAGCACTTCCCATCACTGGTGGAGTGTTCCAGTGTCATAAGCAAAAGAGAGAGTCACCTAACCTCCTCTCGACCAAAAGCAGAGATCCTAAGATTCCCACTGCTCACTAGAAAATCATAGGGATGGATGACCTCGTCACTAATATATCTCAGAGAGTAAGCTAGCTGACCCTTTGTTGCAACACCAGCTGGTACATCAGGGAACTGGGAAAAATCCTCCCCTCTCCTGGATAGCCCAATGATGAAATAGATTTCCTCCTCAGTGGTATGGAACCACTAACTAGGACCAACACAAAATTCCTGCCTATGATGATCCTACTGTTGGATGAATTGACACAATGATGAAGAGTTACCCTTTAGGGATGTATCCTCCTGATGGAACTTCAGGTGGATAAAAACCCTCAAGATATCTCTAGTCTAAGCCTTAATGGGGAAAGGGTACAAATCCCTCTCCATCTCCCTAACCTCCCATTATCTAACCATGTTGAACTGATCCACCTGTGCATGCTCCTGCCGAGCAGCTTGTTGTTGCTCACATCTCTCTTTCACATATAACATGAATAAGTGTCATAAATAAATATATAAAAACATGTAATATTTCATTCAATTAAAACCCTATTTAATAACATCAATAATACATTTTTATCTCAAAAAAATAATTTTTTAGGTGTGGTGCACCTAAATAACATAGGTGCACCGCCAATAATGATTTTATACACCAATTTCACCTCCCACGGTGCATTTATATATAAAACACACTGCTAAATGGTAATTTTTACCTATAAGTTCCCTGATAAACAGGGAGCCATTGGAAAATTTAACAATTTAAAATTTTCATCACGATGCATCCCTTAAACGTGAATGCACCATAAACAGTGTGTCACTGTTTATTAACCGCACCGTCGATGTGTTGGATTTTTTCTAAATTCATGCATTATCGGTGCTCATTTACAGATAAACGCAATGGGTGATTCGATATAGATACTATAACATAGCGCACTGTTTGGAATTAGCTAATGTTTAAAACTGTAGTATCGGTGCATTGTATACAAGTCAACACCCCGTAAACGGGGCATACTAGTTGCGGTGCTATTATGTTTAATGGGCACACCGTTGATGTTTGTACGAATGTTTTAAATTTAAACGATGCACCAATTAGACTTAAGTGCACCAGATAAATCAGTGTGAATACTGAAACATAACGCACCATTAAGATATTTTTATAGTTTTTTAAAAATTCGCTTGTCAAGATAGTGAGTTTAATTAAAAACATACCAGTGTGTTTCAAAAATTTGGTTTTTGAATGCACCGTAACCGGTGCGCTCACTATAACTAGAAGCACTATTGTTTATGTCATTTTAAGGTTGATAGGGAATGTGTCCATGGTGTGCCTACTACATGTAAGAGCAAGGAAAACCGAGGCACTAACGTGCACTAGGAGAACCATTGAATTAAGTTTGTTTAGGGTATGTAAATGCTTAATTGTCTAGAGTAGTGCATTACAATCACATTAACACACCGGTCACGGTGCACCATCTTGAATTAAAAGAACCATTTATTTTATTTTGTTTTGTTTTTTTAATATACACTGGTGCGGTCTATACACATGGGGGAACCGAAAGGACGTTGCATTCCATTGACATGAATGCACTGCTAATTAGTTCATTTTATTAAAATTAAATTAATGTTTCTTCGGTGTGCTACAAAAGTAGAGCACACCATTTAAGAAGTGCTTTAAATCCATTCAGGTCACCCCGCATCGGTGCTCCCTGTAATTTTTTTACAGGTTGCACGACATCTGGTGTGAGTGAAATGGCTTGAACGCACCGCATGAAATTTTTAATTTTTTTTCGAAAAAATGAGAAATAAAATTCAATCTGCTAAAAAATTAACTTTTGAAATAACAATTAATCTACCTATTGAATCACATGTTTGGGAGACATCTTGTTTATGTATGGAGAATTTGAATTTTTTCCCACCATTGGTAAAAATTCAATATTGAGTCAACAACCAAATGGAATCAACAATGTGTCTACAACCAATGAGGAATGAGCATTATTAGGTGGTAGGGAGTCTAGCGGGTGATGTATGACACCGGTGCAAATTGCTCAGATGCACTATACAGGGGTAAAAATGAGTTTGACGGTGAGGTAATATTTTTTTACAAAACCCTGTTCTGGTGCGCCTGATAATGATGCACTCACCATGCGGTTTATAACATAACTATACCACTGTTAGTTTTTTTAAATTTTTATTTTTTATTTTTTATGAAATAAATATCGATTCGGTTAAAAGAAATGCACCGGGGTGTATTTGGTTAGATAAGGCACCAATGTAGGGTTTTAAGTAAAATTTAACTATTTTTAATAAAATAATAAAATATGTTATTTTTTAATTGTGCATTCACTGGTAGTTTTACGTGCACTGACGTGTGTTGTTATAGGTAACGCACTGAGTGTAGGGTTTTAATTTTTTTTTTGTAAGCTCCATAGAGAAATTATATTGGTATTAAAAAATAGTACATGCACAGGAAAGTATTGAGGTCTAAGAGCCAACAGACGCTTCTCACAGGACCAAAAACCAGACTAAAAACCTTTAAAATTATTCCCATACATGAAATTTCAAATCCAACATATAAGAGTGTTTCCATTAACATAAAAAACAAGAGAGTAGCAAAAGGTTCGACATCTGAGTGCTTGAAACAAAAAAAGCGCCTCATATGGCAGCCGGTATGAATAATTTAAACTAGAAACAGAGAAAATATCAGTCTTATGAGACAAGCTCATATTATGGCATGCTAAACTGCTAACAAAACGAGTAAAAAGGAAGACCACAAAGTTACCTGAGGCTACTAGTAGCGTCTGCACCCTCGGGCCTTTCTTCTTAAATGGGGCATCAATAATTCTCTACACTGGATGTGTAGTCTGAGGCCATCTTTGTAGGAAGTGGCTCAGATTTCCTCTGAAGGGAAGGGACCACCAAGCTCCTTTGCTCCTTATGCTTGCATTTCTGGTCATTGATCGAAGTAATGTTAGCTTTGTCTCTTAGCATTGAGGGTTCCTTTCCTTGTTGAGTGTCAAGATTCACCACAATGTTTGGAGACTTGAGATGTGACTAGAGAGGATGCCATAAGAGGAACTGGAGCTGGAGATGGAGGGGGGGAAGAATTATTCTCCTGAGTGAAATCCCATGAGTGCATGAGAATCTAAGTGAGCAAATTCTTCGCAAGCCAGTAGTATATGCGCCTAATCCTTTCCCTTTGACTCATCATCTGTTGAACTAATAAGTCCTCCTCCTAGTCATCTATATGGTTCTTAGATGCACTGGATTAGAGCTGTCAATTCCAAAATCAATAGAGCCTCTGGGACCAATATTTCTAGAGTGCCCACGACCTCTGCCACCATGGTGGGTTGGATATGGGTTTCCAACACATAATGATTTTCAAGCTAGGGAGCCCAAATCCTTTGCAAAAAGATGACTAGAACCACAGAGGAGCGGGATTTATCCCCAGAACAAAATGAGCATGGAAAAACCATAATCCTGAGACAAGGAGGCTGAGACTAGCAACGAGAGACCAAGCAAACAGACATAGAAGAGAAACACTAGCTGAAATTCCGCTGCAATATCTCCAAATATGGTAGTAAATCCTTTCAAATAGCCTAGAAACAACATTCATGCCTTTCATAAGTTCACACTGGAATGGTATGATTTCCATAGTACCGGAGCCAACTCTACAACACCCTTAGGAGATTAATGTCATAAAAGTTGAGAACATCGATTTGGGAAAGCTTTAAATTGTATGGCAGTTCAGTCAAGAAGGATCCAGGTGGTGGGGAGTGGCGGCTTCTCGACTCGACTCGTTGTACTCCATGGGATCACCCACATATGGGGAGTGTAGGGTTTTAAATAATTTTAACTATGTTTTTAAATAAAATAAATGTTTTTTTTTAATTTAATAAAATATATGACACTGCTTTTGTGTCTAATAAACACACCGGGGCATTTGGTATTAGAAAATGCACTGCGTATAAGATTCTAAACAAAACCTTGCAAATATTTTAATAAATTAATAATTTTATTTTTTTAATAAATATAGTACGGGGCGTTTATGTTTAAGGAAATGCACTGGTGCATCGATTTAGATTTTTTTTTTTTTTGTGTTTAACTATTTTTTTGGATGCAGTGCAACATGGTATATGGATTCTTGGTGTGTTAGTATTGGAAATGCACCGACGCATTTGGATTAAAATAAGCGCACACGAAAAAAACCTATGCTAAAACCTCTGGCCGCTAACCTCTGCTATAAATGAATATTTTGACTCTTTTGAGCGGAGCATCCACTCTAACATTCACTACATGGCCTTTTCCTTATAGTGATTTGACTTCCTTCTTGTTCCTGGGAAGGTCTATCAATTGAATAGATTCCACCCTTTTAGGGTTTATCTTTACTCCATATTTGGAAACAATGTGCCCAAGTAATTTTCCTTCCTATAAGGAAAAAAATTGACTTCTTGGGATTTAGAGATAGCCCATACTTCCTGCATTTATTGAATGTTTGCTTTAGATGTGACAAGTTTTCATTGTCTGTTCTGGAAAAAATAGTCATGTCATCAAAGTAAACCACTATGGACTTGTCTCTCTCTCTCCCACAAATGCTATATCCTTATCCCTTTGAAAAGTGGCTCTTACATTCATTAACCCGAATAGCATTTTATCATACATAAAATTTCCCCAGGGTGTGTTGAATGTTGTCTTTTCCCTATCATTTATTTAATCATATCCACTTGATTGTAACCTCAAAATCCATCCATCATTGAGATCCTATTTGCTCCATCCAATTTTTGCAAAATCTGATCCATTTTTGGCAGTGGATAATTGTATTTTAAAGAGCACTAGTTTAGGTTTATAAAACCCATACATAGCATTATCTCTCCACTCTTCTTTCTAACTGGAACTAGATTGGCTACCCATTCTAAGTATCTCAAAGGAATTATTATATTTGTATCTAATGACTTCCTTCTTTTTCTATTATGGGCAGTAAAATAGGGTTAGTTTGCCTCAATTTTTGTCTAAAAGGATTCACTCCAGGATTCAAAGGTATCTTATGTTCAATGATGGATGTATCATAATTCCTAAGGGATTCATATCTCCAGGAAAACACATCAATATATTTTGTAAATAATTTCAAATACCTCTGCTACACTTCAACAGACAATAATTTGGACAGCTTGATGAATTTAAGCTCTTCTTCTGTGCCAATATTTAAACTCTCCACATCTTCTTCACTTGGATTAATAGTAGGCTTTACAGGGATGTCATTTTTATCAAAAAGCCTCTCCAATGGAACTACGCCTTTGGGAATGAAATTTTTCTTGAGCTACAAAATATTATGATTGGCTATTTTGCTGCTAAGGTCTGGTTTTATTTCATTACTTCCTTCTTCCCCTTCTGGAAAAAATTCCTCACCTTCTTCATTGTCTCCATCTTGATCTATGCCAAAATTTGAGAATTATTCAATCATCTCCATAAATCTATGTATATTTTTGTCATCTTTGAATACTTGCCAATGTTTCACATTATCAGGTATTGAAAGTCTATATATTAATTAAACTTCATGCTTCTTCTGGGGCTAAGTGGAGTCTTAAAAGTACTAGCATCTACAACTAGTGAGTCTTCTCTTTGATTTTCTTTCCTTGGTAAAATAGTGATATTGAAAGCACTAATTTTTTTTTCTAATAAATCCCATACCTTATTTCTGTATGCTCTCATCCCGGGATGCTTAATTTGGTACACACCTCTGATTTGTTACACCACTAATTCTGAATATCCAAAGACAAAAATTTCTTTCACTCCTATTTTGTAGCGACTTCTAATCCCAAAATCAAGGCTTCATACTCTGCAAAATTATTTTATCCTCAAAATTTAATTTGAAGGATAAAACAATTTCTTCTTTATTCGGGGCAAATAAAACCGCACTAGCTCTTGCTTCTCCTTTGGCTAAAGATCCATTAAAATATACCTGCCACAACTGACTTGTAGAAGGTGCAATGTTTGATACGTACAACTTTGTTTCTGATGTATATTCATATTGATATCCAAAATGCAAAACCCCATGTCTTTTTCCATGGCATATATAGAATAGTTTATGGGGATTCTATGATCACCAATTACATATGCAAATCTAGCTTCCCTATACAATCTTCTTACTTCTGCAAATAATGGAACCATAGCATACTTTGGGTCCATATGGATAGTACCTCCCACCTTTTTGACCCATGTTTTGGATAGAAACATACCATATATTGCTAGTATGTCTTCCATTACCACATCCATTACAACTCTCTTGGCAGGAAGTTGAGCCAAAGTAACTACTAGATCTTTTATCATTCCCATACATTTCACTTTCTTGGATTCAAAAATGTAAATATCATGATAAGGTTTAGTAATTTCCAAATCTAACTTCTCCATTATATCTTTTGGCATTAGGTTGTGTGAAGGTCCAGAGTCCAACATATAGTTATGTATCAATTTTCCATGCACTTTGAGAGTTATGTAAAAAGGAGCAATGTGGTCATGTATCTCTTCTTCAACTGCTGGAACTACGGATATAGTAGGATTTTCATCTTATGTGTAACAATTTCCCATGCACTTTCTAATTTATGTAAAAAGGAGCGTTGTGGTAATCTATCTCTTCTTCAACTGCTGGACCTACGGATATAGTAGGATTTTCATTTGCTAAATTTAGAGTATCAGGGGGCAGACTTGGTCCAATTAATTTTAGGACCTTTTCAATTTTATTTTTATACATAAGAATTTTGTCCAACTCGAATAGAGGAACACGGATTTTTATCTTAGATAATTCATGCTCTAAATCGAAAGGAAATTAATATTTATCTTTCTCTTTTCTTTCAATCTTTGTCTTATTTGATTGTGGAATTTCAACTTTATTTTGGATAACTGTATTTTTTTCATTCTTTGGGTTTGAAAAGGATTTTTTAGGGTAAGGAGTAGACTTCTGATTTGGAGAATTATTCCTTGTCCCGAAAAAAGTATTTTCTTTGCACTTCTTGATCATTCTGATAGTCTTCTTCTTCTAAATCCCTCTCATAATCCTCTTGTGTGAGGTGGATCATGATACTCTCATCTTCCATCCACAAGACTTCTTCAGGAGGTTCAATGTCCACTCAAATATGGAGGAATATCAACTACATGATTATCATTATTTCCTTCTCTTACAGGAGGTTGTATTGGTGGATATTCGTTCCTTCTATATCTATTCATGATTTGAGTATTGAATGGCCTCCTATACTGGTTTGGATTTATCTGTCCAAATTCCTGAGGATTTCTATTGGGATTGTTTCCTTCCATTTCCATCCTATTGATTTTAGTTGAAATACCTCGGAGTAATCTGGACATTTCCTCCATCTTTTCATATTGATTTTTTTTACTTTTACCAAAGGTACCAGCCTCATCTCTAGGCTTCTTCTTGTCTGAATCACGCTTGTATCTTAGCCTTTTTGAGGCAGTCATATTCCATTCCACATCTACAACATCATCTTGCATACTTAGAAGAGTTGTAGATCTTCTTTCTCTGACTATCATAGCCAATCCTGACTCAAAATCTCCTACATATGAGACTTTAGAAGCAACTTGTGAAGGCTTAATGTCCCGAGGAATTTTACTGTATATTTTGTTAAATTCCCCAGTTGTTACCCCATTCTCCTTTCTTAATGCAACAAACTCTCTTAGATAGTATAGGTGATCTCTCTTTTCACCCCATTGTCTCATAAAATCAACTTTTAGAGTAGGCCAAGAGTTTAAAGAGTTTTATGGAAAGGATTTGAACCATTTCCTTACTTCACCTTCTAAGGTTTGCACAAACAACCTCTTAAACACATCATCATGTTCTATGCAAATATTATCAGTAAAATCCTAGAACATAGCCATGTGTTCCTCAGTTGTTGTATCTTTATGTCCATTAACTTTTAGCAAAATATTTAAATAGATATTAGGTATATCATGAAGGTTATTAGGTAGATTTAATGGACGATACTTGGAAGCTACCCAAGGGATTACAGGTGGGGGTGGAGGTGGACCTCCTCCTCTTCCAACCATATTTATATGTTGCAATATTATATTCCTGGCTTCAAGTGTAATGGGAGTCCTTTGAGGATGAACTTCAGGATGTTCATGGACAGAAGTGTTAAAATAAGGTGATAAGGACGAAAATGTAGGTTCTGAAACATGATTCAAAGGAGTTCTAGGAGTCTTATGAGTATCACCCTGATTATTTAAATCTTGTAAGATTTATTGATCTAGGAAAACAAGAGATATCAAAGGGGAATTTAATTGAGTAATACGTTTTCCCTGAGAGCCTTGAGTTGTACAAATATTCCTCCAATGTGTTCTTGAGTCAAGAAGGCTCCAAAAATATTTTGACTGTGGATTGGATCTGGTGTTCCTACTGCCATAATCCATCTTGCTTCAGTGGAGTCTCCAAGTGAAAAATTCCACCAAATATGTCTAATTCACTTTTACTGCATTGAATTTAAAACTTTAACAATTATTATGCCCGAGGAAAATATTTCTTATCTTCCGTCCCCAGAAATGACGATGTTTTTCATGTTAGTTCCTCGAGGCATACTAGGTTTAAAGTAGTACAATGCGAGGGCATGATAGGGATCAAATTTTATAGAACTTCGAGCTGAATATTAAAGAATTTAAACTATGGATTTAAATTTTCTTGAGTAAATCTATGAATGGAACAGCATGAACTCACTGGATACAAAAAAAAACATTCCAAAGGAATTTCACAAAGATTAACGATGCTTTGAATATAAGTGAGGGTGAATTTAGAAGATAGAAAACAATTTAGAACATCAGAGGTGCCTGCAGTACAATTCTTTGGTATTCAATGGCATAATAGTGTACTGAGATTTAATAAAGAATTCAACAACTAAGACAAAATGTATAACATATCATAAATATGTATGAATTCATTTGGAAACATAACATGTACATAAACCACAATAAATGAACCTTTTATATACAAACAGTCTGCATAAATATTTTGGAAATGGACCAGAGGTTATGGAAACATAAAATATATGATAACATATTCAAAATCAATAATACATGTATTTATAACACATAAATGGACAAATATGTTTCTCAAGGATTGATATTATATCAATGAGATAGTTACATGGATTGAGAAGATATGGATAAACATAGAGAAATACAATTTACAAAGGAAAAATTCTATGCAAATGCTCTGCAATTTTGGTGTCATAAATTCAATTAGTAGTACATAGAGTTCAATCGAATCAACAACTCCCTAGAGGCCCTCTACAAAAATTTCCAGCCCTTTACATTGAGTTCGATGATGCTTTTATAGCCTTTTACAATGTAACTAAATTCTAATTGCTCTAACAAATTTGTAACTGTCTTTTAGCTCTTCCTTTTCACTTTAATTTCCACTCTGACTTAAAAACCTTTTCACTTTTAACTTCTCTTATTCGAGGTCTTCAATTTCCATCTTGTTTATGTATTATTCCCTCTCATATAAACATTTGTATGACTAGATGGTTGACCTACTGGTTGAGTTCCTTTCTGGCCCATTTGAGGTATACCTGCTTGGCTCATTTGATGCATTATTTGTATATTTTCCTTCCCTACAGGTGGCATGAAAGCAAGGGGAGTAGGATGATTTGAAAATTGAAATGGAATTTGTACTGAGGGTTGTCCTGATGATTGGCTCGATGACTAACGCAATTAATTATGGTATCTCCCTTGGTACCTCATCAGATTCTTCTCCTCCCACAACTGCTTGTATTTCTTCCTAATATTATCTTCTAGCCTTCTTAGTATGTGGGGCCCTACTCAATATCATCAATATCCATTTATGTTTGGAGCTCTTATGCTCCCCTTTTCTGGCCTGCTAGTTGTTCTACAACAACTTGCTCTTCTATGCTATTTAACACTTCTTGAAATTTCTTCCAAGTCTCCTTATTGCAATCTTTTCCCAAATGGATATTGGCTCACATATATAGGTAGAGTTTGTTTGTTTGTTTGTTTTTTTGGCCTTTGGTTTGATATCACATTATGAGTATCATAGGTGTAAAATTAGTCACAATAGATCTATTGAATAAGTAAATCAATCACAATGATGTAAAACAATTTGGAGTAAAAACTGTGCAAGAGAGATGCATCAGTTCTCTATAACTCAGAATAGTAAGAATACAATACAATACAATACAATACAATACAATCACAATTAATGAGCAATTCGAATTAATCAAGGAGGTCATTCGAATTTACTGCGTGGAATAGCTTGGCTCCAACTAGGAGTCTCATCATCAGATCAGTGGAGTCATCAATGCACAAGTAATAGTCAACCAGGTGTCAAACTGAGTCTAACTGAGTGTGGTAGGTGTAACTGGCACATGTAGGCACTAACTAAATGAAGGAGGCTCAGTGGAGGGCACATGAGGATCTAAATGGAGTCAGAATAGAAAGTCTAGTCTCACTAGAGGTCCATCGGAGTGATACAATCAGTTGAGAGTCAGTCTAGCCTCAAATCAAGGAAAGAACTCAACTAAATGTAGTGAACTGGAGTGGTAGGTGAGAAAAGGCGCCCTTCTCAAGTGGTATGTGCATGTTGGGTGCACTAAGTACTAGGAGGGCTAAAACTGAGTGGAAGGAAGCTCCCAGGTGCTGGAAGACTGGGGACTAGGTGTCGGAGGCATGAAACTGGTGACTGGGATGCATGCGGATGCATGCAAAGTACATAAATGAATGATGAGATATCCTAAAAATAGGATGCTCTTCTGACTTTCCCAAGCTTAATTTATTCAAATATCCTTCCACATATTGTAGTGCATCCAGGCCTCTGCCTTGAGGAGGTCCTATTTCATTAGGAAATATGAATATTCTATGTTGCCTGAAGTGCCTAAAATGCATCTGATATGATATAAACCTTTTCCTTACATATTCCATTCCAAAAATTATCCAGGTGAGGAATACTAGAAGCTTGTATGGTTCTTCTTCAAATCCATATATTTTGATTACTATATGATCTTCAAACAAGAACCAATCTCACACTTTTACATATGGAGTGAACTACATGTGTTTTTGATTCTCTGGAAACATCCTAGGAGGTGAAATGCTAAATAGAAAATGGTATGCAACACTCATAACTTTATTTGTGAACTCGAAAAAGTTTGAATTGTCTGATTTTCTCAATACCAACTCAATCCATTAAAAAATTGGGGTTCGCACGCCACTTTCATTTGCTATTTTAAGGTCCAAGTGCTTGAAGCTTTCATGGTTATGGAAAATAAACATATAAATAGGAAGGATGGATACCTAAACCATTCTATTGCTAGTAACTCCTCTAATTTCTCATGGATAATCACTGCCGGGCAAAAACACAGGTCAAATTTAGGGGGGCCATGCCTGCTAACAATAAAATTAACACCCTTAACAAGTCACAATGTTAGAATCACATTTTACCATTCGCCCGCAATATGAAGACCGAAAATAAAGAACAATTGAAAGATTTAATCTCTCATCTAACCACTGCTTCTGCAAAGGAAGAAATTTGTGAAGAAAAAGGTTTCTCTAAAGAGGCCAAGTCTAGGACCACTTAAAGGGACAAAACCCATTTTCTACAACTCGTGGAGTGGAAAGAATACATGACACATGTATTAATTTCCTTGAAAATTATGGAACGTCAAATTCAAATGTTGGAAAACTATGGAAAAGTGAGTTTTTGATCATAACATTCTATCCATAAATAGCACGTATCATATTTCATTAGTAATAATTCCAAAATATGATTTTAAGATGCTTTCTTTGTAAAAAGATCCTTTTTTTGATTGGTTAAAATTCTCCACATGGTTGAAGAAATAATATTTTTATTGTGAAGACAGTGAGTGAGTCAACTAATCGCAAAAGTATGTGGCCATAAAATTTTTAATGGGGACCATTTCTCAACAAATCGAGATATTTTCCGACAAAAAGAAGAGTTAACACAGGTTCAACATGATTTAGGAAGCTACGAAGGTGGGTGTAAGAGTCTTGAAACTCTAAATCACATTAAATAACCAACGTATTCCATGAGTGAAACCTTAAAGTAAAATAGTTTTTAATTTCTAAGTATTTAAGAAAACGGTGGTGCAATTATGTGATAGGAGTGGTGGAGCATCCATTCCTGAGCATGATATGACTGGTAATAAAATGAGAAATTTATCCTGAATTGAAATTGGTTGAGCATTCATACCTGATCACCCATTTGGTGTGAAACAAAAAAAGATAATTCAGGGAAGAAATTAAACCAATAACGATTTTTGAAAATCAAAGTGTTTGAATCGCCGATCTCGCGGGAAACTTAAAAAAAAATTCATGGAAGAAATAACACTGAGATTGTTTTTCGAAAATCCTTTTTTTGTGGTGATATTTGGCATGGTGATCAAAGGACGAAAACATGCCACTGTATCCGTCCTTACCTTTCGCCATTAAGACGACTCACAACAAAGACAATTCCTGAAAATTCATCGAAGCAAAAATTTCTTTTGAAAATTTCATTGCGTTGAAGGTATGTCGTGCAGGCTAGACAATTCATCTGAATTTTGAATTTAACAGTGATTATATAAAATGATTGGTTGACTCTCTAAATTTTTGGAAATGATGTTTTAATTTCTGGAAATGATGTTTTTATGAAATGCAACGACAATGGTCAAGTGCGTAAATCATCCACCTACAAGCTGTTTCTTTCATAAATTATTTATCTCTCATAGGAGAGAATTTTTTTATCCCAAGTCTACTTAAGCCCTGTTTTCAACAGTGGAGAGCATTTTTCCGAGAAGGTGCAAAAAAAGCCAAATTTATGTTTTGGAAAAACAAATCTCCATTACCAGAGACTCTTTTTCCACAAGGAGTCAATGGTCAAGTGAATAAATCATCCCCCTACAAACTTATGCTCACTTAAATTTTTTATCCCTCAAATATGAGAAATGGAGGGCATTTTCCTAAGGTCATTTTGGCAAGTTTTAGATGCAAAACATGCTGAGTGGTTGTTTTGGAAGGCCAATATTTTCTTCACCATAGACTTGTTTCAAAACCTGAGCCAATGGTCAAGTTAATAAATCATCCACCTGCAAGATGATACTTTCATAAAAAAATTATCCCTCATAGGTGAGAAATGGTGGGCACTTACCCAAGGCTACTTAAGCCCTTTTTTTCAACACTTAACCAATTTTTCTAGCGGCGAGCATTTTTCTGGGAAGGTGCAAAACAAGCAGAATAGTTGTTTTGGCAAGAAAATATCTCCAGGACCAGAGGATTTTTTTAAAAAATGAGTCAATGGTCAATCAAATAACTCCCTTTACAAATGTATTCTCTTGGAAATGTATTATCCAACACAGGTGAGAAATGGCGGTCATTTTCCTAAGGCCATTTAGGCCAGTTTTAGGTGCAAAACAAGGTGAGTGTCTATTTTGGAAGGCCAATATATTCTTAACCATAGAATTTTTTTAAAACCCGAGCCAATGGTCAAGTGTATAAATCATCCACCTGAAATATGATGCTTTCCTAAAAAATTTATCCCTCACAGGTGAGAAACGATGGGAATTTACCCAAGGCTACTTAAGCCCCTTTTTTAAACACTTAACCAATTTTTCCAGTGGCGAGCATTTTTCTGTGAGGGTGCAAAAAAGGCTGAATGGTTGTTTTGGAAGGAAAATATATCCATGACCAAAGTCTTTTTTTACAAAATGAGTCGATTTTAAATTGAATAAATCATCTAACAACAAACTTATGCTCTCATAAATGTTTTATCCCTGAAATATGAGAAATGATGGGCATTTTTCTAAGGCCATTTAGGCTAGTTTTAGGTGCAAAACAAGCTGAGTGGCTATTTGGAAGGCCAATATTTTATTGACCATAAACTTTGTTGCAAACCTGATCCATTGGTCAAGTGCATAAATCATCCACCTACAAGTTGATGCTTTCCTAAAAATAATTTCCCTTACATATGAGAAATGGTGGGCATTTTCCCAATGCTACTTAAGCCCTATTTTTCAATACTTAACCAATTTTGCTAATGGCGAGCATTTTACTTTGAGGGTGCAAAACAAGATGAATGGTCGTTTTGGAAGGAAAATATCTCCTTTACTAGATACTTTGTTTCAAAATTGATCCAATGGTAAAGTGAATAAATCATCCACCTACAAACTTATGCTCTCATAAAAAAATATCCCTCAAAGGTAAAAAATGGTGGGCATTTTCCTAAGGCCATTTAGGCCAGTAATAGGTGCAAAACAGGTCGAGTGGCTGTTTTGGCAGGCCAATATTTTCTTGACCATAGTCTTGTTTACAAAACTAATCCAGTGGTCAACTGCATAAATCATCCACCTGCAAGCTGATGCTTTCCTAAAAAACATTTCCCTCACAGATGAGAGATGGTGGGCATTTTCCCAATGCTACTCAATCCATTTTTTTCAATACTTAACCAATTTTTCCAATGGACAACATTTTTCTTTGAGGGCGCAAAACAATGTGAATGACTGTTTTGGCAGGAAAATATATCCTTGAACAAAGACTTTATTTCAAAAATCAGGCAATGGTAAAGTTAATAAATCATCCACCTACAAACTTATGTTCTCATAAAAAGTTTATCCCTCAAAGGTGAAAAATGGCGGGCATTTTCCTAAGGCCATTTAGGCTATTTTTAGGTGCAAAACAAGTTGAGTGGTTGTTTTGACAGGCCAATATTTTATTGACCAAAGGCTTGTTTTCAAAACTAATCTAGTGGTAAACTGCATAAATCATCCACCTAGAAGCTGATTCTTTCCTAAAAAACATTTCCCTCACATATGAGAAATGGTGGGCATTTTCCCAATGCTACTTAATCCCTTTTTTCAATACTAATCCAATTTTTTCAATGGCGAGCATTTTTCTTTGAGGGTGCAAATCAAGATGAATGGCCGTTTTGGAAGGAAAATATCTCGTTCACCAAAGGTTTTTTTTCAAAACTCAGCCAATGGTAAAGTTAATAAATCATCCACCTACAAACTTATGCTCTCATAAAAAAATTATCCCTCAAAGGTGAAAAATGGCGAGCATTTTCCTAAGGCCATTTAGGCCAGTTTTAGGTGCAAAACAGGCTGAGTGGCTGCTTTGGAAGGCCAATATTTTATTGACCGTGGACTTTGTTTCAAACCTAATCTAGTGGTCAAGTGCAAAAATCATCCACCTACAAGTTGATTCTTTCCTAAAAAAACTTGCCCTCACAGATGAGAAATGGTGGGCATTTTCCCAATGCTACTTAAGCCCTATTTTTCAATACTTAACCAATTTTTCCAATGGCGAGCATTTTTCTTTGAAGGTGAAAAACAAGATGAATGACCGTTTTGGCAGGAAAATATCTCCTTTACCAGATACTTTGTTTAAAAAATAAGCCAATGGTAAAGTGAATAAATCTTCCACCTACAAACTTATGCTCTCATAAAAAAATTATCCCTCAAAGGTGAAAAATGATGGGCATTGTTTTAAGTCCATTTAGACCAGTTGCAGGTGCAAAACAAGTTGAGTGAATGTTTTAAAATGACAATATTTTCTTGACCATAGACTTGTTTTCAAAACTAATCCAGTGGTCAATTGCATAAATCATCCACTTGCAAGCTGATGCTTTCCTAAATAATATTTCCCTCACAGATGATAAATGGTGGGATTTTCCTAATGCTTGTCACATACCCTCCCATCAGACCAAGCAAGGGAGGGAACATGACACTAAATCCGAGCATCTAGCCCCATGATCATTAACATAATTCACATAATATAAAAGAAAGGGACCTAAGAAGATATATATATGTATGTTGTAGAAACACAGCGGAATTAAAATCATCTAAATGTATAACATACATTCAACATTTTCATGACAACCATTAAATAAAGACATTGCAGAATTTATACAAGAGAGAGAGTACTTATCTTAAAACAAACTAGTTCCGAGCAACTGGCTATGCAACTGCAACGTTCCACCCAACCGTAGGCCAATTGTGCTCATCAATCTCTCAACACAATGGCCACCCCTGAGCTGAGCATGATTCTACAAAGAGAAAGGGAACAACAAGCTCACACATAGCCACAATACACCAAAATTAGCCAAGCCAATCTACAGTTGGGTTTATCAGGCTGCTAAGGCAAAGGGGAGTGAATGAATTGCTAAGCTAGTGAGCTCAAACACAGAGCCATGGATACCTCTACAAGATCTATCTATCTTGGCACCCACAAGGCCTACACACCCCACACAAGGAAGTATTCCCTTCACTAATACACAGTTCCTCAGGCCATACCTTCCATTCTAGTGTTATTCAAGGTGTGCATAGAAGAGTAGCCAACCTTTTGATCTTCTTGAGAGGTTACCTCCCCCACTAGGTTTATCAAGCCAATTCAGGTCCACTTCCACCCAAAATCTCTTGCTCACAGTTCAAACCAAAACAAGGATGCACAAAACAGCAAAATCACAAGTGTCGGGCATGAAGAAAAACGTTTTTACAATGGGATGCCCAAAATGGGGTTTCCAATAACTTTGGAAAAACGTGGACAACCAAAAACGAATTGGTAGATGAGGAATTCAGTCACGGGAGGGAAAATCGATTTCAAAAAACATTTATGGGCATTAAAGGGATAAAAACGACCTCCATAAACACCCAAATCGTGACTCCCTTCCTCCCAGCCACTGGGTAATACAAAAATGAGTTCCTAGCCATGGAAAATGCAGGAAAATGATAGAAAACGTGAAGGAGAAAGCCCCAGCTAGCTCAGACTGTGTGAGAGAGCAAAGGCCATGGGTCAAGAATGGCTTTGGGCACAATTTCGTGGGTGTTTTCTTGCCCAAGAAGCAAAAATACGATTTTCCAGATTGATGGCTTGCCCATGCACAAAATTGGCTACCATACCTCTCCAATCCCAGGGCATTAACTACCTCAACCAACTCTTGGAAGAATTAAATGATTGGGTGCATAAGTCAAAATGGGTAGTTGATGGTTTATGGGTTCTCTCAATAACATTTGGATTAACACCATTGGCTCAAGGGTTTGAATAATTTCCCCTACCTATTCCTTGTAAAATCATGCCCCCATCTCTTTGTTGCATTACATAGCAAGTTGTGGGTATTTCATTAAAATTCATATTTACATGATGTCTTAATTTACATGGTGCCTGTCCAGCACAAGAACCATAGGCATCTATTTTTAATTGCCGATAGATAAAACGCTAAATCGATGGTAGGGCCTTGGCCTTGAGCTCCTCACCATGATTTAATAACAACATTTACACCATTTACAATTTTAATGCAATAGGGTCAAAATGGGGACGTGACAATGCTACTCATGCAATTTTTTTCAATACTTAACCAATTTTTCCAATGGAAATCATTTTTCTTTGAGGGTGCAAAACACGATTAATGGCTGTTTTGGCAGGAAAATATCTCCTTGACCAGAGAATTTGTTTAAAAAATAAGCCAATGGTAAAGTTAATAAATCATCCACCTACAAACTTATGCTCTCATAAAAATTTTATCCCTTAAAGGTGAACAATGGTGGGCATTTTCCTAAGGCCATTTAGGCCAGTTTTAAGTGCAAAACAGGCTGAGTGGCTGCTTTGGAAGGCCAATATTTTATTGACCAGAGACTTGTTTTCAAAACTGATCCAGTGGTAAATTGCATAAATCATCCACCTACAAGCTGATGCTTTCCTAAAAAACATTTCCCTCACAAATGAGAAATGGTGGGAATTTTCCCAATGCTACTTAAGCCTTTTTTTTTCAATACTTAAATAATTTTGCCAATGGTGAGGATTTTTCTTTGAAGGTGCAAACCAAGATGAATGGTTGTTTTGGCAGGAAAATCTCTCCTTGACCAGAGACTTTGTTTCCAAAAATCACTCAATTGTAAAGTGAATAAATCATCCACATACAAATTTATGCTCTCATAAAAAATTTATCCCTCAAGGGTGAGAAATGGTGGGCATTTTCCTAAGGCCATTTAGGCAAGTTTTAGGTGCAAAACTGGCTAAGCGGTTGTTTTGGTAGCCCAACATTTTCTTGACCAGAGACCTTTTTTCAAAACTGAATCACTGCTCATGTTCATAAGTCATCCACCTGAAAGTATACTCTTTCCTAAAAAAATTGTCCCTCACAAATGAGAAATGGTGGGCATTTTACCAAGGCTTGTTAAGCCCTTTGTGTCATTACTTAACCATTTTTGCCAATGGCGAGCAATTTTCTGGGAGGGTACAAAACAATCTAAATGGTTGTTTTGGTAGGAACATATCTCCTTGACTAGAGTGTTTGTTTCACAAAGGAGTTAATTTTCAAGTGAATAAATCATCCACCTACAAACTTATTCTCTCAGAAATTTTTTATCCCTCAAATATGAGAAATTGTGGGCATTTTCCTAAGGCCATTTAGGCCAGTTTTAGGTGCAAAACAAGTTGAGTGGCTGTTTTGGAAGGCCAATATTTTATTGACCATAGACTTGTTTTCAAAACTGAGCCAACTTTAAAGTGCATAAATCATCCACCTGAAAGTTGATGCTTTCCTAAAAAACATTACCCTCACAGATGAGAAATGGTGGGCATTTTCCCAATGCTACTTAATCCATTTTTTTCAATTCTTAACAATTTTGCCAATGGAGAGCATGGTTCTTTTAGGGTGCAAAACAAGATGAATGGTTGTGTAACATACCCCTTTTTGCTGAAAAACATTTTATGTTGGAAACATTATCTTAACTTTTTTTGTAAAGTTTTATATTGGACAAGTGTCCAAGGATGACTATAATTTGCACAATATTTTATTATTAAATAAATTAAATAGGAGACAAACACCTAAGGGGACTGTTGAAAGAGTGTTTACTGACCCACTAGGTGGAATGGAATCTAGGGTAGAAGGCAATGGACAAATGGAAGCTTCATGAGGAAAGTAACTAGCTGTTGGTATGGGACAACTCCCTTGAATTGTGGTCTTAGTGCCTTGAAAGATGGGACTGGAGCTCGAGGCTCATTATTGAAAACTGACAATTAAAGACCTGGGCAATCTTTAAAAGAGCCATCAAATTTTGGATTGAGGTTCATCACTTTTCCTGACGAGGAAATTTACCTTTGGGTTTTGCTGCTTGCACCCAAGAGATTTGATGAGGGGATATGCTAGTTTTTTATCATGGTGTAAGTCTGCATATTATACTCCTGAGTGGAGAGTCCTAAAAGTTGAGGAGAAAGTCTTAATAGTTTGTTTCCTGTACAATTTCTGAGTTCCTTGATTCTACACAGAGTTCATCTACCTGGTGGTTCAGTAAATAGGCTCGGGGATCCAAAGGAGACAAGTATATTGGCTGCTTCTTCTGGAGAAGGTTGGGAGGAACAAGTCTCCTTGAGTGTTTGTCGGTCCTATCTACAGTTACATGTTCTACTTGTTTTCTTTGTTTCTAAATAGTTAAATTATTTTCTGAAAGTACTGACTGAGTTTTCATTAGTTAAAACTGTTAGTATCATTAATATGCATAAGTAAATGTTGAATTCTGGTCTAGTTCTGAAATTCTAGAATGATGATTAAATTAGATGAATAAGTGATTGAATAAATAACTTCTCTGTGTTTTTCCCCATACTGTTTTTTGTATAGTACTCTAGCGCAGAGAAGGAAAATTAAGATAGATGAATGATAGGCAGATTGCCAAATGAATGAATTGACTAATGCTGCTATTTTTCTTTAACTTTCAGTATCAGTTATATTTATGCAATACAAATTATATGTTTAGGCTCAGGAATTATAAACAACATTTAATATTACAGGCAGGATAATATGTCTTTTATTCTAGCAACTGAAGTAAGATATATGACTCTGTTCAAACCTAAATTACTGAAAAATCATCTGTCATCCTACCGTAGATAAACACTATGAATTTCATTTCATTTCCTATCTAATATTATACTATACAATCTTCATTCTAAGATATCATCTTTATCTTTTGTCATGTAAATAACTATTAGACAAACACATAAATATTCATAGTATTTGTGCATTTAGTAATGCTATTTTTTTTGCAGTATCGAGTTTTAAAAACTAGGGTTTATTATTTCCATATTTTATTTCCAAACCCTCTGCAAAAGATTTCTAATATTTTGATATACATTTATACTATAACATAACGAATACCCTTTTATTATCATACTTCGACATTTCATAAATCATTTCAACATCGTAGAGTATAGTCACAAAAACATTTTAATTCATGCATTGCTTAAACAAAGGATTATCTCAACATTAACATCTACCAGTGGTGTTATTTTCCTATCTTAAACATTATCTGCAAAACCATATAAATACACGAACACTAGATTTTATTTCAAGTTCGAAATTACAATTTTTCACAGTCAATTCCTGAACTGTATAGGTTAGGGTTTCCAAGTTTCAAATAAAAAACATTGAGTTTTGGCTCTCGGCCATTACCGAAATGACAACATAGATATTAGTTAACACATAACTATCAAAGCTACCATCGAAACCTACAGGGTAGGGTTTCAACTGCACATAACAAGGTTGAAAAATTTGGCACTTAGCCATCATAAACACACAATGGATCCAAAACATTAAATTATCACAAACCTAGAGTATGGCTCATAGTTTTCAACACACGTAAACATCATCAAGTTACAGGAATCAAAATATTTGTATATCCAGATTAGCCAAGAGATAAAACCCTCTCAATAGTTACATCCTTTACAATTTTTTTTACGCTAAAAACGAATACCACAGGCTTAATGTTGAATGGGTTGAGGATTTCATCCTCCCCAGGCTGCCAGACAGCTCACAACATTTCGACGGTGGTCGCCTCCATAGCCTCACAATAAACATGAAGTCTCGGCTAAGAACACAAGAAGATCCAACCTTCACCTAACCAAAGCAATAGGGTAACCACCGAAGCTTACCATTTCTTATGCATCTGCCAGTTATCAAAATTCAAGCTTGGGAACCAAAGCTGAAGGAACCTGCGAGTTGGGTCAAAATGAGTATCATCATAGAAGTTTAATTAAAATGAAATAAACAAGAACTGCAACACTTAAAATAAGAGAAGAAGACAGGCTCAAACCATGTACATTACCTTTAGATGAGTTACTTCTGTAGCCATGATGCCAACGCCATTGTAAAACCGTGACCATCATCTCACCACTGAAGGAAACGAAGGGTGAAAACAACTCAGAGAACTACCCTTCAACATACACAGAAAAAAATGACCATAGGTGCAACCTTTCAACACCTTTTAGTTGCTATAAACTCTCACAGAAGATACAACCATTAAAACTATCAACTAATATCAGAAAACCCAACAGGTCACGGGTTCGAATCGTGGACAAACTCCAAAACACCTTCTAATGAAACCCTCGAGTTTCTCGGCCTGTCCCTCTCCATAGAGCCACCTCCCAACACAATGAATGCCAAGGAAACAATAACCTTGAAAACATAGTGGACATTAGGGTTAATACTAAAGTCCAAGAATCTCACATGATCAACGGAGGAGATTGTTTATCGCAGCACATCATAATTCGAAACACCAACTGCATTAAAACCTTAATTAATAACCATTGCCACCGTGGAGAACAACTATGATAACCTTCAAACTAATCCACATACAACTTGACCACGTTAGCTGTTTTATCATGATGCATTCACATGTTAAGCAACACGAAGGAAGCCACAAAGATATTCCACTAATCTAGTAGATAGGAGATTTAAATGCCAAGGTTGGATGCGAAAGCCTGCCAGCAAATGTCCATTACAATATTAATACCCTGTCTCATCACACGTCGACACGTGAACTTTGTTGTAACCTTGTCACCATATAGATTCTATTGTAAGTCATATAGTATCAAATTACAAAGTATCAATCATATGTTATAAAAGGGTCATGATGATTCCCACATTGTATATATTGTTTGAATATAGGGCGATACATAAGCCTTTGCATATAGTCTATATGGTAAAGGAATTAAATAGAAATTGCATAAATTATTGCATATAGTTTTAGGCTATAGATAATACAAAAGATTTGTATATAGTTACATTCTAGGAATTATATTGTAAAATGACATATAGTTTATACTATAGGTCATGCATATGACTTTGCATATAGTTCTTGCACAATAGTTGCATATAGTCGATATATCAAGGATTTGTATGATATTTACATACATTTCGCATATAATAGAAACAACATGGTAATTATATAAGTTTGCAAAACATAGGATAGAGCATGAAGTACATAGCTCACAACCTTTGAGACTCAGTCAAGTCATCATAATAGTATGAACCTATATATAATGTATAAAGTATGAAATCAATAGTATGATAAATGAGAATAAGTATGGCAACCATGCAGTTTAATATCAAAACCAGATTTTAACTGAAGAGATCTCACCTGGATACATCTCATTATTATTCTCTAAAACCATTAAGACATTTGGAGATTACTGAAACTAGTTAGGAACTCTTCTGTCACACTTCGTAAACATTAATGCTCTTACTTGTAATCCGCGAAAGGAATGATTCAGATGCTTTAGCATGAATGCTAAGTAAGCCTTGGGGTACCCTTAGGACCCCTTCATCATCAACAGAAGAACAACAATTAGCACTTATAAACATTATATTGATTGAACCTTGACATGAGTAATATAAAAATATAGCTGAGATGATAAGAACATTCCATAACATCAAAATGTAGATATTAATTATCATATGGAAAACAACACATTTATGATCATTACAAACATTTAGTACAACATAACGACACATAAGCATTTATTATAATTCCGCAAAGTTAATATATGCATTAAAAGCTACGATGAAATTTTTTAAGTTCTTGTGAAATTTTGGGATGTTACAGGTTGTTTTGGCAGGAAAATATCTCCTTTACTAGAGACTTTGTTTCAAATGTAAATCAATTTTCAAGGGAATAAATCATCCACCTAGAAACTTATTCTCTCATAAATGTTTTATCCATCAAATGTGAGAAATGGCGGGCATTTTCCTAAGGCCATTTAGGCCAGTTTTAGATGCAAAACAAGCTGAGTGGTTGTTTTGGAAGGCCAATATTTTCTTTACCAGAGACCCTTTTTAAAAAATGAGCTAGTGTCATGTTCATAAGTCATACACCTGCAATCTAATGCTTTCCTAAAAGAATTATCCCTCACAGGTGGGAAATGGTGGGCATTTTCCCAATCCTACTTAAGCCATATTTTTCAATACTTAACAATTTTTCCAATGGCGAGCATTTTTCTGGGAGGTTGCAAAACAGGCTGAATGGTTGTTTTGGAAGGAAAATATTGACCAGAGACTTTGTTTCAAAAAGTAGTCAATGGAAGAGTGAACTGATTTTCTGGCAGGGTGCAAAATGGCATAAATTTGAATTTTTATTGCACAACATGAGGTTACTTAGAGTGTAAAATTACAAGTGTTAAATTACATTTTTGATATATTCAATTTTTTTTAATTAGAGAAATTATGTCTGAAATCTAATGCCAATATTGATTGTTTTTGTTTATTTTGCAGAGTATCCCATCAATGGATCATTCAAATGAGCCATCTCAACAAAATATTCCTCGAAAAAGAGGTCGACGTAAGGGTCTATATTAATCAAAACTTCCAACTTTGGAACCACATGACATTGTCCTTCAATTCACTTGTGGTAAAGGTAAAAAGACAATGCAATGTGTTGCTCATGGACAATGTCAAGGATTTGAAGATCAAAACTCCATACCACAAAACGAGTCCACAAGTTCAAACAACAAGCAATCATCCAACCATTCTTCAAACTCAATGTTCTCAATGTAAGCAATTGATGACAACAACAATGTTGCTGGACAACATAGGCAACCTTTTTCTCCAATTGCAGTTTGAAGGGAATGTTAATGCACAAAGTGGAAATATTTATGAAAGAATGAATTCCGTTCTAGAGAATGTGAGGGTCCCATTACATGCTTCCATTACATTGAATGCTGAGTTGCAAAATAAAAATCTATACCAAAGAATGAACTCAGTTTTGCAGAATGAGGCCCTACGTTTCCATCAAAGATCAGTGATTGATGCTACTGTTGTTACAAATCACTCTAAGCAAAGTGCAGGTTGTGTTGCTCAACAACCTAGGGACCCTTTGAATGCATTTACTGATGAAGGGAATCAAAATGTAGATCCTAATGGACAACAATTGGAAAATGAACCTCTTATGAACTTGGACGCAAGTGGAAGATTTGAAACAACTGAAATAATTTCATTTCATGAACAAATGGGCATAAATGAAACTACAGAAAATAAAAATTCTACAATTGGTCAAGTTGTAGCAGAAATGCCAGAAGTGTTTTCATCAAATGAAACTATGCATGCTAAGAGAAGGTCACTAGGAAACCACTTAAGGACATCCTTATTGCATCTTAAGAAGCGGTTGGGATGGTATAACCACAGACTAAATGAGGGGGAGACAAAATTTAAAGAAATTGGGAGATGGTTTTCTGGAAAATCACTTGAAGATGTAGATGAGAATGACATTATTGCTGGAATCCGGTACTTCATGAGAAAAAAATATAATCAAGAATCTAAAATTGAGGATCTTCTTGAACATCTAGATGGATTCCTTGATAAACTTCGATCAATTGTTGTGGCAGAGATTTGTAAGGATTTTATGCCGAGGAACATGGCTTCAATATTTATCAAATCAAGCATGTCTCATAAGGCTTTTCAATGTCTTAAAAGAATTGACGCTCATGGTGTACTAAAGGGGTTTAATCCAACATCAGTTTGTCTCGAAATGAAAAAGTGGATCAAAGAAGCCGAGGATATTGATATGGGTTGGGAGAGAACTGATGGTTTCAGATATGGAGTTAGGGTCAAGAAATTAAATTCATATGCTTCCTTTATGGTTAAATCATTTGAAAAAAGGTTTGGAACTATAGTCAATGAAGTTTCTTTCAAAATTGGTATTGATTCTCGCGTACATTATGATTGAGGTGGGCAGGTGTGTGAGATATTATTCAAGTTACTAGAAGACAATGGTTTGATGTCTTGTGCAAGCCTTGGAAAATGGGATGGAAAAGAAAAAATATAGACAATTTTTAGCACATGTTGTTGATCCTGAAAATGAGGAGAACTTAATGAAATAGATAAATAAGCTTTCAGAAGATGGAATCACTATGGTAGATGGAAGGGTTGTGAAAATTAATTTGTGTGAGTGTCATGATCTAGTGGCCATATGTAGTTTAGTATGCAATAATAGTGTTTCTCCAATGGGAAATAATTTTTGTCCTTGGTGCACATGCCATAAAAAAGAGATACACATGGTTACAGATGAAATCAACATTGGAGAAGGAGATACTATCCGTAGTGTTTCTGAATGTTATGCAATTTCAACAGAATTGCTCCTTGTAAGCTATGCAAATTTGTTACAACTTTTGAAATTAATGTTTATATCTTTCCAAAACATTCATAATCTAAATGTGTTCTTGAAATTTACTATAGGAGTTGAATATCACTTTGGAACCAAGCAAAGGATGGGAAGAAAAGTTAGATGAGCATATTATAAGCATTCAACCAACCTTATCTAGAGAAACATGACTATTGTGAATAAATATCCCATTGATAGAAGAAATGAAAAAGGTACACACTTTCATGATTGGATCTTAACTAGAAATTAAGCTTCTTAGTATTTCAATAATTCCTACCCTCAAAAAATGTTGGTGCCAATTACAGTTGATTCATGGCTCAATGTCCAATCTTGTATATTGTTCTCGCCATGCTTGGATCAGAAATTTTTTGAAGATGTTTCGTGAAATTCAAAGAATTGCACAAGATTATGATAAGGTACATCCAACTAGAGGCGTGGAGAAAACAAAATTTGTTCATATTTGGGAGGAGATGGAGAAAATTGGTGTTCCATGTAATCCAGGAGAACCATACCATCATAAAATCCAACAATACAATGATATTAACTATGGGAAATCAGATGGATTAGCATCAGACAATATCTTCATTCGACATGAGGGAATTTTAAAGGTTTAATAATTATGTTAACATAACAATTATTTTTTATGTGGGACTTGACTAGCAATAAATGATGTTTTTATTATGTTTTGACTATTATTGAATGGATATCAGTGTTATTTAATTTGAAAATATAACTTAGTATTTATTCATATGCATTGAAACTTATGTATTGTTTCTAGGTTATTGAAGTCCTACGAGATGAAGAGAAGAATAAAAAGTTGGTGAGGATGTGGAAGTGTTATAAAGAATTCCACATGTTGCAACTGGAAGGGTGTAGGGGGGGGTGATGTATATGCATATGAGAAAAGGTACGTCAGTTTCATCATATTATCTAGTTTGAATGGTGGTATCATTTCATTCATGACAAACGGTTTGATCCACTGTCATCGCAGGATTGGCTTCCTTGCAAGTGAGTTGTTGTGGTTGTGTTCTTGTTGATTAGGAGATGAGATGGTTCCTTATATGCATGTCCAAGGGTCCCATGCTCTTGAGATGACACATTTGATTCGTCCTTATACATTGGGACGTTTAAAGAATTAAGTAATGGAGTGTAAGCATAGAGAAATGAAAATTTTGAATAGAAACCAAGGAGGAGGAAGAGGAGTCCATAAGGAAAATAGAAGCACATTTGAACATGATAGAATGTGTCTTGTAAATGAGATGAGAGCACAAATTTTCAAACTTGTTATGAGATCAAGAGGTACTTTCCAAAAGTTTAGACAAAGAAGATTCTTGCCTTCAAATATTAGAGGTCAACTTCGTGTTGAATATGATAAGTCAAGGAATCAATCAAGTAAGGAAAATGCAACACAATTGGCATCACGTTTCCTTGATGTCACTTGTCAACAAGTGGAACAACTATTTAAATCATGGGAAAAACAATCTAAGAAATCATTGATAGCACCACCAACAATAAGTTTGTCCTAATTTTATGTGTTATCTTGTTTGATTTTTAGTTTATAATGTGAGGAGTCATAATGTTTTTGTTTAATTATTAATATGTCCCCCCATTTCAATAACTATCTTCCGAGATCAAAACCAATCAACAAATATGGAGAAGAGGCTTATTGTGAATCACATCGCTTTGGAAAGAACAAGGAAAACAAATGTGTTAAAACAAAAAAACAACAACCTGTCTTTCCCTCCAATAATGAGTATTATATTAGTTCAATTCAGTACATATCAGCATGTCTTTACCAATCTAGTTGATTTGTGGTTGAAGTTACAACTTTTGCTTGAACTCTGACTTTGTCCACCTCACTGATCGTAGGAAATGAGATAGTCTGGTGTGATCAAACACAACAAATTCAAGGGGAACTTGGTTCTGATACCCTAATGATGGCTGATGACAATAACAATAAAAATTTGGGTCTTTCATCATTGACAAAAGAGGCATTGGAAGCTAATCAAATACAAGAATTGAATGGAGCAACTACTATTGATATGCCATTGATGGAATCTATGATTCACAATAGAAGGTGTCTTTCATACTCAATAAATGGGGCAGCTCAAAGTGCTGATGAACAAGAAATTCAAGGGACAGCTCTTGGAATCCAAGTGATGGAAGCTAACAATCATATTAAAACTAGTCTTGATAAACCAAGTATGAGACAACCAAAAAAGAGAAAAGTCCAAAATGATCATAAAGAAACATTGTATGCAAAGTGGTGAAGAACATAACATTCGTAATGAAATGACATTAATATGGTCTTAATGTATTAAGAGACCTATTTTGTTGATATTTTGGTGATATTTATGGCCTTAATGTATTAAGAGACCTGTTTTGTTGAAAAGTCCAAAATGATCATAAAGCAACATTGTATGCAAAGTGGTGAAGAAAATAACATTCGTAATGAAATGACATTCATATGGTCTTAATGTATTAAGAGACCTATTTTGTTGATATTTTGGTGATATTTATGGCCTTAATGTATAAAAAAACTTGTTTTGTTGAAAATTAAAAAATGATCATAAAGCAACATTGTATGCAAAGTGGTTAAGAACACAACAACCGTAATGAAATGGCATTCATATGGTATTAATGTATTAAAAGACCTATTATTGTTGAATATAGTTCTGAATTCATTCTATTATTAGGCTGTTAGAAGGATAAAACATGCAGAGGTTGAAGGATATTGGGGCTGCCATGACTGTTGGGTGCTTTTATAATCCAAAATCAAAGAAAAACTTCTAGAATAACAAGTTGTTATGCCGAGAACATGCCCATATTTATAAACGATGAGGTTTACTGCTTCTTTGAGGTCTGAATCGTGCACAGATTTCCCAGAATTAACCTGGAAATTCCTCTCAATGCTATTAGGAGGTTAGGAACAGGTTTGGGAATTGATTTTAAAACCCATAATGTGCTAAGATTTGAGAAAATGTTGCTTACTGTCTCGTTTATGCCCTTAAATCAGCAGTACTAAAAAGTCCTCATAATTCCCTAGAGCATGCTCATCATCATTCCCAAGCATCCAACTAGGTGCTCTCCATGGAAAAGAAAGTAACCAAGAAAAACTCCATGGGTACATCAAGGTTCCATGATCTTTTTACCCCCACTGAATTTGTGATGCAAATCATAAGTGGATACCCATGCAAAATGAGGGGTAACAGTTCCACAGCTTGGTGAGGGTGGCCTCTATGAGAGTTGTAGAAAAAGACAAACTTTGTAATTTGGAAACAAGAGATCCACTGAAATATGTTGGGAATCATCTGTATATTCATCTATGGAAAATAATGGGACAAATTCTATGGACCATTGCATATAAAATCCATCAAATAAGGTGATCAGGAAGCACTTAGCTCCACGAAAAAAAGTGGTCATAGGTGCAAAAATGTCACTATGAAATTGTAGAGAATCATGCCTCACATCACAATAAAGTATAAACCAAAGCATTGACTGCAGAACCATTAAATCCTGTACATAAAGAAGATCTCAATAAAAAATGAGGACTTCATAAACATGAGTACCATACGAATGAGGACTACATAAACATGAATACCATACTTCATAAGCATTGACTATAGAACCACTAACTCTTGTACATAAGAAGTAAGACAACTATTTTTTTTTCTTTCATTATTGCCGATAAATACAAAACTCCATCGTACAAAAATTCATTTTTCATATAAATACAAGACTCCATGACACAAAAATGCATTTTTCGTTGTTTGTCGATAAATACAAAACACCATCATAAAAAATGGGTTTTTGGTTATCTACCGATAAATACATATATAAATTGCTTTATACATGTCTATCATGTTTCTGAGATGGATGCAATCCCTCCTCTTGAGCAGAAGACAAATCTGAATGGTCTCTCTTGCCTTTCGTAGAAGACTGTAATTGTTCTGGAGCTGTACAAGGCACGTTTTGCGATTTGTTTTTCAAGCTCTTTAAATTTTTGTGTAACTTTTTTTAAATTTCCAAGCAAAACATTTTTTTCCTCCATAAATTTGTTTAACATTTCCACATTTTTCTAATACTTTGTTGATTCCTTTTTCTCCTTGAACTCCATTTGCTATCTCATATTTTTCAACTGATCTTTAACTTCAGTCAATGAACATTTTAGATTCTATATTTCTTTCTCGTGTTGTTTTTCCCTTGACTCTGTCTCATTGGGAAGGAAAGGAATTGCCATCATCGCAACAGCTGGACCTTGTAATTCCTTTTGCAAATCAACAATTGTGGATTTAAGTTTTTCAATTTCCATATCACATCCCAAATGCTGAAATTTTTGGTCATCGAAGAGTTTTGATTCCAGGTATCTTATTTTTTCATCTTTTCCATCCATCTTCTCTTTCATCTCTTTATATAATGGTAATGAACCAAACACATCACCTAGTGCAATTCTCGTTGATAAGCATTCTTATATCATCTTCTCTCGATTTGCTAAGGAATTCTCTCGCTCTTCTAAGGACATTGTACTTGTATGTGTTTTTTTCCTTCTACCCTTACCCTCGTCTCCTTTGGTACCCTTAACTTCACCCTCACCACCTTCTTCACTGTAAATGTTTTTTCCTCTCCTTCGGTTTTTAAGTTCTAGATATTCAAATATCCTTTTGAACCTTTTTCCTCTCAACTTATCAACTTGCTTATAAATGGTTTTTCTCAAACTAGAAATTAATGATTCTAATTCTCCAACTTTTTGTCCATGGTTTCCATCCCACTCTTTCATCTTCAACCGATATTCTTGTATTAACTATTCCTTTTCTTTAATTTTCTTCTCCAATACCTGTAAAGGAACCATTTATGTCCTTATTGGTGGTACATTGAAAACAGGTGGTGTTTTTTTCAACTCTTCTTTAAGTTCACTCACTTAAGGATTAGCTTTCTCCAAAGCCTCTTTATACACAACCCTCACTGACTCAATTTAATTTTCAGTTTCATTAGTGATTTTATCTACTTCTTTGGATAATAGTTCAACCGTTTCTTCTTTCCCTTTTATAATTCTGTTCGCTTTGAATTGATTATCCACAACTCTATTTTGCAACACTGCTATTTGTTTGAGGCATTCTATAATATTATTATATTTTCTCATGCCCTATTCCACCCAATTGCAAATATAGGAAGCTTGTTCCTTGAAATGATCCATTTTATCATATAGGATGAAAACATATCTACTATCAAACTTATATGATGGAATGTATAAAGGCATATCGGAATCCCTTGAATCATATTTGGAAGAACAATCATACTCAATTGTCAATTGTTTAGGAGGAATTCTATCAAGAACCTCTTGAGGAATGGAAAAGTGAGCAGTAGTTTGTTCCATTTCATTTCCTATCACCTCCTCCTAGTGACCTCTATCTACATGTCCATGTAACTCTGTCAAAGTTGTGGAGGCATGAACTACATCAATTGTGACAAAATCAGGATACTGTACTCATAATTCATCATGGTGATAAGGAGTTTGTACTGGCGATTCCTTGTTCTGTTCAGGAGGCTATACTGGTAATTCCCCATGATGCTTAGGATATTGTACTAATTCCTCGTTCTGCTGAGAAGATTGTACTGGAAATTCCTCATTATGTTCCCTTATATTACATTTCCTAACGTATGTTTTATGAACAGGTGGTTTTGGCAAAGATATATTTTCATGCTGGTTGATATCACCAATCTCTGTTTCAGTAGCACGGGGTTGAAATAAATCAATAATTTTTTGAAGTGTGCTCGGGAAACTAAATTTAGCCTTCCTTAATTGGCTCTCTTGCAAGGCAGAGTGGATTTTCTTATCGAATAGATAAGGAATATCTACATGTATATCTTCCACCCAATGTATCACTACCCACATACATTCACCCATAATGTCCTTCCTGTGATGATTCAGAATCGTCCTAAGGACAATTTGAATCAATGTTTTGTATATTCTAGGAGGGACATCTTGCATTCTTAAACCATTCCTCGGAACATATATTTCTCTCCCACAAATTTTATTGGCCATGTGGTTCTTCTCCTGTCTAGGGGTTTTCCAAGAGCTTAAAATTGCTCCCCCTTTGCATGGAATATTTGTAACTCGGGAAAAAAAATCATGGTCAAGGATTACCCGCTTCCCAAAAATTGTGAGTTCCATATTCCCATCATCATATTTCAAAATTTCCTCATCTATCTCCTCATCAACATAATTGAACATTCCAAACAAAAAATAGAAAACTTCTTCTTTCCTCAGGATAGTTTCCATACTTGGTGGCCAAATATTTGCATCTCTCCATGCATCAGAATACTCCTGGATTTTTTTTACTTTTAACCTATCATCTGTAATTACCTGTGTTTCAACTGCGATTACAGAGGAGGATGCCTGCATTTCAACTGCGCCCGTAGTAGAGGGTGCCCATGTTTCAAGTTCGTCTATGGTTGTCTAGGTTCAAAGTGGAGGTGATGCACGTAGACTATATTTCAGGGTCACAAATTATGCCTGCAAAGAGTATTTCAACAACAAATGAAGGGCTTGAGTGTATTTCCAGGTCATAATTCATGACTTGAGCATGCACTTTTCCCTATGTTGACATCTAAATTTTAAGATTTTTTCAGGCCTTGTCATCGGAGGGAATTTTATAAATTGGTTGTACATTGACATAAAAAAGTGCAAAAACATAAGCTTTGATTTTTTATAAATGGGTTGTACTTTGGAATTTTATAAACTGGTTTTAATTTGACATAAAAAAGGGCATAAACATAAGCTATCACTTTTCAGTACTTGGCCATTTTTTCCAAAGGGGAGTATTTTCTAGCATGGTGCAAATTAGGTTGATTGGCTATTTTGGAAGGCCATTATATTCTTAGAAAATGAATTTTTATCACAAATGAGTCGATGTTCAAGTGCATAAATCATCCACCTCAAAGATTATGCTGTCTGAATTTTCTTATCCCTCAAAGGTGAGGAATTGTGGGCATTTTCTTGAGGCTAGTTAGGCTAGTTTTAGGTGCAAAACTATCTGAGTGGATGTTTTGGCAGGCCAATATATTATTTACCAGAGCCTATTTTCCAATATTGAGACTATATTCAGGTGCATTAGTCATCCACCTATAGGATGGTTCCCTCAGAATAATTATCTCTCTCTCTGTGAGGAAATGGCAGTCATTTTTCCAAAACCAATTGAGCCATATTTTCAGTACTTAGCCATTTTTGGCAAAGGGGGGCATAATATGGGAGGGTGAAAAAAAGGTTGATTGGATTTTTTGGCAGGACATTATCTTCTTGGCCATAGACATTTTATCGCAAATGAGTCAATGCTCAAGTGTGTAAATCTTCCACCTGAAAGCTTATGTTAGAAAAATTTATTCCCTCACTGGTGAGAACTAGTGGGCATTTTCATAGGGCCATCTGGGCCAGTTTTAAGTTGAAAAAAGGCCGAGTGGTTGTTTTGGCAGACCAATATTTTCTTTATCATAGAACTTTTTCCAATAATGAGACTATATTCAGGTTCATTAGTCATCCACCTACAGGATGACTCCCTCCAAATATTTATCTCTCTCTCTGTGAGGAAATTGCGGTCATTTTCCCAAAGCCACTTGAGCCATATTTTCAGTATTTAGCCATTTTATCCAATGGCGAGCATTTTCTGGAATGGTGCAAAAGAGGTTGATTGGATGTTTTGGCAGGCCATTATCTTCTTTCCATAGACCTTTTATCGAGAAGGAGTAAATTCTCAAATGTGTAAATCCTCTACCTGAAAGCTTATGTTGTCAAATAAATTTAATCCCTCATTGGTGAGAACTGGTGGGCATTTTCCTAAGGCCATTTAGGCCAGTTTTAAGTGTAAAAAAGGTTGAGTGGCTGTTTTGGTAGGCTAGTATTCTCCTTACCAGATTTTTTTTTCCAAGACTGAGACTATATTTAGGTGCATTAGTCATCCACCTACAGGATGGTGCCCTCTAAATAGTTATCTCTCTCTATGTGAGGAAATGGCAGTCGTTTTTCCAAAGCCACTTGAGCCATATTTTCAGTACTTAGAAATTTTTGGCAAAGGGGGGGAATAATATGGGAGCATGCAAAAAAGGTTGATTGGTTGTTTTGGCAGGCCTATATCTTCTTGGCCATTGACCTTTTATAGAGAAGGAGTAAATGCTCAAGTGTGTAAATACTCCACCTGAAAGCTTGTGTTGTCAGATAAATTTAATCCCTCACTACTGAGAACCGGTGGGAATTTTCCTAAGGCCATTTAGGCCAATTTAAAGTGCAAAAAAGGATAAGTGGTTATTTTGTCAGGCCAATATATTCTTGACCAAAGACTTTTTCCAAGGCTAATAATATATTCAGGTGCATTAGTCATCCACCTACAGGATGGTTCCCTCATAATAGTTTTCTCTCTCTCTTTAAGGAAATGGCGGTCATTTTCCCAAAGCCACTTGAGGCATATTTTCAATACTTATGTATTTTTTCCCATGGCGAGCATTTTCTAGAATGGTGCAAAAGAGGTTGATTGGATGTTTTGGCAGGCCATTATCTTCTCGGCCATATACCTTTTAACGAGAAGGACTAAATGGTCAAGTGTGTAAATCCTCCACCTGAAAGCTTATGTTTTCAGATAAATTTAATCCCTCACTAGTGAGAACTAGTGGGCATTTTTCGAGGGCCATTTAGGTCAGTTTTAAGTGCAAAAAAGGCTAAGTGGTTGTTTTGGTAGGCCAATATATTATTGACTAGAGACGTTTTTCCAAGACTGAGACTATATTAAGGTGCATTATCATCCACCTACAGGATGGTGCCCTCAGAATATTTTTCTATATATCTATGAGGAAATGGCGGTCATTTTCCCAAATCCACTTGAGCCATATTTTCAGTACTTAGCCATTTTTTCCCATAGCGATCATTTTCTGGAATGGTGCAAAAGAGGTTGACTGGATGTTTTGGCAAGACATTATCTTCTTGGCCATAGAACTTTTAACAAGCAGGAGTAAATGGTCAAGTGTGTAAATCCACCACCTAAAATATTATGTTTTTAGATAAATTTAATCCCTCACTGGTGAGAACTGGAAAGCATTTTCGTAAGACCATTTAGGCCCATTTTAAGAGCAAAAAAGGCTGAGTGGTTGTTTTGGCAGGCCAATATTTTATTCACAAGAGACATTTTTCCAAGACTGAGACTATATTCAGGTGCATTAGTCATCCACATACAGGATGGTGCCCTCCAAATAGTTATCTCTCTCTATGTGAGGAAATGGAGGTCATTTTCCCAAAGCCATTTGAGCCATATTTTCAATACTTAGCCATTTTTGGCAAAGGGGGGGGCATAATATGGGAGGGCGCAAAAAAGGTTGATTGGTTGTTTTGGCAGGTCATTATCTTCTTGGCCATAGACCTTTTATCGAGAAGGAGTAAATTCTCAAGTGTGTAAATCCTCCACCTGAAAGCTTATGTTGTGATATAAATTTAATCCCTTACTAGTGAGAACAGGGGGGCATTTTCCTAAGGCCATTTAGGCTAGTTTTAAGTGCAAAAAAAGCTGAGTGGTTGTTTTGGTAGGCCAATATTTTCCTGACCAGATACTTTTTTCCAAGACTGAGACTATATTAAGGTGCATTAGTCATCCACCTACAGGATGGTGACCTCATAATAGTTTTCTCTCTCTCTCTCTCTTTGAGGAAATGGAGGTCATTTTCCCAAATCCTTTTGAGCCATATTTTCAGTACTTAGCCATTTTTCCCATGGCGAGAATTTTATGGAATGGTGCAAAAGAGGTTGATTGGATGTTTTGGCAGGCCATTATGTTCTTGGCCATAGACCTTTTATTGAGAAGGAGTAAATGGCCAAGTGTGTAAATCCTCCACCTGAAAGCTTATGTTGTCAGATAAATTTAATCCCTCACTAGTGAGAACTGGCGGGCATTTTCCTAAGGCCATTTAGGCTAATTTTAAGTGCAAAAAAGGCTAAGTGGTTGTTTTGGTAGGCCAATATTTTATTCACCAGAGATTTTTTTCCAAGAATGAGACTATATTGAGCTGCATTAGTCATCCACCTACAGGATGGTGCCCTCTAGATAGTTATCTCTCTCTATGTGAGGAAATGGAGGTCATTTTCCCAAATCCACTTGAGCCATATTTTCAGTACTTAGCCATTTTTGGAAAAGCGCAGGCATAATATGGGAGGGTGAAAAAAAGGTTGATTAGTTGCTTTGGCAGGCCATTATCTTCTTGGCCATAGACCTTTTATCGAGAAGGAGTAAATGCTCAAGTGTGTAAATCCTCCACCTGAAAGCTTATGTTGTCAGATAAATTTAATCCCTCACTAGTGAGAACTGGTGGGAATTTTCCTAAGGCCATTTAGGTTAGTTTTAAGTGCAAAAAAGGCTGAGTGGTTGTTTTGGCAATCCAATATTTTCTTGACTAGAGAATGTTTTCCAAGAATGAGACTATATTCAGGTGGATTAGTCATCCACCTACAGGATGGTGCCCTCATAATATTTTTCTCTCTCTCTCTGAGGAAATGGTGGTCATTTTCCCAAAGCCACTTGAGCCATATTTTCAGTACTTAGGTAGTTTTTCCCACGGTGAGCATTTTCTGGAATGGTGTAAAAGAGGTTGTTTGAATGTTTTGGCAGGCCATTATCTTCTTGGACATAGACCATTTATCGAGAAGGATTAAATGGTCAAGTGTGTAAATCCTCCACTTGAGAGCTTATGTTGTCAGATAAATTTAATCCCCCACCGGTGAGAACTGGCGGGCATTTTCCTAAGGCCATTTAGGCCAGTTTTAAGTGCAAAAAAGGCTAAGTGGCTCTTTTAGCAGGCCAATATTTTCTTCACCAAATACGTTTTTCTAAGACTGAGACTATATTCTGGTGCATTAGTCATCCACCTACAGGATGGTTCCCTCCATATAGTTATCTCTCTTTATGTGAGGAAATGGAGGTCATTTTCCCAAAGCCACTTGATCCATATTTTCAATACTTAGCCATTTTTGGCAAAGGGGGGGCATAATATGGGAGGGTGCAAAAAAGGTTGATTTACTGTTTTGGCAGGCCATTACCTTCTTGGCAATAAACCTTTTATCGAGAAGGAGTAAATTATCAAGTGTGTAAATCCTCCACCTGAAAGCTTATGTTGTCAGATAAATTTAATCCCTCACTAGTGAGAACTGGTGGGCATTTTCCTAAGGCCATTTAGGCCAGTTTTAAGTGCAAAAAAGGTTGAGTGGTTGTTTTGACAGGCCAATATTTTCTTGACCAGAGACATTTTTCCAAGACTGAGACTATATTTAGGTGCATTAGTCATCCACCTGCAGGATGGTACCCCCAAAATAGTTTTCTCTCTCTCTATGAGGAAATGACGATCATTTTCCCAAAGCCACTTAAGCCATATTTTTAGTACTTAGCCATTTTCTCCCATGGCGAGCATTTTCTAGAATGGTGCAAAAGAGGTTGATTGGATGTTTTTGCAGGCCATTATCTTCTTGACCATAGACCTTTTGTCGATAAGGAGTAAATGATTAAGTGTGTAAATCCTCCACCCTAAAGCTTATCTTGTCAGATAAATTTAACCCCTCACTGGTGAGAATTGATGGGCATTTTACTAAGGCTAGTTTAAAGTGAAAAAAAGGCTGAGTGGTTGTTTTGGAAGGATAATATATTCTTTACCATAGAATTTTTTCTAATACTAAGACTATATTGAGGTGCATTAGTCATCCACCTACAGGATGGTGCCCTCCAAATAGTTATCTCTCTCTCTCTAAGGAAATGGCGTTCATTTTCCCAAAGCCACTTGAGCCATATTTTCAGTACTTAGCCATTTTTTCCAATGGCGAGCACTTTCTGGAATGGTGCAAAAGAGGTTGATTGGATGTTTTGGCAGGCCATTATATTCTTGGCCATAGACCTTTTATTGAGAAGGATTAAATGGTCAAGTTTGTAAATCCTCCTCCTGAAAGCTTATGTTGTCAGATAAATTTAATCCCTCACTAGTGAGAAGTGACGGGCATTTTCCTAAGGCCATTTAGGCTAGTTTTAAGTGCAAACAAGGCTGAGTGGTTGTTTTGGTAGGCCAATATTTTCTTTACCAGATACGTTTTTCCAAGACTGAGACTAAATTTAGGTGCATTAGTCATCCACCTACAGGATGGTGCCCTCCAAATAGTTATCTCTCTCTATGTGAGGAAATGGTGGTCATTTTCCCAAAGCCACTTGAGCCATATTTTCAGTACTTAGCCATTTTTGCCAATGGTGAGCAGTTTATGGAATGGTGCAAAAGAGGTTGATTGGATGTTTTGGTAGGCCATTATCTTCTTGGCCATAGACCTTTTATGGAGAAGGAGTAAATTCTCAAGTGTGTAAATCTTCCACCTGAAAGCTTATGGTGTAAGATAAATTTCATACCTCACTAGTGAGAAGTGGCGGGCATTTTCCTAAGGCCATTTAGGCCAGTTTTAAGTGCAAAAAAGGCTGAGTGGTTGTTTTGGCAGGTCAATATTTTCTTCAGCAGAGACTTTTTTCCAAGACTGAGACTATATTCAGCTGCATTAGTCATCCACCTATAGGATGGTTCCCTCCAAATAGTTATCTCTCTCTATGTGAGGAAATGTTGGTCATTTTCCCAAAGCCAATTGAGCCATATTTTCAGTACTTAGCCATTTTTGGAAAAGGGGGGCATAATATGGGAGGGTGAAAAAAAGGTTGATTGGCTGTTTTGGTAGGCCATTATATTCTTGGCCATATACCTTTTATCGATAAGGATCAAATGATCAAGTGCGTAAATCCTCCTCCTGAAAGCTTATGTTAGATAAATTTAATTCCTCACTGGTGAGAACTCGTGGGCACTTTCATAAGGCCATTTAGGCCAATTTTAAGTGCAAAAAGGTCGAGTGGCTATTTTGGCAGGTCAATATATTCTTGACTAGAGACTTTTTTCCAAGACTAAGACTATATTCAGGTGCAATAGTCATCCACCTATAGGATGGTGCCCTCAGAATAGTTTTCTCCCTATGTGTGAGGAAACAACGGTCATTTTCCCAAATCCACTTGAGCCATATTTTGAGTACTTAGCCATTTTTTCAAAGGGGGGCATAATATGAGAGGGTGAAAAAAAGTTTGATTGGCTATTTTTGCAGGACATTATCTTCTTTCCATAGACCTTTTATGGCGAATGAGTCAATGGTCAAGTGTGTAAATCCTCCACCTGAAAGCTTATGTTGTCAGAAAAATTTAATCCCTCACTAGTGAGAACTGGTGGGCATTTTCCTAGGGCCATTTAGGCCAATTTTAAGTGGAAAAAAGGCTGAGTAGATGTTTTGGCAGGCCAATATATTCTTCACCAAACTTTTTTCCAAGAAAGTGACTATATTCAGGTGCATTAGTCATCCACCTGTAGGATGGTTCCCTCCAAAAAGTTATCTCTCTCTCTGTGAGGAAATGGCGGTCATTTTCCCAAAGCCACTTGAGCCATATTTTAAGTACTTAGCCATTGTTGTAAATGAAAATAACTCGGCCAAATTCCCTGGTATTTGCAAATATGAAATGAAAATGTAAAAAACCAGAGAATAATAAAACTCACATTTTCCAATTTGAATCACTCAAAGAGGCCAAAAATTGAACCCTATTTTCAGGGTTGATTTTCAGTATTTACACAATAGCAATTTTTAGGATAAATTCGGAAATATTGAATAGTGTAGTGGTGACTGTTAATACACATCATGTTCAACTCGTATCATTCAATTTGACTATGTGACGTTCTTACTAGCACATGAAGAATGTTTTTATTTCTGTGTTAGATTAAATAATCTGAATTTATTCTTTGGATAAAAAAGGCAAAACACCACTAATTTTTTCCTCAGAAATAAGCCTATTATATTTCAAGCCAAAATATAGTACATTCTTCAACAATCTGTAAATTGTTCTATCAAAAGACCCCAAGCTTCTTCAGCAGACTGAAAGTCCAAAATGATCAACACTTCTATTCTTGGATTAGATACTATAGAACGAGAGTGCATGTACATATAAATTTCACTTAATGTAACTATCATAAATAAATATTATCTACATAACTAAATAATAATAAGGGAGAAAAACTATTTAGACCAGTCCATAGTTAATTTTAGATGGTTTGCCCCAAAAACATGAAGAAAATTCCACTTTTGTAAGGTTTTTGTTTTTGAAAAGTTCTACTCTATGTTTTTTGTAAGTTCAGATCCTCACGGGGCATGTTTTGATGATTATGTGAGACTGAAATAAGTAGCTTTTAGGACAGAAAAAAGACAGTACAAAACCATCTTCTCAATAGCCCACAAGCTACAAAATGTATATTATCCATTCAAACATTCAAATTTCGTATATAAAGAAAAATTTCATGGAAAAGAAAAACCATTTATAACATAACAGTAAAATACCAAAAACAACTTAATTTAAGAAATAAATAATTCATATATACTAAATAATATAATTGACCATACATATTACACTAAACAATATAAAGATTTATTAATGAAAGGGAAAATGTTTACAAATCCAAATGGGGTACACCAGTCCTCATCCCTAATCCATAACACTGATGGATAGGGTCCCATTGGTGTGAATACCATGAAAAGTGTACTTGTACATGAGGTTGTAGGCTATTATACAAATAGTGAAATCTAAATTTTGGTCCCACTCTCCATTTACCAAGAAGCTGAGTGTTGAGATATTGTAACTTCAAAGAATATTATATTTGTACTTTATTATTCTGGAGATGTTTCATTCCGCCTTGAAGATCTTATTGTATATCCGGAGATGTTTATTCCTCCGTCGGAATGTGGTAACTTGGGTTATTAGACTTCCCTAGTGGGGGTCAGCCCTGTATGTGTTATGTGGGTCAAAGGGTTATCAGACCACCCTAGAGGGGTCGGCCCAGTCAGTTGTAGTGGGGTATTTAACCCACTGGTTAAATACGAGCCTACATGATTTGTGTAAAAGACAAGTCGAAGTTGTGTATAAATAGAGGAGGTGTATTCCTCATTTGACACACAATCACTCACTTGAGAGTGGCGCACTTGTGGAGGAGAGGTCTTCTATGGATAATGAGGAGCTTATGCTCAGGGTTACATCTTTGTATATTGCTGGTCATCTATATTGAGGAAGCTTTACTGGGTTTTCTACTCCATGAGGGTTTCCCAGGATAAATTTGTGTCTCTTGTGTTTATGCTATGCTTGTTGTTTCTTCAGTGATCCTGTATATGCTATTATTGTGAAATGGAATGCAATGCTGCTATTTTCTATCTTATCATATTAAATCTTAACATGGTATCAGAGCTAACCTGAAGGAAGGCAATGTATGGCACTTATGACACTTGCTTTACTTACGACAATTTGGAGGTTAGGGTTTTATATAGAAAAAACCAGTCATCGTGGAACTTTCGCCATAAATCCATTTTGGCAAAGGTTCAGGATCTGAAACCTTTATAGGTCGTAGATAACATCTCCATGTATCTTGTGTCCAAAGGGAACCCTCATATTCATTGTACTTTGTAAGTTATGATCAGTACACGTTAGGGTTTCTGCCTCTTCTAGATCTCGGTCAAAATCAGGTGACCTAGGAAAAAAATGTCATAACTTGGGCTAGGAAGCTCCAAATGAAATTTCGTAAAAAGTGACAGGTAGTACACAGACTATACTATCGTAAGAAATTTTTCAGAGTCCGAAGTTGAACCAATGACACGTGACACGCCGTACAAGTTCGCTCTCCTGTTTTATCCCATAAACAGGTCACATTGCGACACTTCGTATAACATGGGCTAGGAAGATCCAAATGAAATTTGGTAAAAAGTGACAGGTAGTATACAGATTGTACTATCTTAGGAAACTTTTTTTAGATGCTGAAGTTGAACCAGTGACATGTGGAACTCCGTACAAGTTCGCTCTCCTGTTTTATCCCATAAACCAGTCATGTTGCGACACTTGGCATAACTCTCTCTCAAAAAATCCAATTGAGGTCAGACCTATCGGGATGGAAAGATGACAGGTCAAGATACCACAAAAAACGTTTTCAGACCCTGTGGAACGAAAATTTTGGAGTTACAGCAGAAACAATTAGGTACATATTTCTGTCAAAACAGAATTATTTTTCGCGCACCTTCATTCATGGCTTCTGGAATTTAGGGTTCCGGAGAAAGTTAGAATTTTTGGAATCGGAATCCATGGCTGAATGCTACTCAGGAAAATAAAAATTTAGAGATCAAGATCGAATTTTTTGGTTGGGTAGAAGACTAGGCTTGATCAAACCCCAGTTCAGGATTTTGATTGGAAAGATGGAAAATTAGGGCTTCAGCAAAAGTTGGAATTTTTGAAGTCTGTAACCACAGCTGGAAGCTCCTCATAAAAATAAGAGTTTAGAGCCTTGGATCGAACCTTTTGATTGGACAGAAGGGTGGGCTTCATCAAACCCTAGTTCGGGTTCCTGTCCAGAATATCCAGAAGTTTCGAAGGCAATTTTGAGGGGTCAAATTTTGGAGATTTAAAAATTGAAGTATGCTAGCAAGACACATCCTTCCATCCATTCAAAAGTGTGAAAGTCAAAGATTTAATTTTTAAGGTTTCTCTAGCAAACCCTAATCAAGCTCCAGATCAAGTTTCAGGGGGATTTGAGGCTAAGGCCTTACATAAGAAGACTACAAGAAGTCTCGACAGGTATGACTTAAGGAGGTTCAGGTATGTCTTGAAATCTGATTCTTGATTAAGTTCGTGATGTGTTTATCTTCATATTATTTATTAGTACAATCTTGATTAATGTTAGAATTGTCTTATCACCCTAGTAACAGTATGAATGCATGTGAATGATCGAAGACATTCATTGATTAGGGCTATATGATTGTACTAATGCATTATGGTGTTGTGTGAGGTTGATGTTGTCTACTAACAAGATACAGGTACATCACAAAAGACAAATCAAGTTCCATGACCATGACAACATGAATACAAAGACTCATCCATAATATTTGTTCTACTTATGAGGTATGTATGACTTTGTTATATTATGCTTAACCTATGAGACATACAGGTTCTAGCTCAGGATCTCTAAATCATTGAAGAGATTGTTTAGGTATGTTGTACATAACTAAGCAGGTATACTAATCCAGGTATGTTTTCTTATGTCAAATCTTACCTTGTGTTAGGATCCCTTATATAAGTATACTTGGTATGATTGGTTATGCTTATTCATAAAGTTAGTAATCAAGGGTTTATGCATATTATGTCTCTTGTATTGATGATTTAATTAACTAGAAGAGTACTATGATCAAACAAGAATTTGCATGAGTAAAAGAAGAATTCCTTGACACCCTGAATACCAATGATCATGACTATACATATTCAATATTATTTAGAATTAGAATGTTTTGAGAATATACTAATGAATGTATGTTTGTGTATGAGATCATGAGGATGACACTAGTGCACACTTGAGCATGCATAGTGGTACAGAATGAATAGAAGTTCAAAAGACATATAGAAGATCAAGCGGGAGGTAACCACACAAACATAAAAGATATGTATTTGAGTTGTTATTTGAAATAGTAAATGATATTGTTGGTATGCATATTTGTATTCCTAGAATATATCATGCAGAGTGTAAACATTCATAGAGCATTGAACAATATACTACTAATATGCATATGATTGGTAAGTTGGACAAACATTCCATTGTTGCTTGTCTAGAATGAAACCTCTTTGCTGACATGCTGAGAGCTGTGCACACTCTCGATAGTATGTTCTAGTAGAGATGGAAGGCATGTAGATAACCACTGTATGCATACAGGATATGGGAAAGTGCTGTGCCAAAGTATTGGTCAAAATAGTTGCATAACTATGTAAATGATATCATGTCAATATGATTTGATGATTATGAAGTATTACTAATCATGTACTTAATTTTGAATTGTAGGAAAGATCATGATGAATGATGAACACTGAACAAGAGATGGATGTTCAACAAAAGATTTACAAATAAAACACACTATAGAAGGCTTGTGGCTAGATGATTCTCTTAGAAAGAGGAAGAGAATCATGATGAGATGTTTGCTCCAAGTGGCTAGATAAGACCATTCTCTTAATGGTGTAATTAAAGAAGAAGTGTGAATCAGGTTCTGTATGGGTTCCCAGGATCGATAATCAATTGATGAGCCTAATGATCACCATGGGTGATGTGGATCTCAACCTTTGCTACAAGGTTGAATATGGTTTGTCTACATAGATGTTGATTGGGAAGAAATTTTATTAGACAGGAAGAGCACATCGAGAGGATGTTACTGTCTGGGATCAGCCATGATCTCATGGTTTAGAGGGAAGCAATCTAGTGTGGCTCTCAGCACAAGCAGAATATATGGCTTCTTGTTCTACTAGTTGTGAAGCGGTATGGCTTGAGAATGGACCCAACTGTGATCTTATGTGACAAACAGAGTTGTACCAAAATGGCAGAAAATCCAATATTCCATGATAAGTCAAAGCACATAGAGATTTGACATTTCCATATACAAGATATGGTGCAGAAAAGAATTAAAGTTCGCATTTGTAACAAGTTACTGATGTTCTAACCAAACCCCTACCTCAAGTAAATTTTTCCGAGACAAACTTAAAATAGTTCAGAAGGACCCTCCTCGAAAGGGGGAGCGATGTGATCACTTATGATGAGATTTCCCGCATCGACAGTGAGGTCGATGATGTGGATACCTATATTGGTGATGCCGACGGAGAGGTTGGTGGATGTTCCTTAGACAAGGTCTAAGGTGACAAGGGGATTGCATCATCCTTGAACACATGTTCTAAAAGAGAGCCGTAGACGTATGCCTTCGAGAATGAAGTCCTTGGTGGAAATGAGGGGATTGGATCATCCCTGGACTTCAGTCCTAAAGAGAGCCGTAGACGTATGTCTTTGAGAATGAAGTCCTTGGTGGACATGAGGGGATTGGATCATCCCTGGAATTCAATCCTAAAGAGAGCCGTAGACATATGTCTTCGAGAATGAAGTCCTTGGTGGACATGAGGGGATTGGATCATCCCTGGACTTCAGTCCTAAAGAGAGCCGTAGATGTATGTCTTTGAGAATGAAGTCCTTGGTGGACATGAGGGGATTGGATCATCCCTGGACTTCAGTCCTAAAGAGATCCGTAGACGTATGTCTTCGAGAATGAAGTCCTTGGTGGACATGTGAGGATTGAATCATCCTTGGATTTTAGTCCTAAAGTGAGCCGTAGACTGGGTCTCCGAGAATGTAGTCCTGAATGAACAGGTAGGGGATTGTATCTTCCCTGGACTTTGGTCCCAGAATTGATCCGTAGACTGATGTCTCCGAGAATTGAAGATGGGACTGCATCGTCCCTGGACCTCGGTTCAAAATGTATGTGACGGGATTGCATCGTCCCTAGACATGAGACTTGTCTTAAAGTGATAAGGATTGATCATCTTGGAACTTGATCGGGATTGCATCGTGTTGGCTGCTTTTTGGACAGACCCGGGTTTTAATGAAGTGCAGCAACAAAACCCCTTGGCGCACTGGCCCTCTCGGCAACGAGCTGCGCAGCAGCTCGAGGTCTCACCCGAAGTGGCTATGGGGGGCTAAGGAATCAGGTTTCCTTAACCTAGGCGACGCAGAGATTGCTCTTTCCTCCCTGACGATTCCTCTACGGCGACGGTCTGACCCCTCTTCAGACTTATGAGCACAACAGCTCTCAAGCTCCTGCTCAGCAGCCTAGCTGCACGGTACTTTCCCTCCTGCGCTAGGGCCAATTACCCTCTGCGCGGATATTCTATGCGTCGTCTCGCTAGCGCGTCCGTCGCAGCAACAAGTTCTCCTATCGCTGCGGCGACGTTATCTACCGAGTCCTTCGACCCTTAACGATTATAGTCCTCAAGGAAGCTCCAAGAACTTACTCAATACACTCCTAAAGATAATGCAATATTCCTGTATTTGCTGTTAGTAAACTAAACAGGTAATCACCTCAATCACAACATCACAATAGCGAGAAATATGAAGTCCACCTCCACGGGGAAAAACCATGTCCACGGGAGTATCTTATAACCAGAAAATGATAGATTTATACAATATGCTGCGCACACAGCTGCAGCCTTAGATCTTTCCAGGAAACTCCACGCACACAGCTGGGAGCCCTTCTCTCGATCTATTCTCTTCCTCTTCGGAGATTACAATAGTTCAGACGTCGACTCCGACTGTCTACAACTCAAGGATTAGCCTCACTGCTAACCAGTTCTAACTCCTGTTTTCTAGCAACATGGTAGAAAACCATCAACAAGATCATAACAGAGGATGATCAACACGATCGATCCTTCTTACATCTAGCCTCTACTATCTTAGCTAGCTCACTCACAGGCTTAGATAACTGACTCACTACTCAACTGACTAACCAACTAACTGACTCTCTAACATCTACCCATTACAATTATTCATATATATAGGTGGCCATGGCGGTCGCACCTTTACAAAACTGTGGGCCTTTCCCAGCAGTAATCCCCAAAAACCCTAACCACGCACATGGCTAGGTGTACTATAGGCACCGCTTGCAGTCATGTCGCCGCAGCTTACGGGTATGGGTGCCTCGTCCTTCGCCTTCAATGCTTTGGTCCGTTGCTCCTCCTTGATCCGAGCAACCATAACTTCTGTACTTAGCTTTAAATGAGGGTAGCTGAGCCCTCTACTCCATTGCTTCATTGATTATGGTAGCTGAGCTTTCCACTCTGCTACCTTCATTCCCTTCTGACGTGCGCGCGAGCTCCGTGATTTCTGGTCCGTGATCTGCGCTGAGCTCCTCCATCTGGCACCATACTGCGCATCGTCTTCTTCTATCCCCAAAATTGGTGCTTATTCAAAACTTAGCACTTTCTCTTCCAAACTTGTGCTTTTTCCTCAAAATTCATAGCTTTTACCATAGCTGCGGCCTTGGCTCCAACAGGCCCCTAACACTTACTTGTGGCTCGCCCTCGAGCCACTCGCACTAGCGTGTGGGCGTTTTACTTGCGCATCTGCTTTTGCTTGGGTCTGCGTGAATGCTTTCTTCCACTGCGCAATAGCGGAGTCCAATTCATCAACACACTCCACAGTTGTCTGGACCGTTTCTGTAGTGGCTTCTTCTTTAGTTACGGCATCAATCACCTCTTGAGATTCGGCAATTTCTTTGATTTTTGCCTCGACTTGGCCAACGATGTCAGCATACTCATCCATAAATGGCTGAATGCTATTGGTGAGCTTCTCATCTTCGGTTCTGAGCTTGTGCAGTTGCTGTTGCATTCTGCGCACTTCGCTCATTTTCTTCATTTTTGGTAAGCCTGTTAAGGCCTTAGCTTCTTCAGTCAGAACAGTTAGGGACTGTTCTGCGGCTTGCACCTGTTCCAAAAGACCAATTTTAAAAGGGAGCTTCTCAAGCTCCGTCCAAGCTTCCATATCTTGGCTCATCAAGTTCTCGGCTTCCTGTACTCTGTCCTTCATTTGTGTGGAAGCTCTGCTCAGTGCTTCAAATTGTTCCTGCGCATCATCTGTAAACTGCGCGGAAACATGAGCTTCCAGCTCGGCGATCTGGGTTCTATGGCCCTCAGCCATAGCAACTATTTCATGCTCCAGGGTTTTCACCCTTCCTCCAATAATTTGAACCTTCTCAACCAGAGGGAGGTCTGGTTGAATTTCGCAAGCGGGAAACTCCTGGGCAATCTCATCCACTGCGTTTCTTATGCCGATGTCTTGCGCCTCATAAAGTGCAAGTTTCTCGGAGATATTCTTATGGCTTGCCTTCAGCTCTATCTCCTGTGATTGCAGTCATTGGTTTTCCTGGAATGTAGAGAGCTCTCTGGCTCTCAACTCAAGAGAAACTTTCTCATGTACTAGCTGTAGAGTCTCTATAGGAATTAGAGACAAATTTATTTCAACAGGTCCAACGGTGCTTACCTGTAGTGCATCTAGAGGATCCGGAAGTGTCATGCTTGTAGGCGGAATGTGCACGACAGTATGCCTTTCTATGAGTTCTTCAACTCACTCAGTACTTGTGGTTACTTGTGGCTCCTGCGAAGTAGATGCTGGCGCATGGGTCTGCGCAATCCTTCCTGCGAGACCTTTTATTTCCACAAACTGGAGGTCTAGAGCACTTCTGATGTGAGCGTGCGTGTTCCGCAGCTCGCGAAATTGTTCTTTCAAATACTGGTTGATCCCCGAGGGAATGGCCTCAGAGGGATGCGACACCTTTTGTTTCTTGGTTGCTGGCTCTGTCGAGCCTTCATCACTTCTTTGCTCAGGGGCTTCCTTGCCCTTATCCTTCTCGTGCGCAGCGGCGGGTGGCATCGCGGATGCGATGTCGGCGGCTTCTCTCCATTCGTCTGACCAAGACTTGATAGTTTCTTCGACATCTTCGGTGGTCATCCTGTAAAGGCCTACGGCCCATTCCTCTTGAATGCCGCAGGGACGGAGGTAAAGTTGATGTAAGTCGGAAGTAAAGGCCAACTTTCCTTCATAGAGCGTCGTTGTCTCCTCACTCAGCCTTGGCATTTCCTGAATGGTATCTCTGAGGAGATAGTAATATTCACAAAATACAGCACGGTTCATCTTGCGCTTCGCGGGATTAGGAGATTCCCAAAGGTTTACATAGCGAATTCCGGCAGGTTCTCCTGCGCGGCGCGGAAGGAACTGAGTGTTCGGGGGCTCCTTCCACCCGACGAGAGCACATAAAATTAAAAGCCAAGAAAAATGGAACGACTGACCGGGGTTATCTTGAACGTTCCGGCAGTCTTCCAAAAAAGAATTGAGGAGGAAGAGGCACCAGTTGTACTGCTCCCCCTCCGTAGCTGCGATGGCAAGTTCCACGACAGCTCCAGTAACTTCCTTCGGTCTGCACTTCGTGAGAAGTCTGCCTGCGAGTAGACTTCCTGTAAATCTGAGTGCTTCGTCTTCTACTATTGTGAGGTCATAAGCCCGACCTCCTCTTGTAAGGTTGTATTTCTGCACCAGCTTTGTAGCCAGTTTTCTATCCTTCTCCTTTCCCATAAAATGGATATTAGAATCCTTACCAACCTTAGACAGGCCAGTAATGCGATGAATCAAATCGACATTTAAATCGATTGGCCTCCCGAGCCAAAGGTAACCTCCATGAACGCAGGATAGCAGTGTTTTAACAACTGCGTTCACTTCATTGCTACGCCCGAAATGCGGTAGCTTTAACAGGTTCAGGAGTCCAGGGCGCTCCAGATTTGCTGCAAATCCCTTCGGGATGAATTCGTCAACCTTTCTGCTGGGATTATGCACTACCGTCAGATATCGGTCTAGTTGGAACTGAGGATATCTTTTATAGTCTCCCAGGTTGAAATCAGAAAACTTGACCAGTGGAAGGTGTCCGAGCAAGGACCCTTCTATTCGCACGCCAACTGGTAGTGGAGGCAACGGAAGCGGATACTTTGCATTCTTCGGAATATGCACCTCTGGTGCATCGTCTGGACGCGGCGGAATATAATTCACCATAGTGGCCAGCGGCTCTAGAACGGGCTCTTCTGGCTGTGGCTGAGATGCTCGTGTGGCCGGAGATTGTCTAGGGTCCTGATAACCAGGGTGTACATAAGTCGAAGCAGTCACGGGGGTAGCCATGCCGAAATCTAGGCCTCGGCGCAGGAATTGACGAACGACTTCTTCAGTCGACAGGTTCTCCGTCATGAACGGGTATAGGTAACAAGAACTTGGACAGAAACAACGGAACAACGTGGGATATGAGAACTGACAACAACGGAAGCACTCTGCACAACTCGGCTCTGAAAACAATGGCTTAGATTCTGAAACAAGACTCTGCAGTTCGAGAAAAGTAACCCGAAATTATACAAGTGTGGGGTATTTATAGCCAAAGGTGATAGTAAATGCGGGCAAGTGGGGTTACTAGCTATAGGCGGCTATGCATGAGTTGACAACCCTGCGATCCGCTTCGCATTTGCGGTGCATTTATTGTGATGGACGGGCTCTGACAGGCTTCCGGGAGAGGCTAACGCTTTCGGCTCATGAGTTAAATGCAAATCTTACGGGGATCAAGCCAAATCTTGTCAGAGCGGCTATACTTAAATGGTGGGCTTTCCTTCATTTATTTCTCGGACGCGGCTTCATAACTGCTGTAATTCAAATTTTTCGGTGGGTCATTTCAGCTTAGGAAACTGTGCCTATAGGGGTCCACAACAAGAATTCTTCAAGCGGCAAATTGACACAGGGAACTTCGCAAGAGCGACGATTCAACGGTTCGGGAAAAACCTCGCAAGAGCGCAAATATGAGCTCGCTCAATCCCAAATTGTTATTCGGTATGCGCGGATGTTTCACGGAACTGCGCGGGAAGCCAGAGACTGAGGGTCCCGTGACTTCCGTGTAGACTGATAATGCGATGCCTCTTTCAACTACACTGGACATCTGCATTTCTTTGAGCAGCTATTTAAGTCGACAGGGCAGAGTGGCCGTCGCGGTAAAGCTTAAGCCGACTCCTGTTGATCATGGTAGGTAGCAATTCTCCATTCACCTTCGCAAGCTGAACTGCTCCTCCTTCAGTTATCTTCGTCACCTGAAAAGGGCCTAACCAGTGTACACGAAACTTGCCTGGAAACTTGATGAATTTACTATCATAGAGGAGTACCAAGTCTCCTTCTGCAAAGTGTTTATTCTTAATGTGCCTGTCATGCCAAGCTTTCTGTCTTTCCTTCTGTACCTGTTGATGGAATCCGGCTAAAAGTCGGTCTTCTTCTAGGGCAAGCAGTTGTGAAAGTCTTGCGCTCATAGTATCAGGATCTGTCATTTCTGTAATTTGCGCAATTCTGAGAGTGGGAATAATGTATTCCATAGGCATAACTCCTTCTTGTCCATACACCAAACTGAAAGGTGTGTGGCCTGTTAGTTTCTTGCAGGTGGTTCTGTAAGCCCATAATACAGCTGTGACTCTAAGGTCCCAATCATCTCTATGTTGGTTACAGATCTTCGTCAGGGAATTCTCAAGAATTTTATTGAATGCCTCCACCGTACCATTAGCCTGAGGGTGGTAGGGTGTGCTCTTATGGTGACTAATTTGAAATTCTTCAGTAAGGGCCTCTATAGTCTCATTGAGGAAATGTGTACCCTGATCACTCATGAGAATCACTGGGCATCCAAACCTAGTGATAATGTTCTCAAAAATGAACTGCGCGGCGGTGGCAGTGTCGCAGTTCTTCACTGGCTTAGCCTCAGCCCATCTGGTGAGGTATTCAGTAGCTGTGATGATGTATCTATCTTGCGTCGGTTCTCTTTCCTGGTGGGTTGATAGGACCTACAAAATCAATGGCCCATTTGTCAAAAGCACGCAGTGTTATCTGGGGTCTTAGCGGCATTTCATCTCTTCTTGAAGGTTTTCCTATTCGCTGGCACACATCGCAACATTTGCAGAATTCCTTAGTATCCTTATGCAATGTCGGCCACCAAAGACCTGCGGCTAAGATCTTCTGAGCAGTCGGCTTTCCTGCGAAATGGCCTCCTGCGGTGCCTGAGTGCGCTTCTGTGATGATAGAGTTCTTTTCATGCGGTAGGATACATCTACGCAAGACTTCATCGGGGCCCAATTTATAAAGCTGGCCTGCTATCAAAGTGAAGTCTGCGGCTTTGACGACAAGTTGTTTCTTCTACTGGACTGTAAACTCAACTGGCGCTTGTCCGGTGGTAAGAAACTCAAGGATATCAGAATAATATTCATCTGCTGCTTGAATAGAGAACAACTGCGCGTCAGGAAGATTGTCCTCCGAATTTGTAGGTTCTTCTCCTGACTCTATCTTGGATAAATGGTCAGGTCCTGCATTCAATCTTCCTGGATTTACAATAACCTCAAAATCATATTCTTGAAAGAGCAGTAGCCATCTGCAAATTCTTCCCCCTAACACTGGCTTATTGACCAAGTATTTCAAAGCAGAATGGTCAGTATACATTTTAAAATGTGCGCCCAGTAAGTAGTGTCTGAACTTCTGTAGGGCGTAAACCATAGCTAGTCCTTCTCTCTCTGTAGTAGTGTAGTTTTTCTCGGCTGTGGACAGCTTCCTGTTAACACCCAAAAAGTGCTCACTAGCTCATTTCCCTATTCACATGACCCATTTATCCACTTTTTCACCATCAGAGCCTCTGAAACCAACAAAAGGTCACCAAAAGACCTTAGTACACCCCTTTTTCCATTAAAAAAGATTATTTTTCCAAGAAAATCATAAAAAACCCTCAAAAAGGTTCCAAATTCCCAAAAATATTAAAAAGGGAATTAAAATATTATTTTTATTCAAAAAAGGAAAAAGGAGGGAAAAGTACCTAAACCATGTTGGTCAATACCATTTGGTTTCCACAAAACCACAAATGGTATTTCCCACCACCAAAACCTATAAAAAGGTGGTAGGGGCTCCTCATTTCACATCCATCCATTATCTCATCCTTATGCTGCTGAAATCTCCCCTGAGCATTTTAGCCATTGCAAACCACATTGGAGAAGAGACCATTGGATATTGGAAGTTGCTCATCCTTGGAGCTATTCAACCTCACCATTAGAGGTATTGATTCCGCAAGCACTTGCTTGCCCCATCCTTTCAATACAAATTCTTTATTTTATATGTTCTTGTTCTTGATCTTAAATTATTTTTGTTATTTGCTTAATATCTTTGCTTAGATCCATGAAAAGTATTGTTTATTTAGTTTATTGTTTTTATTTCTATTGAAACTGCTGCTACTAGTTAGCAGGTGCCCATAGCACTAAGCCTGGTTGCAAAACCGGGCCAACAGTTTTTGGCGACTCCGCTTTGGTTTGAACTTTAGATCTCTAGTTTTACCTTTAAATCTTAGTTTTTATGAGCTTTTAACCTTTAGATCCATAGATCTGCCATCTTAGACAGCAGATCCATTGCTGCTCTGAGATTTGGCCCCATAAACAGCCCGAAATTTTCAATTTTTGGGTTTGTTTCTCGGTTTCCGTGCACGGCTTCCGCCTCGCGGTTTTTTGACAGACAGTCGCGCGGTCCATCGCGACTTTTCTGCGTTTTCCCACGCGGTCCATCGCGGCCTTTTTCCAGACAGTCGCGCGGTCCATCGCGACTTTTCTGCGTTTTTTCCGTTGGCTCGGTTTTGCAACCAGGCTTAGTGCTATGGGCACCTGCTAACTAGTAGCAGCAGTTTCAATAGAAATAAAAACAATAAACTAAATAAACAATACTTTTCATGGATCTAAGCAAAGATATTAAGCAAATAACAAAAATAATTTAAGATCAAGAACAAGAACATATAAAATAAAGAATTTGTATTGAAAGGATGGGGCAAGCAAGTGCTTGCGGAATCAATACCTCTAATGGTGAGGTTGAATAGCTCCAAGGATGAGCAACTTCCAATCTCCAATGGTCTCTTCTCCAATGTGGTTTGCAATGGCTAAAATGCTCAGGGGAGATTTCAGCAGCATAAGGATGAGATAATGGATGGATGTGAAATGAGGAGCCCCTACCACCTTTTTATAGGTTTTGGTGGTGGGAAATACCATTTGTGGTTTTGTGGAAACCAAATGGTATTGACCAACATGGTTTAGGTACTTTTCCCTCCTTTTTCCTTTTTTGAATAAAAATAATATTTTAATTCCCTTTTTAATATTTTTGGGAATTTGGACCCTTTTTGAGGGTTTTTTATGATTTTCTTGGAAAAATAATCTTTTTTAATGGAAAAAGGGGGTGTACTAAGGTCTTTTGGTGACCTTTTGTTGGTTTCAGAGGCTCTGATGGTGAAAAAGTGGATAAATGGGTCATGTGAATAGGGAAATGAGCTAGTGAGCACTTTTTGGGTGTTAACAGATTGCCCCCTGATGTGTGAGGGCAGGAGCTCATCGTATGGCCGATAGACATCATAGTTCATTTGTCTTTTTCTGGGGGTTTTAGGGGAGATAAGAGACCGGTTGGAGACTGGAGCCACGGCCCTTGGAAGCTGCAAAAACAAAAAATATTACATGGCCTCAATATGGATGAGGTATAATCTCTGATAAAGGACGAGGCGGGCATTCCCATGCTCGTATTAAGACATATACAAAACAATTAGTCCCAAGAAGGGGGATCTAATACGTAAAGAAATATACTGGTACATCATAATGGTCCAGAGGGGACATTATTGTGGGATATACTCATGATCATGACTGATCTCAATAACTGATACACTGGAATAACTGTTGAACTGCTGAAACTGAAGGTGTCCAACATCTGTATGGACTCAATGACTATGAGTCATCTCTGAGAAATAATGTAACTGTATACTCAAGGGAGTATGAAACTGGGGTAAACCTGAATACTGTCGCCATGCGCAACCCGGATCTCTATAGAAAAAGTGTAACTGGTGTTATCCATAGGAAGACTCTCAAATGTGGAGGAGTCAGGAGGTATCCGGGGTCTTGGACTAATAAGTGGAACGGACAAATATCCTGTGCGAGTCTCAACGATGCGATCAAGGTGTTGAAGTCGAGCATGTGAGAAACAACCATCCGGAGAGGCACTGAGGGTTCCTCTCGAAATGATTCGTAGGCACTCATCATAAATTGTAATGAGTCCAAGACACAGGGACCTCTAGGTCTATCCTCTGGAATCAATGTAGTTGTCGTCGACAGAGGGAGACCGACAACTAACAAGGCAATGATGTTTCCTTGATAGGAGCAAGAGGTGTATAACTGAAGTGATGTAGTACTGATGGTAGGACTGACATACTTGTGGGGAAGGAAAATAACTGGGTCAAAAAATGGGTAGACTCAAACTTCCTTTGTTCAGAGCATGATGACATGGTTGACCTGGCAGCGTAGGGAACTGACCTATAGGTGTGGGGATCATTGCTTTGACTGAATGGTATATATTGACTCTGGGGGGGAGGACGAGCTGATAGGTGCCGTCGAGGGGTTATCAAGGTGACATACTGCAGAATACTCTGAACAAAGGCGACCAAAATGGGGAAGCTGCCATATGAGTAGATGTGATCTGTCGTGGCGCCAAGAGGTACCATTGATTCCTTCTTCGTAGTTTTAATGAGCTCCAAGAAGGGATAAAAGTGTGCTCTGAAATGGTACGGTCCTGTGGATTTTGTGAGCCCAGGACGGCTCATGCTCATGGTTGCTTTCATGTTTAGAGAGTCTGAAAACGGTAAGTGGACTCTGTTGGTGTTTCTTTTTCGTAAGTTTAGTCTCCAAGGCCCGAAAAAGGATAAAATGATGCGGATGGAGAACTCTTCTAGCCGATGTGACTAGAGTATACCTTTTTCGTAATTAGTCTACAAGGTCCGGAAAAGGGGTAAACTTATACCAGGTAGACGCCCTTTCAGATACATTTAGCGAGCATGAAAGGAAGCAAGATTGCTCGGCGATCTTTTCATTGTTTTAGGAGTCAGAAAAGAGCTTAACAGAAACTCCCTAAGTGTCTTTTTCGTAAAGAGGGGTTGCTCGGCCCGAAAAAGGGATAAAATTATACTGAACAAAAATGGATTGATGAGGGCGAGGAAAGGTCTCAAGCATCGTCATCAGCGCGGAAAACTGGATCCGGTGACATAAGGATTGTCGAAAACGGAGAACGGCCGATGTGGCACGCAAACCGAGGTGATGAGGGGGCGTGGAAAAAATGCCCGAAAAATATAAAGGTGAGAGCGAGAAATGATCTCAAGCATCATCACGAGCGCGGAAGACTGAATCCGGCTATATAAGGCACGTCTAAAACGGAGAACGGCCGATGTGGCACGCAAACCGAGGCGACGAGGGGGCGTGGAAAAAATGCCCGAATAATCTAAAGGTGAGAGCGAGAAATGATCTCAAGCATCATCACGAGCGCGGAAAACTGAATCCGGCGATATAAGACACATCGAAAACGGAGAACGGCCGATGTGGCACGCAAACCGAGGTGACGAGGGGGCGTGGAAAAAAAAACGCCCGGAAAATATAAAGGTGAGAGCGAGAAATGATCTCAAGCATCATCACGAGCGCGGAAAACTGAATCCGGATATATAAGACACATCGAAAACGGAGAACGACCGATGTGGCACGCAAACCGAGGTGACGAGGGGGCGTGGAAAAAAAACGCCCGAAAAATCTAAAGGTGAGAGCGAGAAATGATCTCAAGCATCATCACGAGCGCGGAAAACTAAATCCGGCTATATAAGGCACGTCTAAAATGGAGAACGGTCGATGTGGCACGTAAACCGAGGCCACGAGGGAGGCTAAAAAATGGTCAAAAAATGGACCCCGTGAAAACGGGAAACGGAAGGAACCTCTATGAAGTTCTCGCTGTGCTGATCCCAACGGTACCAACGGTTTGAGAAATGGACTTCGTATGACCCCGCAATGGTTGTTTGAAATTTGTGGAATTTCTATAAATAGGACGTGGGGCCCAATATGACTTGTCATTGTTACGTGCGAGTTTGATAGAGCTGTCAGAGCTATTTCTTGATTTCCGGGAGATTTCACCGTTGGTTTTCGATTTAGCGAGTTGCAGGTAACTCTATTTGCCTTAACCTTGTCAATTATGTCTTTTTTGTTTGGCGGTGGGCCCCCGAAGGCCGCGAAACTTCACGTTGACTCTCCAACGTGGAACCGCGCGGGTTTCGGGGCTGAACCCGCGATGAACCGCGCGGGTTTTAATCTCACAGTCACGATGTTCATCGCGACTGTGAGGTCGGAACCCGCGATGTTCATCGCGTGTTCGTGGGGGATAGTCGCGATGTTCATCGCGACTGTCCTGCCAAAATCCGCGATGGGATTTTTGTAAATTTTTTGTGCTGGGGCTAAAAATTTCCTGTGTTTTCCTGGCAGGATGTTGCGGAGAGCTCAGTCCGTGTGGCGGGAGAGAGAGATTGATGCCGAGATCATGTTGAGGATCGAGACTGATGGAGGGGTGAGACAGACCCTAGCCATGAGCAGACTCTTGAAGTTCGCTCAGATTACTCCTATCCGTTCAGTGAGGCGACTCCTGAACAAGCTCGTGCAGTGGTGGGTGCCGGCAGAGGGTGCCTTCATTATTGGTGGTGAGAGATTAGAGATTACTCTCACTGATGTATATTTTTTGACTGGTTTGCCTCGCTTGGGTGAGGTGGGTGATATTTCTCCGAGGTTGCCTCCGGGTGTGGATATGGAGGACCTCTTACAGACCTTCTGTGTGGATGACGCTGTTTTGGTAAACAGCTCTATTAGTCTGAAGTTCCTACGTGAGTGGGATATGCGGGCTGTTGGTGCATGTGTTCTGAGGATTTTGGGTGCTGCTGCACCACATCGTATGTCTGGGGGGCAGACGATGATGGTGGATTCCGTTCTACGGGGTACTTATTACGCCTGGGCGCAGATGTTCTTGGCCGGTGTCCGGAGAGATCTGGACAAGGCCGTGAGAGAGGGAGGCGAGTTTTGTTACGCCTCTTTTTTATGCTGTTTTTTCTTCGAGCGGGTGCCGACCTTGCGGCCACATGTACCCGTTCGTGCTGGTCTTCCGAGCGAGCCTCGTATGATGAGGTGGGGGCAGATGATGCCCCGTGCTGGCGGTGGTATCCGTGGCTACTTCACAGAGGACTTTTATCAGCAACAGCTTCCGGCTAGAGTAAGCAATGGGGTGATCGATTCCTCCTTCTCCTGGTTGTGTAAGTACGACCCCCAATGCGATGGAAGAAGCATCGACATGAACATGAAAAGGTTTATTCCATTCTGGGAAAACTAGAATTGGCGCACTGATCATCTTGTCTTTAAGTGTGTCCAAGCTCTGTTGGCATTCTTCTGTCCATTGGAATTTCGAATCCTTTTTCAGCAGTCTTTCCATAGGTGCTGTGATCTTTGCATAACCTTTGATAAATTTTCTGTAGTATCCAGTATGTCCCAATGTAGTGCGCAATTGCTTGACTGAGTTGGGCGCAGGTAAATTAGCAATGATGGAAACCTTCGCAGGATCCATTAGGAGTCCTTGTCTGCATACAATATGACCCAACAAAATACCAAAAGGAGCACAGAAGATACATTTTTTCAAGTTAAGGGAAATCTGGTGCTGTCTACATTTTTCTAACATCCCTGCCCAGTTAATCGCTGACGCTTATGGCTCCCCACTCCCTTCCAAATGGTTCCGATCGAAGCAATTCTTCTTCCCCTCGTCCGATCTCTCAAGCAGGTTCCCCATATGGTTCTTTAGTAAACCAAACACAGTCCAATCATCAAAATAGACTTCTAAAAACTTATGGATGAATTCCTTAAAAACAGCAACAACGACTCTAGAGAAGATAGCAGGAGCATTTTTAAGACCAAAGGGCATTACCGTATACTGGAATGATCCCCATTCAGTCGCAAAAGTAGTCTTATGGCGGTCGTCTGGATGAATTCTGATCTGATGGTAGCCCGAAAATCCATCAGTGAAGGAGTAAGCCTCTTGTCCTCCAACATTATCAAGCACTTCGTCTGTAAAGGGCGTAGGAAATGGATCATGCGCTGATGTGTCATTGAGTTTGCGCAAGTCCACGCAAATTCTTATTTCACCTTTTGTCTTCTTCTCTTGTACCACCATAGGACTAATCCAATCGCTTTCTTCTACTGGCTCAATAATACCTGCTGCGAGCATCTTGTCAATTTCTTCTTTGACTTTTTCTTTATAGCGCGGGTTCAACCTGTATGGGCGCTGCTTTACTGGCTTGGCATCTGGTTTTAGAGGTATGCGCATCACTCCTAAGTCTCCTAAGATGCCTTTCATTTCTATGAATTTGGTAGGAAAGATATCCTGGTAGTCACGTAATAAATCTGAAATATGCCCAACAGTTTCATCATCCCAATAGTCTCCTATAGAAGCAAACTTGGGTTCAGCTTCTGTACCAATGTTAACCTTTTTAAGCTTGATGTGTTCTGTAATGGCAGGGATATCAAGCTGAGGACCTTCAACATTGCGCGTTCCTTCTGATTCTGGAATATTGATGTTGCGAGGATCATCCTCCTCTTCTCTAGTGGTGAAATTATAGCATTCGAGGGCATGTTCTATCTGAACAGCCCAATCCGGTTGGGAATATTCTGGTAATAGACATGGTTCAAATACCTTCTTTTTAATACACTTCAGAGCTTGATCAATACTTGGATGCTCTGACTCAAAGCTGAAGGTAAGTTGAAAACTTTCTATCATTAGAGGCCAAGTAAGAGTGCCTCTACGCAATTCTGTTTCAGTGTACCGGTTCCTTGGAACTGTGTCCAATGTGTGGATGAATAGGTGAACCCACTCATCGTCCGGAATATCTGACCATTGCTGAATGCATGCTTCGATGTGTGACCTGGGGTCACTCTGTCCCTCATATTTGTGCGACACTTCTACTGTAGTGTCCTGGAATCTGCACAGTATCAATCTGCGACAGTCTTGCCATGTGTGAATATTCTCTTTATGCGCACCCCACCATCTTGCGGGTGTAGCACGCAGTGATACATCTAATGCCTGTATGCGCTGCTGTTCTAGAATCTGTCGTTCATATGCCTGTATGAATTCACTTACGTTAGTTAAACCATCAAAAATTGGAGTGTCAGTCAATTCTGTGCCAATCCATCGAATGGATTTAGTCATCATGGCACAACGTCTTGTAGAAACCTCATGTAAGTGATTCTGCCAGTTTTCCAATCCTGCATCTGAGTCTGATGTGCACGAACTATCGCATCGCCAGCTGATATGGCCATCTGCTGTGGGATTGACATAGTCATTCTGACTAGCATTCATCTGATACAAACTTTCCATGTGGCGCGCTTCTTCTTCTGCCTGAATGGGTTCTATATACCTTGGTCCTTGAATAGGATCAAGCGGTGCAATGACCCTAATCAGGTCGTCCTCGAAGGTCATCTGTCTTTTCTTCAAATTAATGACAGCCAAATTATCAAATTCCCAGTCTATACCTAAAAGTGCTGGGTAAGGTCTACTATCATCCAGGATTTTGATTACTTCAAAGTCTGCAGAACTTCTTACTCCCTCGATATCAATAGGTACATTGGGTAATCTGCCCAACGGAGAGACTCGTTGCTGGTTCGCGAGTCTTAGCTGGATAGGGGATCTTGTAAGTTGAGGACTTCCCATCTGTTCCCATGTCTGCATGGTGAGAACATTAACTTCTGAGCCCAAATCTAAAATGACTTCATCCATCTCAAATGCTCCAATCTGCGCTATGAGCCTCATCTCTTTTCCAGTTCTAATGTGACTCCCAATCTGGTGAACAGCACGCTGTGGCGTGTTCGTCGAAGCAGATTGTTGACATTTATCCAATAGGTGTTGAAGTTCCATAGTTGCTTTTTCATTGCGCAACAACTTTAAGCAGTTCCTTAGAAAATTATGGACAGTACCTAGTGCATCTTCATCGGGCCTTCCGGATGTAGTGGCCTGTTCTTGTACCAGGTTTTCTTGTCTTAGCACTTGCGATCTAATATCATTATGCGGAGTTGTGACAGAACTTGAAGCTTTGGGATCTGAGAAATACTCTTGGGCTTGCTTGAATGCTTCTTTTTGCTTCTGCAGATTAAGTGGGGCTGGTTTAATATTAGCGCGGCGCACCCATTGCGTCGCTTGCTTTCCAGTTCCCGACTCTGGCGCACCAGTGGTTGCTCCACTGCGCGTCACGACATTAACTGTACGGTCTGGTTCCATTTTTTCTACTCCAATCAATTGAATATTCTGGTTGACCTGTGGCGTCTTTGCTTGCATCTTAGCCGTCAACTGAGGGCATTCTTCAATGATATGATCATAAGATTTGCAATATCTGCAAAGGGTTGTAGGGTTTTGGCAATCTCTTGCAAAATGACCTTGCACTCCACAATTGTAACAAGTGATCTGGCCTCTTTCGCGGCCAAAATTTGTTGTACGTCCGCGGCCTCTGTAATTTCCTGTTCAGCCGTCGCGAGTTTGGTCATACTGTGGACCTGCTACGGGTCCTTGTGCTTCTGATTGTACTCTATAAACATCGTGTTTCCTTTCCATCATAAGGTCATATGCTCTGCAATTGTTTTCATCATGGCCTACTGATTTACAGAAATTACAATATAGATTCTTTGGAGTTTGTACATATTTCTGAAGTAAGTGACATTCTTGAGGTCTATGACCTCTAGTTCTACAGATTTCACACCAAGATCCTTGTGGCTGTGGTAAAGGATTAGGTGCTCCAGTTGCAATATACTCTATGAAAACAGGGCAATGGTCCTTTGAATGACCTTGTGCTTTACATTTTGTACACCATATCTCCTCCTTAGCATCCTTGCCTTTCTTAATATCATGCACTTGCAGGGTTAAGTTTGCTAATTGGTTCTGCAACTGCGCAACATCGTTGCTTGTTCCAGCAATTGGTGAAGCTTCTAGTTTCATAGCCATCTCTAGAGCTTGTTCCTGAGTAGTGAGATTCTGTTGCATAAGAGGAAGTCTAATGTGTGGAAGCAGTGCAGCAATGAACCATTCCTTTTGCTGTTGTGGTGCAAAATCAAAGCTTACTTGATCTATCAGGGCTTTGAACTTTTGGTCGAAGTCCCATACTGACTCTGTGGGTAACTGCTTGATGTCTTTGAGCTCTGTTATACACTGTGATTCTGATTTAGGTTTCGTAAATTCTCTAATCATTGCATTTCTTACATCAGCAAGCGTCCTATTCTGTGCTGCTGAGTATTTCATGAACCAAGTTAAGGCTCTTTCTCTTAGTGTGGTTGCTAACTGAACCAGTTTAACAGCATCATCATTAATTTGCTTAATTGTCCAAATGGCTTCACATAGGAACCAGTGTTGCTCAGGGTCTTCTATCCCTGTTCCTCTAAAAGTTGGTAGTTTCATGTCATCACCCATCTTTCTTGTGCGAGGTTGAGATGGAGGTGCTGTAGCAGTTCCTCTGGGCTGTTTGAACAAAGGTGGTACAGAGGTACTAGAAGTACCGTGTGGGCTACTAGAAGGTGTTACTGCAGGATTATACTGAGCTTTGTCTGGCTTTTGCGGTGTAAAAGGGTGGTAAGGGATATGAACACTCCCTTGTCTTTCTATGTGGCTTGCTCTAGGAACTTGACTGTCTTCTGAGCTCGACTCAAAAGAATGTTGGTCAAGGCCTACTTTATACCGTTTTCCACTACGAGTGCAACCAATAACTTCAGGGTCACTATCAGAGTCTACGGACATTACTTGTCTATACTATGCATCTGAAGCTATACAGAGTTTTGCTTTAACATACAGAAGCATTTTAATCGATAAGTTCAAAGAATTCAGGAACTTACCTCTATGTGCCTGAAAGAAACTTCTCTTAGCTTCACTGAAACTCTTTCTTGTATCCACTGCAAACTCAGTGATGAAACCTTCCAGCAGACTATTCAACCAAAAGTCTACTGCGCGGGACACAGAATTATCTACCCGTTTCAGAATACTGACTAGCTCAGGCGTCCAAGCAACTGGTCGATCAATATACACAGTGGGTCTAGTATCTGCTAACTTGGCTATCCAAGCATGCAACTCAAGTGCAAATGTGACAAAGAAAATTTCGTGAAGGCCAGTATAGATATACTTCTGCAACCATTCTTCTGGCTGGAGTCTAGAGCTTCTATTTTCTTGTTCAGCGAACTCTTTAGCCTTTAAATCGAACCACTCCTGAATTTCTGTAGCTGTAGGATTCCAGTAACACATTTGTTAGCTGAGCAAGTCTCAAGGCAACAGAACCATTTGTTGGCTCAGCAACAATCTTCTACGTCGCAAAAATAGCAAGTTTCAGTCACGTGGCAACGGAACCATTTGTTGGCTCCTTCTTTCTATGGGTTTCGCCTCAATCTCGCGTGTCGCTGAAATAACAAGTCTCATTCACGCGGCAACGGAACCATTTGTTGGCTCCTTCTTTCTCTGGGTTTCGCCTCAATCTCGCGTGTCGCTGAAATAACAAGTCTCATTCACGCGGCAATGGAACCATTTGTTGGCTGCTTTTTGGACAGACCCGGGTTTTAATGAAGCGCAGCAACAAAACCCCTTGGCGCACTGGCCCTCTCGGCAACGAGCTGCGCAGCAGCTCGAGGTCTCACCCGAAGTGGCTATGGGGGGCTAAGGAATCAGGTTTCCTTAACCTAGGTGACGCGGAGATTGCTCTTTCCTCCTTGACGATTCCTCTACGGCGACGGTCTTACCCCTCTTCAGACTTATGAGCGCAACAGCTCTCAAGCTCCTGCTCAGCAGCCTAGCTGCGCGGTACTTTCCCTCCTGCGCTAGGGCCAATTACCCTCTGCGCGGATATTCTATGCGTCGTCTCGCTAGCACGTCCGTCGCAGCAACAAGTTCTCCTATCGCTGCGGCGACGTTATCTACCGAGTCCTTCGACCCTTAACGATTATAGTCCTCAAGGAAGCTCCAAGAACTTACTCAATACACTCCTAAAGATAATGCAATATTCCTGTATTTGCTGTTAGTAAACTAAACAGGTAATCACCTCAATCACAACATCACAATAGCGAGAAATATGAAGTCCACCTCCACGGGGAAAAACCACGTCCACGGGAGTATCTTATATTAACCAGAAAATGATAGATTTATACAATATGCTGCGCACACAGCTGCAGCCTTAGATCTTTCCAGGAAACTCCACGCACACAGCTGGGAGCCCTTCTCTCGATCTATTCTCTTCCTCTTCGGAGATTACAATAGTTCAGACGTCGACTCCGACTGTCTGCAACTCAAGGATTAGCCTCACTGCTAACCAGTTCTAACTCCTGTTTTCTAGCAACACGGTAGAAAACCATCAACAAGATCGTAACAGAGGATGATCAACACGATCGATCCTTCTTACATCTAGCCTCTACTATCTTAGCTAGCTCACTCACAGGCTTAGCTAACTGACTCACTACTCAACTGACTAACCAACTAACTGACTCTCTAACATCTACCCATTACAATTATTCATATATATAGGTGGCCATGGCGGTCGCACCTTTACAAAACTGTGGGCCTTTCCCAGCAGTAATCCCCAAAAACCCTAACCATGCACATGGCTAGGTGTACTGTAGGCACCGCTTGCAGTCATGTCGCCGCTTCCTGCAGGCTCCATGAATTCCGGCGCAGCTTACGGGTATGGGTGCCTTGTCCTTCGCCTTCAATGCTTTGGTCCGTTGCTCCTCCTTGATCCGAGCAACCATAACTTCTGTACTTAGCTTTAAATGAGGGTAGCTGAGCCCTCTACTCCATTTCTTCATTGATTATGGTAGCTGAGCTTTCCACTCTGCTACCTTCATTCCCTTCTGACGTGCGCGCGAGCTCCGCGATTTCCGGTCCGTGATCTGCGCTGAGCTCCTCCATCTGGCACCGTACTGCGCATCGTCTTCTTCTGTCCCCAAAATTGGTGCTTATTAAAAACTTAGCACTTTCTCTTCCAAACTTGTGCTTTTTCCTCAAAATTCGCAGCTTTTACCATAGCTGCGGCCTTGGCTCCAACACATCGTCCCTAGACATGAGACTTTTCTTAAAGTGATAAGGACTTATCATCCTGGAACTTGATCGGGATTGCATCGTCCTTTGACATGAGACTTGTCTTAAAAGTGATAAGGACTAATCATCCTGGAACTTGATTGGCATTGCATCATCCCTAGACATGAGACTTGTCTTAAAGGTATGTGTGAGGACTGCATCGTCCATGAAATGGGTTCAAAATGTACGTGATCGGATTGCATCGTCCCTAGACATGAGACTTGTCTTAAAGTGATAAGGACTAATCATCCTGTAAGTAGATTGGGATTGCATCATCCCTAGACATTGTGAGGTGTCTTAAGGAGATAAGGAATAATCATCCTGTAAGTAGATTGGGATTGCATCATCCCTAGACATGGTGAGGTGTCTTAAAGTGATAAGAACTAATCATCATGTAAGTAGATTGGGATTTGTTGGGGCCAAGGTCGCAGCTATAGTAAAAGCTGCGAATTTTGGGAAAAAGCACGAGTATGGAAGGAAAGTGCTAATTTTGGGACAAGCACTAAGTTTTGGGTAAGAAGGAGACGGTGCGCAGTACGGTGCCAGATGGATGATCTCAGCACAGATCACGGACCGGAAATTGCGGAGCTCGCGCGCACTTCATCGAAGAATGAAGGTGGCTCAGCTACCATAATAAATAAGGTGATGGAGTAGAGGGCTCAGCTACCCTCATTTAAAGGCTTAGTACAGAAGTTATGGTTGCTCGGATCAAGGAGGAGCAACGGACCAGAGCATTGAAGGCGAAGGACGATCGCCCATACCCACAATCTGCGCCGGAATTCACGGAGCCTGCAGGAAGCGGCGACGTGACTGCAAGCGGCGCCTACAGTACACCTAGCCATGTGCAGGGTTAGGGTTTTTGGGAATCACTGTTGGGAAAGGCCCACAGTTTTGTAAAGGTGTGACCGTCATGGCCACCTATATATATGAATAATTGTAATGGATAGAGGTTGGGTTAGAGAGTTAGAGAGAGCTAGATGTTAGACTGTTAGATAGCCAGTCTAAAGGATAGATCATGTGTTGATTATCCTTCACTGTATTTTCTACCCAGTGCGTAGAACTAGAGAGGAAATCGGATAGCCGAGGAGCTAATCCATGAGTTGCCAGACAGTCTGAGTCGACGTCTGTGCCTTTGTAATCTCCATAGAGAGGAGACTTGGTTGAGAGAAGGGCTCCCAGCTGTGTGCATGGAGTTCCCTGGAAGGATCTAAGGCTGCAGCTGTGTGCGCAGCATATTGTATAACTCTATCATTTTCTGGTTAATATAACACTCCCGTGGACGTGGTTTTCCTCGAGGAGATGAGCTTCACTTATATCTTCTTGTTATAATGTTTGTGTGAATGATAACTATTTAGAGTTCATTATTTGTGTATGCAAGACTTCTGTCTTATCTTTGTGACTGTTTGAGCGAGTTGGAAAGATCCCTTGATAACTATAAGTGTCTTAAGTACTAAAGAAGTAGTAACGCACGGTCGCTGCGGCGAGAGCAGACTGCGTTACTGTGCTGGATGTGGAGGGCGAGGAAGTGTTTAGCGCGTCGACCCAAGGGATAGTTGCCTGCTGCGTTAGAGAGGAGAAACTGCGCAGTAGACCGGTCAAGGAAGGAATCCTCGCAGCTGCGCCGAGCGGCCTGCGGGAAGGTCCGACCGCCGATTTCGCAGGAACCATTCAAGGAAGAGCTATCTCCACGTCACCCAGGTTAAGGAAACCTGATTCCTTAACCCCCCCCATAGCCACTTCGGGTGAGACCTCGAGCTGCCGCGCAGCTCGTTGCCGAGAGGGCCAGTGCGCCAAGGGGTTTTGTTGCTGCGCTTCATTAAAACCCGGGTCTGCCCAGTAAAGCAGCCAACAAATGGTTCCGTTGCCGCGTGAGCGAGACTTCTTATTCCAGTGACGCGCGAGATAGAGGAGCCAACAAATGGTTCCGTTGCCGCGTGAGCGAGACTTCTTATTCCAGTGACGCGCGAGATAGAGGAGCCAACAAATGGTTCCGTTGCCGCGTGAGCGAGACTTCTTATTCCAGTGACGCGCGAGATAGAGGAGCCAACAAATGATTCCGTTGCCTTGCGACTTCTTGTTGTAAGACTTACTAGTTACGCGACATCTGAGATTGTTGCTGAAGACAACATAAGGTTCTGTTACACTGAGACTTGCTCAGTTAACAAATGTGTTACTGGAATCCTACAGCTAAGGAAATTGGAGATTGGTTTGATTTAAAGGCTAAAGAGTTCGCTGAACAAGAAAATAGAAGCCTTACGTTTCAAACAGAAGACTGGTTACAGAAGTATATTTATGCTGACCTTTACGAAATTTTCTTTGTTACGTTTGCATTGGAGTTACACGCTTGGATAGCCAAGTTAGCAGATTCTACACCTACGCTGCATGTTGATCGACCCGTCACGTGGACGCCTGAGCTAGTCAGTATTGTGAAGCGGATCGACAATTCTGTTTCCCGCGCAGTAGACTTTTGGTTGAATAGTCTACTGAAAGGTTTCATTACTGAATTTGCAGTTGATACACGAAAGAGTTTCAGTGAAGCTGAGAGGAGTTTCTTCCAAGTACACAGAGGTAAGTTCTTAAATTCTCTGAACTTATGGATTAAAATGCTTCTGTATGAAAAAGGAAAGCTATGTATTGCTTCTGATGAATAGCATAGTCAAGTAATGTCCGTAGAGTCTGATAGTGATCCTGAAGTTATTGGTTGCACTCGTAGTGGAAAACGATATAAAGTAGGCCTTGACCAATATTCTTTTGAGTCTAGCCCAGACGATAGCCAAGTCCCTAGAGCAAGCCATATAGAACGACAAGGGAGTGCTCATATCCCTTATCACCCCTTTACACCGCAAAAACCAGACGGAGCTCAGTATAATCCTACAGTAACACCTTCTAGTAGCCCACACGGTACTTCTAGTACCTCTGTACCACCTTTGTTTAACCATCCCGGAGGCACTGCTACAGTACCTCCACCTCAAACCCGTGCAAGAAGGATGGGTGACGACATGAAGCTACCAACTTTTAGAGGAACAGGGATAGAAGACCCTGAGCAGCACTGGTTCTTATGTGAAGCCATTTGGACAATTAAGCAAATTAATGACGATGCTGTTAAACTGGTTCAGTTAGCAACCACACTAAGAGAAAGAGCCTTGACTTGGTTCATGAAATACTCAGCAGCACAGAATAGGACGCTTGCTGAGGTAAGAAATGCTATGATTCGGGAATTTAAGAAACCTAAGTCAGAATCACAGTGTATAACAGAGCTCAAAGACATCAAACAGTTACCTACAGAATCAGTATGGGACTTTGACCAGAAGTTCAAAGCCTTGATAGATCAAGTAAGCTTCGAGTTTGCACCACAGCAACATAAAGAATGGTTCATTGCTGCGCTGCTCCCACACATTAGACTTCCTCTTATGCAACAGAATCTCAATACTCAGGAACAAGCTCTAGAGATGGCTATGAAACTAGAAGCTTCACCAATTGCAGGAACAAGCAATGATGTTGCGCATTTACAGAACCAATTAGCAAACTTAACCTTGCAAGTGCATGATATTAAGAAAGGCAAGGAGATCAAGGAAGAAATTTGGTGCACAAAATGTAAAGCCCAAGGTCATTCAAAGGACCATTGTCCTGTTTTCATAGACTATATTGCAACTGGAGCACCTAATCCTTTACCACAGGCACAAGGGCCTTGGTGTGAAATCTGTAGAACTAGAGGTCATAGACCACAAGAATGTCACTTACTCCAGAAATATGTGCAAACCCCAAAGAATCTATATTGTACTTTCTGTAAATCAGTAGGTCATGATGAGAACAATTGTAGAGCATATGACCTTATGATAGAAAGAAAGCATGATGTTTATAGGGTACAAGCAGAGACACAAGGACCCACAGCAGGACCACCTTATGACCAAACTCGGGACGCCCGAGCAGCAAATTACAGACGACGCGGACGCACAACAAATTTTGGTCGCGGAAGAGGACAGATCACTTGTTATAATTGCGGAACACAAGGTCATTTTGCTAGGGATTGCCAAAATCCTACAACCCTCTGCAGGTATTGTAAATCTTCTGACCATATCATTGAAGAATGCCCTCAGTTACAGGCTAAGATGCAAGCAAAGACACCACAGGTCAATAAGAATATCCAGTTGATTGGAGCAGAAAAAAAAGAACCAGACCCTACAGTTAATATAGTGACACGCAGTGGAGCTACCACTGGTGCGCAAGAGATGGGAACGGGAAAGCAAGCGACGCAATGGGTGCGCCGCGCTAACATTAAACCAGCTCCACTTAACCTACAGAAGCAAAAAGAAGCATTTAAGCAAGCTCAAGAGTATTTCTCAGATCCGAGAGCTTCAAGTTCTGCCGCAATTCCGCAGACCATTAGTAGATCGCAAGTGCTAAGACAAGACAACCTGGTACAAGAACAAGCCACTACAGCTGGAAGACCTGATGACGATAAGGAGCATGCACTAGGCAGTGTTCATGCGTTCCTGCGACAATGTTTAAAATTGTTGCGCAATGAACAAGCAACTCTAGAACTCCAACACCTGTTGGATCAGTGCCAACACTCTGCTTCGACGAACACACCACAGCGTGCTGTTCACCAGATTAGGAGTCACATTAGAACTGGAAAAGAGATGAGGCTCACAGCGCAGATTGGAGCATTTGAAATGGACGAAGTCATGTTAGATTTGGGCTCAGAAGCCAATGTTCTCACTATGCAGACATGGGAACAGATGGGAAGCCCTCAGCTTACAAGATCCCCTATCCAGCTAAGACTCGCAAATCAGCAACGAGTCTCTCCATTGGGCAGATTACCCAATGTACCTATTGATATTGAAGGAGTAAGAAGCTCTGCAGATTTTGAAGTAATCAAAATTATGGATGATAGTAGACCATACCCAGCACTGTTAGGAATAGACTGGGCACTAGATAATTTGGCTGTCATTAACCTGAAAAAAAGACAGATGACCTTTGAGGATGACCAGATCAGGGTCATCGCACCTCTTGATCCTATTCAAGGACCAAGATATATAGAACCCATTCGCGCAGAAGAGGAAGCGCGCCACATGGAAAGCTTGTATCAAATGACCACTAACCACAGTGACTATGTCAACCCCACAGCAGACGGCCATATCAGCTGGCGATGTGATAGCTCGTGCACATCAGATTCAGATGCAGGATTGGAAAATTGGCAGAATCGTCTACATGAGGTTTCTGCAAGACGTTGCGCCATGATGACTAAATCCATTCGATGGATTGGCACAGAATTAACTGACACTCCAACTTTTGATGGTCTAACCGAAGTAACTAAATTCATACAGGAATATGAACAAAAGCTTCCAGAACCGCAGCGCATCCAGGCACTGGATATAGCATTGCGCGCTACACCCGCAAGATGGTGGATTGCGCACAAGGAGAATATTCATACATGGACAGACTGTCGCAGATTGATACTGCGCAGATTTCAGGACACCACAGCCGAAGCGCTACGCAAATATGAAGGACAGAGTGACCCCAGGTCACACATTGAAGCATGTATCCAGCAATGGTCAGATATTCCGGAAGATGAATGGGTTCACCAATTCATCCACACATTAGATACAATTCCAAGGAATTGGTATACTGAAACAGAATTGCGCAGAGGCACTCTTACTTGGGCTCTTATGATAGAAAGCTTTCAACTTACCTTCAGCTTTGAGTCAGAACATCCAAGCATTGATCAGGCTCTGAAGTGTATTAGAAAGAAGGTATTTGAACACAATCCAGTACCAGAGTATTCCCAACCAGATTGGGCTGTCCAGATGGAACATGCCCTGGAATGTTATAACTTCACCACTGAAGATGAGGAGGACGATCCTCGCAACCTCAATATCCCAGAATCAGAAGGGACACGCAATATTGAAGGTCCTGAGCTTGATATTCCTGCCATCACAGAACACGTCAAGCTCAAGAAAGTCAACATTGGCACAGAAGCTGACCCAAAGTTTGCTTCTATAGGAGATTATTGGGATGATGAAACTGTTGCGCATGTTTCAGATTTATTACGTGACTACCAGGATATCTTTCCTACCAAGTTCACAGAAATGAAAGGCATCCTAGGAGACTTAGGAGTGATGCGCATACCTCTCAAACCAGATGCCAAGCCAGTAAAGCAGCGCCCATACAGGTTGAACCCGCGCTACAAAGAAAAAGTCAAAGAAGAAATTGATAAGATGCTTGCAGCAGGTATTATTGAGCCAGTAGAGGAAAGCGATTGGATTAGTCCTATGGTGGTCCAAGAAAAGAAAACGAAAGGTGAAATAAGAATTTGTGTCGACTTGCGCAAACTCAATGATGCATCAGCGCACGACCCATTTCCCACTCCTTTCACAGATGAAGTACTTGATAATGTTGGAGGACAAGAGGCTTACTCTTTCACTGATGGTTTCTCGGGATATCATCAGATCAGAATCCATCCGGACGACCGCCACAAGACTACTTTTGCAACTGAATGGGGCTCATTCCAGTACACGGTAATGCCCTTTGGTCTTAAAAACGCACCTGCTATCTTCTCTAGAGTTGTTGTTGCTGTTTTTAAAGAATTTATCCACAAGTTTTTAGAAGTCTATTTTGATGACTGGACTGTATTTGGTTTACTAAAGAACCATATTGCGAATCTGCGCATGATGCTAGAAAAATGTAGACAGCATCAGATTTCCCTTAACTTGAAAAAATGTATATTTTGTGCGCCCTTTGGTATTTTGTTGGGACATATTGTATGCAGACAAGGACTTCTGATGGATCCTGCGAAGGTTGCCATCATTGCTAATTTACCGGCGCCCAACTCAGTTAAGCAATTGCGCACTACATTGGGACATACAGGATACTACAGAAAATTCATCAAAGGATATGCAAGGATCACAGCACCTATGGAAAGATTGCTGAAGAAGGATTCGAAGTTCTCCTGGACAGAGGAATGCCAACAGAGCTTGGACACACTTAAAGAAAAGATGATCACAGCGCCTATTCTAGTTTTCCCAGACTGGAGAAAACCTTTTCATGTTCATGTTGATGCTTCTTCCATAGCACTAGGAATCGTGCTTACACAGTCTGGAGAAGGAAGTATTGACCACCCAATTGCTTACTCCAGCAGAAAGTTATCTACAGCTGAGAAGAATTACACCACTACAGAAAGGGAAGGACTAGCTATGGTGTATGCCCTACAGAAATTCAGACACTACCTGTTAGGAGCTCACTTTAAAATGTATACTGACCATTCTGCTCTGAAATATTTGGTCAATAAACCAGTTTTAGGAGGCAGAATTTGCAGATGGCTACTGCTCTTTCAAGAGTATGATTTTGAGGTTATTGTAAAGCCAGGCAGATTGAATGCAGGGCCTGACCATCTATCCAGAATAGAGTCAGGAGAGGAACCTACGAGTCTGGAGGACAATCTGCCTGACGCACAATTGTTTTCTATCCAAGCAGCAGACGAATATTATTCTGATATTCTTGAGTTTCTCACTACCGGACAAGCGCCGGCTGAGCTTACAATCCAGCAGAAAAAGCAACTTGTTGTTAGAGCCGCAGACTTCACTTTGATAGCAGGCCAGCTTTATAAGTTGGGCCCTGACGAAATTTTGCGCAGATGTATCTTACCACATGAAAAGAGCTCTATCATCGCAGAAGCGCATTCAGGTACCGCAGGAGGCCATTTCGCAGGAAAACCGACTGCGCAAAAGATATTAGCCGCAGGTCTTTGGTGGCCGACATTGCACAAGGACACTAAGGAATTCTGTAAATGTTGCGATGTGTGCCAGCGCACAGGAAAACCCTCAAGGAGAGATGAAATGCCGCTAAGACCCCAGATCACACTGCGTGCTTTTGATAAATGGGCCATTGACTTTGTAGGACCTATTAACCCACCAGGAAAAAGAACTGGCGCAAGATATATCATTACAGCTACTGAATACCTCACCAGATGGGCTGAGGCGAAGCCAGTTAAGAACTGCGACGCTGCTACTGCCCGCGCAGTTCATTTTCGAGAACATTATCACTAGGTTTGGATGCCCGGTGATCCTCATGAGTGATCAAGGTACACATTTCCTCAATGAGACTATAGAGGCCCTTACTCAAGAATTTCAAATTAATCACCATAAGAGTACACCCTACCATCCTCAAGCTAATGGTACGGTGGAAGCATTCAATAAGATTCTTGAGAATGCCCTGACGAAAATCTGTAATCAACAAAGAGATGATTGGGACCTTAGAGTCACAGCTGTATTATGGGCTTACAGAACTACTTGCAAGAAACTAACAGGTCACACACCTTTCAGCTTGGTGTATGGACAAGAAGCAGTTATGCCCATGGAATACATTGTCCCCAGTCTCCAAATTGCGCAAATTACAGAAATGGCAGACCCTGATACTATGAATGAAAGACTTTCGCAACTGCTCTCCTTAGAAGAAGACAGACTTTTGTCCGGATTTCATCAACAGGTACAGAAGGCAAGACAGAAAGCTTGGCATGACAGGCACATTAAGCATAAGCACTTTGAAGAAGGAGACTTGGTACTCCTTTATGATAGTAAATTCATCAAGTTTCCAAGCAAGTTTCGCGTGCATTGGTTAGGCCCTTTTCAGGTAATACAAATAACAGACGGAGGTGCAGTTCAGCTTGCCAAGCTGGATGGAGAATTCCTACCTACAATGATAAACGGGAGTCGGCTTAAGCTTTATTGCGACGGCCACTCCGCCCTGTCGACATAATATATTACTATAGTGCAGATGTCCGGTGTAGTTGAAAGAGACATCGCATTCAGTCTACACGGAAGCTGCGACACACCCTCAGTTTCCAGCTTCCTGCGCAGTTCCTTGAAATATCCGCGCATCCTGAATAAAATTGCTTAAACAAAGCTTAGCAGTCCGCTCTGGCGAAGTTTTGCTTTGTGGACCATTGGACTATCGCTCTTGCGAAGTCCCCTTTCATAGTTTGCCGCTTAAAAGAGTTTTTGTTGTGGACCCATAGAGGCACAGTTTCCTAAGCTGAAATGACCCGCCGGAAATTTTGAATTACAGCAGTTATGTAGCCGCGTTTGAATAAATGAAGGATAAGGCCGCTATTTAATTCTAGCCGTTCTGGCGGATTCGGCTTAATCTCCGAAAGATTTGCATTTAACCCAGGCGCCGAAAGCATTAGCTTCTCCCGGAAGGCTGTCAGAACCCGTCAATCACACTAAATGCACCGCTACGGCAAGGAGGATAGCGTGTTGTCAACTCATCTGTAGCCGCCTACAGCTACGTAACCCCACTTGGTCGCATTTACTATCCCCGCTGGCTATAAATACCTCACACTTGTATCATTTTCGGGTTACTGTCTCGAGTTGCATAAGTTGTGTTTGAAGATCTGCATTATTGTTTTCAGAGCCGAGTGTGCAGACTATTTTCCCTTGTTTTCAGCATCCATACCCTACGCAGGTCCGCCATTTACTGTCCAGAGTTTTGTTATTTACATTGGTTCACGACGGAGAATTTATCGACTGAAGAAGTTGTTCGTCAATTTCTACGCCGAGGCTTAGATTTCGGCATGGCCACTCCGGTGACGCCGTCGACCTACGTACACCCTGGTGCTACTGATCCCAGAACATCTCCAGGCACAAGAGCATCTCAGCAGCAGCCGGAGGAACCTGTTCCAGAGCCGCTCGCGTCTATGGTGAACTACATTCCGCCGCGTCCAGATGATGCGCCGGATGTACAGATTCCGAAGAATGCAAAATATCCAATTCCGCTACCGCCACTACCGGCTAGTGTGCGGGTAGAAGGCCAACTATTGGGAAACATTCCATTGGTTAAATTCTCTGATTTTAACCTTGGAGACTATAAGACATATCCTCAGTTCCAGTTGGACCGATATCTGGATATCGTCCATAATCCCACCAGAAAAGTTGATGAGTTTATCCCGAAGGGATTTGCAGCAAATCTTGAGCGCCCTGGACTCTTGAATTTGTTGAAGCTACCGCACTTTGGGCGTAGCAATGAAGTGAACGCAGTCGTTAAAACACTGCTATCATGCGTTCATGGAGGTTACCTTTGGCTCGGGAGGCCAATTGATCTAAATGTTGATTTGATACACCGTATCACCGGTCTATCTAAGGTTGGTAAGGATCCCAATATCCATTTTGTGGGAAAGGAAAAGGACCGAAAATTGGCTGCAAAGCTGGTCCAGAAATATAACTTGACAAGAGGAGGTCGGGCTTATGACCTCACGACAGTTGAAGATGAGGCACTTCGCTTCACAGGAAGTCTGCTTGCAGGCAGACTTCTCACCAAGTGCCGACCAAAAGAAGTTACTGGAGCTGTCGTAGAGCTCGCTATCGCAGCTGCGGAGGGAGAACAGTACAACTGGTCTCTCTTCCTGCTGAATTCTTTTTTGGCTGATTGCCTGAATGTGCAGGACAATCCAGCCCAATCATTCCATTTTTCGTGGCTTCTAATTTTATGCGCTCTCGTCGGGTGGAAGGAGCCCCCGAATACTCAGTTCCGTCCACGCCGCGCAGGAGAGGTTGCCGGCATGCGCTACATCAACCTCTGGGATTCCCCTAATCCCGCGAAGCGCAAGATGAATCGCGCTGTCTTTTGTGAGTACTACTATCTCCTCCGAGATACCATACAAGATATGCCAAGGCTGACTGAGGAGACAGCCACATTGTATGAAGGCAAGTTGGCTTTTACTGCCGACATCCATCAGCTCTACCTTCGGCCTTGCGACATTCCAGGTGACTGGGCGCTAGGTCTTTACAGAATGACCACGGAAGATGTCGAAGAAACCATTAAGTCATGGTCGGACGAATGGAGAGCAGCAGCCGACATCGCACCTGCGATGCCAACCGCCGCTGCGAAAGAAAAGGATAAGGGCAAGGAAGCCCCTGAGCAAAGAAGCGACGAAGGCTCAACAGAACCAGCCACCAAGAAGCAGAAAGTGTCGCATCCCACTGAGGCCATTCCCTCGGAGATCGACAAATATTTGAAAGAGCAATTTCGTGAGATGCGGAACACGCATGCTCACATCCGAAGTGCTCTAGACTTACAGTTTGTAGAATTGAAAGGTCTCGCAGGAAGGATTGCGCAGACCCATGCGCCAGCATCTACTTCGCAGGCGCCACAACCAGTTCCAAGTGATGAGCGAGTTGAAGAACTCACAGAAAGGCACACTGTCGTGCATATTCCGCCTACCAGCATGACACTTCCAGATCCCCTAGCTGAACTACAGGTAAGCACAGTTGGACCTGTAGAAATTAATTTGTCTATAATTCCTATAGAGACTTTACAGCTTGTACAGGAAAAAGTTTCTCTTGAGTTGAGAGCTAGAGAGCTCTCTACTTTCCAGGCAAACCAACGACTGCAATCGCAGGAGATAGCGCTGAAAGAAAGTCATAAGAATATCTCTGCGAAGCTTGCACTCTATGAGGCGCAAGACACCGGCATCAGAAACGCAATAGAAGAGATTGCCCAGGAATTGCCGGCTTGCGAGATTCAACCAGACCTCCCTCTGGTTGCAAAAGTTCAAATTATTGGAGGAAGGGTGAAAACCCTGGAACAAGAAAAAGTTGCTATGGCTGAGGACCATAGAACCCAGATTGCTGAGCTAGAAGCTCGCGTTGCTGCGCATCTTATGGATGATGCGCAGGTACAATTTGAAGCATTGAGCAGAGCTTCCACACGGATGAAAGATCGAGTACAGGAAGCCAAGAACTTGATGGACCAGGCTATGGAAGCTTGGTCAGAGCTTGTGAACCTCCCTTTTAAAGTGGGACTATCAGAACAGGTGCAAGCTGCAGAACAGTCTCTCACTGTTCTGAATGAAGAAGCTAAGTCCTTAACAGGCTTGCCAAAGATGAAGAAAATGGGCGAAGTGCGCAAAATGCAGCAGCAACTGCACAAGCTCAGAACTGAAGATGAGAAGCTCACCAACAGCATTCAGCCATTCATGGATGAGTATGCTGAAATCGTTGGCCAGATTGAGACAAAAATCAAAGAGATTGCCGAGTCTCAAGAGATCATTGATACACTCACTAAAGGCGAAGCAACCGCAGAAACAGTGCAAACAGCTGATCAGTGTATTGAGGAATTGGACTCCGCTATTGCGAAATGGCAGAAAACATTCGCGGAGATTCAAGCAAACGCAGATGCGCAAATCCAACGACCACGCGCTAGTGCGAGTGGCTCGAGGGCGAGCCACAAGTGAGTGTTGGGGGCCTGTTGGGGCCAAGGTCGCAGCTATAGTAAAAGCTGCGAATTTTGGGAAAAAGCACGAGTATGGAAGGAAAGTGCTAATTTTGGGACAAGCACTAAGTTTTGGGTAAGAAGGAGACGGTGCGCAGTACGGTGCCAAATGGATGATCTCAGCGCAGATCACGGACCGGAAATTGCGGAGCTCGCGCGCACGTCATCGAAGAATGAAGGTGGCTCAGCTACCATAATAAATAAGGTGATGGAGTAGAGGGCTCAGCTACCCTCATTTAAAGGCTTAGTACAGAAGTTATGGTTGCTCGGATCAAGGAGGAGCAACGGACCAGAGCATTGAAGGCGAAGGACGATCGCCCATACCCACAATCTGCGCCGAAATTCACGAAGCCTGCAGGAAGCGGCGACGTGACTGCAAGCGGCGCCTACAGTACACCTAGCCATGTGCAGGGTTAGGGTTTTTGGGAATCACTGTTGGGAAAGGCCCACAGTTTTGTAAAGGTGTGACCGTCATGGCCACCTATATATATGAATAATTGTAATGGATAGAGGTTGGGTTAGAGAGTTAGAGAGAGCTAGATGTTAGACTGTTAGATAGCCAGTCTAAAGGATAGATCATGTGTTGATTATCCTTCACTGTATTTTCTACCCAGTGCGTAGAACTAGAGAGGAAATCGGATAGCCGAGGAGCTAATCCCTGAGTTGCTAGACAGTCTGAGTCGACGTCTGTGCCTTTGTAATCTCCATAGAGAGGAGACTTGGTTGAGAGAAGGGCTCCCAGCTGTGTGCATGGAGTTCCCTGGAAGGATCTAAGGCTGCAGCTGTGTGCGCAGCATATTGTATAACTCTATCATTTTCTGGTTAATATAACACTCCCGTGGACGTGGTTTTCCTCGAGGAGATGAGCTTCACTTATATCTTCTTGTTATAATGTTTGTGTGAATGATAACTATTTAGAGTTCATTATTTGTGTATGCAAGACTTCTGTCTTATCTTTGTGACTGTTTGAGCGAGTTGGAAAGATCCCTTGATAACTATAAGTGTCTTAAGTACTAAAGAAGTAGTAACGCACGGTCGCTGCGGCGAGAGAAGACTGCGTTACTGTGCTGGATGTGGAGGGCGAGGAAGTGTTTAGCGCGTCGACCCAAGGGATAGTTGCCTGCTGCGTTAGAGAGGAGAAACTGCGCAGTAGACCGGTCAAGGAAGGAATCCTCGCAGCTGCGCCGAGCGGCCTGCGGGAAGGTCCGACCGCCGATTTCGCAGGAACCATTCAAGGAAGAGCTATCTCCGCGTCACCCAGGTTAAGGAAACCTGATTCCTTAACCCCCCCATAGCCACTTCGGGTGAGACCTCGAGCTGCCGCGCAGCTCGTTGCCGAGAGGGCCAGTGCGCCAAGGGGTTTTGTTGCTGCGCTTCATTAAAACCCGGGTCTGCCCAGTAAAGCAGCCAACAGGATTGCATCGTCCCTCGACATGGTGAGGTGTCTTAAAGTGATAAGGACTAATCATCCTGTAAGTAGATTGGGATTGCATCATCCCTAGACATGGTGAGGTGTCTTAAAGTGATAAGGACTAATCATCTTGTAAGTAGATTGGGATTGCATCGTCCCTATACATGGTGAGGTGTCTTAAAGTGATAAGGACTAATCATCCTGTAAGTTGATTCGGGATTGCATCATCCCTAGACATGGTGAGGTGTCTTAAAAGGATAAGGATTGATCATCCTGTAAGTTGATCTGGATTGCATCATCCATAGACATGAGAGATGTCTTAAACTGAGAGGTACTGATCATCCCGTAAGCGGATTAGGATTGTATCATCCTTCCACCTATGTCCTAAAGTGAGAGGGATTGATCATCCCGTAATAGGATCTTGTGTTTTGCAGAGTATGCTGCTATGTATTGATGATAGATGTATTAGTGAGAATACATGCTTTTGATGATAGATGTATTAGTGAGAATACATGCTTTTGATGATAGATGTATTAGTGAGAATACATGTTTTTTTGATGATATATGTATTAGTAAGAATACATGTTTTGATGATAGATGTATTGGTGTGGATACTAATACAGATGATCTAGATGTTGTAGATCGAGATGATCCAGATGCTGTAGATCTAGATGATCCAGATGCTGTAGATTGAGATGATCCAGATGTTGAAGATCGAGATGATCCAGATTCTATAGATCGAAATGATCCATATGCTGTAGATTGAGATGATCCAAACGTTGTAGATCGAGATGATCCAGATGCTGTAGATCATGATGATCCAAACGATGTAGATCGAGATGATCCAGATGCTGTAGATCGATATGATCCCGATGCTGATGATCATATGATGACGATGCTGATGATCGTGAGGATCAAGATGTTGATGTTGTTGTAGCTATTCGAGTGCTGCAGAAGATAAAGACTCAGTACTGAAGATGTTGATATTCCAGTATTGAAGATGTTCCAGTAACTGCTTGAGTTACTGATGATGTTGAGAAAGCTTCCAATGATTTATAGATGTATCATGTATGATGTTGATGACTCCTTGCTCGTGCAGATGTTGTTATAATATCCTTCTCGTTAAGGGGGAGTGTTGAGATATTGTAACTTCAAAGAATATTATATTTGTACTTTATTATTCTGGAGATGTTTCTTTCCTCCTTGAAGATCTTATTGTATATCCGGAGATGTTTATTCCTCCGTCGGAATGTGGTAACTTGGGTTATTAGAATTCCCTAGTGGGGGTCAGCCCTGTATGTGTTATGTGGGTCAAAGGGTTATTAGACCACCCTAGAGGGGTCGGCCCAATCAGTTGTAGTGGGGTATTTAACCCACTGGTTAAATATGAGCCTACATGATTTGTGTAAAAGACAAGTCAGAGTAGTGTATAAATAGAGGAGGTGTATTCCTCATTTGACACACACTCACTCACTTGAGAGTGGCGCACTTGTGGAGGAGAGGTATTCTATGGAGAATGAGGAGCTTATGCTCAGGGTTACATCTTTGTATATTGTTGGTCATCTATATTGACGAAGCTTTACTGGGTTTTCTACTCCATGAGGGTTTCCCAGGATAAATTTGTGTCTCTTGTGTTTATGCTGTGCTTGTTGTTTCTTCAGTGATCCTGTATATGCTATTATTGTGAAATGGAATGCAATGCTTCTATTTTCTATCTTATCATATTAAATCTTAACATGGTATTAGAGCTAACCTGAAGGAAGGCAATGTATGGCACTTACGACACTTTCTTTACTTACGACAATTTGAAGGTTAGGGTTTTATATAGAAAAAACCAGTCATCGTGGAACTTTCGCCATAAATCCATTTTGGTGAAGGTTCAGGATCTGAAACCTTTACAAGTCGTAGATAACATCTCTAGGTATCTTGTGTCCAAAGGGAACTCTCATATTCGTTGTACTTTGTAAGTTATGATCAGTACAAGTTAGGGTTTCTGCCTCTTCCAGATCTCAGTCAAACTCAGGTGACCTAGGAAAAAAAGGTCATAATGTGATGCACCTGCAACAATTAATTAATAAGAATATGCGAAATAGCATAAATAATAGAACATAATCACTTTTATATTGATCATGGGCCACTTCGAGGGGGCAACCTCCTTTGAGCAAGCTCAATACAATTAACTTCACGGTGCCTTCAGTGACCTCAACACACACTTATATATTAAGTCTATTCCCAATACCATGAGTCAAAACCATGGGACATATAATACTATGGGACGACTTACAAAGTATATGCGTCTAATACTATGGGTCAATACTATGGGCTAATATAACTACGGATCAACAAATACTACGGGATGACTTACAAAGCATATGCGTCCAACAACAATATACTAAAATAGTAAAGAGAAGGGTTGAAATAGGTTCCTAACATCCCCTCTCCCTTAGAAAAAGCTTTGTCCTCAAAGATTTGGTTGGAGAAATTGCTGCAGAAGCTAAAGGAGTGGTTCCCCGGTAGCATCCTTGGGTTGCATTTCAGGCCACTGGCGCCTTTGGAGTGTCAAGGAGGATTGATTGGAAGGTTGTAGATGAAGAAGAACTCTATCAGCTACGTGGAAAATGTGCTTAGAATGGTGCTGATCGGCTTGTTGATTCAGGCGAATTCTGGCCATGTGAAGATTGTCCTGCAGAATGAGAAGAATCGGATTACGGTTTCGAAGAACCGAGTCAATTGCCTGAAATGGGGAGCTGCTAAGGGTGTATGGAAGAAGAACTGGCGGTGTTTTTCCATAGACCACTTCATATGGTGTCCTGTGAGATGTCATATTGTACCACCAGAGTGCTACTAGGAAATCCATAGAAATAGTTGGCCAAAGCTGTGTAGGGATGGGCAAGGGTTTGAGCAATCCCGAAAGGAGTGTCGTTTCACCCTTGTTGACTTGGAAAGTATCATCGTCAGCCACCATCTGTTGAATTGTCATTTTTAGTTCCTGCCAAAAGAAGTTACATTGTTCTCGGTCATACATGTTGCAGAACCCAGAGTGCCCTATTGATGAATAAGCATGGAGTTCATAGAAGAGAGAGCCCTGTTGAACATATTGAACCCAATTTGGAACAAGCAGAGAAAGAGTTGTAAGAGAAATTGGGTCATCAATTGTGCAAGAAGGAGCATCTTCCACCATATTGTCCTTACCCTTCTTGTAAGTGATCACATAGGGATAACCCATGAGTTGGATAACCCATTTCAGGTGTGTTGGGAGGAGACCCATTGTTCCAGAAAATTTTCCAGACTCGGGAGATCAGTCTTGATGCAGAAATAATTCCCTAATAGGTATGGATGCCACTTCTGTATTGCATGCAAAATAGCCATCATTTCCTGCTGAGAGGTAGATGTGGCTAAATTCTTACTTGAAAGGTCTCATGAAGGTAGCAAGCGCATTGGTTTAGCAAAGATACCTGCATATCTATCCAAGGAAGTAGTGGAGACTGTTGATGGGTGAATCTGAATGGAATTGAGCTGAGTGATGACACCATGTGAATTCTTCTTAAGGATATTTTCCAGGCGATGTGAACTGATGATGCAGAGAGACCCTGGTTGTAAGCCCATAAATTTGTGTTGTGCCTCGTTGACTGTAAACTGCATAAAAAGTTCAACAAAATCCCATAAGATGGGGCTAAGTGTGTGTAACCATTGAACGCCCAAAACCACATCACATCTGCCTAAGGACAAGGAAAACATGTCAGAGCGTAGGTTATAATATTCCATAGAGATACGCCCATTGTGACACTTCCCCTTGCAAGGTAAGGTGCCCCCATTGGCAACCATGACTTCAAAGTTGGAGCAAGGATGGACAAAACAATCAGCCTGTTTGGAAATCCGAGGATCAATGAAGTTATGAGTTCTACCAGAATCAATGAGTATGGTAAGAGGGAGCTTCTTGAAGTATCCCCTGACCCGCATTGTTTGTGGGGTGGTGACACCGGTTACAGCATGGAGAGAGATCTCAGGTGGGTCGTCCTGAAATGGGGTGTCAACAGGCGGGTGTTGAATGTCGATCTGATCATCCACTGTATCTGTAGATTCTTCACCAAGTTCTAAGGCAGGCGAAGAATCCACATCCAAGAGATAGAGCTTTTTTTGAACACATCTATGTCCCTGAGTGAATTTCTCATCACAATTATAGCAAATCCCTTTTTCTCGGCGTTCCTGCATTTCTATTTCAGACAAATGCTTGATAGGAGTTGGTTGAGGAGAAGGCATGATGGGAGGTCGTTGGGAACCCATATTTCTGAAGGGAACAAGGGTGGGTTTGGAGCGTTGTTGAGCTGCAATCTTGTCCTCGGCCAGCTTAGCCAACCCTAGGACTTCCATCATTGTGTTGGGACAAACAATTTTGACCTTTGAGCGGATTTCATCCTTGAGACCACTGATAAAACAACTCCTGTAGAATTCATCAGACAATCCTTCTGTGTGATTGGCCAATTTCTCAAATTCTGTCTGATACTCTCTCACTGTGCCAATTTGGTGAAGTTTAGTGAGTGCTCCTGTGAAATCATCAAAAGCACTAGGACCAAATCGTGGCAAAATGAGTTGGCAAAAATCTGTCCAGTTTGGCTCGGGATGAGCTTTGATGTACCAATGGTACCACTAAAGGGCTTCTTGTTCCAAATGAAAGGATGCAAGTGGAACTTTCTGGACATCAAAAGTATTATGCAGACTGAAATATTGTTCTTCTCGGTATATCCATCCAGTCGGATCAGTACCATTGAAGTGAGGAAAATCAAGCTTCGACCCACGAAAATTGGTGGAAGAAGAGAACCCGGTGGCTGCAAAAGATTCTGGATGTCGATTATTGTTCATGGATGAATGCTAAAGATGGAGGCTGAGAAATTTTTCATCTAGATCTTGGAGTTTGGTTTGAATGTCTGCAAGTGCTTCCTCCATGGTGTTTGCTCCTGCATGGGTGACAACCATAACCAGGTTTTTTTTTTTTTTTGTGGAATGGGTAGAAAAACACAAACAGAAGCTGATTTAGTAAAGGGAAATTTGGATTGGGGAAACTATCTGATGGGTAATTGGGGTTTGAATAGATTTTAGACACTGTCGAAAGGACAGGAAAGCAAAAAGGGGGATTTCAAAATCGGGGTGATAGAATGAGAAAATTTGGCAGAGAGGGACAAAGAAGCAGAATTCAAAAAGGAATTCTATGGTAAAATTTGAAGGTGATTGGGTGAAATATGAGGAAGTTATGGCAAACCCTAAAAATAGACAAATGTGAGATTTCAGGCTTTGGGAAGGGGAATTGGGGCTAGGGTTCTCAGGAATGAAAGATGCAGAATGGAATGACAGGGGTTCCCCAAAAATTTCAAGGGAAACAGAGTGAAAACAAGGGAGATATGGACAAAAAACTGAATTTTATACTTTTTTTTTCCCCAGACTGGGGCGGTTACGGCTTAGAAGGAATCTGGAACAACGCCGAATGTATTGAAAATGGCTGGATCTGGAATGGCTTGCAAAATGGAGCTGAAATAGCGTAGTAGTGATCGACAATAGTTCAGCCGAAAGTAGATATGGACCCCAGGTATGTGCGGCTTCCTAACAGTTTAGGGGTTTCACTCGGCCACCAATGCTATCTGACGGCTTGTGTATTGGGGCAGTATCCCTCACTCCATGGCTCAGGTAAAACTGATAACCACTTTGCCACAAACAACAGCTCTTGGTTTACCTCACGGGTGGGAACTAGTCAATCAGGTAGGGGTCGTTTCCCTTTTCGCTGGCAGGTCCTCTCAATGGCCAGCTACTTCAGGGTTCCTGTGGTACTCCTCACAATGAGTTTTAGGGCTTATGCCCAAGTACTTCCCACGGTTAAGTGGATAGGGATTATTCCCAAATCTGAACCTGCAACACATGCGAAAAAAAAATTGGCAGAAATTTCAACCAGCGAGCCCGAGAAAGTGCTCTGATACCAGATGTGATGCACCTACAACAATTAATTAATAAGAATATGAGAAATAGTAGAAATAATAGAACATAATCACTTTTATATTGATCACGGGCCACTTCGAGGGGGAAACCTCCTTTGAGCAAGCTCAATACAATTAACTTCACGGTGCCTTCAATGACCTCAACACACACTTATATACTAAGTCTATGCCCAATACCATGAGTCAAAACCATGGGACATATAATACTACGGGATGACTTACAAAGCATATGTGTCCAATACTATGGGTCAATACTATGGGCTAATATAACTACGGATCAACAAATACTACGGGACGACTTACAAAGCATATGCGTCCAACAACAATATACTAACATAGTAAAGAGAAGGGTTGACATAGGTTCCTAACACATAACTTGGGCTAGGAAGCTCCAAATGAAATTTCATAAAAAGTGACAGGTAGTACACAGACTGTACTATCTCAAGAAACGTTTTCAGAGGCCGAAGTTGAACCAGTGACACGTGGCACTCCGTACAAGTTCACTCTCCTGTTTTATCCCATAAACAGGTCACGTTGCGACACTTCGCATAACTTGGACTAGGAAGCTCCAAATGAAATTTCGTAAAATGTGACAGGTAGTACACAGACTATACTATCTCAGGAAACCTTTTCAGATGCCGAAGTTGAACCAGTGACACATGGAACTCCGTACAAGTTCGCTCTCCTGTTTTATCCCATAAACCGGTCATGTTGCGACACTTGGCATAACTCTCTCTCAGAAAATCCAATTGAGGTCAAACCTATCGGGATGGAAAGATGACAGGTCAAGATACCACAAAAAACGTTTTCAGACCCTGTGGAATGAAAATTTTGGAGTTACAGCAGAAACAATCAGGTACATATTTCTGTCAAAACAAAATTATTTTTCGAGCACCATCATTCATGGCTTCCGGAATTTAGGGTTATGGAGAAAGTTAGAATTTTTGGAATCGGAATCCAAGGTTGAATGCTACTCAGGAAAATCAAAATTTAGAGACCAATATCGAATTTTTTGGTTGGGTAGAAGACCGGGCTTGATCAAACCCCAGTTCGGGATTTTGATCGGAAAGATGGAAAATTAGGGCTTCAACAAAAGTTGGAATTTTTGAAGTCTGTAACCACGGTTGGAAGCTCCTCATAAAAATAAGAGTTTAGAGCCTTGGATCGAACCTTTTGATTGGACAGAAGGGTGGGCTTCATCAAACCCTAGTTCAGGTTCCTGTCCAGAAGATCCAGAAGTTTCGAAGGCAATTTTGAGGGGTCAAATTTTGGAGATTTAAAAATTGAAGTATGCTAGCAAGGCACATCCTTCCATCCATTCAGAAGTGTGAAAGTCAAAGATTGAATTTTTAGGGTTTCTCTAGCAAACCCTAATCAAGCTCCAGATCAAGTTTCAGGGGGAGTTGAGGCTAAGGCCTTACATAAGAAGACTACAAGAAGTCTTGACAGGTATGACTTAAGGAGGTTCAGGTATGTCTTGAAATCTGATTCTTGATTAAGTTCGTGATGTGTTTATCTTCATATTATTTATTAGTACAATCTTGATTAATGTTAGAATTGTCTTATCACCCTAGTAACAGTATGAATGCATGTGAATGATCAAAGACATTCATTGATTAGGGTTATATGATTATACTAATGCATTATGGTGTTGTGTGAGGTTGATGTTGTCTGCTAACAAGATACAGGTATATCACAAAAGACAAATCAAGTTCCATGACCATGACAACATGAATACAAAGACTCATCCATAATATTTGTTCTACTTACGAGGTATGTATGAATTTGTTATATTATGCTTAACCTATGAGACATACAGGTTCTAGCTCAGGATCTCTAAATCATTGAAGAGATTGTTTAGGTATGTTGTACATAACTAAGCAGGTATACTAATCCAGGTATGTTTTCTTATGTCAAATCTTACCTTGTGTTAGGATCCCTTATATAAGTATACTTGGTATGATTGGTTATGCTTATTCATAAAGTTAGTAATCAAGGGTTTATGCATATAATGTCGCTTGTCTTGATGATTTAATTAACCAGAACAGTACTATGATCAAACAAGAATATGCATGAGTAAAAGAAGAATTCCTTGAAACCCTGAATACTAATGATCATGACTATACATATTCAAGATTATTTAGAATTAGTATGTTTTGAGAATATACTAATGAATGTATGTTTGTGTATGAGATCATGAGGATGACACTAGTGCACACTTGAGCATGCACAGTGGTACATAATGAATAGAAGTTCAAAAGACATATAGAAGATGAAGCGGGAGGCAACCACACAAACATAAAAGATATGTATTTGAGTTGTTATTTGAAATAGTAAATGATATTGCTTGTATGCATATTTGTATTCCTAGAATATATCATGCGGAGTGTAAACATTCATAGAGAATTGAACAATATACTACTAATATGCATATGATTGGTAAGTTGGACAAACATTCCATTGTTGCTTGTCTAGAATGAAACCTCTTTGCTGACATGCTGAGAGCTGTGCACACTCTCGATAGTATGTTCTGGTAGAGATGGAAGGCATCTAGATAGCCACTGTATGCATACAGGATATGGGAAAGTGTTGTGCCAAAGTATTGGTCAAAATAGTTGCATAACTATGTAAATGATATCATGTCAATATGATTTGATGATTATGAAGTATTACTAATCATGTACTTAATTTTGAATTGTAGGAAAGATCATGATGAATGATGAACACTGAACAAGAGATGGATGTTCAACAAAAGATTTACAAATCAAACACACTATAGAAGGCTTGTGGCTAGAAGATTCTCTTAGAAAGAGGAAGAGAATCATGATGAGATGTTTGCTCCAAGTGGCTAGATAAGACCATTCTCTTAATGGTGTAATTAAAGAAGAAGTGTGAATCAGGTTCTGTATGGGTTCCCAGGATCGATAATCAATTGATGAGCTTAATGATCACCATGGGTGATGTTGATCTCAACCTTTGCTACAAGGTTGAATATGGTTTCTCTACATAGATATTGATTGGGCAGAAATTTTATCAGATAGGAAGAGCACATCGAGAGGATGTTATTGTCTGGGATCAGCCATGATATCATGGTTTAGAAGGAAGCAATCTAGTGTGGCTCTCAGCACAAGCAGAATATATGGCTGCTTGCTTTGCTAGTTGTGAAGCGGTATGGCTTTAGAATGGACCCAACTGTGATCTTATGTGACAAACAGAGTTGTACCAAAATGGCAGAAAATCCAATATTCCATGATAAGTCAAAGCACATAGAGATCTGACATTTCTATATACAAGATATGGTGCAGAAAAGAATTAAAGTTCGCATTTGTAACAAGTTACTGATGTACTAACCAAACCCCTACCTCAAGTAAAGTTTTCCGAGACAAAATTAAAATAGTTCAGAAGGACCCTTCTCGAAAGGGGGAGCGATGTGATCACTTATGATGACATTTCCCGCATCGACAGTGAGGTCGATGATGTGGATACCTATATTGGTGATGCCGACGGAGAGGTTGGTGGATGGTCCTTAGACAGGGTCTAAGGTGACAAGGGGATTGCATCATCCTTGAACACATGTTCTAAAAGAGAGTTGTAGACGTATGTCTTCGAGAATGAAGTCCTTGGTGGACATGAGGGGATTCGATCATCCCTGGACTTCAGTCCTAAAGAGAGCCGTAGACGCATGTCTTTGAGAATGAAGTCCTTGGTGGACATGAGGGGATTGGATCATCCCTATACTTCAATCCTAAAGAGAGCCATAGAAATATGTCTTCGAGAATGAAGTCCTTGGTGGACATGAGGGGATTGGATCATCCCTATACTTCAATCCTAAAGAGAGCCATAGAAATATGTCTTCGAGAATGAAGTCCTTGGTGGACATGAGGGGATTGGATCATCCCTGGACTTCAGTCCTAGTGAGAATACATGCTTTTGATGATAGATGTATTAGTGAGAATACATGATTTTGATGATAGATGTATTAGTGAGAATACATGCTTTTGATGATAGATGTATTAGTGAGAATACATGTTTTTTTGATGATATATGTATTAGTAAGAATACATGTTTTGACGATAGATGTATTGGTGTGGATACTAATACAGATGATCTAGATGCTGTAGATCGAGATGATCCAAATGCTGTAGATTGAGATGATCCAGATGCTATAGATCGTGATGATCCATATGCTGTAGATCGAGATGATCCAGATGCTGTAGATCGAGATGATCCAGATGCTGAAGATCGAGATGATCCAGATGTTGTAGATCGAGATGATCCAGATGCTGTAGATCTAGATTATCTAGATGCTATAGACCGAGATGATCCAGATGCTGTAGATCTTGATGATCCAAATGCTATAGATCGAGATGATCCAGATGATGTAGATCGAGATGATCCTGATGCTGATGATCGTATGATGACGATGCCGATGATCATGAGGATCTAGATGTTGATGTTGTTGTAGTTATTCGAGTGCTACAGAAGATAAAGATTCAGTGTTGAAGATGTTGATATTCCAGTATTGAAGATGTTCCAGTAACTGCTTGAGTTACTGATGATGTTGAGAAAGCTTCCAATGATTTATAGATGTATCATGTATGATGTTGATGACTCCTTGCTCATGCAGATGCTGTTATAATATCCTTCTTGTTAAGGGGGAGTGTTGAGATATTGTAACTTCAAAGAATATTATATTTTTACTTTATTATTCTGGAGATGTTTCATTCCTCCTTGAAGATCTTATTGTATATCCGGAGATGTTTATTCCTTCGTTAGAATGTGGTAACTTGGGTTATTAGACTTCCCTAGTGGGGGTCGGCCCTATATGTGTTATGTGGGTCAAAGGGTTATTAGACCACCCTAGAGGGGTCGGCCCAGTTAGTTGTAGTGGGGTATTTAACCTACTGGTTAAATACAAGCCTACATGATTCGTGTAAAAGACAAGTCGGAGTAGTGTATAAATAGAGGAGGTGTATTCCTCATTTGACACACACTCACTCACTTGAGAGTGGTGCACTTGTGGAGGAGAGGTCTGCTATGGAGAAGGAGGAGCTTATGCTCAGGGTTACATCTTTGTATATTGCTGGTCATCTATATTGAGGAAGCTTTACTGGGTTTTCTACCCCATGAGGGTTTCCCAGGATAAATTTGTGTCTCTTGTGTTTATGTTGTGCTTGTTGTTTCTTCAGTGATCCTGTATATGCTATTATTGTGAAATGGAATGCAATGCTGCTATTTTCTGTCTTAGCATATTAAATCTTAACACTGAGTCTGATAACATGAGCCTGAAGTTGGATGATATCTATCAGGAAAGGTTGGCCATGTATAGAAAACTTCCTCCTTAAGATTCTGATAGCCTTCTATGCTGAACTCTAGTGAATTATTATTCTTTACAATCCTGGGAGGTACAAAATGCATTGCAATTAGTTCAAAACTAACCATGAAATTTCATCTGAACAAGGAATTTCCACATAAGATTCATTGTGTATAATGTGTCAAGACCTTATGTGATTGAAAACTTTGTAGGAAAGAAGATGAATATTTTGACGATGTACTCGATTGGGCTGCAATACTCCAATATATGATGGAAATGCATTGTGTGTTCCATATTCTGTAGATGCAGCTAATCTAGCAGTCACAACTTTATTGTCACCTTTTGTTGCAAGAAGTTGAAAACGGGTGTGCTTATCATCATTCGTAGAAATAAACCGACAAAAAAAAATTCTCCTTTTTGACTGCTAGTGCCCCACCTTTTAATAGATCTCACAGTAAATAAAACATCAACAATGCCTACAACACAACATAATATAACATTAGATACTATAAATAATTTTTTCATATATTATTTGAAGAATATATATTAAAAGATATACATGTATACTCACCATCAATTCTTTTAGTTGGTATCAACAAAGCTTGTTTTGTGTAAAACACCTCATGTGGATGCAAATTCACACCTTCAGGAATGTAGTAGCCTCCACCAAAAAAATATACATGATTTTCAAATATTATTACCCAACAAAATGTTCCACGAGTTGAAACATCTACTAGACAATCCAACACTTCTACAGGATATGGAATTTTCAATGACTCATCTTCGAACATTCCAGGAAAATTTTCATAATAAATACGGACAAACATGCCTACCTTTATGGTAAAATCAAATGGATTTTTGTTTCACACCAACATCCCATCCATTTGAATGAATTTATTTATACCAATCTTCAAAAAAGGACCATTTTGAGTCAATAGGAGAGTCACATCTAAACAAGATCCCATATAAAACCCTTGCTTGATGGCTGCAGTGGAATTATTTTTATGATTTTCATCTGGCCCACTTGAAGATAATTGTGATTTTATTTCAGAAATTGAAGGATGCTTCAACGTAATATTTTCACTTTCATCTGCATACACCATTTGAATAGGCAAAACATCATCCATAGCATGTGTTCATGTGTCATTGGCACTGTCAGTGTAAAGAATTGGATCATTACCACAAGGATCCAATATTGTCAACTTTACATTTCTTGTATGTGACTCATCTATAACTTAGTAGATAATGATTTCTTCTAAACAATTTTCTCCTTTAAGAACAACAAATGTATCAAAGTTTGGATCCTTTCCTTTAACATACTGCAAAGTTGAACGACATTGGAGTTTATAAGGTATACCCATATCATTAGGTTGGTTCTCAACATCAATACCTCTGGATACATCATTGTCACTACAACAATCAGTTTTTGCAAGTCTATATAATTTCCGTGAATTTTGTCTCTGTATAGACAATTGCTGCTTCATTTTTCATCTCTTTTCTCATTCAGCATCCTCTTCAGCAAGTATTCGAAAAGCTTCTTCCACAACCTCTGGAGGCAATGACTTTCGTTCTTTATGTGGCAACAGATAAGGGTCTGTATTGAACATGATCAAATTTATAAGAAGTAAATTTTGCAATCACGACAGGGAGCCAAAATGGCCTACACAGGTTAAATGTGATCTCTTAATTGGAGAGCAAAAGTGAAAAAACAAAGTATTTATAAAGGCATAATATTAATACTACATAAATTCTAAACTTTTGGTAAAAGCCTTCGATTTCTTTTCCCCTTCCAACCAAGATTTTAGATTCGCATCCAGATGGTCCAAACGGATATCTGCATCAAATAATAAAGGGTGAATTTAATTACTCTACATATACATTATCTGATAAATAATTTTATAGACTACTTAAATACAAAAATTGTAGGGTAAGAATGTAAATTATTTTAAGCACCAAAAACTGAAAAAAAAATATTCTTACCAGTCGTATCACTACACCATTGATTTTGCTCAAAGTATTTCAACACAGTCCAATTTGGTTTGATCAGAGAGATGATGGGTTTAATCAATTGGAATATAAGAATTCCATCACTAACCAATCGATCAACATAAAAAGTAAAAAAAGCATTGTCAGTCGGTCACTAAACCATCAATTTTTTCATCAGATTTCAATGCAATCAATTTTGGTTTGATCACAGACCTGTTGATGGGTTTGTATATTTTGTTCAACCAGGGTAAGAATGTAAAAAGATTTAAGCACAAAAAAATTGAAAAAAAAATACTTACCAGTCGTATCACCACACAATTGATTTTGCTTAGAGGATATCAACGCAGTACGATTTGGCTTGATCAAAGAGCTGGTGCATTGACGGTTCGAGTGGGGTTAGATCTAAAACAAGGCACGAGTTCAAATATTTTTTTTAGGGTAAGATATAAAACAAAATAAGTAATTTTTGTAAGCAATAGAGGGTTCCTCTGCAATGCATATTGTGTAAGCAATAGAATGTTCCTCTTTACTTACAATAGGCTCTAAAAAAAACATCTTTGAAAATATACAACCTAGGGCACAAAAAACTGCAAAAAACATACTCTTACCAATCGATCACGATAGCATAACTTTTCTTCAAAGGATTTCAACACGATCCTGTTTGGTTTGATCATAGACCGAGTGTGTTGACAGGCGCATGGATTTTGTTCAAGCAGGGTAGATTCAATACAGATGCAGATTTGGTTTCAGAACATATTTTAGGTCTGGGTAAACCAGATATTTTGGGGCAAATCGAAAAATATGAAATTGGAGGGATTTTTCCATTGATACCCGGTTTCAAAATTTTTGAATTAACCCCACATTGTATCGTGTGCCAAACTCCACATTGTTTCTTGTGCAACTGGAAAAAATTTCAGGGGAAATGGGGGTTTGAATAAATACTTGGTTAGTGGTGTAAATTAACTTTTAAATAATTTTTAATCAATTTCTTATTTAGGATACATTTTGGGGGTGGTAATATCTTATGCTGGAAAAATAAAAATTTGGGGAAAAGATATCATCCCACATTGAAGTCTGATCCCTGAGTTACTAAATACCAATGCTATAAAAGAAAGGCATTTGGGGCAAAGTAAAATACAAAAAGCGAGAGTAAAGGAAGGCTAGAAGATTTAAAGGTTGGAAAGCTCATATTCAACACAAAACACTTGGATGATCAAAGTAATGGATGGAGAAGGATGGATCAAAGAAAAGGATAAGGGATTCACCTCCAAAGCAAGGTTGTAAGTATTTATTTTTCCTCAATTCAATATGATGCAATTCAATTCCCCCCCCCCAAATACGAGTTTGCATTTAAATGTTAAATCTAGATTTGAATTCAAGTTTGTAGATAGTTTACAAGTGGCTAGCTTCAAGAGGTATTCTACTCTCTTGCTCCATTCTATTTTCTTGAAATAAATTAGAAATCACAAAGGAATGATTGGTTATTGCATGTATTTATTTCAATTGAATCTCACCAATTCATACTAAGGATAGATAAAAGAGTAGACAAGTCCCTACACTAAAATCTATCAACAGATTGGTGACTCCACTTGGGTTTTCATTTGATTGTTTTTTCAAAATTGGTGTTCTAAGCTTAAAAATATGCCTAAAATTTACTTAATCTGTCATAATTCCTCCTAAGAATGCTTAAAAATAATCTTGATTCTGGTTAGAGCATGTAATTACCCTAAATAACTTACAAGTTTTTTAAAATTCGAAGGATTTAGCCCTGGCTATTTGTGTTATTGATTACACGTTGGTCATAGTTAGCACATATGCATGCTACACGCAGGTCAAAGTGATAACATGTGTGCATATTCCTTATAAATTCAGGTCACATTGATGACAGGTGCACATATGCCTCAGACACGCAGGTCACAGTGATGACAGGTGCGCGTGCCCTCGAGCTCTTGAACTTTCGGGCCTACATTGGTCCCAAATTCATATTTTATTGTGATATTTTTTGCTTTGATTGGCATAGGAATCCCATAAATGATCCATTAGACCTTACTTACACCTTAATTGACTAATATTTGGAAGAATTTTGAAAATTTTAAAGATTTTTGGTTCAAAATTGCAAGAAATTGTCAAAAACTAGTAATTAGAATTCATTGTTTTGGGGCCATCTTTAGGAAATTTTTTGATGTTTGCATACCTGAAAATGACATTAGACACATTTTAGAATCAATTGAAAACATATTTGTAAAATTTTGGAATCATTTAAGTTGAAAATTTTAAAGTTGGATTTTCCCTCCAAAACCCTTGAAAATGGCTTAATTTGATGTTTTTGAGCTTTGGATTCAAGTTTTTCTCATAATTTGTCTTAGATATGAATTATTTAGGTGATATTAAATAGTTATATCCTTAATTCCACATTTAATTGATGAAATTTTGATTGATCTCTTAAAATTTTGGTTAAATCACTAGTTTGCAAATGGTAAAAAAATGAAAAAACATGAAATATTGTTTCAAGAACCCTTAGGACTTTTAATTTTTGAATTCCACATGCTTGCTAGCCTGAAAAAAAACAAAAATCACAGCCAAGAATACATTATAATATCATTTGAAATATTCCATAAAGAAAATTGCATAAGAAATTCAAAATTTTGAACATTACACATTGAAAGAATTTGAAAATTCTCCCCTCCAAAACCAAAGGAACAACTTTAATTAGTAAATTTATGTTTTGGGTCTACAAAATTTGATTTTCCTCATTCAAATTTATAGAGAGTTGTAGCTTTAATCTTCAATTTTCTTGTGATACATTTTGTTTGAACCACTATTATCCTCTTCACATGGGCTTTCGGGCGATCTTGTGAACGAGAAAGTGAATCTCAATTGTAATAGTTTAGATTTAATTTTTCAAGCAATTTATTTTCGAGCACTATTATCCTCTTCACTTGGGATTTTGGGAAATATTGTGAATGAAAAAGTGGATCTCACGTTGTAACCGAGTATATTTTATTTTGTGTACATTTCTCGAGCTACGAGTATCCTCTTCACTTGCATCTTTGGGAGGCCCTACAAATGAGAAAGTAGATCTCACTTGTAAATGTTTAATTCATAGTTCTTCAAAGGGCTCTACATATCCTCTTTGCTTTCACTTTTGGGTGGCCTTGCAAATGAGAAACATAGATCCCCTTTGTAAAGAGTTGGTTTCATTTCAGTTGAGTTAATTGTTTGGTTTTAAAATATTTTTGAAATCAATAATTAACCATAATTCAGAGAAGAACCATTCCAAAACTTCAACAATATACCAAAATGTTGCATCACCTTTCAAGACAATGAAGAACTTCACTTGATTAGGAAACCTATTCTAACATTTGGAAAGAATTTTATGCATTTTGCAAACCAAAATTGAAAAGAAGAAGTTAAGTAATTTGTGACAATAAAACGTCTTTTCTTTAGAAAATTTCTTTTTCAAATTTGTAGAAGTAATTCTATTTTTCAACTTGCATGTTTTAATGACCTACAATGAACCTCTAACTCTTCACTAGTTTAGAGAATTTATTGAATTGAAGGATAGAGTAGTGAGCATATGTGCGTTGATTGATTCTACATTTCGAGTCTACATACCTTCAGTTTCATTTCCATTCCTGAAACTAAGAAAAGTGCCTTTAAAATTGGTGTTTAATATAAAACTAAACAAAATTTTATTTTCATATCACCAACAAGGTTAAGATAGGGACCTATATTAGGATTGGAGAGTTAACACTCCTGGGCCATAAGAATTTTGAAACTAGCATTGATTATTGAGAGTTTAAAATCCATTAGTAGAAAAAATCGCTTGTCGGGAAAGCGCATCTAAAACATGCGTCAATCACGAAGTCAATATGGATAAGTAAGGGCAGTAGCCCCCTCTTTCTTGTTTAGTGGGATATGATCTCATCACAGAATTCCATGTAAGTGACAAGTCCTCTGGGTGACATCACTTTCTAGAGTACCTGGTTATGAGAGTTGTCCTAGACTTACAACTGCTTTTCCCGACCGTCGATTGTGAAGTGGCAACCTTAGTGGTTATTCTTAGGATATCACATGGGCTATTGAGAGTGGGGGACAATTGCAATACCTGAGATAGACTTTGAATATTTTACTCCTTGGGATTGTGATTCGTCAAGAACCAATACTTGCACCTTTGGTGATTAAATTTTATTGTAATTGTTTCTCATACCTTCACTATTAGTAATCGTTTGAGGCATCATATCCCTCATGAGATACTAGTTTTGGATGACCCTCTAATCCATATTTTCACTGAGCTTCGGTTCTTTTGGAAAGTAGATTGCTTGCTTGGATTCATAGGACATTTTTACTATGTGGACACTTTGCTTTTTGTTAAGTCTATATTTCCTTTAGGATTGTTTGATTACATTTTTTATTAAGAATACCATTTTAAACAAATCCATTTATCAAAAACCTTCAAAGTGGCTACTCTCCCGATCTTCCAGTCACAATGGCGGCGAGGTGAGTCACCAAAATTTGAAGGCCCCGCTAAATCATGAAGACAGATACAAGAAACAAACCCTAGTGACTTGGAAGCTGAAAAACTTCTGGTTTCAATTAACAGTAATAGAGAAGAACAACATCAAACAAACACTGAAATTTCATCGTTACATAACAAAGAAAATGCATAAATAATTGATGATCTTGCTCCATTTGAAATTGAAACAATAGAAAATGACACAGCTACTCACGTAAAAATACCCTTGACAAGTCCTTCAAACCCATTTGTACTTCACATCAGTGAAACATTGGATTATAGCAATCCTCTTTTCAGATATTTGAATAACATGCAAAACTAAGCACTTAACCCTATGGCCTCATCAAGAGCACAAGGGATGACATCAACGCAACCTCAAACAGCTGTGGGAGGTAGAAATGCTTACACTTTGGCCTCTACATCAATCCCAATAGTTAGTATACATGTTATTAGCACAAGTTCACCTAGCACTTTAGTGCTCGTTGGTAGAGTTTTGGGTTCCAATCCTGGAAGTACATCCACTTCATCTGCAGGTTTCCCTATTGGAGGGCGTGCCTTACCAAACATGGGTTTTTCATATGGTTTGGCTAATCAAGGTCATAACACATAAGGATAAAACCAAAATCCTCTTGGTATACCAAACACTTGTCCAATTTCTACTTTTGGGGGCAACCCTTCACCATGGAAGGGTAATATTCCTAGCAGAAAAAATGGGCCATGGAACATTGATGCTAATTGAGGTTATCCTCCACCAATGAGGGGAAATACCTCGGGGGGTTATCCTCCAACCTTTCCTAGCACAATTCCCAGGGACAATCCCATACCCCCAACAGGTAGCATTCTAGGGGGCAATCCACCTATCAACCTCATTCCGCATTGGAGTGGGAAATCCCATACCCCCCCTCTCAGTGTTGTTGGATAAGCCAAAAATTGGTATCAGAGTAGGATCCTTCACTATAGTTTAATCACTGGAAGGAAGTTCCTATTAAAAACCACTATGGATCAACAAGAAGGTTTAGCTACTAACAGACCTCCATTATTCACAGGAGATAATTATGCATTTTGGAGTGTAATAATGAGATGTCATCTAATGTCTCTTGGATGCAAAGTTTGGGATGCTGTTGAAAAGGGTTTTAAAATACCAGACATCCCACCTACAGATAGAGATGGATAAGAACAATATGAATCCCATGCAAAATCCTTGAATGCAATTCTGAATGGATTAGAAAATTCAGTGTTTGTTAAAGTCATGCAATGTAAGATAACCAAAGTTTCTTGGGATAAATTAAAAAATGTTTATGAAGGAGCTACCAAAGTCAAACAATCCAAAATTAAAACATACAAAGGGAAATTCAAAAGTTTAAAAATGAAAGAAGAAGAAATCATTGCAGAATATCTTCTAAGAGTAGATGAAATTGTCAATGCTATCAGAGGCTTGGGAGGAGAGATACAGGAGAAAGAAGTTGTTGAAAAGGTATTAAGAACCCTACCAATGAAGTATGACTCAAAAGTGTCTACTGTAGAATATAGAGATTATCTTGAATTTCTGACAATGGATGATTTACATGGGATCTTCACTGCTTATGAGATGAGAACGGAACAAAAAACACCATCAAGAAAAGAGGCATCATTTAAAGCCACAAAAGAGTCAAATAAATCTAAAGCATTACCCAAAATCCACTTAGAGAACTCAAATGATGAAGAATCTATTTTCATCAAGGAACTTGAGAAAGGTACTGTAAAGTACGAAGGAAAGCTACCCCTAAAGTGCTTTAACTGTGGAAGAATTGGGCATTTTCAATCAAAATTTCCTTATCCTAAACAAGATGATAGTGATGATAGAGAAACCTCTAAGAAATTCAAGAAGAACAAAGCAGCAAACAAGAATAATTTTAATGGGAAGAAGAAGATCCTTTACACTATGGAATATAGTGAAGATGAAGAAGAAGATGATGAGGAAACAAAAATTCTATTCATGGGAATAGAAACTCAAGCTCCAGATGATGAATCAGATATGGAAGGAGAGGTGGACCTAAAGGCCGAACTTATAAGTGCTCTTGAAGAATTGAGAAAAAGTAAAAGGAAGATTAAATAGTTAAGAACAAAACTAGCTGATTATGAAGAAGGACAAAATACAAGAGATAAGGAGTCAAGCCAAATCATTATTGATCTAAAGATCCAACTCCAAGATGCTAAGAATATTGAAAAGAACCTAGAATTGCATCTCAAAGAAAGAATGCAAGAATCTGAAAGACTTGAAGCATAAATTATTTAGCTTAAAAGGAAACTTTATGATAAATCTATTAAAACAAAGTTTGAGAATAGCTTGAAGACTCTACATGACATCCTAATTGGCCAAAGACCATCACGTGACAAAAATGGGTTAGGATATAACAAAAGGAGTTATGTTTACACACTTATGAGTCCAATTAAAACCGAGGATAGTCAGAAATCTACTCCTCACTTACATAAGACAAAGATGGTGCCTAGAAGATCAATGAAAAGCGGGTATCAACAGATCTTTTTGGATCACTGCTACTCATGTAATAATTTTGGACATAAATCCTTGAATTGCAAAGAATATGGAAAGGTTCATTTCCATAAGAATAATACATCTAGCAACTATCCAAAAGAAAGAAAAGGAAACCATAACTCCTTTGCACCTCTACAAAGCTATGATATAGAATGTTACAAATGAAATAACCATGGACATATAGATAGAGAATGAAAATTGATGACTCCTACAGAAAAGAATTTTGTAATAAGGTTTCAAGACAAAGAGCAGAGAAAGCTCTAGAATAAAAAGGAATTAGCATAGAGGACAAAATCCATGATAGCTCTATGTGCGACAAAAAAGAAAAATATATGGCATGTTGATAGTGGATGTTCAAAACACATGACAGGAGACCCGAACAAGTTCATAAGCCTAAGAAGATATCAAAAGGGAAAAGTGACTTTTGGATATAATATGTGCTCTAAGATAATTGGAAAGGGTGCAGTTGCTATAAAAAATAACAAAATCAGAGTTGAAAATGTGTTGCTAGTAGAATATTTAAATCCTAATCTTCTCAGTGTGAGTCAAACATGTGATCAAGGGCACATCTACATATTTGATTCCAAGAAATGTGAAATCAGAAAGAAAAACTCAGGAAAACTTGTTGGGACTGTTGTAAGGAATTCAAGCAATGTATACATCCTATAAAATGAAGAACATTGTTACATGAGTCTGATTGATGAAATTTGGCTATGGAATAGAAGGATGGGACACTTGAATTTTGACAATCTTATAAAGGTGTGTAAGAAGGAAGCTGTAAGAGACTTTCCAAATATTTTGAAGCCTCAAAATTCAATTTGTAAACATTGTCAACATGGGAAACCGACTAAAGCCAGCTTCAAATTCAAATAACATACAACCTCACAGCCATTGAAAATAGTTCACACTGATCTTTGTGGACCAACAAGAACTAAAAGCTTGCAAGGAGTGTATTATTTCATGTTGTCCATTGATGACTATACAAGGATGACTTGGGTGACATTCCTCAAAGAGAAATCATAAGCTTTTAAGAAGTTTAACATTTTTAAAGCAATGGTTGAAAATGAGACAAATCTGAAAATCAAATGTTTAAGGTCAGATAATGGAGGAGAGCTTATCTCAAACAAATTCAATGAGTTTTATGAAACCCATGGAATTAAAAGACAATTTTCATCAACAAGGAATCCTTAGCAAAATGGCGTTGTGGAAAGAAAGAATAGGACAATCCAAGAAGCATCCAAAACTATGCTTAATGAAGAAAAAATTTCAGATGCATATTGGAGAGAAGTAGTATATACAACTGTTTATATACTTAATAGAGGACAACTCAGAGTAAATAATGACAAGACTCCTTATGAACTATGGTATGGAAGACCTGGCTCTGTCAAATATTTCAGAGCGTTTGGTAGTAGGTTCTACATAAAGAGGAATGAGGATGATCTTGGTAAGTTTGACTCCATAACCAATGAGGGAATATTTCTAGGATATTCATCCACCAAGAAAGCATATATATGTTACAATCAAAGACTACACAAGATCATAGAAAGTGCAGATGTAAGAATAAATGACATGACGCCAAGAAGAATTAGAACTCAAGATGATGAGATAGAAAATAATGATAAGGACGAGGAAGACTCACAAAGGAAAGAGGATTCACAAGATGAAGAAGAAATTGAACAAGAAGAAAAGGAAGATGAGGTATCTCAAGAAAATGACAAAGAAGATTCTCCAAGATTTGAAACAAAAGCACCATCAAGAAGAATTCAAAGAGATCATCCTGAAATCCAAGTTATTGGTGACATAAATACTGGAGTTAAAACAAGAATAAGGTTAATATATGATCAATAACAAGCACTAATTTCGCTAATAGAGCCTAAAACATTTGCAGAATCTAGAAAAAGTGATGATTGGATCAAAGCTATGAATGAGGAGATGGACCAAATAGAGAAGAACCAAACCTTGGAAAATGTACCAAGACCTAAAGGAAAGAATGTTATTGGGACAAAGTGGATTTTCAAGAACAAGCTAAATGAAGATGGTAAAGTAATAAGAAACAAGGCCAGACTGGTATGCAAGGGATATACCTAAGTGGAAAGTATTGGCTTTGAAGAAATGTTTTCCCTTGTATCAAGAATTGAAGCAATCAGGATATTCTTAGCTTTTGCGTGCTACAAAAACTTCAAAGTATATCAAATGGATTTTAACTCTACATTTCTGAATGGAAATATTGAAGAATAAGTCTATATTGAATAGCCTGAAGGTTTTCTCTTATCAGAAAATAGGGATTATGTTTGCAAACTGAAAAGGGCACTCTATGGTGTCAAACAAGCTCCAAGGGCATGGTTGATCCGGATTTGTGTGGGAACGAAACAAAAGATAGCACATACATAATCATATACAGAGATATATATTCACATACACAGATATATGGCAAGAAACACAGCGATACAGTAAACACATATTCTATTAAATATCAGAAATAGAATAGATTGTAAATACAACAGCTAGAATGGTAGTAGCTATCTCTGAGAAGAGATGTGGTCGTTGTGCTCATTCGTGCCAAGATAAATACAAAGAGAGGCCGAAAGGCCTATTTATCATAAGCATGAGGGAAAGAATCCCAAACATCCAAAAACCTAACCCTAGAAGATGAACCATCATAAATTTTCCGTCCCTAAGGTGGTTAGTTGAACAGTCAACTTCCTGGGGTCATAACTTTTGCATATGATCTTCGTTTGGGGTGCTGGGTAGCCCATTGGAAAGATCTATTTGAGGACTACATCAAAGAACCTTGGATAAGTGGGCTTTGTTGGACCTAGATTTCCAAAAAAATGTCGTTTAGGGCCTCAAAACGGCCTCGGAAGTTTGGGACTCGAAAAACTGTAAAAAAAATTACTAAAAAATTGGCAAAATGGGAAACTGTTTTGAGCCAGCGGAATAGGTGGGTGGCTACCGATATCCATCTAGATCAATCCTCCCCCCTTAAGAAGAAATGGTCTCCATTGCGTCACATCCCTTATCATATGTTGAACTGCGTGTTGAGTTGAGCTCCTGGTGCGGCGTTTGTTGAAGCGAAAAGGTTGCCTTTCTTGGAAATCTTCAGAGGGTTGTAATTGTTGTTGTTGGATGCGCTGGAGCCGTTCAACAGTTTTGGTTGTTGTGGTATCCTTGGTATGCACTGGTGTGGATGGTTTCGTTTTGGAGGAGCACCTTGAATGCGTGGCCTTGCATTGCAGAGGTACTCGAATAGGCGATGCTGCACTGAATTTTTGTTTTTCTTGTTTCTGCTGAGTAGAGGGATAATGGGTAGAGGTTGTGGATGTCTCTGCGATCCGATATTCTCCTTTAGTGGAAATCGCGACTAGGGAAAATTTCCCAGTGTGGGAGATTATATTCCTGCACTGCTTGGTTGGGGTAGGTGAAACTGTCTCTGGTATCCGATAGAGTTGTCCTCCCAAAGTGACGATGACACTGTGAGGTCGTGATTCATATACAGCATGATGCTTCCACATATATGGCTGTCCTAAAAGAACAACACATACTTCAAGTGGGGCCACATCACACAATACCTCATCTTTGAAGGGCTTGATGCCGTATAGTAGGCGACATTGGTGGCTGACACGAATCGCTCAGCCTTGGCTTAGCCATCCAATGGTGTATGGTTGTGGGTGTGGTGTTATTGGTAGCTCCAATCTCTTGATGACTTTTGCTGAGATCAGGTTCTTCTGGCTTCCGCTGTCCATAACAAAGTGTAGGGGAATTCCCTTAACCCACATCTGTGAGTGGAAAAGGTGCCCCTCTGCCTCCGACTCTTCAGGTTCCTCTAGTTGAATCTGCGTGGTGGAAACAACGGCACTAGTTTCTGCATCAATGATCTGCTTCCCTTTTTCCGTGGCTATGAAATTAGGTTCTGTGTCAGAATCGGAATTGGGATCTGATTCTGAAGCTTTGATCTCAACCACCAATGACTGTTCTGAGCACGAGGTATGAAAGTTGTTGGTGTACTCCAACACCATTTGGTCCCTCTCTTGATGCAGAATGGTCCATTTTGTGTACTTTCCATCATAGTTTCCAACAGGGTAATATTGTTCCTTGACGAAATCTATAAAAGAGGCCTAGGTGGGATTGGAATATTAAAACAATCAAGACTCATTTGATGAGTTTTGCTCACAATAAGTTTCCCACCATATTTTGACATGGGGGACGGCCTTGAGAGAGAAAAGGTGATCTTTTCCCTGTCGGAAACTTTGTGGAGAGAGAAATACCCTTCTAGTAGATTCAATCATTTCTCTAGGGCATCGGCATCGATCTAGACTTCAAATAAAGGGATGTCAAAATTAACTTATACCTTGAAGGGAGTCGCATCTACGAAATGGCTGCTCGTTGAAGGGGTGTTCGCCCTCACCTGCATGAGTTGAAGGGTCTGGGTGAAATTATCCATCATCTCGTTCCTTTGTCGCGCGAGGGATTCCTCGAGCAACAACTTGATAGGATCTTCTGCTCCGTCGTCTCTCTTTTAGTTCACCATGGGAGTCCGTTTGGGGCGGTGAGAGTGATCTTCGCCAAGTGAAACTAATTCCAAACCCAGCTCTCTGTATCCTGACCTCGTCGGGGACATGCATTGAGAAACAATCAAAGAGCAAATTGCTCTGATACCACTGATCCAGATTTGTGTGGGAACGAAACAATGGATAGCACGCACAGAATCATATACAGATATATATATTCACATACACAGATATATGGAAAGAAACACAGCGATACAGTAAACACATATTCTATTAAATATCGGAAATAGAATAGACTGTAAATACAATAGCTAGAATGGTAGTAGTTATCTCTGAGAAGAGATGTGGCCGTTGTGCTCATTCGTGCCAACATGAATAAAAAGAGAGGCCGAAAGGCCTATTTATCATAAGCATGAGGGAAAGAATCCCAAACATCCAAAAACCTAACCCTAGAAGATGAATCGTCATAAAGTTTGCGGCCCCAAGGTGGTTAGTTGAATAGTCAACTTCTCAGGGTCATAACTCTTGCATACGATCTTCATTTGGGGTGCTCAATAGCATGTTGGAAAGATCTATCTGAGGACTACGTTCGGAACCCTAGAATAGGTGGGCTTTGTCAAAACCAAATTTCCCAAAAAAACAGCGTTTAGGGCCTCAAAACGACACTGGAATTTTGGGACTCAAAAAACAGTAGAAAAATTACTAGAAAATTGGAAAAATGGGAAACTTTTTTGAGCCAGTGGAATAGGTGGGTGGCCACCGATATCCATCTTGATCAATCCTTCCCCCTTAGGAAGAAATGGTATCCATTTTGTCACATCCCTTATCATATGTCGAACTGTGTGCTGAGTTGATCTCCTGGTGCGGCATTTGCTGAAGCGAAAAGGTTGCCTTTCTTTGAAATCTAGCGGAGCACAAGGTAATTAAGACATCATGTAATTACGAAATTTGATGGAAAACCAACAGCTGGCTACGCTATGCAACAAAAGAGATGGGGCATGGTTCTACAAGGAAAAAAAAGGGGGGGGGATTATTCAAACCCTTGAGCCATTTGTATAAATCCATGTGTCAATGGGGAAACCAAAAACCACCAACTACCCATTTTGTCTCATGCACCCAATCATTTAATTCTTCCAAAGATTGGTTGGGGAAGTTATTGTCTTGGGATGGGAGAAGTATGGCAGCCAATTTCGTGCATGGGCAAGCCATCAACCTGGAAATTCGTGTTTTTGCTTGTTGGGCAAGAAAACACCCACGAAATGGTGCCCAATGCCATTCTGAATAGGGGGTCTTTCATCATTCATGCAGTGGGAGCTAGCTGGGTGTTCCCCTACACGTTTTTCATCCAAATCCTGCATTTTTCCATGCCTGGGAGTTCGTTTTTGCATATGCAGTAGCCTGGGAGAGAAGGGCCACGTTTTGGGGACTGTAAGGAGGTCGTTTTTGCCCCTGAATGTCTAAGGACGTTTGGCCAAAAACGGATTTGGCTTCCCAGGGTTATTCCCCATCTTCCAATTTCGTTTTTGTGTTTCTCCACGTTTTTCTGAGTGAGTTGAATCCCCATCTCATGCATTCCACTGTGGAAAACGTTTTCCTCATGCCCAGCACTTACACTTTTGCTGTTATATGTACCCATCTCTTAACATCCTGAGAAACCCAATTTCTGATTGGCTTGGCTGATTTTGACATACCCTTGGCTATGTGAGAGCCTGTTTTCCCCTTTTTCCTTGTGGAGATCATGCCCAGCTCAGGGGTGGCAGTGGTGCTGAGAGATTGAGGAGCACACTGGCCTACGGTTGGGTGGAACGTTGCAGAAGCGTAGCCAGTTGCTGGGGACTACCTGATTGAGATAAGTATTCCCTTGTGTTAAATTTGCAATTATCAATCGATGGATATCTTGAATGTGTGATGAATGTGTATTTAAAATTACTTCCACTGTGTTCTTAAAATAATTATGCATCTTCATATGCCTGTTATATTCACTGAATGCTTATGAATAAGATTGTGGGGCTAGGTGCCCAGTTGTAGCACAATGATTCTCTCTATCATGCTGGTATGATAGGAGGGGACATTACATTTGGTATCAGAGCTGCTGGTTGCAGCATTGGGCCTCTATGGGCCAAATCCAATGACAGTCTTCTATGAAAGAAAGTTTTGCAAATTGTTTAAAGTCTGTTTGAAAAAGTTGTTTAAGACTGTTTCGAAAGAATTCCCGAATGCCTTCCGAACTTGCGGAAGCATTCGGCGAATTGCTCCGAAACTACGGAAGCATTCCGTGAGTTTTTCCGCAACGCGGAAGAGATCGGGAAGTCGCCCCAAAATTTGCGGAAGGAATTCCCTTCCGAAATTGCGGAAGGAATTCTCTTCCGAAATTTGCGGAAGGATTCCGCGAGTTGTCCCGCAACGCGGAAAAATTCGGCGAAATGCTCCGAAAAAGAAAAAGAAGAAGAAAATTTTTCTAAGTGTTTGGCGTTGAAAGAAAATTTCGGAGGAAATTCTCTTCCGAAATTGCGGAAGGAATTCCCTTCCGAAACTGCGGAAGGATTCCGCGAAGTGGTTCCGCAACGCGGAAGAGTTCGGCGAGTCGTTCCGAAGTTGCGGAAGGCTTCAGCGAATGGCTCCGCAACTGCGGAAGCCTTCGCCGAATGGCTCCGCAATTGCGGGAGCATTCAGCGAATCGCCCCGCCATTGCGGAAGCGTTCGCCGAACTGCTCCGCAATTGCGGAAGCGTTCAGCAAATTGCTCCGCAATTGCGGAAGCGCTCGGAGGACCGGCCCCCAACGGCAAACGCGCAAAAAAAAAAAAAAAAAAAAAAAAAAAAAAAAGTGACGAAAACTTGGTTTTACTTGGTTTTTGGATAGCAGGAACATCCGGGCTCGGAATGCGATGATTCCTGTGGGGCTCGGAGGCCATTGACGAGGGCCATGAAAGAACCTGTGAAGACCCCGAGCCCATTACACTCCGATTTGACAGAAAATGGATAATAGTGACTTTTGAAGGATGGAGTCCCGAGGCTTGACGGAAGGTCAGTTTGAGCTGAAATTGGTCAGGCACGGCCATGAAGCAGACACGATGTTAAGTTCAGAATCTGGGAGCCAAACTCCAAAGGATGTGAAGTCGGGATGATCAAGAAGGCCAAAAAGCACTGTTCCGGGCCACTTTTTCGGGATTTTGAAAAGCTGATGGACAGAAAAAGTGACCCTAGATGTGGGAATCAGAAATTTTACTGAACTAGACATTTCATATTCTCATTAAGACGGACAGTTTCCGTTAGACAAAGATTTTCCAGAAATGCACCGTTTGGGAGATAGCCATTTTTGGCCCAAAATTTGGAATTTTGTAAAAATGTGAAAAGTGAGAAGTAGTAAAACCCAGAAATTCATAGAAGATGAATGGTGCATCGGAATTGAAATCCGTGAATTGTTGAGTGTTCACTGTTATATGGACTAACTCCGCCCGATAGAAAATTTTTTGTGATTCCTCATGGATTTTCTTCCACAGGTAGCTAAAGTTGGCATTCTGGACCAAAAAGGCAACTGTGTAAAATGTGTAGAGTTGGGGTGAAAGTTGTTATTTTTGAAAAGATGCAGTTTCCACACCCAGTGTCGGAATGAAGCATGAAGATAGGCATTGGAAAGCTTGTCCAGCAGGGAGCAATGATACATAACCAGGGTTTGAATGAGGTCTGCATATATTATAGATATTTAGTGCAGAAGAGTGCCGGCGGCTGTTTTGACAAACAAATTTTGTTGTCAATATGGGCAATTTCTACAATTGCATGATATGGAACATGAATTCCAGGTTACGATGTAGGATCGAAAAGGGAAGAATTTCTTAAACCTCTGTTCGTTATCGTACTTATAATTATGAAATTGTCATATGGCATTAAAAATGTAAAGGATTACATAGATGTATATGCACTAGATGGCATCTTAACAAACAGTGCATAATGCATATGGAAATGCTTGTGCATAAATAGGATATTGTATATTGGTAGAATAATGAAGTCTGCAATGAACCACTAATGGAGAATATTGTGGTTGATAATCACTATTGATGTTGGTATTGGTTGTAGGACCAAAGATAACAAAGAGCATGGCTAAATGTGCTGAGGATGTTGTGGCATGAAGCCAACAACCTTATGCAGAAAGAATGGTGCAACAAATCTATGATCATAAAGTTGGCAAAAGGACTGAGCAGCCTTGGTAAGAGGCCAATTGATCACGTAACATCAGGCGATGTTAATGGTAACCATGCAGGTAATGATTATTGGTGCCAAATTGCACGAATGTTGAAAAGGAATTGGTAAGATCTCTTCAACTATGTTTGAGTTATGTTGAGATAGTTTGCATATGATATTAAATACCGCTTGGGACTGTTAACCTACCAAGCTTGGTGAGGTGTGGGTAAGTGAAGGAAATGATCCTTACACCCTATGACTGTTTAGAAATCTCAATGCATTCATATGAATTTATATCATGCCATGTGTATGATGGTTATGTGCTCGATAACCAAAGCAAGTGAGGACTGGTGGTCCTAATTATGGTAATGCAAGTTATATGAGATAGTCATGTTTCGATCATAATATGCTTGAATGCATAGTACTCATGAAACAATGCAAAGTAGCATTGAGTAGATGTGCATTAAGAGATTTTATAAATCTTGTGATGCATTGTATGAATGCATAGGGATGATACATATGTCATTGCAAAATAAATAATGAATGAAAGGATGAATTGATGATAATTCGAGGATCATTTCATGGGCTGTTATGAATGATATGACTGTGAAATTTGATCTTGAGCTTATGAGGAGGAATCTCATGGTTGAAGAGCTCTAAGTTCTGTTAGTAAGAACAGTTGTAAATATCAGATCTGTAAATGTTTCGGATTTGAAATTTTGCTAATGACTGCTTGGCTTATATGAAAATGTGTCAGGAGGACATGCTGTAAGTAGATGCTCATGTATGGCAGTGGGCATAAGACCATAACAGGCAGAGTGATGTCACTTACATGAGCCAAACAATATGAGGATAGCCTCATTGCTAAGCAAATCAATTTCTGTAGGAGACAGAATTGTAAAATTTATATTGAATTTAATTATTAATGCTATTGATTGGTTGTGGAACAATCATATTTGAAGCTTATTGCTAAATGTTGCTGACTGTTTGGCTATTTGATAAAGTGTGTCAGGATGACACATTGCAGGAAGATCATGTGTGATGGCCTGCAGAAGCCAAACCAGGCGGGGGAAGACCCCATGCTTTGGAAATGGGGTTCGGGTGAAATGCCATTGATAATGCCTCAGCCAAACCGCATGATGGTAAACCATGAAAGTGAGATGGTAAAGCTATGCCAGAAGGCATGTGAGACACATCTGCAAAATGAATGAGTATTCTGTGACCCTAGACAAGAAAATTCATGTCTAAATCACTATGGTTAATGTGCAGAGCATGCTCTATCTTATGTATATCATTGCAGACTGCTTGAGTATGATTAGGGCCTACATGGCGCACATCGGAAAGGGGGTGCACACCTTTTCTGGTGCTGGGCCATGTTAGGGTTTTCAATATTGATTACACCCTAAGGGAATGGATGCATTCCTAGTGTTTCAATACTTGATAGTGAATGATATGAAATATGATTACGATTTTTGAGCAACAATACTAATGAGTCTGCTTATCCTTCTTGTGCTAACAGCTTACACAAATGCAACTTGGTGTTGCACGTAAGAAGAAAAGTGAAGAAAGGGTGCTCAAGAGGACTGTATGGGCAGTGGTAACCTTTCTACGCTCACACTAAAGGACACTAGAAGGGATGGATAGGCCCGGGGAGCTGTGTTGCAGAAAAGGGGTATCATCCTTGTGTAGTGTGAGTGGGTATTGTGGGGCCATGCTAGCCTGCAGTCAAGTGAGTCACCTATGGAGTTCCTGGAGGGAACCACTGGTTGCACAAAAGAAAGAGCCACGTAATCATATTATGTTGTTCATATTGCCTGATAAACCCAGTCGATGTACTGGCTTGGCAATGGTTGTCGTATGCCTGATAAACCCAGTCGGCGTACTGGCTTGGCATTGGTCATTTGGGAGTTGTGACGAATGGTTGTTGTATGCCTGATAAACCCAGTCGGCGTACTGGCTTGGCATTGGTTATTTGGGAGTTGTAGCGAAAGGTTGTTGGATGCCTGATAAACCCAGCCGGTGTACTGGCTTGGCATTGGTTACTTGCATGATGTGGAGGTATTGGTGAAGGGTGTTATTTCCTGACAAACCCAGTCGGAGAACTGGCTTGGAAATGGTTACTGTATGCTTGATAAACCCAGTCAGTGTACTGGCTTAGCATACTGATTTTGAAATGCTTGATAAACCCAGTCGGCGTACTGGCTTAGCATACTGATTTTGAAATGCTTGATAAACCCGGTCGGCGTACTGGCTTAGCATACTGATCTTTGGGATGCCTGATAAACCCAATCGGCACACTGGCTTGGCATTACCTATTCGGATGATGTTGTGGAGCAGCATGTGTGCTGGCCAAGCATCCACCCCACAGGTGATCCAAGGCTTGTAAAGCAGAGAAGGAAACCTGTGGAGTAGCGAGGAAATGCACAATACAGATAAGTATTCAATCTCATTCATTTCTTATTTGAAAAACTGAAGGTTTCAAGCATAAATATTGCAACAGTGAGCTGATGCATTATTGTTTCTTTGTTGGAAACCTTGGTCAATGCAGGAAGCAAGGACCCTGAAAGAACTGAAAGCTGCTTGGTAAATCCAGAAAGTGGCTGGTTGAACATTGATTAATTGATGTTGAAGAGTAGCCTGCGTGCTATCCCAACATTCGTTATTATACCCATAGGAGATCCAAGGCTTGTGAAGCACAGAAGGGTCCTATGGAATAAAGTGAAGACATTCAACGCAGGTATTGTTGGAAGCAAGAACCTTGAAGCATCTTAAGGATGTATGTGGACATGTAACCACCCTAAAGAGCTCAGCACGAGCAGTAATGAAAGATGGGGCTAGTGGAGCTATGTGAGTCCTAGCGGCCAAGAGTTAGACCAACCAAGTGGAGGAGCTCCATGGTTGAGAGGTCTAGCATAAACCATAGACACTACGTGTCATAGCCAAGAAGGGAAGGTCAAGCATTCACGTTGAAGTGAAAGAGGACAGGAACATGAAAAAACCATAGTGGTGGTATGGGTTCCAGAATGGAACAAGACTAAGAGGAGAAACTCTTACTTCTCTCTCTCTTTCCCTTTTATTGATGCAATTATAGAATTAGAAAAATACTGAATGCATGCATGACTGGAAGTAAAAGTGTGTTTATTTGATTAAAGTAAATTGTGAATGCTAAGTAATGAATTTCCTGTAGGAATTCATGTGTATGTTGGGCAAGCATAAAAAGTGTGGGAGTCTCATGAGTAGAGCATGGACTATCCATGTCAACTGGGGAAAAACCATTGACTGATTTTTAATGTTTGGGTTATGCTTGGCCTAACGAGAATTGTAATGATGAATTTCACAGGTAAAAATTGAATCAATTGGTTGCAGCCGGTGCAAGCAAGTGTGCTAGTGAGCAAAGTGTGGTCAGTTGTTTCCATTGACCATGTCGGCAGACCAAGGGCTATTAGGATTGGCTGAAAGTCTTCTTCAAACAATTTCCAAGACCCAAGAAAATCTTGGAGAGGTGCTCAAGATGCAAAAGCATCAGAACAAGATGAACCACAAGGTCTTGCAGGACTCTATTCGTCTGCAGAAAGAGGTAAAAAGCATTATGAAAGCAATCAGCAAGGGAAAGAAAAGTGGATCAATGAAGAAGCATTCATCCAATCGTCCGGTTAAGAAACGCTCTAGGTGGGAAGACTCAAAGGAAATTGAGAAGATAAAGATGAAGCAAACCGTGAAGTGTTGGAATTGTGAGAGGGATCATTACCTCCGCAACTGCCCAACAAGAGAACCTCAAGAGGGTAGCAGCCATAAAGTTTTCAGACTTATGGATGAGCGAGAAGATCCGAATCAGCAGGAGCAGCTCGTGAAGATCAAAGGACTTGGTCCTGAAAATTCAATGTAAAGAACAGAATGCAAGGCAGATCTGCAAAGTTTTTGTGAATTTTGGATATATGTAAAGTGGGTATCTATTCCCAAAGTGTTGGAACACCGAGGACGGTGTTATTCCAAGGGGAGGGGAATGTAATGTCCCCAGCTTGACCCTATTGCATTAATATTGTAAAAGATGTAAATATTGTTATTTAGTCATGGTGAGGAGCTCAAGGCCAAGGCCCCGCCATTGATTTATCGTATCGACAATTAGAATAGATGCATATGGTTCTTGTGCTAGCGGAGCACAAGGTAATTAAGACATCATGTAATTACGAAATTTGATGGAAAACCAACAGCTGGCTACGCTATGCAACAAAAGAGATGGGGCATGGTTCTACAAGGAAAAAAAAGGGGGGGGGATTATTCAAACCCTTGAGCCATTTGTATAAATCCATGTGTCAATGGGGAAACCAAAAACCACCAACTACCCATTTTGTCTCATGCACCCAATCATTTAATTCTTCCAAAGATTGGTTGGGGCAGTTATTGTCTTGGGATGGGAGAAGTATGGCAGCCAATTTCGTGCATGGGCAAGCCATCAACCTGGAAATTCGTGTTTTTGCTTGTTGGGCAAGAAAACACCCACGAAATGGTGCCCAATGCCATTCTGAATAGGGGGTCTTTCATCATTCATGCAGTGGGAGCTAGCTGGGTGTTCCCCTACACGTTTTTCATCCAAATCCTGCATTTTTCCATGCCTGGGAGTTCGTTTTTGCATATGCAGTAGCCTGGGAGAGAAGGGCCACGTTTTGGGGACTGTAAGGAGGTCGTTTTTGCCCCTGAATGTCTAAGGACATTTGGCCAAAAATGGATTTGGCTTCCCAGGGTTATTCCCCATATTCCAATTTCGTTTTTGTGTTTCTCCACGTTTTTCTGAGTGAGTTGAATCCCCATCTCATGCATTCCACTGTGGAAAACGTTTTCCTCATGCCCAGCACTTACACTTTTGCTGTTATATGTACCCATCTCTTAACATCCTGAGAAACCCAATTTCTGATTGGCTTGGCTGATTTTGACATACCCTTGGCTATGTGAGAGCCTGTTTTCCCCTTTTTCCTTGTGGAGATCATGCCCAGCTCGGGGGGTGGCAGTGGTGCTGAGAGATTGAGGAGCACACTGGCCTACGGTTGGGTGGAATGTTGCAGAAGCGTAGCCAGTTGCTGGGGACTACCTGATTGAGATAAGTATTCCCTTGTGTTAAATTTGCAATTATCAATCGATGGATATCTTGAATGTGTGATGAATGTGTATTTAAAATTACTTCCACTGTGTTCTTAAAATAATTATGCATCTTCATATGCCTGTTATATTCACTGAATGCTTATGAATAAGATTGTGGGGCTAGGTGCCCAGTTGTAGCACAATGATTCTCTCTATCATGCTGGTATGATAGGAGGGGACATTATAATAAGTTTCTTCCTAGCACAAATTCCTTGGATGAAGGAATCCCATGACCTAGGAAGTCCATTAAGAGTGGTCATTACCACTTCTCCATTCTCTATAGATTCAAGTTGTTTTTTTTATCTGGGAGACCCTTGAAGAGTAAGATTGCATGGTCTCCGCATTCTGGATCTAGATGTTCTTTAGTTGATTCCTCAATGTCGTCTTCCGATTTATGTTCTTCCCTTCAAATAGCTTGGTCAAGGAATCAAACATCTCCTCGGGTGTCCTTAGGGAAAACACATGGGGTATGAGATAGTCCTTAATAGAATCAGCAATGATTCTCTTGGCTTTAACCAAGTTCTTCTTGTGTGAAGCCTTAGTCTCATCTCCCTCTAGAACTGGAACCTCTTCACTTGTGTAAGTGTCCAACTCATTCTCTTCTAGGATTAACCTAATAATATACTTCCATGCTCGGAAGTTATCAACCCCTTCAATCTTATCCTTAAGCTTGGTGTGGTGAGACATCTTAAGAAGTACTTCAAATGGAAATAGAAAAGTTATTATGTCTTACAACTTGATTTGGTGAAAACTAGATCTGGAGCTGGATTAGGGTTTGTAAGAGAAACCCTAAAAAATCAAACTTTGAATTTCAAGCTTCTGAAAGGATAGAAAAATGCGCCTTGATGAGCTGATCAAGCTAGTATACTCAAAATTTGAAAATTGAAAATTTTCACCCCTCAAATTTTCTTTTCAAACTTTTGGATTCACTAGGGAGGACCCTGAATTAGGGTTTGATTTTCCCACAGCTTCACCCATCCAAAAAGTTCGATCTTAGTCTCTAAACTTCAATTTTTTAGAGGAGTTTCTAGCCATGGTCTCAGATTTCAGAAATTCCAACTTTTGCAGAAACCCTAGTTTTCGGCTTCACAAGACAAGACCCCAAACTAGGGTTTGATTTTTTCGAAGCTTCAACCAACCAAAAATTTTGATCCACAGCTCTAAACTTTTATTTTTCCAAGGAGCTTCCAGCCATGGTCTCAGATTTCAGAAATTCCACTTTTTGTGGAAACCCTAATTGTTAGGTCAAAATCTGAAAATGCTCAAAATTGAATTATGTTTTGACAGAAAGATGTGCCTTGCTGAGGAGAGTCAATCTAGCCTCCTGCCTTTGAATATCTTTAGAGAGAAACCCAAAAAACAAGAAACCCTAGCTTCTGCAACTACACAGTGTCTTCTTGTCAAGTTAGCTCTAATACCATGTTAATTTTTTAGCATCAATTCAATATGATCTAGGATCTTATCTGAGAGAATAACATGTATAGCATATCAATCACAAGAAGCAATCACAAGAGACAATAGACATAGATTTTCCTTGGGGAAAACCAAGAAGGTGAAAAACCTCAATAACTTCCTCAGAGATAGATAGAGCAATGATACAATAACCCAAGCATAAGAGATAGTCTCCTAGCAGCAGCTTCTCTTCCTCCACTAGTGTGCCACTCTCCAATGAGTGTATAAGTGAGAAAGTGAATGATCAAATAGAGTGCCTCCTGCACTCTATTTATATTGACTTGACTTGCCTAATAACCTTACAAGGTCGGCCTCAACATAACCACATAACATAATGCTGACAGGGCCGACCCCATCAAGGTGGTCTAATAACCCATCAATTATAAGTTGCGACATTTACAATATAAATGACGACACTTCCGTACAGAGGAATAATAACCTCTCTATAGGAATACAATATACATATATGAAATACATTCCGAAGTTACATATACATCAACAACCCCGACCTAGATATCCTCCGCGAGCCAACAAACTGGGCCAACTGACATTCTTCACTCTTGAGTTGATTGGTTGTCCAAATTGATTCGCAGACGAACCAATGTACCCCATGTACCATGTAAGTTCTCTCTTTCTCAGGGAGCCATCAAAATGGGCCAACTAACGTTCTTCACTATTGAGTTGATTGGCTGTCCAAATTGGTTCGCAGATGAACCAATGTATTTTTGGATCTTCAGCACCTTCATAGAACAAAAGGTGAGCTGTCGTATGTGACATGTTTGCTTCTATTTCGATCAAAAAATTATCTGGTGGTGTTGGAGGATTATCACCGGTGACAGAATTAGGTGCGTTTTTTTATCTCAATAGGTACTATAGTCAACTGTCTCTCAAGAGTGGGTTCCTTGCCTTCAACGCCAGTGTTTGGAACTTCTACTTCTTCGCTGGGTCTCAGAAATCTATTTTCTTCGACTAATTTAGTCGAAATCTAGGCAAAATTTTGTGTTATCTAGATTTCGCTACTCCTCAGATTTTTCAAAGTACTCAATGACTCGCTTAATGATGGTAGTGGAGGGGGGGTGCTCCCGCATGATCCGAATAAAGTAAGTGAAAACTTCTGTTGGAAAAATCGGGTTGAAAGGTCACCCAGTTTCCTTCTTCAGGTCGATGAATCAATAGTCTTTCAACATCATCACCTTCATTACTACGTCGAATCCAAATGCCTGACTGGCCAACGTGAAGTCCTAGGTCTTCTTCAACAATGTCTTGCACTCAGACACTCTGAGTTAACTGCAATGGAGAAGGAGTTTTTTGTACCTCGGGTATCCAAACTTGGAGAGCACTACCTCACTCTATCCACAATTCCTCGTTCATCGATGACAGGTCGTCATCGACACCCCTATATTCGTGGGATCGACTCGACTCTGGAATATTTCCTTATGCATCTATCATGACACCCAGTCATGGCTTCTTCCAGAGAGCACTGGCCTGCTCCCTCAACTCATCACGTCGCTTCTTCCTTTTTTCTCTTTCAATTTTCTGGATGTCAGGAGTGTTTTTATGGCTCATTGTTCTATCTTTGTCGAATTTATCAGATCTCCCACTGCTGGTCATGTCACCTTTTTATATGTCGACCTTCATCAATTCTCTACTCCATCAGAACATGTTTCGTCACCCCCCCAATGCCGGCCTGAAGTTCTCTAGGCAACTAGGGAAGTACAGGACGTCCTTTGTTCAGAAAATACTCCCATTCGCGCTCACGTACAAATTTTTCCCACTATCGTTCTTTTTCCTCCCAATTTGAATTTGGAAGGGGCAGGATCAATAATGGTCGTGTCTCGACAATGTGCGCAATGCCTTTGTCGATAAAAAATTTGAACAAAAGAGTTGGCAAAGAACACAATAAATGTTCGGTAAGGTCGGTGAAGAACCTTTTCCTTACTTCATCGACAGAGACTCACTCTTCAATTTCCCGTTCTTCATGGAACTCATCAGCAATATTCTTGCACCATTCTGACAGATTTGTACGGCCTCCGTTAATCAGCTTCGAAATCAAATTTCGCTCATCTTCATCTATTGGTCTTCTCATCCAACAGCTTCTTTAGTGAGAACAGTACGGATTCTACAATTTTTTCATGAGTCTCGGTAAAGAACTTATCTCTTGCTTGAGAAATAATCAGCTTGTTTCTTCTTGCATAGTTTTGCAGATAGTTAGCAATCTTCTTCTCCCACCATTCTTTAATCTCTTGCTTTGGTATCATTGATTATGCTTGCTACACTTTTGATATATGCATCACCAGCAATGGAACCAATGTTGTAGTCAATATATTACTACACAATCATGCACAAGATACAGTTACAAGTAGACAAGATGTGGAGAGAAGCACAAGCCTTATTACTCAACAATATGTAGAACAATACACAGAAAAGATATAAGTTAACCCAGTACATTGGCTCACCAACCTATATATGTGCTTTACATTTAGTTATGTAACTACCTTTTCGGTTCAACCCACTGACATAACCCGACTGGTGGACACAACTGTCGACATACATTACAACAGTTCGGGCGGGAAGCCTAGTCGACAGGCCGACTTAGGCTCCTCCAACAATGTCTATACCTCAAGGGAAACTCAATGTTACCTATGCTCTCATTATCATAATCACATGATCCTCATTCAGAAATAAAAAGTTCCATGCATCTATGAAATTTTCTCCTTACCTTTTCACCTCTAGTTTATCTTGACCTGTTAGATCTTGTCATAGACGTCTCGGTTTCAACCTCTTCTAGTCTATCTTCCTCACTTGACGAAGATAGATCCAACAAGTACCTATTTGGTGGTACCTACAATCATTAAAATGAGACAACATGTTGTAGTTGAATTTTCAATACTAAAAACATCATTCATATCTCTTTCTCTTGCAACAAAATAAAGATGGGAATAGTAACGAGGCTAACAAGGAATAGAGTAGTAAATTGCAATGAATAAATCTTATTGGGCTACATTTTCTTTAGGTATAGGTTTCCATTAGGGATAGGATTCAATTGGGGATAGGTTTCCATTTGCAATGACGGTAATTTTGGATAGGTTTCCATTTCATAATACAATCCATGCCTCATAAAGCCTAAGGAGTCAAATTTTCCTAGCCTCTTGAACCCTTTTAAACAATATGAAATTTCATTAAATTCCTAAGGTTGGATATATGAAGTAACTTGTGTAAGTTTAAATAACATGAAGTGTGTCTTCAAACTAAGATAATGGATGTGAAATTCCTAATTAACATTTCATTTCAAACATTAGTAATTAGCCAAAATTTTAAACAAAAACATTCAAGTACCCAAGATATGTTAGTGCCACATGGAAATACTAGTGTATGTCACATGTCTTATGGAAATGGCCTAAAATTTGTTCAAATTATCAAATGGCCTTTGCTTATATACCATTCGAGTACTTAATATAGGCCAATTCCACATGGCACTCTCAAAGACATTTGTATGTCCCAAGGATCAAACTATGCTAACACCTTTAGGGTGATGTGGAATGATGAAATTAGCCAACACCCTCAATGATGCCAGTGTTGACATCATAATGGATGGAAATAGGCACACTATAACTTGGATAACTTTACTTACTATTGTCAATATTTACATATGAGTGCTATTACTATTATATTTGCACCATGCAGTGTATTCCTTTGCATGTGGGAAAATCCCCATCCTTGTGCATTCCTTGACTTGGTCTTTGAAATGTACTTGAAATACTAGAACTGAAATGTTTTATATCTGAAATTTTTTTATATAGTTTGACTGCCACTTTCATTCTTATAATTCTTTATAACTAAAATGTTTTTATATAGTTTGATTGTTTTTTATAATAATTTTAATTCAAATGTTTTTATATAGTTTGACTGAAATTCTTGTGCATTCCTTGACTTATCTTTGAAATGTTTTACAACTGAAATGTTTTTATACAGTTTGACTGCCACTTTCATTGTCAAGGGTTAGGTTCCATGTGAGATATAAGTCCTATGACCATACAACAACCAGGCGGATGAACCGGTCTTTCACTATCCCATCCCAATAGCATTTGATCAAGGATATCTCCAAACCCAACGTAACCTGTGATTACCGACATAGTTCAACACCTATCTTCTAGGAAGGATATCCCGCTACCTTACATAAGTATATATCCCAAGATACGAAACTAAAGAATATTATCTTTGGAGTGTTATATAGTGACTAATAAGTGGAAAATACAAAGAGTTTACCCACCACTTATAAAGCTATCATCCATCATGAAAATTTGAATCCTCCTATGTACTCTAATGAACCTAGCCATATATTTGATTAGCTACCTCACCCTAAGGAAAACTATAGATATAGGAATGCCTTAAATGATGGTTTTATTGAGTAATATCCTTATATAATTCCTATATTATTTTCATCACCTCATAAGCACATTCCAGTTATCTATATAGATTTGTTAAAGGGAAATTAGGTTTTGCCTCTCTTTTAGTCACCAATTACTTAAAAGGCTCTGGACTAGGTTACACCACCAATATTGCATACAACAAGTATGGCGAATGAAGTATGAGCCACAATTGGGTATAATAAGTCATGTGATAATGAATTGGGGGATCATTCCTAGATGTTTGTATGTAATCATGGGTGGAAGACATGAAAACCACCCAAAATGTCATGATAGTTTAATTTTTAGGGGTAGTTTTTAAACACCGCCTTATTTTTTTGAAACTCCTAAAAAATAAGTTTTTAGTGGAAGTTTATTGAAACCACATCCAAAAAAACTACTTATTGAATAACCAATACAAATATGATATAGGGTGGCATTTTTTAGATTTAAAATACCATGCATGGTTATCAAGGCGTAGGCCATGGTTTGAGGCTAATAAATAGGATTTAAGACCACACAATTGTCTATATTTCATCATGCATGGTGCCATAAATAATCACATAGGCACTACATAGGAACCTAACCTTTTCAATAGTTGTTTTCTTCCCAAGAAAGGTGACCCTACCCTTTTCAATAGTTATTTCTAGCGACACTTTCCATTGAGTGATCTCTTCAACAGTTTCATAGTAGGTTCTCTCAAGTTCTAATAAAGAATCCCTTTGTGTTTCAATTTCATCCAATTATTCCAGTGATGTATCAATGGATCCTCTTATTTGTGAAAGTGAAGCAAATTCCTCCATAATTGCAGGGTTGTGCGAAAGAACTGATATTATTGTTTTTGGAATTGCACGTCCAACCTACTAACCCATTATTCTATGAATTTGAATTTATGCCTAGGGAGCAATGCGTACGTACATATATTGAAAAAGAATGAACTTAAATTTGAATTAATGACCTAATAGTCATATGATAGTGTAAGAAAAAATATGATTTCATATTGGTAGAGTCAATGAAGTGAAAATCTATTTTATTTTATGTGTTGCGAAGATTCAGCAACACAAGCCAGATCTCTAGAGGCATGTTTAGGGATTCACCATGATTTGTTTGGTGGGGACTTGCTTTTTTTTTAATTCCAAACAATAGCCTACATAGAATCACAATTATATTGGGACACCAAGAAGAATCAAAATTTGAGTTCACCTAAGGATTCCTACACACATAAACTCGAGCATTTATTGTAGTTTGAGGTAAGGATGGCCCTTGACAGAGCTGAAAACGTCATTTCAAGCAATCAAAATTTGCCATAGTTTTAATCGCTTTCATATGAATATTCAATTTTACTAAAGGAATCATAGAGTTGGGAGGATATCTTGAGCTTTGGAATCCGAAGCTAATGCAAAGGGGACCCCAACAATTTAAATTCAAACACTCACTCTTACAAAGACCAAAACTCTTATGTGCAAGATATCAAACGCTTTGACACCAAAAACTAAAACACAGACAAAGGGGATATTCATGCTTGGTTCTATCGGCCTTTCATTGAACTTCATAAATTTTACAAAAAAATGCATTATCAATGCTTAATGGGAACTCAGAAACATAAATGTGGCTAGGTTCCCTATTCTTCTTATTCCAAATGCATAAACTAGGGACTATAAATTTCTCAAGTCTTACCAGTATTGCAGTACATATTATAATTATTTTTTATAGCACCGTATAGTTTATGGTATGGATAATATAGCTATTTGGGGATACAATTCCATACGCCTAACCCCTCCCTAAAACTATCGCATAAACATACTACTAAGGAACTTTGGGAAACTAATTTTCTTAATGGAATCTTATGCCCTATGGATTCCCTCTCCTATCATTTGACCCTTTTAAATTCATTCTATTGGTTGTTAAATTTGTTGAATTCAATAAAGGATCCATGATTTTAGTGTTTTTTTAGATGATGATCGTACATTCCATTAAGTTTTCTTTCATCCTTTAGAGAAAATTTTCTTGAATCTTAAAACATTTCCCATTTTGGGAATTTAGGAACATTCATTCTTTTCAAATGGTTTGATATGAAACTTCCATCCCAATAGATTTGCATGTTTTTGGCTTTGCATTATGGTTCTATGATTTCATCTTGAAAATTATATGTAAAACACCTGAGTACTTGAAGGTTTTTTCTATACTCCATCACCATGGTATCAATTAGATTATTGTCTCTAGCCATAATATCCAATTCTCTATTTTTGTAATATTTTTAAGAAAAACTTCATGTAATCTAGTGTATTGTTGTACTTTTTGTTTCATGAAATATGCATAGAGATATTCTTATGTGAGCACTATGAAAGGGAATGTTGGATAGAAGGTATAGGGCCATGGCAACACAAACTAAGGAGGTTTAATTATAATGTTGGTGGCTGCAGGATCAAGGTTTGGGAAAAAGTATGTAATGACGGAGGGGGGTGTATTTAATGGCAAGTTTGACAATGGTGGTGGTAGACAGAGGAGATGTATGTAATGACGCAGTTGAAAAGACGAGGTCTACAGATAGGTAAAGCCCCTTGAAATTAAGTTTTTTTCATATATTTGGTCTTAGTTAATATTTCCACCCAATCTGTTGGAATGGGAGAACCTATGAACTATTCATTGCCATCCCTCCACAAATGTAAAATATATCACGATAGACATTGGTGTCCTATACCTACCCTATATATTTTTGGAAATTCTCACAATGACCCTTCATTCCCATCTCTCCACATAAAATCCATTCCTGAATCCTAGGGTTCTACTCTTCTCAATAACAAAAATTGCAATATAAAGGGTTTGAAAAATCCACTTACTGATACATCGTCGAGGTCTCCTCTACCGATGGATGGGTTGATTTTTTCTCTTTGGCATTAGTCTCCTCTTACGGTGGCGTTTCCAATGATTCAGTTAGGTCGGGTTTCTCTGCTCGTGGGATGGATTCATCTACTCAACCTCCCTCTGCCCTACATGACAAAACAAACACCTGGATGGGTTGCTCTACTCGTGAGTTGGGTTTCTCTACTCGTGGGTCGGGTTTCTCT